>CM076716.1:18781265-19381265 GCA_038501795.1 Pseudopleuronectes americanus | reverse complement strand
AGACATACTATTCACATGACATGCTTTGCTCTCTGGTGGTTTGCTGTGAGCTTTTGTCTGCCCTGACCAGAACAGATATATAATATCACTGGATCAAAATCCTTTCAGTCCCTTTTACTCCCCGTTAAAGACTCCCATTACACTCCCTCCCCCATACACCCCTCCACCATTCTTTCTTTTCTTAAACAAAGTAAACTTGATGCAGCCAGATAACACTTGCAGCCCTCAGGCCTAATGCCCAAAAATGAGTCTCAGGTTCATTCAGTTTTTTTTTCTTTTTTCTCTCTCGTACAAACTGCGGTCAGACTGGACACGTTTCACCGTTGCCTCGGGAAATGTTTGTCCTTTTTGGATTTTTTCCATTTCTATAAACATCTGTCACCTGCATCTTTTACATGTCTGTGAAATAAATCACTTTGGAAGTTTCCCCGCATGCCAAGGAATAAATATACGGAGAAAGTAGTTTTACCGCCCACACACACTGACTCACAATTACACACACCTGAATCACAAACAACTGTGCGGCTCCTTTTGTTCGTCATCCAACTACAAACTGAAACAAACTAAACAAACTAAATTTTAAATGTATTTTTTATAACTAATGGCTATTTTCATTATCATTTAATTGATTGTTGTCTCAGTTGATGATTTATCAAATTTATATGAAATGAAAAATTTCAGTTTCCGGTAGAGACAAGTTTAAGTTTTCAGATTGTTTTTCTTTGTCTGATAAAAATTTCAAAACGCCTACATTCACTTAACATCTGAAAAAATCGGTAAATCAATGAATCAATCATCAAATTGTCTCTAATTCAGATTCAATATTTTTTAATGATGCTTATATCAGTGTATGTGCCCCAAAGTGATTTTTTCTAAGTAATGATTATTTATTATCACTTATTTTTAAGGATTTTTTGGAAAAACTAGAATATGCTGTTTACAGACATTTTTCTAATCTTTGGTTGTTGTAGTCTGGATAGTTTTACAGATTCAAAGCTCCAGATCAGCCTATCGTTAACAAATCTGCAAAAATAAAATATATCACTTAATGAAAATGTACCAAAAAAAAACATGTTAAATTACATTGGAAGCCAACAAATTCTTCACAGAGATAATCTGTAATTTATAAATCCGACACATAATATATTGGCTTTAGTTGAGTTATGAAAATGCATAATGAATAATACTGTTCTCCCTGTCACCATAACTATTATCACAGCGGGTTCTGGCGGCCTTACAGAGCAATTATACTTCCTGCCAGTCTTTATTATTGACTCTTTTCATAATAATGACACATTTACACCATTAAGACCAATTTCTAAGGAACACATAACAATTGATTGGCTGCAAATATTAGTAAAAGCCCAGTAGGGTCACTGGAGAAGGGAGCCCTTTTGAATTGTTATGTGTGTGTGACTAAGAGTGTGGTCTGATTTCAATGGATTTTAATGACACTGAGCTAATTTCGCTTCCTCTTCTTCTTCTTTAAATCGGAGAATAACGTCAAGGAACACCTGAGGCACCATGGCGAGAACCACTGCCTCACTTTGCCTTAAGAGATTTCAGTGTATTGAATAAAGAGAGTCTGTGAGTGAATGCAATGACTCATCACCAGGGTCATTTGCCTTTCACTGCAAATGAGTGTGGGTGTCTGACTAACTTGCAGTTATAAGCTGGATATGTTTTTTTAATCATTGGAGAGAGAGGGGGGGGGGAGAGACCTATGTTCAGTGAGTATATAAAATAGAGTAAGAGAGAGTGTGTGTCTGTGTGAGTGTGAGTGTGTGTGTGTGTGTGTGTGTGTGTGTGTGTTTGTGTGTGTGTGCCATGAGAGACAAAGACTGAGGGCCACATTTGGTGTCTGGAGCCACGTGTTTTACTTATCAAACTGACGCGTCAGCCTGGAAGTGCAGTTTCCTGTCATCTGGCAGCGGAGCCCCTCTGTGTGTCAGCAGTGAAGCATGCCTCGCTCCCACATGCAGTTGAGGGAGAAGCGTGCACATAGTGGGAGGAGATATTATAAGTGAAGTTATTTGTGCTTTCTGACGGATTCCTTAAAGTTAAACTTCACGACTGGGGGCAGCACTTTCTCCATTAAGGGCATCCCAGTATCTTGCCCAAGTACTCTTCAGCAGGCAGATGAGTTATTTGCCCTTGCTAGATTTTCCAGGATTACCCAGCCGAGCTTTAACACACTGAGGTGTTGTCGAACACTGAAAAGAAGCTGTCAAATTATTGACGTTTTCAGAAGAGTTGTCATATTGACATGTAATAAACTGTTGTTTCCACATATGTCAGTAGTGTTAAAATGTAGAATAACACTCAAGTTTGAATTATTAAATGGGATTTTTTTTAACCTAGAGATATTAGAGCAAACAAACTACAATTTCCACTAAAGTTATTGTTGGACCCTTCTGGTAAGTGTGTGCAAAAAATGGGATGTTAACACTATGCAGGTTCACACACTATCACATCGTATATGGTGCAAACTGCTTCAGCTCTCCTTCAACCACAAGAGCAGTCTTTTCTTTTTTCACACTTCACCAGAAACATCCAATAAATTGTCAGCTAAGTGTTAACTGGAGAACAGACTCATAATTAATTTCATATTGACGTATTGATCCCAAAATGCAATCCCTGCTCTCCCTCAAGTGTTTGAGTCTGTCCCACCAAGAACAAGGATGACATTAGTTGTTTCAGCGAGAGCTCGGAAAACAGTTGTTTCTGTTCAAGTGGCAAAGTCCGGCAGTGGCCGACACAAGTGCCATTTACACCAAGGACGAGTCGTCTTCCCTTTTAATAATGGACATTTTTGTGTCCATTTTTAAAAGCATTATTTGATCAACAGCTTGCATCATGAAATGCCAGCTAACTGGTTATCAAGAGGCATTCTCAACGATTTTCCATTTGAAATAAAAGGCTGCCATGGTGCACCAATATTCCCAATGGATCCATTCAGTAGCTGTGTCACAACTCAGGGACCTCATCCTTCAGGGGCTACATTTGAAAACCCTTTCAATTTGAAAGAATGAGACGCTTTGCCAAGAAAGAACAGTAGGCTATGCTTTTAAACTGAGCTGTTTGAAGGGCAATATCCTCTGATGGTCCTCAAGAAAGTCAGAGAACTTGCAGGTAATTCTAAATGGAATTCAAATATAGAGCTTAGCATGAACAAAATGGGAGGTAACGACCACCAAGAGCGAGTTCTATTAAGTATAACAGACCAATGTAAGTCGGAATGCATTTAATGGACATGATATCCATTTTTTAAAAATAGAAATACATTTTCTGTTGAGTGCCACAAAAAATAAGCATTTGTTGTCTATGTATAGAACAATAAAGTTTGGGAGAATATCCTGAAGTACTGCGAGATCTGGATTGTTCAACAAACATCCCAAGGTTTTGTTTTTTTCTTTCACATGAAGAACACAGCAGAATATTGTCCAGGTAAGAAAAGACAATGTCCAAAAGCTTCAGGTGAGGGTTTTTGTTTACTCACATCGACACAGGCGTTAGCCCTTATCCTCAAAAGCTCATGAATTCCATTGTCTTTCCAAGTTGATATCTTCATCTTGTAATTATATAGAATTTCGGACATTTGTTTAGTAGGGGTACTAGGAGTTTTTAGTAGGGGGCTGGCAGGAGGAACTCAGGAGAATATCATCCGGAAGTGTCCCGAGCAACTGACTTGGACATTTGCCTTGCACTCACACACACACACACCTCTGGATAATTTCAGGAGATTATCTGGAGTTCAGCTTCACCTTTCTCACTCACATTCACACCTTTAGAGTTTGCCTTTGGACTGTTGGAAGAATCTGGAGTACCCGGAGAAGGCACAGGGGAGAACATCCAAACTCCACAAGGGGAGACGAGGATCCGTCTTCCAAAAAGGAAACTCAGCTCTACTCCTATTATTCACCTAAAGACGAGACTCAGTCGTGGGTTATGGCCACTGGTAGTTAGGATCGGAGAAGGACATCGAGGACACATTATGCCACAGGGATTAATAGAGTCCAATTTAAATCAAAGAAACCTCTACATAGAGCAGCAGTCACGGAAGCGTCATCGGGTGGAGAATCCTCCCCACTAGTGACAAACTTCAGAGTACAAACAGCACAGAGACAAAGCACAGAACAACCGGATGCTGCGAGCGGAATGAAGAATGAGTGAGTATTCAGCGGGCGTTGGGAGCACGCAGGTGTGAAGGGCTCCCGGGAAAGAGAGATCATTTGAATGTCTGCATATTCCCAAACCATACTGAAGAGGTGGAGTCATCCATCCACCGGGCGTGCAGCGTTTCCTGGAAGTTGCGGTAAAGGGTAATGAGCACACACTCATGCACTGTATAATACCAGTAGGTTTGGGACTTAACCCCGTCTCCATGGCAATTGCTGCAATGATGACAAATTTTTCTTATTCAATAACATTAACACGGGAAGATCTCTTACACCGTGTGCCTCACAGTCAGAACACGACGGGAGCGGTTTGTCAGAGTTTTGCAGTCGGCGGGTTCAGACTGGGAGTCAGCCGAGTACTTCAGTGGACTCTGCGAATGGTGAAATGTTTATTTGCAAGGCTACCTGCGCCGTGCAGCTCATTCTCCCGAGGATGAGTCATCCACAGGCTACACACACGGCACATTTGAGGTGGGCTTCAGAATAAGCTCCTGAAGGAGAATGTGGAGGGGCGAAGAACACTGCTGAGCCATCACAGCCGTACTGATTTTCTGTCACATTGTTTCACAACTGGAGACGTTACCTGGTAAAGGAAACTGTAAATCTCACCCATCCCCCCCCCCACGGTAACCACTGCACAGGGTCCTGTCAACAGTCAGGTCCTGTGCGTGTGTGTTGATAAAAGCGGAGCCGGGTATTTGCTGGCACATTTAGTTTTTTCCAACAACAAATTCGTTTGCAATAAAAGAGGATTCAAAACAAAGGCAAAGCGAAGGCATCATGGAAAATAAAGCATTGTTTGGTCACATTTGACTGATCTGTAGAAACATTTAGTGATTTTCTCTTTCTCTTCTTTTCTGTACTTGACAGAATGTAAACGTACAATGTCCTTGAGGAGTGTTGTCTGACATTCTCTCAAAGGAAACTCACTTCTCCCTTTCTTTGTCTGTTTTTTCTTTTCTTTCCTTTAAGACAAAAGTGAGCCCTCTTTACAATCTGGCATGTTTTTGTGAAGGATCATCCGAGGCTCCTGCTGCACACAGAATCTTTCAGTGAAGATTAAGCCAATTGATTCAATATTTGCTTGATTGATTAAGTGTTTGGTTCATAAAATGCCGAAGCCCATCGCCGTAAGAAGCCAGACACAACCTCTGCAATTAATCCAAAAGCCCAAAACTCTGAGAAAAGCAGCACATGAAATCAAAACTAATAAATTTGCCTCCATTGTACGGAGACAGACCAGGTGATTGATCGGCCGGCTCCAGATTTAATCTGTGAAAACTTGTAAACTATCCAGGCTTACCTTATCCAGAATCAGTTTGTTTGCCTTTTGAGCTCAAGTATATCCAACAGACGTGCTCCAATTAAAGTTAGTTTTTCTGTTCCTTTTGTTTCCCCTCAGTCAGATTTACTGGACACAAATGGACGTGGTGTAAACAACAATCTTCCCGTCCCTGCTTTAAATGACAAATCCAGGGTGCATGCCAGGAATTTCCATAACCCCCATTTAAATATTTGCATTAAGCATCACGGGACGGGACGATGAGCAGGAGCCTGTGTCTCGCTTATGAAGCCGTTTCCTGCTAAATTCAACATTAACCTTTCAAATGTTTTCATGATTCTCTTCTTGTTTGAAATATCTACTAACGCAGAAGTGTAAGTCCAAAAAAGGAAGCGTGGAGGAGCATAAAATAATAAATACCGATACTGCTCTTGACAAATATTTAAAGCACTACTTGAATCTGAAATATTAATTTCATTTTTTTCTGCATGTTCACACCAACGTTAGACCTCAGGTGACATTCACATGCAATTTTAAGGCTAACAGAGGTAAAAGAAAAGGCAAAAAGGGACACTATTAGTGGTGAAAGGACAGACAGTACTGGAGGTCAGCTCTGTGCGAGTCATTCCACCGTGACATATTGCTTTAAGATATCAGGTCATCTAATTAGACAGGGGACGAAAAGTTCACAGCTGTGACGTGCTGCCTTGTGGGAGTCGGGAACATCGTAGGCGGGATCGCATGCGTATATTTGTATGTGATTATCTGGGTCTCTCTGACTGGAGAGAACAAATGTAAAGGCCCTTTTCAAACGCTGGGTCTAGGAAAAAGCAACGCTTTGAATTTCATGTAGGTCAACACGAGAGGTGTCTCAAGAAGAGTCGTTTTTTTTTAAAGAATAAAATGCCAAGTAATTACATCGGTGGTTTTTTCCACATGTGCCTTGTTGTGATGATGTGTGGCAGGGTAAAGGTTTTATTTAAATGTAGAATCAATCTTCTCTGTTGTCTATGTTTATTGCCACTAAGCTCTGACGCCGCATGAGATTCAGTAAAGGCTATTTCCCCTGTAATGAGAAGAACAACACAACTGTAACATCTAAACTCCTGTGATTGTAGTAACCCGGTGACAATTAATTCAAATCGCTCTGTCTTCAGGGTAAATGCCATCAGAGTCTGTGTGATCTTTGTTTAACAATACAGAAATAGAGTTAACAACTTTGTGACGCATTAGCACAGAGGTGTTTTTTTTTACTAACAAATCACAACACATAGCATGTAATGTCTCTCATGGAGGCAAGATAAAACAATGGGTCCGACATGATCTGAGATTCTACCTGCAGTTGCTAAGCAACACCCACCTCCAACCTCTCGATCTGTCCCATTGGTCAGCGGGAAAAACGCACAAGGCGCCCCATTGGCTAATAGAAAGTTAATAAACTTTAGCCAAGACCTGCCTCCCTGTGTGCGCACACACGCTCCCCCTCTCCACCCCCCTTCTCTCTCTTTCTCTCTCTCTCTCTCTCACACACACACAAAATGAAGAGATTCTTGTGAATGAGAGCATGAGAGGGTGTCAGTGCTTGCGCAGTACAGTGCTGATATATGCATTGAGCTCCTGAGCTAAAAATAAAGATCACACTGAATGCTGTGCCACTGAAAGTTGCAAGACTGAATTCAAAGTGACAAGTCTGGTTCTCTCCAGACAGAGCAATCAGGTCCCACCCTCATCACAGATACATGCAGGAGGTATTTTTTGACATTTGTTTTTTAAGTCCTGGAGTTTCTAATAAAAGCTCGTTCACAGATATTCTTCACATCTGATCCGGCTAAAAAGGCATCGTCGGAAAGCCTGACAGGTTTTTTGAAAATACGATTTCAAAGTGTTGTCTGGCTGTGGTTCCTGAACCTCTTTACCAGCTGCGTCAGCATATGGCTGCTGTTGTTTTTTTATGTTGCGAGTCTGCGTGTGTCATCACGGCCAAACGATGTCCTGGAGACACCCACTGTAGCAGGAACTACCCCGGAGGTGGGTGTTCAGTGCTTTGGAGGGTGTTTGTTCTATGGACAGATTTTGTCACCACATCGTCACAACCATAAAAGATGCCGTCACAAAACATCCCAGGTGGGCAGTTCAGATCATAATAAAGGCCGTGATCAATCGAGGGTAGCTCAGCTGAGCTGGTTAAGCTTTGTGTGAACAATGCTCCAGTGTGGGTTTGAATCTCCTCGTCACCTGAATTTCCCAGAGGATCAATTAGGTTTTTTAATCGATCTCTGATGGGCGTGGTGTGACCCATGACTATTGAGGAAAATATAGTACTACTTAATACTCATGGGTGAGAACATCAACATGTTTACAGGAACGCAGCTTGCCTGTGTGAACCCATCACAACAGGATCCCTAATGTTTCCCTAAAGCCACATCAGATGAGCAGTAACCCTTCACTGACAACAGTCAGTTGAGAATGGTTCTTAAAGTGGCGTGATGTGGTTTAACACCATTTATGGACATCGTTATTATGGGTGCCTCGTGGTGCAGGCACCACTAGGCAGTGCATTGCATGGCGCAACGCGCCATGCAATGCACGAATGGGACGAATGGGACTCAAGGTCTCTCTACCAAAAGAGCGAGAGGCTGAAAATCAGTGTTTTTAGACCCTTTTTTTGTCACTAAAACTGCTCTCAAATCCCCAAACGGAGGTCCTCAGACATGATTTTTAGATATTTGAGGTGGTGAGATTGTTTCCTTCGCAGACATGTCACTCTCAAATCTCTCGGACCTGTGCTTATACCCGCATTGAAAAATCGAGGAATTATTTCCGGATCCTTCTCCCATTGGAGCCCCATGTTAATTCTGAAGATTTTTCTGAAAAGATTAAAACTGAAAAATAAAACGTAAATCGCTCCCACGGCTCCATTTCTCAGCTCTCACAAATAAAGATATCTGGTTGTAGTGTAAACTCTTGTGATTCTCAAAATGTTTTCATTTTCCAGATAGGACTTTTAGTTTTTGAGTAACAAGTATTTGTTTGAGCAGAGAGTTAGAGTGTGGAAATAAATCGTCTCCATTAAAGTCAATGTAGCTTCTTGGAGGAGAATTATGAAATGAGAAGTACGTTTCTAAACTGCTCGCACGGCCTCATTTTTTGGCTCTAAACAACATTATAGATATGTACTTGTTCGGCTAAACCTTCTGATTCTCACGGTGTTTTCATTTCACGGACAGGAGTTATAGATTTTGAATTAGAGCATTTTGTTCGGGACCTTGTCGTCAGGTTCAATCTGTCCCTGTCTCCGTGTCACAGGTGTCTCGTTAATGAAGTTACACACGCAGAGGAGGGGGGCCAGAGGGGGAGAAAGGGACAGTGAGATCTATTTATGAACTACTTCACAGGTGTTGATAATCACTCTAGGTGGTGCAGTCAGTAGAGCAGAGGGACAGTGGCTCAGAGGTGGAGGGTTCAAGTCTCAGTGTGGGCAGGACTTACATGTTCAATTTTTTCTTTTCCTTTCAGGGGGGAACTGTTGATCTCTTTAAGTAAACAATTGTCAATGATTTTGAAGGCAAATGTGATTGGCTCAGATTCCTGTAATAGTGTGTATGAAGTGATAGTGATAGCGCCACCTAGTGGTCGGTGTGAAAATTCATTTTGAGCAATCAATGCCAAAATCCTGTCATATGATCAGAGTCAAGGCCTGATCAAGTCAATACTATCACTGCATACACACTAATTGTGATTACGCCACCTAGTGGTCGGTGTGAAATTGAAGTTCAAGCAATCTGTCCCAAATTGCACACACTTCATCAGATTCCTGACCTGAACAGATATATTAGTGTTTATTCTTCATAGTGATAGCGCCACCTAGTGTTCAGTGTGAAAATGAAGTGTGAGCAATCACCCCCAAAATTCTGTCACATGATCAGAGCCCTGACCTGAAGTGACCTATGAGTGTATGCAGTGTTAGTGATAGCGCCGCCTACTGATCAAGTCTCTCTCTCTTTCTTAAACCAGTCTCTCTCTCCTCTCTCTCCCTCTCTCTCTGGGTCTCTATCTGAAACTGGTACATTTTCTCTCTCTCTCTCTCAAAGCAGTCTCTCTTCCCCAAAAAACTAAATGTCTCTTTTCGACCCGGCCGCAGAAGGCACCCATTTCGAAATTTCTCGGCAGGAGGAATTTTCTAGTTATATTTCTTCTTACGTTTGAATTGTCAAGGTTTACACTGCATTTACATACGATGACTCGGAGTGGCAGAGGCTGGACATTTCAATAATTCTAAGAAGTTGATTCATGAAAAGAAGGAGTGAGTGGTTCTAGTTTTCCAGTTGAGTTTTTCCTGCATAGAGAACAGTGGGGGGGCCCCTTCCACCTCCCGACTAAAACTATAGTTCTTGTTTTCATGAAAAACAATAATGCATTAGAGAAACTGTCATTAGATGATTATTCAGTTTGTTGTGTTTTGATCAGTACACCATGTGGTGACTGGACCAGTTTGTTAAATGAAATACAATTTTGCGATAAATGTAGTTTGTCATTTCTTGAACCCCCCAGGTTTTAAAGACCATAATGATTGGAATTCAAGACATAAGTCAAGTATGACAGATGTAAAGGAATATTGTATAAATTACTTACACTTTCCAACAACGACCTTTTTTACCTCAGAAACATGACACAGAGACTGTAGGTTTCCATAGTCTTTCCCACAGATAAGTGTTTATAAGCTTTCAGTTACCAGTTTGTATTTTATTTAAATTTCTCAATATAAATAACCCCTGTTAACAAAATAATAAGCCACAACAATAAACCATGAACAACAAAAGGGGAGAAAACAACACAGGTTCCGCCAACAATAACAAACAAATACATTTCAAAGTGTGACTGAAGAAGTGTTAATTGAATGTTGACATAAATAGGACCTACAGATAGATAAGACTTTAAAGGTCTAAAATTCATATGATAAAATGTTATACTTTTTAAGACACTGTGAAAACCCTGTGCATGGAACCACAGTTTCTGAACATTTTACCAAAGCCAAACATTTTTGCAGTATTTGTTAATTAATACATTAGTGAAATGAAATTGGAATAATACATAAATATGAGTCAGTGTTAATATTTAAACCCACCTACTGATTAAGCAAGAGATGTAAAGACTAATTGGAAATTCTTATTTTTTCATAATGTGAATCTTTGAGATTTTGAGGTAGTGACAGCACCCGTTCCAGGACTGAATGTTGGATGTCTCCATACCAATCCCTGCGCTGAAGAGTCCTCTCCTCAATATAGATCAAATGTTCGCCTTTTTGATAAGAAAACTAGAAAGTGATCAATTTAAGATGTGCTTCAAGTCACAGTGAGTCATAAAAGGAACTTTAGTTTTTGACTTTTTTTTTCATCTTCCCTGAGCCTGTCCCGACGTCCCTTATGTCTACTGTTGGCACATTTTGAAATGCAAACTTCATTTAAGACCAAAATGACACTTACTGTTACAGCAACTAAAAGTGAATTTATTTGTTGAAAACATTGATTCAGTTACAACCAGTTTCATTATGGGATTATCATTAACCCCCATGTTGTGCAACTGTACAAGAATAAAAATCGAATGACAAATAAAAACACAAACTTCTCAGTGCAAAGCTGATTCCTTCTTTTTTTTCAGCCATACCTGCATTTGAAGTCATGTACAGTCTACCTCTGGTAATAGCTGCCCTGTGAAATATCGTCACCTACGAGGCTGATCACTGCTGAGGTGAATAGCTGCAGTAGGTAAGTAAAAGTAAAACATCCGGAATCCACAGGACATGTTTTATTTCTCGCAGTATTTACATGAGTATTTAAAATTATATCTTAAAATCTATGGTTAGGCTTAGAAATAAAAGACTGCAAAAAAAAGATGACAACAACTATACATTTATATAGAGTGAAATAACATTTTACTGTTGTGTGATGATGAAGTTAAGAGTGAGAAAACGATACAACTTACACATTCCATGTTACTGAGTAGTACTTATATGTTGGAGAAACCTACACAATAGTCGGCTTCTTTAGGTTTTCAGAGAAAAGAACTAGAGAAGATTAATTTGGATGGAAGAGAGTGGAGAGACGGTGGGAGTGTCCATAAAGGCTGAGTTTGAAAAGTTCGACCATGTTGCTTTACATCCGCTTGGCCACTTTTTTTATCTGTTGGGAAGTTCTGTAGAAAAGGGACTTGGATTTCTGAGGCTCGAGGAGGTGGAGATTTCCCTCAGAAACGCTCCTCATAACTCTACCAGGCTTGTTTTCTTCTGAACCTGAGGACAGACACCAAACAGTCTCAGAAAAAACTCAGACCCCTTCACTTTTTGCACACTTTGATGTGAAAGTAATTGTAAATGAACACAATTTGCATCTTTACTCATCAATCTAGACTCTGTAACCCACAATTACAATGTGAAAACATGATTTTTTTTGCCAATGCCATAAAAATGAAGTACTCACACCATTATTACAGTACCAAATACAAACAATTTTAGCTGTGATTGTGGCTTTGAGTCTTAAAACATTTGATTTAGTGGATCACGGTCTTCCAAGTCTCAAACGTTTGGGCTTGAGCGATTCTGTGATTAACTGACTGGAAGAACTTTGTGTGTTCAGAAAAAAATACAACTCTATCTTTGATTGTAAAGGCAGGTGTTCCCCAAGGATCAATTTTGGGACCCACTTTATTTTCTATAGACTTGATGGTGTTGGCGTAGAATTTTGAAAAAAAGAAACATAAAACATTATGCAGACGATACTGCTGTTTACACTATGGTATCATCTCTAAAAGTGGCAACAAATTATTTAGTACTCTTTTGATGGATTACAATGTCTCTAGGCAAATTAAATAGCTATAGCCATGGAACTCGTCTGGAGATGGATTTCCTTGGACTGTATGGCTTGATGTTTGTCCTGTAATGCAGTGTGACTTATGGCAGCTTATACAGTCTCTTCCATGCCAATTAAAGCCAAAAGGTTGAGGTGCCACAGCAAAGGGTCTCAGTGTGTTTCAGTCTTTTAATTTTAACAAATTTTTTGTAACGTTTAAAAGTGCGTTTTCATGTTTGGATAGTTTGAGGGTAGATAGATGGTCAAAACGTCAGTTTCATCCATGTACAATAAAACATAAGGTATGACTGCATTTTTAAGACATTTAATTGATTTTCGAATTTTAGGGTAAAAAAAAATACGGTTAACTTTTAATCTTACAAGTGATTAATTAAAAACATTTTACATTATGGATTGTGAGACAAAAAAAAACATCATTATGGTCGCAATAATACAAAATAAAAATCTGAAGGTATGTGTCAGGATAGTCTATAGTGTTAATTATCAACACTGTGTGAGGATGTCTTCTTCAGGTCACTCTTCCTGTGAGACACTTACCAGCAAACCGATGCACTCGGAGTGGTCTCTGGGTCACGGACTGGTCTTTCTTTATACGCTTTGGTGCAGAGAGACCCTGAGTTATCTCTTCTCCGATGCTATTTAATTGAATAAAAAGGAGGGAAAATAGAAAAAGTTAAACCAGCATCGAAAGTTCATCGCATCTGATATCAACTAGATGTAGCTATTATTGCTGGTAATCTTTTAAATGTTGTAGTCATAAAATATGTGTCTAAGCAAACTGAGTAATCCACTACCAGCACCTTCAATGACATTATTTGCATGAATTTAGGAAAACTTACCGATTAAATTTACGCTTTCCTTGCGCGGCAGACGTCAATGCCATGTAGGTCGGCTTGACTCGTCGGATATCTTGTAAAGACGGAATCTGCTGTCTGTGGATCAAAGGTTCATGTTACCACGACATTTCAAGTGTTTTCATAAACTAGCGTTTTCAAAAATAATGTTAAAAAAACCACAATAAAAAGCTTTTACCTTTAGCATTTTGTTTCTGTTGTATTGCAAAAGCTACGTGTATTGACATTTTTTTATATTAGATTCCTCATTACAGTAGACTGGCATTCAGAAATTTGGATATGAAAGTTTCATAAGGCGTCTCCCCTTATCAGTTTGTAGGTAAAAAAGAATTCCAGCTTCATACTTCTTGATGTCTAAATCTCTGTTACAAGAACAGAAAGTGGACAGGTTTAAGGACGAAAGCCAAACCCAAAGTGAACACATTCTATTGCAGGACAGTCACACAGCACCAGCAATTTCGAGAGCAAACAAGTGATGGAGTCCTATAAGCTGAAGGTGGCATCTAAAAACACAACGTAATGGATTGTTTGGAAAAACGTGGTGAAATCTGTATAACCGGAAATTACCATATGTATTTAACCCTCTGCAGGTCTATACCTTTGTTTTATTGGAGTTACTGGCCCTAGTCTCCCTGCTCACCACCATAAACTTGTTCTGCTTCTTCTGTCCCTGTCTGCTGCACTTTGCTTGAACTCCGCCCAGGGAACTGCCACTCACCCACCTTGCAGTTTTAAAAATTTATTTTCTACATTAGCCAGGGTAAAATGGACGCACCGAGTTTAAAAAAAGATATTGAGTCTCTGACTCTAAATTTGCCCACTTCTTTACAATGCCCTCTACAATAGCCTGTGTATTGGTCTTAATATTTACAAAAGGTTTTGTTTTGTCTTGATACAAGAGTTTCCCTTTGGGATTTGACTTGTCTGATGCAGACCAGCTTATCAACCAGATGCTCTCATAAAGTCTGATTATCCCCGAGCTTTAGTCCCTGAGGAAAACATGTCCTGAATGTTTGTGGGTAGCACAGATATTGTCCAACAAATAAAATGATCCACACTCAACAATTTAATGTGAAGCCTGCTCTGCTGGGAACGTCAATCACCAACACAAAGCCTTTCTGCTGCAGTAGCTTCAAATGTTCCCTGTTTTGTTTCCTACTTCCAGCTGAAGACACCAAGGAGCTGCTCAGCTGGCTTAAACCTCTTGACCCAGTGTTCCAGTCTGGAAACATGCCACTGCTGAGAATAATACAATTTGCACTGTAGTCTCTGTTTTGTTTTGAATACCGTTTAGGGGATTTACCACTTCTGAATGATTTAGTCACCAACAAGCCTTTCACACAGGAAACATTGAAACTTTGCATCGGCAGCCAGGGAAAAGTGTTGCTTTCAGGGAGCAATGTTTCATTAAAATGTGTGGTACAAGAACGGTCCATATTCAAAAACATGCAGCATTAACATGCGAATATTCAATCATTGTGTTTTTTTATATCATTCCTTTTAGAAGGAATAGTGGTTTAATTTATTTAGTGACATATGTTAGTCTCTGACATCTAAAAGCAAACAGCCGATAACAGCAAATTTAAGTGTAGAGGATTTTCTGCATATTTTCTGCCATTTAAATTTTCCTACTTTTTTCCTACTCTCTTATTCCTTTGTCTGTAAAGTTGCGACCCAGAGAAATGATAAGAAGTAGATAAATCCTAAGAAACACAAAAACATGAGTACTACATCAATTAGTAATTAACGTTTGGAAAACATCCAAGAAAAGGCTTTGTTTCAAACTGTAATCATGCTTATCTTGCTCACTGATCCTTCTGCATCGCTCTCTCTGGTTAACTCTCCAGTGCTGAAAAGTGCATGTTGAGATAAATTGTTTTGTGAACAAGAAAGTGAGACAGTTGGTTCTGATAGATTGTGGCATCTGTTACAGTTTTTCTCCCTGAACTAACCATATCAAAATCTATGTCTGCAGCTAAATTGTGATGTTAAATCAGTTTTGTTTTTTTGTTGTGACAGCAGTATTTTCTATGGCATTTCCCAAAGTGTTCTCAGTTACCATGGGTGTTTCGTATGGACTTTCCTGTTTATGCAGTAAGAAGTATACAGTTCTGTAGCAGCAAATTGTGGCGTAACCACAGGAGTGCAGTAGGCAGTATGCCCATGTAGCAATGCATTCAACGTAAAAAAAAAGAAGAAAAAAAAAGGCTGCACCATATGGACCAGCAAGAGAACCAATGAACTGTGTAGAGTCAAGAGAACTGTAATCCACATTACAGGCCAGCCTGGAAACGGACGTGTACGGTTATATAACTGACTTTAGGAGGGGATCAAATGTATTCTGAGATCATGAGAAGTGTGTCGGACGGAAAGTTTTAGGTCAAAGTGTTTTGCATTGGGCTCTATTTTTGGACTAGTCAAAATAGTACGAGTAAATTATATTTTTATTTTCTAGATTTTCTTTTTTATGTACCGATATTGTCCGATACGCAAAGTCCGGGCAGAGGAATGGAGCAAAATGGTAGTGGAACATCTCCAGTTAAGTGGTTTTAAATGGTAAAGCTCAGTAACATCTAAAAGTGTTGCTTTAAAATATGAGACTAATCCCCTGAAATCACAGAGAAAAATAAAGACAGGAATATTTTCTGACCTTTTAGTCGCAATCTGCGTCCCCTCATTGGCCTTAGGAGGATGCTGTAGTCGGCTGTGACTCGAGATGTCAATGGACCTGGATGGTTGATCGGGACTTCCAACGCTTAGTATGATGGTTGCATTATTTGCAGTCTGATCATCGTTGTCCAAAACTTCGAAGGTCATGTTGGGATCCATATCAGTGGAGGAGCTCAGCGGCAGCGACTCAACAGTTTTTCGAGCAGGTTCTGGTGTGCACTGGAGCGGAAACATGCCCTCCTCAAACACTTGGTCCTTGGCAGCGGACCGAGGGCTTTGTGGTGGCAGTGACGCAGACAGATTTCTCCTGATGGGCATTCTGGGATGTGGTTCTTGTTTCATGTCGGCCTGATTTCCTTTGCCTAAAAATACAAACCGTCAAAAGTTAATAAACTTAAATGAATTCAACCCAACTGACAAAAACAAAAGAACTTGAAGAATGAGCGTTGTAATAAAGAGAGTTTTCACCATAAACCGGAGAACATACAGTATGTTCTCAATTAGCGTCTTACTCTGTGGTGGGAATCCGGCATTAACATAAACATGTCTGCCAAAGCTACAACAGTTTGGGACATTTGAGATTTCTGTATTTGTGTCTTTTCTGTGCTTTTCTCTCAGCAGTGATGTACCACACACTATCTGCATATAAATCAGTTAAAAGTTTAGGTCTGTTGCTTATGCCTGAAACTCTCAATCCATGCTATACCTCCTCACTGTGCTTATACAATGGATAAGCTTTATATCAATATGTATAGATGAAAATGATTGTCAAATCTATTGATGTTGTTTTTGCCCTGTTGACACCTGCACTTGCTTCAGACTATGGGTAAATTAATTAGCCTTATGTTTGATGGTACTGTCAGCAGACCAGTGGTCAGACTTTGTCTTTGAATACCGTTATATTTGGTCCAATCATCAAGTCATAATGTTCCATCATTTCAAGCCTCATTTGTATCTGTAACAAGCAATCTGTAAAAAACGCTTATCAATTCATTGTCTAAAACGTAGGACGACATCAATCCACTGTCTAAAGGAAGCGGTGCCGCATCGCTCCCATATTCATTCTGTTTCTCATTCTCAATCAGTAAAAAGTGCCAGCTTCAGGCTAAACAGTGCAATTTAAAAAGATGTCATGCCAGAGAAATGAGATGGATCATGCCCTTAAGTTACAGTGTGATCAGTAGGCTTGGATTTGTTTTGCACAGCACAAGGTAATTAAAAACTGAAGCCCCACCTCAAACAAGTTTACTAAGCCACAATGGATCTGAGAAAAAAAAATACTGCATTTTATCAAGAAACCAGTACAGTTTTATCTATCAGTCTGGATGTTTGTTTTAATAAAGGGAGTTGTTTTAAGAAGAAAATGTATTTATGTGCAGTTATACGTGCCAATATAAGACACTAGTTCTGTGAGATTTAACTGTATTTCTGGGACCCAACACAGCAAGTATCTTTCATGTTCTCTTTTGTGGCTATGTAATTTATTCTGTTGGACTCTAATGAGTGGCTGTAACTATAGCTATGACTAGCCAGGAGCTTTTTGATGCACATAACAGTGGTTGTAAATTAAACCATTTGTTAGGGACATGGGACGGCAACTGGGGGAAAAAACATGAATGCATTCTTTCAATTACGATATTCCTTATTTTTTCTGTGCTACTTTCAGACTCTATTCATTAAATTATAAGTTGAATAAACATTTATTGAGAGAATTAGCCAAGCCCCAAAATGAGTCTGCAAACAGCTTTTAAAGCAGGTTTGTTAGCGAGTGAAATACCACTGTACTTTTATAAGATATCTATAACGCTGGCAAGAACATGAACAACATAATCTTGCATTTAAAGTATGTCACTTCGTTGAAAGGATAATTAACTTCTTATTAATTTTATACACTAAAAACAGAAGTGCCAAATTATACATATTGATTGATATGTGAAATTATATCCAGTGAGTGCTTTTGCTATGTCTTCATTTAAAAGCGACAGCTGCAGAGCAGAACGGGGTTAAACCGTGGTGTCTGCATCGCATTAGGAACACGATTACACGTGTGGCATTTCCTGCGGAGGTGTGGGGGTTATGAATGGGGCTAAAAGGGAAAATGCCAGCACGTACAGGAAGTGAGAACACTTAATAGAAGAGTGAACGACTGATTTAGACTTTACCCTAAATATCAAAATGCAATATTTAGAAAAAATGTGGGTTGGACAGCACGTCGAGTGATAAATAGCTTTTTTTCTGTGGCAGAGGAGTTGTCCCTAGCAATAAATGGCAGCAGAGTTCCTTCTATCACATATTTTTGGCTTGTAGGGGATTAATACATGCATGAGTTGCTATTTCTGGTGGAGGCTGCACTGAATTAGGGTCGCCTGGTTGCTGCTGCCAGTTTTTTATAGTGCGCCTTTTCTGGTTGGTGGAGCAGGGGAGTTTACGTCTGTTGACGTTTTTTCCTGCCCTGCTGTGGATCTGCATTTTCATGAATGAAGCTCAAGAGGGATTGGGAGGGTTAGATGCTAGACAGACAGAAAAAAGGAGGAAAAGAGGAAAAGGAAAAAGCCAGGCTAACAGACGTTTGAAGCAGAAGGGACAGAAAAAAATCTATGGGAGAAAAAATAGAAAAGAGAGAGGTAAGGGTGGGGGGTTGAATAGGAATATAAAAATAACTAAGGAGGGGGCCGTGGGAGAAAGCTGAATGAAAAATCCGGGAGCTATTTATAAATGCATGTGTGGACATGTGATAATCAACAATGAGTTGTGGAATGAAGAATTGGTCCTTCAAATAGATCCCTTTTGTGTGGTTTGCCATTATTAAGCAGTCCACAAAGAGTTAATGCTTTTTCAAAACCCCAACCCTCTCTAAAAGCGATGAAATTTGATTGGCTTGGCAAGCTGCAGGGTGGAGCCATTTCTCATAACATGCTGCAGTGACTACCATTAAGAGCTGAGGAGGCAGGAAGGGACTAACAAACAGCACCATGATAAGATCAGAGCAGTTTGTCTGAATGCTAAGTTAAAACCTTATTTATTAAAACCTCCGTGCTGTTTCCCTACATAATTCAGAATCTATCAGTAATTGAGCAATAGCTGATCATGCTGGACAACATGTACAAAGCTGTAGCTCCAGACTGTAGTTAAGATGGACAGGGTGGTTTTTCAAGGATGCAGGTGTGAGTCAGTGAATGCATAATTGAGGAGGGATGCACAGGAGTTATGATTTATTAGAGAGATGAACCTGAAGCTGAAATAGTGATGAAAAAAACAGTTATTTAAAGACTGAATAAATGACACTGATTACACATAAATGATAAATTTAGTGTTAAGCTATCGTTAAGCCTTTAAAACTATGATGTATGTTCCATGAAGATGGGATCCGTGCCTGGGCAATGAAATATTTATATAAGGCGTTGATTCTGGATGAGCTGTGACGATTTTTTTTATCTTTCCACTACTTTTATTTATTTATATTTTACATTATTGTGATGTTTACATAAATCTTTGTGTCAAGCGCTTTGTTTAAGGAGGGTTTTGGATTGCCACAAAATGTTTAAGCCATTAATCAATGTTGTTAATAAAAATTATAATACTAATTGTTATTATTAGAAGTGCTATTCTAATGTTTGAAAAATATGAATGAGATTTTTCAAATAGCAGATCCAGTGTTATTGCGGGTGAGTAATTCTGCATTTAAAATCAAGTTATAATCATAAAACATAAAATTATCACCACACTATTACAAGTATGTTAAGGTTTTGCCTATTGCGATTAGCTGACCACAAACAAATTGGCATATAAAAGCACAATTATGGTTGAAAAACAACAAATGAAGGAATGGAAACAAATTTAACTATTAAAACAACTGGCTTGACTTGTAGGGTATAAAGATTGGTAGGACAGACCATACAAAAAAAGTAGGGCTTTTTATTTCAGAGAGAAATAAATCCTATTTAAATACTCGATCAGAATTGACTTATCAAAATAAGTTGTGAGGAAACTTAATAGCAGTGGTGACAAATTCCCTGGTGCTTTCATATTTAATTCCCATTCAAGGAACCCGTCATCTGGAAGAAATATGTTCTTCAAAAGTTATATTTCCCACAATATGTTTCAGGGAAATCTAGACCACCTGCAGTAAATATCATTACAGCCAATTTGAACTGCTATATTTCACAAAGGCTTATGTATTATATTTCCCCAAAGGTTCCACATGCACAGTTTTCCCTCTATTAAACCGGTTGTGAGTATTCACATAATTTTATTATTCAAGTTTTGGCCGGAACAGAATGTCTGCAGCAGAGCTATAAATCAAATTATATTATAAGTCTGATTTTTATTGTATACTTTACTGCTCTGAAGAAGTCGTTTTAGCAAAAATGCTACAAACGTGTTCAGCAAATAAAAAGCAAAACAGCAAAGTGAAAATTGACGCTTACACAGAACCGTTTAAAATTTATATTTCACATTAAAAACAAATTTGATCCGTGTGCTCGGCTTTAATAAAAAACGCAGCATTGTCTCTTGAAGTATGTTTGTGTAAGGGTGATGAATGGAGTGAGTGAGAGGTGACAGAGAGATAGTAAATCAGTGAATGATTGAGGAGTGGAAGGGATTAACAGGTATGCAGGGGGTATAGATTAAGGACTACAGGATGTCAGCAAGACAGGGGGGGCAGAGGAGAACAGTTTTACCTTTTGTGGATGGAGCAGCTTTGCAAATTGATGCTTTTTTTGTCTGCCCCTCTGCACCTGAGAAAATCGTAATGAGAGTCGAGGAGGAGCAACATTAGCATCTCATCAAAACATCACTAGAGCTAGAAAAGCCTCTGTAGCCCTTATTAGTAAATGTTAAATTATTACAATGTTTTACCGGTCGAGTGGAGATTTAAAGTCCCCAATGTTAAATCCTTTCGTTCATCCCGTAGTCATTTAATACTTTTTATAACTGACAACAAATTTAATTGCAACTAGTAAATGTTATGTGATTTAAAGCAAGCCAGCAGTGACGGAGAGGAACCGGTGTTGTTGACACCATCACAGTACTTGAGTATTGTTGGCCAGCTTTGGCTCGTATTTTTTCCCAGTTACATAGTTCTGTTCTTGTTTGAAACTTTTTATGAGGTCAGGTTTTCCTTTATTTATCTAGAATGCAAATACCTATGGGTGTAAGCACAAGTGGACGCAGTATTGTCAGACAAAATAGGAAACATTAAAGTGGGCACCGCGACAGTGTGATTGACATTTTTCACTTCTTCTGATATTTAATGTCCTAAACAGCGTTAAATGATTATGCAATTAATCCCCAATAAGATCTTTTAAATGCATGTTAAGTAAACACCAACAGGAAATAATTAGGAGAATTGTGACAACTTACTGCAGGGGCTACTCTGGTGGTATTTCAAATGTGAGAAAGACAGGACAGGGGCCATCTCGCCGTGGAGCCCAATGCTTCCCATCTCATTAGTCTTCTGCAATTCCAATCCAGTCCTTTCACCTTTCTGCCCCACCCCCTCCAGGTCTGCCCAGACCACGCCTCTCTCCCTCAACACAAGGTGCTCCAGTTCGTCGTTCGCCGTCTCATCTGCTGCAGTGACCAGCCCAGCTCCTTGCAACGCAGAGTAGTGCCGACTGTATGCAGGCAACAAGATTTCCATCATTCTGAAACACAACAGAGAAATTATATTGAGATGTTTTTTTTGTTTATTCACCTGCAAAAAAGCATTAATTAACTTAACCTAATGGGAATTGATTCTAGGTTTCGTCAACCTACTTCTGAACCCGCTTGTTCTCCTGATCCTGCAGTGTAGTGAGAGCCACGATCTGCTTGATGTGTTGTTGGAGGTCATTTACATGCAGCTCCAATCTGTGGCAATGTAGTTCCTTCTCTAACACCTAAAGAAGCAGATGAAGTCAGGTCAGACATTTAATTATATCAGCATATTGAATTAGAGGAAACTAAATAATTGTCCGAGGTCAGGATAGTAGAGGTAAGATGTTAAGTTCTGTTTTCATCGCTGTTTCATCAGACTAGCTGTGTGCTCAGGGTAAGGGAGGGGGAAAAAAAAACTCTGACGTAAAGAAACCATGAAACAACAGCAGAGAGAACATTTGACCGGTGGGTGCGTCATAGTTCTGGGTCAGTTCCTGGAAGAAAGGATAAAGAAGAAAAAATAACATGGACATGGTTTTAGGTAACTGGCTGCTGTGTGAGGGATGAGTAAATGGTATTGATTTATTCTCTTCAGTGATCCATGAGTGAGCTGGAGAAATAAAATGAGCACGGTTCTAATTACTGGGAGAACAGATGGGAAGAAAACAAAGACAGTCACGACTTCAGTAGAGACACAGCCTACTTCCAAAAACAAACAAACAAAAACAAAGGACAGGCAATGAGTTTTGATCTAACTGACACTGTAACGTTTTTCTCTTGATCTAATTAGGCTGATTTGTCTTCTAACATCAACTCTAGCAATTTCATCCTGTCTACAAGTTTTGTAATTAGGCATCTAGCTTTACTCACTGTTCCCTTCTCTATATCTGTTGTCCAAAGTCTTACAATAATTTATGAACCTATGTAAGTGTGGCCACAACAATGTCAGTTAGGTAAATTAATTAGAAATTTAAAAAAAACGTCTGCATGCAATTGTTACAAGTTGAAAAGTGTACTGTCAAAACAAAAGCACAAGTCTTTCAGGCTGATGTGAAAGAGTCGATAGGATCTACTTACCTCTGAAGTCTGATCATTCAACTTCACCAACTTCATCTCATTCTCGACACGGTGAAGCCAGCCGTCGTTTTCCTGGAAACGTGTTTCTGACTCCCTCAGACGCTTGCAAATGTGTTGCTGCTGAGTGCGTAAGCTGGCAATCTTCCGCTCATGCTTACAAGTGGCCTAGTGAAAGGAACAACAAACAAAAAAAGGACACTTAACGAATATTATGAATGGACTATACAATATTAGAATTGCATACTATTGAATCACAATAATCACAGACAAAAGCTGCTCTAAGACAACCAGGCTTGAGTCTAGCAGCAAAGATTCATTAAAAATCTTAAGTGTTCATTTTTTTTAATGCAGGCAGATGCACAACTCTCAAAAAACTCCCACACTTAGGTTTAGTGGGGATAAGAGTGGACCGATCTGCAGAGTTTGGAACTAGGATTTTGGAATTCACTTTTTGTACTTCAAGTGGCATTGGGCCCTAATGCTCAAACAGCAGAGAACAGCCAGGACCTGGGGAGCAGTGACCCTGTCCTGTAGTGGCATAAATGAGAGGCTAACACAACTGTAGAGAACAGAGATGTGAAATGATGACTCAGCAGCTGCTTTTCTGCGGGGTTGATGGAATCTGTGGAGCAGTGTAAGCATCAGCTACCTTCTCCGTCTTTTCTTTGGCACAGAAAGTTTGGACCTGCAGGTTGTCCTCCTCGCTGTAGCGCTGGCGCAGCTCGTTCTCCTTCAGTTGCCTCTCCAGATCCAGCTGTTCTCTCCTGATTTGGGTCCGACTAGAGAAGATTTGCTGCAGAGCTTCTGACACCCTAGAGAAAGAAAGAGAGAGAGAGAGAAAATTACACAACTTTTCCTTTAAAGGGTTGTATTAGCAAATTTATATTTTTCCTGCTATACAAATTGTCTAAAATATTATATTTGGCTGTTAGACATCATGACAATATAAAATGTGGACAAATAGGTCAGTATGCATTTGTAAATCATGAGGTAAAAACAATAAGCAGGCACATATGCGTGGTTCAATGTCATCCATTACAATATCTTTATAATATAATGCTGGTGCGGTCAAAGGCATTCATTTATTAATTCATCAATGATCATTTTTAGCGTTGCACTTGTGTTGTTTTGGACTAAATATACTGAGAAGTGTTTTTTGCTGTCCTCTCTGATGCACATACATGAGGGGGGCAAAATAGGAGAAGCACCTCTCAAAGTGCAATCCAATAGAAAATCACAGGGATTCAAGCTAGATGTGATAAGATGTTGCTGTGCCACATGTGAAGAGCAAATTTAATTAATTACTGTGCCAGGAGTTCTTATAAACCACTTACTCACTATGTTATCTATTGTGACAGAGTTGAGGTAATTTCCAGATTGAATGCAAGCGGATATCTAGCTGAGATAGAACCGGAGGAGAGACAGGAGAGAAATGCAGGTAAATAAGACCAGAGAGCCGTCTCTGAAATGTGACTGCACTCTTCAATGTAACTCCAGTGACGTAGGAGACGTTGTGGCCTTGCTAGACTGCTGAATTTTTAATAGTGCGAGACACGTGCAGCCTCTATTCAGAGCCTCTCACTGTGCAAGTTGTGAATTCTGATGCCAGTGAATGAAATGTGTGGGTGTGAGACTCATTCAGCTTTTCCATGTCCCCCGCCCCAACCCAAATACCCCACCAGATGCAATAGTATGTTTTTAAGACACCTGGATGGGATGTGGTTGATCTGATTGATGTTATAGAATGCGTATATATACAATTTCAATTTATATATATGATTTGAAAGTAAAGTGAAGGTGCTAAACACTGGTCATTATTAAAATGTTGACTGATAAACACATACTTAAATATATATAAGGATATGGGATCGTAGAGATTAAATTTACATTTCTTGTCTTTGACCGACTGTTTGGAATCTAGTGCAAAATCTGATAATTTACTGAATTGGAAATCAGTAAAATTAAAAAAAAAGAAGAGCCATTTGACAGAGTGATAAACAGTGAGCCTTGCAAATACTGCAATATCATTACCAGCCATATCACCCACTCCCACCAACACACACCTATATACAGTTTAATATCAATGTTCAAATAGCTAATTAGGCTCTGAAATGATTTTACAGTTTTACTTCTAAAACAATAACACTAACACATAAAAGCGTGAAATCATTGAAGAAAGAACCTCTTGCACTCTCTGCCAACCCATGAAACGGTATGAAACTGAAGGAAAACATTACAGCAGCAGAGTAGACCAATATAGATCATCTTTAGTGGAAACCAATGGGCAATCAGCTTTGGCGAAAATGGCCGTTTATTTTGACCGAAGATGAGATTCCGAAAAAACATTTATGATGAGTTTTTGATGGAACTTTTGCTATATCCACCAATGCAGCATGAGGTCATGTAAAGATTCAGTTTTCTAGCTAATAACAGTTTCCTTCTTGGGGTCCAAGCACTGATTTCATGGGACGACAACTCAATGAAAGTAAAACAAACAGCAGTAAAACAAACAAAAAAGCTATCTGGTAAACCAGGGATCTAGTGAGCTGAACTCAGGCTTGTATTAGCAATTTAGCGGCATCTTGCTGACCGTCCACTCTGGGAACGTTGGCTGTCAAAAATTAAGTTTGGTGTTGTCAGCCTGTGTATACCCTTAACTACTGCAGAGTCATGTGACCAAGGAACAAATGCAGATTCTACCCTTTCGCACTGAAGAGAAAAAGCAGATGTTTGGTATCAACATCTGTCCTGGATAATCTGATCAAAAGTGGCTAAATTCCTTCTGTGTCCTCAATGCGTCTTGAGATCTGGAGGTTGTTTGACTTATGTGGCCATAATCTTTTTTCCCTGTGTGAACGCAAATGTGCCCTGGGCCACCTGGAGCTGTGTGCAGTGCATTCATTCACTCAGCCCCTCCTGACTTCTCCCACCATCTCTGTCTCACGCTTGAACCGACACTTTGGCATTAGACTAATTTGTAAACTTAGACTAGAAATTAGGATTAAGTGCAAGTACAGAGGGTAAGTGAGATTCGATCATAAGTGGTGTGAACAGACAAACTTGGAGGTGTCCACTTGTAATTGGATTTTTCAGGTAGGATGTTAATAACATGTCTGAACAGGTTTTCCATCAGTAGTTTTTGTCCGTTGAGAAAGGGGCTTTAGGGAAATGGTGAGATATTCAGAGATCCAGACAGAAACTGGAGTGGAACTGCTGATCCTTCACATGAGTCACTTCACAAGGAGATGTTTTGCTTTTTTTGCTTTCTACATGTGTTCACAAATCGACTCCTGGATTTCTACGGACTTTATACAAGGAGGCCAGGTGGATAAAGTGCGTAGAAACTGCAGAGCTTCTCACTCTTAATTCGCGTTCACACATGCACCTACTCCGGATAAAATACAGAGGAACTGAGGAGTCCAATGCATATCTGAAAGCAGCTATGGACAGGAGCCAGTCGAGGAGGTCGGGGTGTCTGATAAGGAGGCACCATATATGCCTCCCTGTGGAGGTGTTTCAGGCATGTTCAGCTGGTAGTAGACCCGGAGAACACTGAAAGGATTATATATCCCATTTGGACTGGGAATGCCTTGGGAAACCTCCAGGAAGAGATGGAGACAGTGGGCAGGGAGCGGAGTTAATTTTAATTAAGTATTTTTAGATTTCGTCTTAGACCCGAGATAAAAGTCTGGAAAGAGGCAATAACATGATCTAGCGAAGCACTGAACAACAACTACTGACCAACAGACTTTCAAGCTACAAACAATCCTCGATATTATTTAATATGCATTTTAAAAACGTGGAATGAAGAACTTAATACAATATCATAGTGATGACAGAACTGCCTATCCCATTGAGAATCAACACCCAAGACTTAAATGATTTTCACTGCATGGTTTATTCATAAGAGCCCTAAAAATGTGCCATGTGAAACAGTTTTGCTGACACTGTCAGGGTGTAAGCACATGTGTGTCTCTGTATTGTAGAACATTATGAAATAATAACGTTATTGAACGAACCAGTAGAAATAAGACAAAGCTGTTATAGGCTCAAACAAAAATGGCCAAATAAGTTGTCAATTTTAATGTCATACTTGATTCCTTAAACCAATATCACCATTTCTAATTCCATCTCATAGAGCCTGATCCACTTCAATATAAATTGTATGGGATAAGGCCACCAGAACCACTAACAAATTCACAGGTCCCATGAACAAGGGTTAGGGTTACAATCACCGGCTATGTGCTGTGTTTGTCTGCAACAAGTGCTTGTATTCCAATTATACTGTTTACAATTTAACTGATTTGAATAAAGACACAACCACTGTCTCAAGCTTTACTCTGGTTCACACTCATGTGTTCACTTACCCTTTGAGCTCAGCTGGTTTCTGAGAAGAGATTGTGTTGGAAGTTCCAGGCCTCGTGTTGTTGTCCTCGTATTCTTTTAGTTTTTTCTTCAACTGGAGAATCTTTTGAAATGAAAAATACAAAGGGATAAAAGTCAGAAACAAATATTAAGTATTACAACTTTCGACTGGGTTTTGTGGATTTGTTTTACCAGGCAATGAATATTGGTTGTTTCATATTACCTCTTGCCGTTGCTTCTCACATATCACTGCATACTGGCCAATGTGACTGTCCAGGCTTACAACATTACTCTTGAGCTGATAAGTAATGATAAAGAGAAAGCATTACATTACATTCACATCAGTATTATTACAGTTGACAACTATATGACAATACAACAACCTAAATACTAACCGACGACTTTATCTCCTTGGCCCTGTTGGCATATTTAAGTGTGTTGTGGGTGTCATCATATGACATGGATGAGGGGCCAACATTGGCAATCATAACTGTTCTGCAGTTGCCTCCCAGGGAGTCCTTCAGTATCCGTGTCAGCTTGCTGTCCCTGTACGGTATGTGAGCTTTCCTGCTCTGAAACAAATGAGAACAATGCACATTAGCCACAGAAATAATACATTTTTGAACAATTTAGGCTAAATTGAAGTGTACACAAACTATGGGAAAATTTTAAAATATGTGCCTCATAAACTCTGGAGGTACTGTTCAGGTTCTTATAACTTCTGATTAGGGTCTTTGATTATTGTTAAAGTGTAAATTGAGAGCAGGTCAGCAGGAGAGTGGAGGCAATGGTGATCATAATTATACATCGGTGAAACATCCCAAAAAAATAAGGCAGCGGAAACATGAATCGATTGTATTCTGTCTCTGCATTGATGCAGAGCTGTCTATGTCCGCATTGCGATGCATATAAGAATTGAGAATTTCCCCCACCTCAACAGCCAAAATAAGTATTCTAGAGTACTGCAATTTTCTGTCCAAACTAGTCCGAGCATGAGAGGAAACAAACCCGACAATCATTCTTATATTTGTGTTTAAACCAAACCTAAGCCTGGGGTTTTCCTAAGATACATGCAATTGGAATGTAAAAAAAAATCACGTAGCTAGCCAATCTAACGTGATCAAACCTGACCTGATACTGAATATAATTTCAACATTTTTGTTCGTACCAGGCCAGATAGGCAACATTTCTACAGTTACTATAACCATGTAAAATGTTAATGTGTGGTAGATACAGATTTGGTGATTAGGGGCAAAATCGAATGTGTCGACTTTATACAACATTTTCAGAAAGCCCAATTTTTTGGGGTGAGAAACCATGGCAATGTGTCGATGGAAGATCAACAAGGGGAAGAGATGTGTCGTAAAATGTATCTGCATTGGCTTGGACATCGCCTAAGGCAAACAACTTTCAACAAAAAACCCTCTGCAGCATAGCATGAGGATGACATACTGAACAGCGCAGACAGAAGGAGCAGACTTTCTCCTCACTCATCGAAAGGCATGTCAGCCCAGACACAAGTGGGGACATTCTTTCCTGTAAACAATGGTCACAACATGAATTCCTCGTCTGCCAACAGTGTTCACTGGACCACCAATAACCATGTGGATTGGGTGGGCGAGCACTGGGGATAAGTGGTTGGCCTTGTAGCCAGAACAGATCCAACTATTCCAAGACTGCAACACTCAAAAAGAGTGAGTAGGGTAAAACAGTAACAAGTGGACAATATGTATGAAAGAGCAGAGTTTTAACCCAAGAATGCAGTAACCTGTTGAGGAAGGATCACATTTCAACATGGCCGTGGTACATTTGCAAAGCACTTTCTAAATGCATGCGCCTCATCCCTTGAGAGTGGTGTGTAAAACGAGAAGACTGCTTGACAGGTTAATGTATGCAACTGGAATGAATTAATACCCAAATACTGAGTTGACTCAACTTCCCAGGCACTCTGTTTTATATGGAGGTCAGTGAATCATGTCCCAAACCTATAACCATAATAATAAAAAAAAACCATGATGGAAATCCACCTGTTCGCTGAGGGTTTGCTGAACAAATACTAAAATAGAAATGTAATGTAGAAATATATATCTTTTACTCGGCTAATAATTTGTGATCTGTGTAAAACTCTGCACATTCACTGTAGTTGAGCACCGTGTTTGCATTGGAATGTATTCAGTGTCCATCTCTGAACCGGGTATATAGAGTGTATGTAGGTTTCCATAAACTCACTTTTGGGTCAGCAAGGGCGTTGATAACATTTCCAAGGGCAAGGAGTGAGCGGTTGATGTTAGCACCTTCCCGCATACGGGCCCCTCTGGTGTTGGTGGCACTGGCTCTCTCTGAGCCTGCCAGATCAATCAGGCTCATCTTGGCAACACAGGCGTTTGGGTTGAGGCTGGCAATTTTGTCCTGCTGTCTCAAATATATCTGGAAAAAGAACAACAGTCAATTAAACACAATTAAAAGGCCAAAACTGTGATGCATTGTTAGACAATGTTCCCACAGCTTCTCAAGCGTCAAATTCAAGACATTTTCAAGGGTTATTCAGGGCAAGTCCCCCCAATTTACGGATCCAATGAGGCATAGTTTGAGACAGAGATTAATTACTGGTTAATTACTGTTAATAAGATTTTTATGGGAGCTAGCAGGCTTTACAGATGCTCACAGATAACACTTAAAAAGAGAGAGGCTTGAATACGTGAGCACTTCCCAATTGTGCTGTGGAGGCAGACTATGTGTTGTCTGCCTTTTCTTACACAGCACAGCAAAATAATAACATTGAGTAAGCTTGAGGATAGAGACAAAGACATACTAATGAGCTGAAGAGATGACAGACATGGAGACGTTTTACTTATGCTAAGGAAATGGATATCAAAACACATTCAATTTCTACTTTTGCACGAAACATGTAAATAGAACCAGTGTAAAGGTTCCATGTTTATCTTTGTCTATTTTCAAAAACTTCCCCCCCTTAAATTCATACACTTTAAAGGGTTTCAAGTTGGGATAATTTAAATACTAATTATCTTTAAGCCGAATATATGAATGGTTTGCAGTCAAGCTTTTGAATGCAAGTTTCTTCTCTCCTGTGTTTTATTTCATGACAACATTATTTCTTTAGGACGGGATTGAAATACCTGAAATACAGCATGGGACCGAGAAGAGGTGGCATTCATATCAGTGGGGTGCTGTGTTCTGTTTCGATTGCCAGAATCCAAAGCCTCAAGAATCTGCTCTGCAGTTTTAGGCTGTAAAAAGAGAATATGTAGTGTGAGTCAGTGAAAGGAACCTTCACAGAGCATCCGAAAAAGACACCACACAATAGCTACAGAATAGCAAAAAGAAAGTAATTGTTTGTAAAGGAAACCTACTTGTGTAGAACAGTAATTGGATTGTACTTTTAGAAATATCTTTATTGGCAGATTTGATCAATTTCTCTGTTACTTGAGAAAACAGCCAGCATAACATCTTACAGACTACCTGCATAATTGATGCCACCACAAAGGTCAAGTTTCAGTTCAAAAAGTTCACGCAACCTTTATTTATTAAGAGAAAGACAATCGCTCGAGAACATTTGCTTGCTGAATACCATCTCCTTTCTTGTCTGAACACATGACATGCATTTTTAAACATTGGTGCTTGTCTTTCTTGACGAGACAAATATTTTTCTAGAGTAAAAATGACATTCATAAGTTGCAAAAGTAGTAGAGCGCCTGTGATATATTGATTTTGTAGCAACAGCAGTATTTACAGAGAATAAACCCTATGATAAAGCAGTGTGTGCGATGCATTTTACTACTAACCTGATGCAATGTAAGGCCCTGAACAACCACTCCCTTAGTACCGTCATCTCTAACTGCAAGAGGGCCAACGTTAGCCAACAGGTCTCGGATCTGTTCATTGTAAACCTGTAAACGAAGAAAAAATACAACAGAAAATTCATTAAAAACGCCCAAGCAATTACTCACGACACAAATTGTTAAGTTAAGGCTCCGTAAAGGATTGAGTAAACACACAAGCTATATAAAAAAAAATAAAGCTATTAAAACAACGTATAACTGCTGCAGACTTCAGCTAAAGTCGAACACAAAAGTGGAGAGTGATGCTCTAATACAGAGAAAAAATAACCTAACAGACGGACAAACTATAAGACTTAAAAATTTTTTTAAAAACACACTCAAATATTTACCTCAAGATATGAGAACGCAACAGCAAACTCCTTCTCCTCCTTGGCATCATCCATGCGTTTGAACAGCTCTTTCATGGTGCGGTACATGACCCCAGGGTTATTTTGCGAGCCTAACATGGTGTGGGTCTTTCCTGCTCCAGTAGCACCATAGGCAAACACTATATTCAAAAAACATGTCAATTAAAAGACAAATTCATACATATGAATTCTAACGACAACCATTAAACTTGCTTTGAATTGAATACAACCACAAACTGATGTGAAAATATGAAATGTGAGCAATTAAAGCATCAAATAGTATATTTCTGAGTCATAAGTTGAATGAAAATTGCTTGGCCGATATGAGCCCTTCACAGACATATTGGTAGCCATGTTAATTTTGCTTTTATGAAAACTGTTATTTAACAGAATAAACAATGCAGAAAGGATTTTGATTCATGTTTACTTTAAAAATATTATTTTCTCACCTCAACAACATGACTAGGCTTTGATTATGGCTGCCTGGCTTATGTTGTTATGAGAAGCAAAGCGTAGTCACAGTACAGCTAATGAACAACATCCATGGCACCATCAAAACAAATACAAGTGCAGCAATAACCATAACACAGCCACTGCTTCACCCACTAAACTCAGACGGAGCAGCTCCAGCTGTTGTGTTACAAAATGAGTAATGTGCAATACATAACATGAAGTGTCACATCATCTCTTCTCTCGCATGCGTCTGCAGAGCATTTCCTTTAACTGTTTCTATGGATGAGGGGGTATGAAAAAAATATTGTGATGGAATGCAAAAGTTAATGTGAGGTAACGTAAAAGGTAAAGCAAAGGTTAATCAAGGTAACACAAAAAAGGTAGTAAGATGCTGGAAAAGTACTGCAAGGTGAAAAGTATTGTGAGGAAACTGAAGAATTTAAGGGGGAAAAAATCCCACAATGGCCCTTTAGTGTTTAATAAACTATAAAACAGAAGCAAGAAGTGATGTGTTATTCTCTTATTATCTTAACACAGAGTCATCAGTTGCTAATTGTAATAGTGTCACATAAGCCAACATTAGACTTGGAGCTTTAATTGCAGCTGCAACATTTTACCTGCAATAACTGATTTGTTGTTGGGTGCAGAAGAAACAAGTTGTCAACACAACATTAACCTATCATCACATTTAATAAGGTTGACATGGGGAACTTGTTAGCAAACAGTGCTGCCAAACAGTTTGCCAACAAGCTTGGCAGCAAGCTGCAGCTTTGGCTGTGTTCAGACCTGGTATTAACATCTGTCCCGTGAGATCTGATCAGAAGTGGACAGCTCCAAGTACGTCAGCTTACACCTGGCATTAGAATGCATCCTGGATGAGTCTCCAGTGACCACTTGTGATCAGATCTCACTTCCCTGCTCTATATGCAAATCAACACTTACGTCATTTGTGTTTGCAAAGACCAAATTATGATGTTTTTAGCCATTCAGACTATACAGATGGGTCCGTTGTCAATATTTTGTGAGAGAGTGATGGAGCTAGTGGAGCTGAGCAAATCAATTTACTGCCTCAAGGTTTACAATGAATTAACATTTAACTCATTTGGAGAAAAAATTGTGTCAGTCAGAGTTATGTAGTGGTAGAGACAAATAATTCCGTCTATGTAAAATGGTTAATATATTTTCATATTCATTGTGAAATTGTAGCTGGTCAAAAGATGTTATTTCAGTTATCAGTCCTTAAACGGGGTCTGGGACGCATTTGTGTTCGCAATGCTCAAGAACGTGGCCACATGCACATCAGACCAGCTACGGATGTGGTCGGATCGGATATGTGTCTTCAAAACATCTTGGAAGCATTCACACCTGTACTTAGAGCCGTCCATTTGTGATCATATCACACAAGGGAAACGTTAACATCAGGTCTGAAAGCGGTCTTCAATGCACCAACTGTATTTATCAATTTGTTACCTGTGCAATTGAATCCATTCATCACACCATCCAATATTCCTTTAGTGGTGCTCTGAAATATGTCGTCTTGAGTAGAGTTCTCGTCGAAGACGTGGTCAAAGACAAACTTCAGATCCTTGTTGGCCCTCTTGTTGATGTTTCTGTTTCGTAGTCTTTGAGCCCCAAAACAAGATATGTCCTGCTCTTTGGGGTCAAAGATGAGCATGTGGCCATCAACCACCTGGACCACATTTCGGCAGTTCTCGCCCTTCTCGCGGTCATTGGTCGGCCTCACCCGAATGACCACCTTGACATGGCTACACACGTCACTTGCCATCCTGGTCACTCTGAATCAACTTCAATGTTGCTGCAAAAGAGCAAAAACAAAGGCTTAGCTTACATTTCTCACCTTTCAAATTGAGAACACCAAAGTTACGTTTGAACAATATTCTGGTTACACCACTGGAATACTGCAATGTTAATCATGTTACATAAACAAAAAATTTCAATCCATCATATCATTTTGGAAGTATAGAGAAGAAAACCTGTTTATGTGTTGTATTTCTGCGTCGATGATTCTCAAGCTTTATTTCTACTCATTACAGGGAAACTGATGCACTAACATTATAGCAACGTTGAGGCAGTTTATCTCATCCGAAATTTCACTTAGATTAAAGACTAAACAAAGAATCATTATTCATCTCAGTTGGCTCAAAACTCAACTCAAAACTAAATAATCATATCAAATCTATCTATGCCCCGCCTCAAAACCTGGTAGTCACGGTAACAGATAAACATGATCCTGTAGTAGGGCAATAAAACAACATTAATCATATCTGTGATTTAATTCGCATTAATAGAAACATAACACAAATGTATATACGTCAATATAATGCTTACGAACAGTGCAAGCAGTGTGGAGGTTTAACACACGATGGCTCTACGTCAGATTTGAGAAATGTTTAGCTGTTTATCAAATGTCTGTCATTCACTTCACATAAAGAAGATTTTTTTTTGGTTTAAAAGTGTAATTTAACCTATTAGCACAGGGTAAATACTTGAATGATGCAATACAACGTTTTTTTTTAAAGGCGAAGCAATTGAATATAGAGCCCAGCTTCGTGGTGTCATCACAAATCTTTGTTGTGCAGCCCAACAATGTCAAAGCAAATTGACTCTACATGCATTCAACAAACAAAACTGAAAGTTTGTAACATACCAACAATCCCATGCTATATTCAGAGGAAATGTCTCACAATACAAAGGAATGGAAACTTGGCATTATATGGATATGAATAGAAACGGTGAATGTAGCGCTGTGTGAACATTACAACAATTCAGGGAAGACCAAGACACAGCTGCTGTGAAGGATAAAGTTGTCAATTCGTGTAAAACAGCGATATGAAGAAGAAATGGTAGATGTGTTACCGTGGTGGCAGAGTCAGCTAACGCCTGCTAGCTTAGCCCTCATACAAAGTCCAACGGTGAGTTAGCATCGTTGTGTTCATGTCGGCTACATTGTCTCTGATTGTTACTCGCAAACACGACTTACCTCTTTACTAGCAGCCGTTATCTCCCGTTTCATCGCCACAGTAACGCTTAATGGTGAAAAACAACGAGTGTGTGTTCGCATTTAAAACAATACAGCCGCTAGCAGCGCGGACAGAGCGTCATTGCAAACACGGCAAGCGCCAATAAATTCAAAAAACAAGCCCTCTTCCTCTGTCGCAGCGGATTGGCTGAGGGCCGCTGGTCCCGGGGCGGGGTCACGGTGACGCAGCTGCCATGCTGTCGTGCTGGAAGGCGGAGCTACGGCCCCCCGGTCCACTACGGTAAGCTCCAGCCGACCTCCCCGAGGTGACCGCACGTTTGTCCGGCACAGTTCACCCGGGCGAACCGTCCTTAAGTGTATACGAGTGTGCTGCTTTGCTCCACATGCTCATTGGTAATGAGGGTAGCTAGCTAACTGTGCTAACACACATGTCGGGTGTTTAAATGTCACAGCTCATAAATACCGTTACAGCCACCACACACTGTCACGATTCAGGGTAAGAAACCTAATGTTCGCACTTGCTAACACAATAACATGTGCATGTGTTGCTCCACACGTCCATTTGTGTACAGCTGCTCCATGCTAGCTCTGGTGTTAGTGTTTTTCCTATAGCATGGTAGGTAGGTTAGCTAATCTGCTGTAGTGTTATCAAATATGTCAGCATAGCACGATGTCACGCGTTTGGTTTAATTACATAAGCCAGCAACAACCCAGGGCTGTAAAGTCATGCTAACCTCCTACCCACACCTAGCTTCATGGCTAGCAGATAAGTAGCTATGGCAATGAGAGGACATGTGGGCGTTGCTCCTATGACAGGCCCTTGGAAAACATACCACCATAAAATACATACATGATCTTTCTTATTATTTTCATTGTTTTTTTTATTATCCACTTCATTTATTCACTCAACGTATTGCTCTGGGAAAGAAAAAAACAGAATAAATAAACTTAATTATTATGAGAAAACAATTAGGTTTTACTCATATGACAATTAAGGTAAATAACAGACATCTCTAATCACAAAAAGATGAGTAAGTGATAAAAGTGATGATAACAATGGCTTGGTGATGTAGCCCAAAAGGTAAATTATAATCCTCATCCTGTTCATAACAGTTGATATAGATCACGATAAATGTCATATTATTATTTCTTTAGTGCTCTTCTGGTTAGATATAATCCCTACCCACCATCAAGATGTCATGTTTTATGTACGTATATGAATGTAAAAAGTTGATTTTGATTCCAGTACTGTCGCTCTGTCCAACAATCTGACAGCAGTAACACATCTGCACTAATATAATATTGCCACCTATCCAAGTACTGTGTTTTTCTGCTGCCGTTAAACATTTCTACTGTGTTTACCAATGTCGGGAGCAAACAGGTTTGTGACTTCAGCTTCTGAACAAAATTCTATTTTGTTGGAATCATGCATCTGAACTGAGCCCTTATTTTCAATACATATGGTTGCCAGGAAACACCTGAATACCTTTTCAACCATGTGGCTGACTTTGGTTCACGGTGCGGGTGGTATTGTTCACGCACTATGTTAAACGAATCAGCCAAATAATGGCTTTCTCTTATTGTAGTTGTGGTGGTGACACGGTATATGATTCAGAGAGAGGTATTTTGTAATGGGTGCAACCCTTAAGAGGGTTTTGAACCAGCTTAAAGCAGCGATGTCCTCTTGTTTTGATGGAGCATCCCCAGGTGGAAACCATCTGCTTTGTACGATTAAAATATATTTGCACAGCACACACAGCCTTACTTCATGTAACCAGTAAACCAGATAACATCATTAAAACTTAATAGTATCTGTTATCACCTGCTACTTGACTCCATCACCATCCTGCTTCAAAACACTACCCATATTCTGCAGTATTACTACCTCCCACACCTTGTAATCAGTATTAACACTCAATGACTTTGCTTTTATTTCTTCATAGATCATTGTAAGGACCATGATTTCCCACATGTTTCTGCGCTCCAACCCAGTGTTACGGAAAACCCGTCTGGCCGTGTGGAGATCGTGGAGGTCATGGAAATTAAGCCTGCACTCTTCTACAGTTGCTGGATCATCTGGTCCTGGTCACAGTGACAGATCTGAAGAGCTGTCTTCTCCTTCCTCTGAAAAGCCCCCTCACACGCCTGTTATGCTCAAAGAGGTGCTTCATTACTTAGACATCCAACCTGGTCAGGTACGTTTGCAACTTTGCCTGTTTTCGCTGGCTTTAGGAAAGTTTAAGTCTGTTCAAATGACACTTATTCAGACCAAATCTGTGTCGTGAAAGTATTCAAACAAAATCAATGGTATAATTTTACCTCCTCCTTATTAGCATTATCGACAATACAATGTATTCAACGGTAAAAAAGTTCTTAGAATATGTTTAGACTGGCAAATTTGATGTGTGACTAAAATGAATCCCTCACACTGTCCACACTGATATTTGCAAGTGATTAGTTTGTATTTGTATTTCAGGCATTGTGATCTGGTCTGCCTTGGTTGCCGTGGTAATGGCATAGACATGCAAACTCATACTGAGAGATGTTTCGTACGTTCTGTTCGTCTAATGTGTGTTAGAACTTATTGAACACCTACCAGTGTCATACATGTCGATACAGCTCGATACTTACATGATTCTTGCTGTTTTGAGTTTGTACCCTTATGGTTGAATGCATTCATTGTAAGTCGCTTTGGATAAAAGCGTTAGCTTAATGATATGTGTAATAAAAATAAAAAAATGCCAATGGTAAGAAGTAAATTGAAAAATGCTTGTAGTATTATTCCTGTAATTGCATTTGAAGATAATGTAGTGGAACAGGAAATAACTTCTTTACTGATCCGTATTGTCTTTACTGAGATGTTAGTTTCTAAGGTAAAAAAATCACTTCACACACAATATAATGATTCGTTACAAAGGCAAACAGGAAATTGTACAGGGTGCCAGCATTTTGGCTTTCCCTTAATGTATGTACTATGAGGACAGATGGGCATGAGTCAAAAGCCTTCTGGTGTGGCAGGCAGCATAGGAGGGGAAGTGATGCCCCCTCCAATATAATGCATAGTCAAGGCAGGTGGGGGCCATGGGTCAACAACTTAGTCAGGAATTGCGCCACTGTAAGTCTGTTGGCAGTACACAGGGTGCTGCGTGGCTCCTGCCTGAACTTTAGCACCTCTAAACTCCTCCGCTGCCCGCCCATTTGCCAACTGTCCCAAGACAGCTTGCCAATCAGATGCTATTAAAAAACAGTTTGATAGATTTTCCTTTTTTGTACAGTTCATGCTGTTGCACACAATCACTTGAAGGTCTGTGGAAATGTTATCTGATTACATTCAGATGTTTTAAATCTTATATGTTGATTTATTTATTTATGTGATACATATTATTGCAGTTTCACTGATTATTTTATAGCCACAGAAACATTACAAAGATATTAGGGTTCTTGAATGTTGTCATGTTACACATTCATATGACTAATTGATAATTCTGTAGGGACAGCTGCATGCTCTGTAAGCTGTAGGGACAGCTAAATGCTCTGTCAGTCTTAGTCAGGCAATTAGAAATCTGCAGTCTGACATAACTCTCTGACACAGGCAAGTATGTGCTGGTGAAGTGTTTGTGTCACTGCTGTGAAGAGGAAACCCTTCCCTAATATCAGACAAATGTCCACTATAATCACTGAGGGCAGTGATATTAGTAGTATGAATGGCTAAAATAATCATCAATATGTAATTGCTCTTGTCAGCTGAAGCAGAGTACATATGAATGGAGTACTTAAGCGATGATGGGTGTCAGAGCAAATACTGCTGTTAAACTAAAGTGTGTAAATGGAGCCTTTCGGTGCCCTCCTGCCTCCCACACAGGACAGCTGGCTGTAAATTTGTTTCCAGGTAGGCAATTTGCACTGGTAGCCCATAATATATTTTGATACTTTTACAACAAACATGCTTGTACAAGGTAAATATATATTTGTGGATACAATATTGATAATAATTACATTTTCTCATTAGTTTATAATCATCTGACACAAAGAATCGTGGTTATCGTTTTAGAATGGGCCCTTTACATCTACATTGGGGGGTGCTTCTTCTTCTCCAGAGTCGACCATGTTTCTACAGTAGCCCAGAACAGAGAAACCAAACCCTGTCTCAAAAGAACATGAAGGCAACCATAGTTTATTTTATAGCAGTGGTAGCCATTCTGCCGATCGAGATCTACCGGTCGATCTTGCAGTCTTCACTGTCCATCCCCGAACTCTCTGGACTCACTAGCGGTCATCGCGCTGCAGTTTAGCTGTGTTGTCTGTTTTTCACACGCGCTCTGTGTGCGCTACTTTTTGGTGTTCCATGCAATTAACCAATCAAGTGCCCTCCCCCACTCCCTTTAAAAGCTATATAATCCTTAAATGAAACCTCCTCTTAAACTCAGTAATAGTCACTCTCAGGAAGAAGCATGAGGAATCCTTCACCGGCACAGACTGCTTGAGCAGGGGACCTCTTCTAGAATAGATTAATGAGCCATCAGCTGATAGTCCAGGGGAGAAACCCTGTGCTGCTGTAGAAGTAGAAACAAGCTGCCTACACTTACTTTTCAGTCTCAACACACTCCCCCTTGTGGAATTAATGAGGCCATAAATGTTAAACCTACTTTTGTATCAATTTCAGCCTTTCAACAGTCAAGGTATTTTTGAGCAGGTAAAAGTGGTTAGTTACATAGGACACCTTGTACTTTTATGTCAGGCAATTGAGAGAGGGATCGCTGACAAATAAACTGGAAGATAGAGTATGTTATGTTGACATTGTTTCATAATTAAGAATTCAAGTATAGTTTCGGAAATGTGAGCATCCGCCTTGGCATTGGGCCAGTCTCATAAATGTCCACATACGTAATTCACAGTCTGTATTGTTTTCTGTCTGTTCTGTTTCTATGTGTGAATATATATATATGACGTGTGAATATATATTTATATGTAACATGAATATTAAAAGCTGATACGCTTTACCAATTCAAAGGCAACGGCAGAGTATAGAACCTAAAGTGTAAATTAAAGTAATAAAAAGTTACAGAACTATTAATGCCAGCTTATGAGAGAGAGAGAGAGAGAGAGAGAGAGAGAGAGAGAGAGAGAGAGAGAGAGCAGGTGGCCATGAGTGTTGAGCTTGCACATCATAAATAGCATGAATCAAGTTTGAGTCATGATGACAATAGAAATGTAACACAAAAAATACAGCAGAACAGACAAACAACAAATCAAAGGTGTTGTAGCTTGTTAAAGCCCTGAACCACAGCAGTGGACGAGTGCTGCATTTTTCACTTGCCCTGTTATTTGGGCTATTTGGCCACCTGCAATCCGGACACTTGAAGAGGCACTCGTTGTTATGGATAGATGACCACAGAACCCTCCACAAGTTGCTACTGCTCAATGTCTTATTTCTCTTATTGCATTTTTAGATGCAAGATGGAACATAGTGTAGGAAAGGTGGCGTGCAGCAGTTTGACATGAAGGACTTGAGCAGTTACCATCGGTTTTATCTCTCATTTTTACATTGAATGTGTTTTTTTTTAATATAGAGTATGGAGGTTTTCTGGATAGGGCTGTACAATATGACCAACTATATCAAAACTAAAATATCGGGTTTTATTGATAATTATCACAATAAGTTTCACATTATTATTTCTTTTAGGTTTAAAGACTTATATTTGCTTAACGTGAAAGTTGTGGTTCTTCTTTGTGAGCAGATAATGACTATCAAACACTTTGTAAACAGTTAGGTATTTTACAAATCTGAGGTAAATCAGTTACTAGTTGCACTGTGGTAATATTGAGATATATATCTCACCTTTGTTATATCTATGTTGATTATAATTTTATTGCAAAAGTTACATTACAATTGTTTTACTGCCCAGTCTAGTACATTTTGGACCAGTGTACAGTGAGTATAAAGTATTCTTGTCTGACACAATTTATTAGCATTATATATAATGATATTGTTAAAACAGACTTTGTCATCAAGTCGGCTGCTGCGTTTTAAATGTACTCAATTTCAGATAAAAGATCCTTATTGTGTGACTGTCTGAGTTACCTTACATTCCCAGCATCAGCCAGGTGAAGCGCTGCTGTGAGTACAAGCAAAGGTGTAATATGATCTTGTCTCTTCAAATTAGTTAAAAGCCTTGCAGTTGCTGTATGGCACATGCAGCTGTAGTCTAGAAATGGCTGTAGGAGGAGATGGGAATTACAGGGAGTCACAAAAGTTGCATCCTGAAGATGTTATTTTGCATCCTTTTGTAAAGAATCAGCATTGTTAAGACAGACAATTATAAATGATGTATGGTTGTTTTATATATTTATTGTTTTGCAAGTGAACATTCTAATTATGAATATGTCAGGAATTATTTTACTTTTATATTTTAACTATTTCTAGTAGTATATTCTGTTACTAAAATGATATTTTTTAATTTTTGAAAGTTATATAAGCTTTAAAACAACGTTTTGTGTATGTTGATCTGACAATACATGTAGAAGTTGTTGTATAGCTCAGATACAGAATATAAACACTATGTGTATTATCCTGAGCAAGCATTATAGTGTTTTCTCTGTGCTAAATTTACACCAACAACTTCTCCTGGGTCATGCCAAAGTTTTTCTTTTTTTTTCTTTACACTCCTTTTTTGGAAGCACTGAGTAGTGAAAGAGGAGGCTGGTAAATAATTGATACTTGTAATTAAACACTCCAGCCAGGGATGCTGGGGCTGATTGACGGCCAGATATTAGGCCCTTGTCTCGTAAGGTTGCAAGTTTAGTCTGAGGTTATCAGTGGCCAGAAGAGTCTTTCTCCCCCTCCCTGCCTCATTACTTTCATGAGTAGAACATTTCATAGTGGAGCGGTGGGTGGGGGTGTGGTGTGAAGACAGTCTGGGACTTCATTAGCCAAATGGGGTGCCTCGGTCTACGGAGCGCCAAATCGTTCAGCCTTGCTGAGCAGACAACCCCTCTGCGGGTGCTTCACCACACTGTCCCGTAGAGTTGTTTTAGCCCTTTCGTCTTACACATTCTCCAACCTCAGGTTTACTTAAGCAACAACTTAAACAAACATAGCAAGCTTTCCTGTGCCTACCTGAGCAGGTGCCAACCCGCCAACCTGCATCGACTCACCATTCAGTTTAACTGCATTGCCGACAAAGCTGTATCTCACACCTCCCAGCACAGTATATGGTTCAATACAGTTACTGTGCTCCTCTAAAAGTAAATAATTTTTCAAATGTTGCACTTTATTAATGTTTGATTGAATTTGCCACAACACCATTGAATGTGTGTGAGAGAGCGAGACAGAGGACGAGAGAGAGTGAGACAGCAAAGAAGATAGAGAGAGCTCCCTTTACAACTGATGCATCCACATATCATCAAGTAACAGTTCATGCTATTATGAAGGGGGGAAGAATGTGCTGGTAGTTAAAGCTATTACTGAAAGTTGTAGTTTCATTTAGATTTAAAGCAACATTATGCAACTCTTTTACTTAAAATAGCAGCCTCATTATCATTTTGATGATACATTTACCTGGAATATTGAGAATGGACCTCTTAATTTATCACTTCATGCCCCAAACACCTGTTCTTGCTTTTCATACCTTTGGTGAGCAGGTACGATCTTGCATGAGAAGTCCCTAACTGAATAATAGTCAGTCGCTTAAACTGCCAGAATGAGGTCCAGCAAGTTTAAGTGTTAAGCCAAAGAAGATTTGTCAAAAAGACTTAAATGTGTGGCACCTGCTTGCTCACCTTGTACCACAGGCCCCCAGCATATGGCTTGAGACATCAAGCAGTGTTTACAGGTTTGGTTCCAACTGGGTCCTTTGCTTAAAAAAATACTTTCTTAAAATCAGTGTTCATCGCCAATATTCAGTGAGGGAGCTTTTAAAATACCACGGTTTGCAAAAGCAGTTTGGCGTATTTGTTATGGCAACAGCTCTTCAGGTTCATGTAGCCTGGGATCATGAGGAAAATGTGCTGTTCGGAGACAGTCAGTCTGTTTGGTGAAGCGATTGATAGTCTGTTTTCTTTGTGACCTGAAAACAGCTTAATTGCTCAGACTCGGAACGCAATGAATTATCACATGTGGCTGCAGAGACGGCTGCAGAAGACACAAAATGCCGCTTAAATAACAATCATTGAAGTCATATATCACCATGCTCACAGGCGTCCAATGTTGCCAAACTTGGTGAAAATAATGTGGAACGGCTCCTTGATCCTCAATTGATACTATTACAGGAGGCCTCATTGCAATATTTACATCTGATCCTGGTGTGAGTGTGGGTATGCTAATCAGATACATGCCCTGTGGACAGCTAGATCGAGATGACTCATTCCTGCAACACATTATCTGGGTGGTCTTTCTTTTGAATATGTTAAGAATTATAATTATATAACAAAACATCTATCACTTAATCCAATTTTTACTCACTACTGTTATGGAATAATTTTAATATTTTATACATACTTATGTATGTATATAAATATATGTTTATATTTTTTTCCATCATTTGACTATGACAATGTGCTTAAAGCAGAACAGGTGATTTATCATGCTTAGATATGTTGGTGTCCTTAGCATTAACTGGGGCATGTGTGTACTTTGAAGTGATAAAGGATTTGTCATAGACAGGCTTCCTCTCTTGCATGAAATTTAGTTTAACAGTGATCTCATTTTGCTTTATCACTATTTATTGTAAGAGTCTAGCCACACTTATCTGTGTTACAACAGACTGTCTTATTGTAAACACAGCCAGCACACAGTTGGCTTCTGTGCAGTGTCATATAAGTCTTGGCACATATCAACAAATCAGTATCAAAGAGCACTGGGTTCACACCAGTAACAAATGGCATTATTCAACTTTTTACCTGATTGACGAGAAGCGGTGGATGTTGATTGTTGTTTTTCTGTAATCTTAGGCCAATTGAAACTGAAGGTCTAGTTCTTAACAGGTGCAATGGATCCTCTGACTGATCTTCCTCAGCTAATGTACCTGCACCTAATTTACTTTTGCTGTTGTAACTGCTGTTGCACCTTTGCTAATAAAAGTAAGTTGCACTGACCTTATGTCTATAGCCAACATTATTTATATTCTCAGCAGCAACCAGAAGAAGTTCTGTTGCTCTCAGCTGGGGTGCCCCCACTCCTCTCCTACTCTGTTTCCAGATTAATTTGGCAGGGAAGAGCATGTCCGCTCGACACTCCATGGCACTGCTGACCTTAACAAATAACAGAAGTTTTCTTGCTTCCCTCGCATTGTTCCTGCACTGTCTTTACCGCCAGGTTGACCGATCATATTAAACCCCCCATTTAAAATTAAATTGCCAAAATATGGGCACTTTAATGCTTCAGTGGCCAGATGTGCTTCAATAACATTCATAATTGAGGAAGTGGGGAGAGGACTGCTTTGTGTGTTTACTGATTAATGGCTGCTTTCTGCTACCTTGCTGGTTTGGAACAGTTGCACATGATTATGTATTTCTGCCCACATTGGTTTTGTTTGGGATTTACAGCACAATTGTATCTACACCAACAGATCTGTGTTAAATTTTGTGCCAAATGGATCAAAATCCATGGTCTGCTCTACATCTAACCTGTACTTATTACCACCTTTAAAAATTATGGTCTGTTCTAGCACCTTAAGCTTAGGGCCTGACAAGGTGACCAAATAAATATGTGAAAACCATTGAATGTTGATACTGTGACAGCCTGGTTGCAGATCTCTGATTTCCCACATTTCAAATTGTGTACCTTCCTGTTGAAGAGTCATTAACAGTCCAATGGTTATTTCTTACACACAAAAATACAACAGGAGCAGACGAGACGCACCTATGCAGGTTTTAATCAATATATTTCCTTAGTACACAAGACATTTGTGATCGTTACACCAACCACAGCTTCCACTTTGACTGTAAGTGAAATCATTTGCTATAAATTGGTTACGGTAATAATTCTTCCTCACAAATCGGAAACTGCTAACGTGATCATGATGTCAGAATGGATAATGAAGTGAAACTAAAGGGCAATTCTGACTGATGGTTTATGGCCATCTGTTGACGCCGAGGCAGTCAGTAAGCAAATTATAAAAAACAATTCTAGATGTCGTGGTTTACAGAAAACAGCTGTACTCTCTTTCTGTAGCTATAACTGCTCACACTCTTTGGCCTTAACAGTACCTCTGCATCCTTTTTAACAGGTAATGTAAATCCAAAACATTGATGGACTGATGATGGTGCCCGTCATGTAAAGGCTAAGGGCAACTCTATAAAAAATCAGCACATAACGCTGCGCTGCAAAGCCTCCCTCTGAGCCTCCCCCCTCCCCCAAGACCTCTCCAATGCCCCCACCCCATTCCCCAGTTCCTTTCATTGCATATTGTGTTGTCAACCCAGTCTTCAAACTACTGGAAGCATCTTCATAAATGCCTTGAGATGTCTTATCCCTATTACCATGCCTTCCACCACAAGGCCTTCATTTAGCTTGACTCCTTTTTGCACTCCTTAATGGACTTGGCCCTGTTCTTCTTTTGTCTTCCTTTAGTACCATGAAATTCACCTTCAGGAGAGAAAAACATCCTTTCTGTTGCTTCTTTACATTTTGTGAATATAGTTAGATGATTCCACCCCCTCTTTTCAGTTTCACGTCCGTTTCCTCTTTGGCTTTATATAGTTTGTATTGTTTCCTTGGTGCACTGTATTGACAGTAATGTCACACTTAAGAGAAATCTTTCAGAGCAGGCACCAAATGAAGCACGTAATCATTTTGAGTAGATCCACTCCATCATATTTGACCTTATTTCGTGTTTCCTGTTAAAACAAAGACATTTCTCTGTTTCCTTTCAACTATATGTTAACAACCACAATATATGCCAAAATAACAGCACATTATTTATTCTTGAACTACATAATATTGTTGTACGTCATTTCAAGTCTAAGCATTGCATCTCAACATGTTGTGTCTATTGATGCTTGCAGTGCACACCGTTTACATTTGAAAGAAGTCAAGGTACCAATCAGTTATGCTTATTCAGGGAGCCAATGTGAAAGTCTTAGCTTTTTGCAACAACTGACAGTCTTTGATGCTAGGAAATGGGACTGTATCCCAATTTGTACACTCTGACATTTGCGAGACATTTGATAAAATGCTAGGGTGAATAGTTAGCTAAATTCCCAGTTGCAAAATGTGGGACACTTTCTGGACTTTGGCGCATGTCTGATAGCAGCGTTTTCGTACATATCATGTGCTGACTGTGATTTTTTTCCTAAAGCCAAGACTGCTTTCCTGCACCTTCTTTTGTATTCTTCCAAGTTGGCTGGCATCAAGGGAAATTTATTTGTGATGCGCACAGCGTTAGGGTCGTCTTGAAGATCCACTCCAGTCATAAAATACTCTGCTTTGAGTAATGATTTGTATCTGATTAATCCACAGAAAGTACATTTACCTAAGTCAAATTCCTAATCGCACAGCTACCTCTTCTAAGTCCTAAATTTTGAATTTATAATTGTTAAACAATTTTGTGTTTCCAAAATGTCACTGCTGGAAACAATATGTCTTTGACTTCATTGAAATGTGAATATTCAGAGGAGATGTTTGTTTCCACGTCACACTTGTAGGCTGACTGCTGAAATGTGATTGGCTTCCACACCAGTAGCAATGCCATAAAAGTGTATGCGTGTCTGCATGTGTTGAACTCAGATTTAAGGTGAGCACAGAGAAACGTTTTTCCTTCAGCAGATGAATGTGAAAACAACCTTCTTGTGCACATGCCTCATTCCGCACAGTGAAGGTTGCAATCCCAAACAAAAGCAAAACACAATGTTTAGTGGATTACGACAATATTGCAGCAGTAAGTTTGTCAATGCTCTGGAGCCATATAACTCTCAAAGTGAAAGAATAATGATATTGCTGTTTGTGAATAGTCAAATAATATTAACAAAATGAATTCTTTCTGCACCATCTCACTCCTGTCAATTGAGTTGAATGGACCAATCAAAAATAATGAGGATTTCACTCACAGCAACCCTCAATTATCATGAATGGCTGCCTCCCACAGCTACATAGCACAGAGGTGAGGCAGAAGTATTTGCTGATTTTAAGAATCAGTATCTTGGAGCAACTTTGCTGAGTTTCCCCGAAAAATCGCCTTTACAGATAAGGAAGTTGTAATTTTCATGAATTTCAAGGCATTAAATCCTGTTCCAGTAACATTTTGAAAATGTATCCTAGTCTAACTGTGTTTAAGCAGACTGATGAATGGAAAGGTAATACATGTGTAATCTGTTTATGTTCAGGATATCTTAGCACTAACTGTAAATAGATTTTTAGCAGCTACTGGACCTTTGTTGTAATCCTCCTGCAGATTTGACTCATGATATCACTCACTATAATTTGTTTGTTATGGTCTGCGTTCAGTTTAATTTGAAATTGAATGTTTCCTGCAAAGAAAATGTAGCTCAGTAAATCTCCAACCTGCAAGACAAAAATAGGCAGTTTGGGGGGGGTGGGGGTGGAGAGTGATGACTCATGCTCACAGTAGAGGTCCCTCCCTTTCCATTTCTTTCAGTGTCCAATCAGTTTTTTCCCCAGCTGTCACTCATTGCCTCCAAATCAGATCCCCACAATGCTGTCCTCTGCCCTATAAATCAGTTTATTTGCAAAGATTTAGAACATGCAAGGTAAATAAAAATGCCGCTCTTGTCACTTTGACACACAGATTGTAATTGGGTTTAATAATGTGATTACCTGGCAGTGCAGATGATAATCTTCCATTATGTTTCAGTCATATACCGGCCCAGAATTCAACCAAAACACACAGGATCGATGAATATATGTTTCATAATCAACTTTAAAGTGGCTGCTTGAACCAAACTGTGCTAGGTTTTAATTTGACAGAAGGAAGTCAAATACTAACAGTCAAATGACAGTTCTCTGAGCAGCTAAATTAATTCATCAATTTTAAATGAAATTACTCTTAGATTACTTTCTCAGAACGCAAGCAGCAGAAGGATCGTGGTAGAAAGACTAATCGCTGCCTTGGATTGCCCACGTACAGTAAATATTGAGTTATTGGCTCATAGTTTCAGAGAAGATGCAAGTGCCTGCTATCCCTGCTTCTCCAGGGATCTCCTCGGCACCACTGTGGTGTAAGATCCAGTCTCAGGACTCCTTGAAGTGGGCGGATGCTTGACATGGGCTTTATGAGCTTTATGAAGAGGAGGAGAGGGACCAGGGTTTTCCTCTTTGCAGTCAGATTTTTTATTGAAAAATGTAAAAAATGTAACTGTAGAAAAAAGGCATGGCTGGTATGAATTATATGAACGTGGTGATGAGAAAAAAAATGTGAACATAAAGGAGAGGAAGGAAGGATGGAAGGGATCATACCGAGGAAGATGTTTGAGAGGCACTGAGGTTTTTATGGCCCTGGTAAGATCTAGGCAGAACTTTAGGGCAGCAGTATATCTTCATGTCATCCTCCATGCTCCAGGATGAGTAAACTAGTGAGTCATTCCTTCTCCTACCGTGGCATCCTACCTCAATGCCTCGGACCTTAGATGGTGATATGGTTTTAACGTCTTGAGATTTGTAACTGATTATGCTTATTTAATAACTTCAAGACATGATTTTAAATGTATAAATTCAAAACAGCTTGATTCATCCAAGGTGCTTTGATGGTTCTTTGACATCATTCTCTATACATGAGGCTTTCAGAATTTTTTATAGGAAACTGGCCCCGATTGATTAGTTACACTTTCACTTAAATTTTTTTTTCCCTGTTTCAATTTTGACTGCATGAACAGTTTGCTGAGAAGATAGACTGACAGACAGACTGAAGCTGCTGGATCCTAAAACAAGTCAATAAAACAGAATAAAATTAACTCATGGTATAAAAATAAACAGACTAAGGTTGTGACATTACTTCAAATTAAAAGCCACTTTAAAAAGGCTACGTCTTCTGCTTCCTTTTAAAAATACCAATCAAACCACTGTAATATCCCGAGGCAGCGTGTTACATGGTTTAAAGGCATAAAAATAGGTACACCTTCTTCTGTACTTGTATGGGACGCATACGGAAAAACAACAAAGGGTGTGGAAGACCTTAATTATCCAAACTCCATTCCTCATCTTTGTCCAACATTCGTGGACGATTGTAATAAAACTGAAATCTTAAAAGATAACCAGATTGAAGCTTTTTTTAAATTATGTTATTGTAAATCAGCAAAAAGTTTATATTAAACCATTATCTCCAGACATGTCAAAGGAAAGGTAAGAAATGGGTTTGTAAGCAATGAGTCCTGAGTGATCATAGATTGGATTTGGGGCGAGGTTTTACCATTGATGTCTTGAAAACTGTGGGAAAGAGGAAGTTTGTTAGGAATGGGGTCTTCTCTGATATTTCTCAAATATCCAAGAAGGCGAACTTCCATCAGACCCCCAGTTCCACTTTTCTTTCCTGCAACACAACCTTTATCCATTTTGTGTGTGACAGGTGTCTTAAGGTAGAAAACATAAGACGTAGTTGAGGAGTCTCCTCACCTTATTTTATTATTGTATATTTTCATATTACTTTATTTGATTGTATATTTTATTTTATTAACATAGTGTGATGTCTGTTTGACCTCGACATACAGATGTTTGCTGTCGCATTGTGTGTCTGTGCAGTACTTTACCTTATAACCAAGTATTTTATGCCACAGAGATGCAGATGAAACAATATTTTACTGAGGAAATTACCATATAGAGACTCATCCATGCATGTGTTTCATAACAGCCCGGATTGTGTCTGAAAGTGGCTATATATGGTGTGGGGACACACCGTGACAAACAGACTAGACAGCTTCCTGAAATTGTTTAGATAGTTGTCCAGTATGTCTTCTGCCTTGTGCTACACTGAGAACTACGCACATCTTTGGACCAGTAGGCAAAAGTTCTCCTGCAGCCAATCCAAAAAAGGGATGCCTCTTGAAAAATGTCCAAAGAATGCTGGTCCATCAGTGTTTGTGACTATGTCAACAGTTTTGCCAACAAAGGAAGGAAGGAAGTAAAGAAACAACAACATTGAGCAGCTGCATATATCATAATCAAAGTTATGTGCATAAAAAACTTAAGTACAGGCCAATCCTCAAAGATGCCTTTCAAGTTCCAGTGACTGACATTAAAAGTTGCCCTTTCCCATTCCTACAGCATATACATTGTGTCTCTGCTCAAGGGTCAAGGTTTCTTCATCAGTACCCGAAAGTAAGTTTGATACTCAGACAGGGTCCAAAGGTCTTAAAAAGAGGACCTCAAACGTTTTCAATTCATCAGTTTTACCTATAGGATCTCTTCTAGCCTGAAAACCTTTTCTTAATTAATAAGTAATGTTCAGACTACCCTTAGGGTTTGGTTTCTTCTCAGAAGCTTGCATCATCAAACCAAATTTTGCGGGAACTCAGAAACATGTGATTTATATGTAGTAGCCATGTAGGATCACATCCTTAGACTCAGACTTTGTTTGATCCTCAGTAATGTAAACTGTTGTCAGCTTTTGTTACACCTGTGTATAATTGGTGTGGTAACAGTTCCAGAAAAACAAAGTCTGTTAACCACTTGTTTGGAAACTATAAATATTGCAGGTAACAGAAGTGAGTCATAGTGATAAACAACATACGTGGTGATAAAAGGCTCAAATGTTGTGTGTTGCACAGGCAAATGGGAACAGATATCTAACTTTTGTGATTTGGGTGCTGGAAGGAACAGCTCTGATGGGATCAAATTTTACATTTTTACATTATTCGATAATACTTGTAGGTGGACTTAAGTGAGGCTTCAATCACATTAGTTAGTTAGTTAGTTAGTTCCCCTCGACCTCTTTTAGAAGAAGCAGATCATTTATTAAGGACCTTGAGGAGAATCCATGTTTAGAGTCCTGGAGGCAGCAAGTGTGACCAATCCTTTATGTATTATAGACTTACGTAGACTAGATTCATGACTAGATTCAAAAATATGATTGAAGAAATAATGCTTTCTTCAGTTCCACTACAAAAGAAATGACAGGTGACATCTCTCTTTTACCTGTTCCTTTCGACTTTTAACTACCTGTCTTACTTGCTTCACACCATTTGAACTGCTAATGACACTCAGGTGGACACTCTCCAAGTAAATATGATCACTGAAAAATGTAGGTTTGGACATGGCCTAGATCAGACATACTTCAGATGGGTGTTGTTGGAGGCGAATAAGCAAATGCTCCTGTTACGCGTGCAGACGTGTCTTGTCCTACCTAACTCAAATACCTCCTCAGGTGTCTTTATTTAAACTCGTGCCAACAGACTGCAAATAGCACTGAATAGATGAGGAATGAAAGTATTTGTTGTAACTCTGCAGCATTCCTTTGACAAAAGAGAGATTAGCTTAACATACAGAGAGGCATTTGGAAGGAGCCCTCTGGCAAAGAGTTTTGTCAACATTTTACTGCTCCTGTATCACTTGTTCACGCGCCCACTTGTTCACTGACTTCCCTTTCGCTCTCAGACCCAGGCTGTATGTTTAGTACACGTCATGTTTGGGCCACACGCACCTCAGACATCACTGGTCACCATCAACACAATCTCTTGACAGAGTAATTGCACTAAGCTTTCATGCCTTTTGAGTTTGTCTACGCTCACTGGCCATCTGTTTTGTGCACCCCCACTTTCAGCCCCTATTTGCAGGAACAGTGAACACACCTTTTACGTTTTTTAAAATTAAGTAAAGACAGGAAAAGGTTATTTACATCCTTTTTTATATAATAAAAAAAAAGTATTAGCACATTTTTTAAATATTAATCTTCGCATAATTCGTAAATTTGTGCTATTTCATGTGTAAGATTTCTATCGACAGTCCACAAAGGCTCAAAGGCCATGTTAGTCAACACGTAACTTCTCTCTGCAGTCGACACAACCACCGTCGAGCACAACCTGCTCCTTCATCTATTCCTACCAGACTCTCATGCTGCAAACCTGACAAATTCTTGCACATTTGTGTCTTGCCATGAACTTTGTGTGACAGAGAAAGAAATGCAAACCGGTTACCTCCACTCTTGCCATGGCAACGGACGCGACAAGAAAAGCGATCCTGTACCTGTGTATCTGTCTCCCTAATGGTCTGTGTGTTAGTGTAACAAGATCTGTAAAAACTCCCCTCAATGACATTTTAGATCCCCCACTGTAACTGACCTGGGCTGGGGAGTCACAAGTAGGATTTAGGTGAGTACTCAGGCTTCTCTCAGGTTCCTCTTCCCCTTTTCCTAATGAATTCAACCATAAGAAGACTTGAGTTGAGGCCCCTTCTTTCCATATGGCCAGGATATTATTTACGGTTGTATGAGCCGTATGTTTGCAAAATCCCAATGCCAAAGTGAGACTTCTCCCATCAAACATAATTTTTGAAACTCTCAGTCAATACTCTTCCTCATTTTTCGATGCAACTTATATAGTGAGATGTTTTTACCTTTTCCTGTTGGGTAGACAAGTTCTCATTAACAATGCTGTTGGGTGACTGCTGGAGTGTCCTGCATTGTAGCACCTTGCAGCTTCACTGTTGGACTGCACCACTTGGACCACTCCTAACTCTCCTATTCCCTCTGCTGGGAAAGGCAGATATTACACACCCCAAACAGAGTAACACAACACGGGACTACAGTAATTACTTTTATTTTAAGCACCGACTCTGCATTTGGAGACTGCGAGGACCCACGTTGAGTGCTGGCTTCATTCCAGTCTGGTGCTTTCTCTGGGCTGGCCCAGTCTAGGTGAGAGCCTCGCTGACACCCCGCTGTATGAAATATCAATGTGAATGACTCACTCCCAAGTTCGGTGTCAATCATCATCGCAAATGCCAAGCCCATTATCACAAAATCTTTTCAAGAAGTTGTTTTGCCCATCTGGTGGTAGAAGTAGCTGGCTCGCTGAAAAAAAGAGGGGGGATTTTCACAGCAGCATTCAGGGCTTTTGAAGAAGCTTGTTTTCCCTCAGGACGAGGAACTAGATTTTCAATTTACCTTATAAATGACCTTGTAGACATGCAGTTTTCAATTTTGTGTTGCATGCACTTAATTCTTTTTTTTTGTTGCTTAGTTTACTTGGTGTGTGTGTGTGTTTGATACTATTAAACCTCCCAAAGATGGATAGTGTCAATTGCTCATTGAAGCAAATGTGAATAAATATAGTATTTAGGTTTCCAACCGACTGCCTCTAACGCTGGTGGGAATCTGCTGGCAGTCTGAAATAAATAGGCTTTACCTTTGTTCTTTTGGCCACAGCTTCCTCAGGATGTGACAAAAGATTGTTGTGACAAGTGCAACACTCTCCAGTAGAGGACCAGTTTGTCTCCTGGTTGCTTGTGTCGACTGTTTCGATAAAAGCCAGCCTACTTTGCTGTTTGTGTTTCTGTTTTCCTTTTCCTTTTTTGTATTGAATAGCACAACAGGCAAGTTCATTATGCGTGTGACTCATCCCACTAGCCCACACCCCCTCCCCATCTGCTGCTGTGCGCTGGAAAGGAGAGGGAACCGCCATTGATCACTTCTTCCCTCACACATGCACGCACACACCCCACCTTCAACGTCACTATCGATCGACAGGTTTAATGTTTTTGTGGGGAATAGCTTGCATTTCCTTTTGTGTCATTTTACATCTGTTCCCCACCATTTGCTGACATTATTATGAATCACAGAACAGACACATAAAAAAGTAAAAAGTAAAGCATAATCCAGTCAATTATTCATGCAATCTCAGACTGTTCACTCAGAGCAGGGCTGGGATTTTTATTTTGTTGTGTAGCAGAGGTAGTCAACAAATGTAGAAGGTATGAGGATATGTGGGGACAGGAGATGTTTTCTGCTTGGCAAGTCTTACGCCGTGGATACAGCTGCAGCAGAATGGTTGGCAGGTTTTTGACATTTCCCTGGTAAAATATTTTTCCAATTCCTGCATCTCATGATATGATTGTTCTGTTTCCCGGTTAAACGTTTAGATTGAACGACTGGTATTTACAATTGATCTCATCCTGAAGTAGATATTTACACATTTTTAAGCATCTCTGATTTAAAGACAGTTTTTATCCTAGTCACTTTTATGTCAGTGTTCTCTATTGACAGGATCCTCATACGTCTATTTTAGGGAAAATGAAAAACTACTTGAGGATCCGATGGCATTTGGATAAATAAGAAACAAATTTGGACAAATAAAAGTTTGTAAAATTCACACTTCTTTCAACAAAAGATTATTTTCATTACACAGTACAGAACTATCATTATAATTTTTGATCTAATAAATATTTTCTGTTTTTAAAATGTCAACATTCACAGTCAAAAATCTATGTGGCTAGCAGCAAAATCACATCATAACGAAGGAATTCTTTTCTTTCTTGTTTTCAAAATTTTCAGTTAGTGGAGGTGTCTAGCTGACATATTACAGCATAGTGATTAGCAACATTTCTATGGTGTCATGTGGTGGTAGAGTAAACATGTAGCTGTGTTGTGGCTGATCGGTCTTCAAAAATACAATACATTTATTGATGACTTTCGGTCTACGTGATATTTACGGGTTAGCATAAGAACATGGGACAAAATCTAAAAGCCAATGTGTCCCACTATAAGCCTAAGGTAGGTAGCATACTATAGTATCACATTATACATACACCCTCACGTAATTAATCAGAGCAGCATGTGGCAGTATGAGGACAAAAGGAAGGGAAACTTGAAGCTAACATCTCAGTCCATCACAGGAGGGGATGTGAAAGAAAAAACATCACTGTACCGCAGTGTTTCAAATCAGCAAGTGTTCCCATTAACTTGTGAACATACATAGGCTGGATTTGTTAACGGTTTCAAATAAGGACACAGCTGGCAGAGCTTATGCCACCTTTATGTTGAGTTGGATGTAATATAACATTCATTAAATCAGGTATTCTCATTGATTAAACTGATAAAGGTTGATATATAGGCGAGTGGCAGAGATGGGAAAGATTCCCATGGTAACCACTTTGAAAGTTTCATTCCATCTAATAAACAATGATCTCTGGCAGATGTGAGGCATCCTGTTTGTTGATGAACAAATCCATTGGCCAAGCACATATATATCACTGATCAAAAATATAATTCTCCTCTTGTGTGATTGTTTGCTTAATACTACATATTGATCAGCAGTTGATTCACCAAATTCAAATAGAAATATGAAAGCTAGAATACAACTCAAAAGTCTCGATTTCAAAATTCGACTGAACATTTTTTCAACGAAGTGAACTTCAGAGAGGAGTCTGAGACGCAGACATGCCGGAGACATGCTGTGTTCATGATCATAAATGTTCTCCGGTTCAATGTTTTATTTCTGGTGACAAATTAGCAACATGAAAAACAACTCATCACTGCAGCCTTTGCATCTGATTGGAGCAAGTTTTCTGTTGCAGGGGGTTCGACTCCCTCCTCCTCTGTGACTGTTTAAGCTTGAGTATCATAGATTGTATAGAAAGATGAACACTACCAATCTGGACAGTAGCAAATATGGGGAAGGAGCCGCTCTAGTGAGGTTCTGTTGATGCACATGCTCGACCAATTGCATTTCAGTCATGATCTTTCACTTAATTTGTATATTAGCTTATTAAAGCCAAACTTACTGGAAAAGTCTGCACTTAAATTAACATCTTTGTCACAAGAGCTACCGAAAAATGTAAGAAAACATTTATGAGAAAAGTTTATTTTTGATGTGATGTTTTAGCTTGGCCCACGTCCTGAACAGTAACATGGAGGATGCAGGATTTACGAACCTCACTTTTTTGGAGTTGTGTTTCAACCATATTTATATGTGGCATCTATTGCACTTCTGTCTGTCCTGGGAGAGGGATCCCTCACATGTGGCTCTCTCTGAGGTTTCTACGTATTTTTACCCTGTAAAAAGGGTTTTTAGTAGTTTTTCCTTACTCTTGCTGAGGGTTAAGGACAGTGGATGTCACACCATGTTAAAGCCCTATGAGACGAATTGTGATTTTTGAATATGGGCTATACAAATAAAACTTGAATGATTGATTGATATACAGTGGAAATGGATTTGAATGCTATTTACAAGTTGGAAAATCGTAATTACGAGAATGTGACAATAACAAAGGCTACACCCACGATGCCCAAAATTTCCTTGGTTGAAACCATGAATCAAAACCGCTGCCTATACTGTTGTAAGTCAAAGTGATGAGAAGTGTTGAAGGCTCGCTAGAGTTGTTGACATTAAAACCAAAACAATGAGCTGCAGAAGTTAAAATGCTCCACAGAGCTGGGGGGACCTGACGAGTAGCAGCACCATTCACATTACACCCGGTCATTTCCGTCACTGTTAATATTAGGTTAGATCTGATTAGACCCGATTCAAATTCGATATTGATTCTTGAATCATAAAAATGTTTTGAGAAGGTTGAAGCTGTCAAACTTAGGACATCAGTCTGATTTTCGGGTGTTTTTGGTTACTGAAGGAGAGAATAAATAACGAACAGCAACACTGCTGTGGGATTCAAAATAAATCAAGAAAAATAATTGACGTTTGCCAGAACTTGCAAGACATCATAGCTAATTTAAAGAATGATTAAACAATTCCGGCGCAGACATATTTATTTTGTATCATTGTTTTTTTTTCCAGATGAACTTTCCCACAGTCAATTTTTTATCTACCATGGCCTTTTAAAATGCTAAAGGCAGAACTAAATAACAGGATTTTGAACCTCACTGTTTGCACTTTATACAGCATGTGAAATATGTTGATAAGATAAGACAAATTCAAAAAAATATGATTTGAGTCTGTCCTCCACTGTGACCACTTGAATGAGGAACTAACATTGTGATGATAAGATGATGAATCATGCATATGGAGGCCTGTTGTGAGAAGAACGTGTTTTTTTCTTCTTGCTTTCTCGCATGTAGGTGGTCCTGGACATGACATTTGGAGGTGGTGGTCATACCAAAGCGATTCTGAACACGGTTCCTGAAGTCACAGTCCTGGCCTTAGACCGAGATCCTACAGCAAATTCTCTGGCCCAGCAGTTGGCCACGGAGCACTCGTAAGTGATTTAATGAAAAATATCAGCCAGACCAAAACACAAGTTAAGCTACAAGCTGCCAAGACAGATGTTTATCATATATCATGGCTCATGTTTAACTGTAAGTTTTCACTGTCACAGTTGACAGCTTGACCATTTTGAGCAGTGTTTATAATGCAGTCATTATTTCTCAAAACATACTGTCGGTGTGATATAGTATTGCAGCTCTAGCTGTGTTTCTCCCACTTCTTACCTGGTTCCAATCAAATGCTGCTCACTAAGATACAGCCCCTGAGTTTCACCATCCAATCAAATCCATTCTTCCTTCTTAACTTAAAGCTTTTCTCCCCCCACGCAAAGCTGGTGGGCCCGGCATGTCATTTGTCAGAGTAAGGGCCCACGCCTGCAGTGTGAGGGAGATGCTGCCTCCCACGGAGGATCTATAAGATATGGGGGGGCAGAGAGAAGCCTAGAGAAGTTAGAAATTGAGAGAGAGAGAGAACAGGGAGACATGAGGACACAATGCCAGGGTGTGAGGGAGTGTGTGTGTGTGTGTGTACATTTGTGTACGAGCAAGGCGCGGGAGGATGAAAATGAGATGTTCCTAAGACCATGGCGTGGGAAGGAATCCTTTTACGTAGATTCTGGGGAAACCTCTCTCAGGGGAATCTGCCAGAGAAATGTGCCTGTGAGCAGGGAATGACAATTAAAAGAGAGAGAATGAGAACACTGTATTCTGTCAGCAGCAATATACCCCTGCTGTAAACTCTTCCACGCCTACTCGTGATGCAAGTTGAGAGAAGCCCGAGAAATCCAGCAATTAACCAATATTATTGGAAGCCTGAGTAAAAGACCCTGTCAGCCCACGCAGTGCATCCACACAACAGGGTTAGAGGATTTTCTCTCTCTTCTCTACTCCCATGTCTTGAGGAAAGTATAACCTTCTCTCTGCAAACTGTGGAGTGTGAGTGTGAATCTGAACCCAGTTTTAATGCGCATTATACTTAAAAGCAATCACTTATGAAAGTGACCCTCTGTTCCTTAATGATATTCACCAATGTCTTCAAGGGAATCTTTCTCCTGCGTGTGTTTAGCCTCGCTATTCTCTGCCTTTCGACACTCTTGTTGTTGCTATGACTTCCCTGCTCTTGACGCACCGCAGCAGTTGTGCCCACAGTAACTGTTATAAATATGAAAAGGCACCAAGAATAATTGGAAAGTCAAGTCAGGCAGACATTGGATTTACACGTGTGCATGCGCTGGCAACACTTTTAGCATAAGAAATGATATTAACTGTTTTGCATGCACTCTGCACTTTGATTGTTTTAGTAGATGTGAAAACTTTAGCACATAAAGCTAAGTTATAATTTACATCTGTATATTTTCTGTCTCCATTTTCCCTTCGGCTTATTCAATAATTGACAGTTTGTCTATCTTAAGGCTGTAAATATATTTTAATTAAAATGTAAATTTTTTTATAATTATACTTGACCAATGCAATAAGTGTGCTTGAATAGTTTATAAAATTATACTTTCATTTATGACCCCTTTTTAAGCAATAAACACAAAGTGCTCTCCAGTGGTGAGAAAATTGAAAGCAGAGTTAACACAAATAGAAAGCTTGATAAATCAGGTTGGTCCAAAAATGCGGCTGTATGTGATAAGGTTTTCTTGAAGTGCTCCCCCAAATTGTAGGGCAGGATTTCAACCACTACCCCTTGCAACTTCATTTTAATGGGGCAAGATAAGCCTCGGAAACACAGGGTTGGGAGAAGGGGTGAAATGGGATTGAGCCTTAGAGTAGCAGACTAATGGTTAAATAATTATAAGATGCCGAAACACACTCAGACTGGATTTAGTTACGCAACAGTTGCAGCTCACATTACAATACACAATACACCAGCATAATGTGTGTGTGTGTGTGTGTGTGTGTGTGTGTGTGTGTGTGTGTGTGTGTGTGTGTGTGTGTGTGTGTGTGTGTGTGTGTGTGTGTGTGTGTGTGTGTGTGTGTGTGTGTGTGTGTGTGTGTGTGTGTGTGTGTGTGTGTGTGTGTGTGTGTGTGTGTGTGTGTGTGTGTGTGTGTGTGTGTGTGTGTGTGTGTGTGTGTGTGTGTGTGTGTGTGTGTGAGATATTATTACAACTACCCACTTGTACGACACACAAGATAGCTATTCTCTCTCATAACCAGCTGATTAATAACCTCAATCAATCGAACAGACTTCATAGACAACATGTCGATTTCCATTTTGGGAAATGTGCCTAACCTGCGGCACAACATTTCCTAAGTGTTGAGGAACAAGATTTCGAATCAGCCCTCTGAATGAAGATGATAACAGTAAACTGGGGAACCAGTGGGAATGCATTTAACAGATATTGATGGCTTCTCTTGGAGACGTTGGTGAACCAACGAGAGAGCAGCCATTTAGTCACAAATTCAAACATTTCCTTTAGCTTTATTACCGAATAAATAAGTCACAAGGAGTGTTTTTTAATAGACTTTCTGAGGTCAACTGAGGTAAAACAAATTGAACTCCTGAACAAAATGCATTATAAAGACCAACCTGTGTGTTTGTACTGTGTGTGTGTGTGTTTTTTTTTCTTTTTCCTTTTTTTCTTCACGGGACTGTAGATATTTTCATCACCGCTCCCCTGCTGAAAGCAATCAATCAGCATCTTGTCTTAGGCTTCAGTGACGCAGGTAAAGGAACTGAGCAGGTCAACACAAGGGAATATTCCAGGCTTGATATGTGAAGAGGCAGCATCATGTTGAATGAGCATGCACTCAAACTGAGGCTGCTGTGGAGGTTCTTGATGTCCCCACCGAGTGTGCTCTTATTCCAGACGGACAAGTTCATGCCAGGGCACATTCAGTGTGAGGATATATATAAAGGCGTAGCAGAATGTAATGTTATGGGCAAATGTGAATTCTATTATATGTTTTATACTAAAATTTATTGAAATATCGTCAAAATAATCTTTGAACAAGGTGACCTGGAATTGTTTTCGGTTAAGGGACTGCTCACTTTTTTGTCTTACATTATTTCATGAGGACACTCAAAGTGTAAATTTGGCGAGTTAATATCAACTTGTAGTTTTGGGGCTTTTAAAGCGCATTGTATTTGATAAGTGCTTTGGAAGGTTTAAAGGAGGCTGTAGTCTCAGGGGGAATCTTTATGCACCATCAAATTGTCGGATATCCTTCCTCTTTCCTGGTATCCAACAATTGATAACATGCTAATGTGTTTCCAGTCAACACGTTCACAACAACAGGAAAATAGAAACATAATGTATAGAGTCTGCTGTGAAATGCAGTTTTTTGTTATGTTTTGTTTTTTTGCCTCACAACACCACTGGCATCGGCCTGTATCTTCAAAAGATCTCAAATCATTCCAAGAGAAAACCTTTTTTGGTGTCTTCAATCTTTTGTCACCTTCTTTTTCATCCTGAGATATTTGTATTCTTCGAGTTTCGCGTCCATCTTTTTAGAAATGTCATCAACAAGTCCATTTTATCGTTGTGAATTTTGTAGGGATATTTCCTGCTGTAATCTCACATGGGCTCGTTTGGATAGCTTATTCACATATTTCGCAACTCACTCGTACATTCGTGTTCTCACGTACAGCCCCTCTGGAAAATTTCAGGAAAATGTCTGAACCTCAGCGCATGTCTGGAAGCAGCATCAGTGTACTGTGGAACAACAGACACTATCCCCTTTAGTCGTATATACAGATACACAACAAGAACAAGAGAGATAGATTTCAGACCATATGACAGAAGTGAAATGCACTAATCCTTGGAACAAAACATGAAAATATCAGGAACGTGATTTAGACAAGACTCACTGTTTGTTCAGACAGGATGCAACAGGAGTTCAGAGGCGGCTCGGCTGCATACAAAGCAGAGTGGAAAGACACAGTTAGACACAAATTTGCATGAAGCCGTGCCACCTGACACAAAGACAGGTCCCTGCAAGTCGGAAATGTTTCAACACGAAAAGCCACTTGTGCTTTTAATGGATCAACGTTCAGATGAGAAGAAAGTTAAGGAAATCACAGAACTCAAGTGTAGTGGTGAGTTTGAAGATCTTTAAGAACCTGGGCTTGAACACAAAAACACATTCACTCTCCCTCTGCGTGTGTGTGTTTTTAGCTAGTTTATGACTGTCGTCTCTATAGCAGTTTCAGACAAGACCTCTGGAGGATGACTGAAAAATTGGGTTGGGATTTGGTGAATCCTGCGGAGAATGTCCGGCGCTTTTCTCACATCAGCTCCTTCAGACATTCTGTGGACTTTTTCATTGGGGCCTGGATGGATAGGGTCTTCAGAAAGTCTGCAGGATCTGATTGGGTCATTTCCACTCCCACATACACGTTCCCCAATGGAGAAGGTCCGAGGGATCTCTGGAGTTCACTGCATGTCTTAAAACAGCTTAAGGTATATTGGCTATAAAAATGTCAAGGTCTTTATGTATGAAAACACCTTGATAGTTAGTTCACAGCTTAGGGCAGCTAAGGACGTGTGAAATACCAATGTTGTGGTATTGGGTTAAACATATTCATTAAAAGTTCTTTATTTATTTATAACCTGTTAATGGCACTTTACAGGAAATTCAGGAATCACCAAACTTCTAACAGTCCATAGAGGGGAGTATACATGTCTACTCCCAAGTATCAGATCTCATGGTAATTGAAAGTGAGTAGCTCAGACATTTGACATCAAACCCCACTTGTCCTGGACTTTTGATGGTGAAACCTGCTTTTAACATTATCACAGATATTTCACATATGCTGTTATTTAATATAAAGGACTGTCTCTGTGTGAGATGCCAGAATAACAGAAATTTGCATCATGTCAATGTTGTAGGGTGCTACAACTATAAATAGTGCAGATCTCTTAAGCAATTATGAGCCCACACTTGGACCTCAGCACATACACCACTGAAACTTGTCCTCTTTAATAATATAAGACCTTACATAAGGCATTTATGTCTCCAACTCTGTGTCTAAGCCACATAAAGAAGTTAATAATTTAGAAATGTTATCTAACTGTTTTGCATATTTTTAAATACTTCTGTGGCTTACAAAAAACACGTTGTAAAAGACGTAGCAGTGTGTAGTGGAAGGTACGTCCATCACCTGCGTGTGGGCGGTCACAGACTTGAGAATTTTATTTCTAAGTAATTAAAAAGTAGAAGTCACTTGTGAAAAAATATTCTGATATAACAGGAATGCAGCCGTGATAGCACTTTCATTAATGATAAAAACTTGTGTGACTGTAAAAGAAGAAAACAAACGGCCTTTGAATTGTTATTGCAGCATGGTTGTGCGGTGGTGAGCACTGTTCCCTCAGAAGATTACTGGTTCCAATCGAATTTGTCTTGGGTCTTCCTCTGCGGCGTTTGCACGGTTTCCACTGTGTTTGGGTTGGATTTCTCCAAGTACTCCTCCTTCCTCCAATAGTCCAGTCTGTCTTTTGGCCCAGGGATATGCTGGCGACCTGTCCAGGGGGTACTCCGCCTTTTGCCCTATGTCAGCTGGGATTGGCTCCAGCACCCGCCTTAACCAGAATAAGGCAGAAGGTTGTGTTAGACTGAGGTGTTTTCAGCTTTTCGCATTCATGCATATAAATTGTGCAGGGATGATGATAAAGAGTAGAAATACTTAACATAAACCCTAACTATATCAGTCTAAAGCTAAACTCTAACTCCCAGCACTCAACCCTCTTATACCAGTTAGTATGCTGGCTGATCCTGAAAGCACCACAAGGACGTGGCCTATGTGCAGTTGCACAGAGAAGGTAGATCCCTTCATAGACCAGCTCACATTCTTTCTGTTCCTCAAGACAAAGAGCATTAGGGAGTCAGCTTTAGTTAGAATGTTTATACCCGAGCATTGAAAAAGCTCCTGGTTAAGTTAGCTGCCAACGTCCACCAGTCAGCAGAGCTCCGCCCGGTCTCTCCTCTCCCCATCTTCGGTCTCTGCCTCTGCTGACATCTTCAGTCACCACCAGATGAGGCACTCATTCAGTGTAGGTGGATTATTATAAGCTGTTGGTTACAATTTCATCTGTTTTAAGAGTTATTAGGCTCCAATTAGAATCCAGAGTGGCTAAAATTTCAAAAATTATATATAGTAAAAAGATATCAACTCTCACCAAAAAGTTTATATTGCAACTTTGAACAATAAAGAGAAAAATAGTTATCCGGGATGATGGCCAGAGTGTTGTTGAAGACGCAGCAAGGTTGTGCATGAGATGGGAGAGAAAAACAAAGCCTTTACTATAGATTTTTCAACAAATTAATCAGTGCACATGATGGTGGAAAAGAACAGCAAAGCAGTGAAAGGCCCTGGCTGTGTGGGCGAGGTGCTCCCTTGCCATTTTGTCTTCTGTGGGTTTTGAAATGGAGGACCTGACAATTTGTATTCTTCAGTGAATACCCCCAGTGACGCTTGAGGAAGGTGGAGTCATGAAACACAAAACAGACAAGCTTTAAATTTAAGTTAACTTAACTTTCGGAGAAGTGCTGGAGCCAATCCCAGCTGATATTGACATTGGGCGAGAAGCAGGATACACCCTGGAAAGGTAACAAGCATATCATTGGGCAAACGGATAGAGGCAACCAACCATTTATCCTCACAGTCAAACCTATGATCGATTTAGAGTCTCCAATTGACCTAACCTCAGTCTGCGTGTCTTTGGACATTGGGAGGACACTTTAGTACAATGAGAAAACCCAAGCAAACAGGGAAAGACTCTCGAGATCATAGAGTCATGACAGCATATCCCTCAGAGGTCCCTTTTTCGGCATATATTGAATAGGTCTCGCAATACACAATAGCAATAATTATCGCAATATAATTTTCATCAATAGCATTATATTGTATTTTGGAAGCACAGTGAAGTTAGCCTGGATGCCAGACGAACTTAGCCCCGCCCACAACATTTGAGGTCGGGAAGTTCGGTCTGGAGTCGCTCCGTTGGGGAGAAATTATGCCCGGTTCCGAAACAACCGTGCCAATCAGATTGTCAGGGCAGGCTTTATACGATGATGGACAGATGATCAACAGTAACGTAATCAACCACGTCATCAAAGTACACTTGGGTTGAATTGGTTTTCAACTAACATGCCTGCCGCGTAGCGACTCCCCTCGCATAACTACCTGCAGTTTAAGGAGCGGACCATGTTACTTGCGTACCAGTGCAATAAGACACCTGCCGTACAACGACCGGACGCCCGCTGTCAGCATTTCTCAAAAACTATAGTTTAACACCCCTCGCCAGCGGAACGAGGTAAGGAAGCTGTTACATTAACTGTTTCTCTGATCTTCTTCTTCTACTTCTTCAGGCATTAGTGCAGTTGAGCTCTGTTGACAACAGCTATGCGTCGCTTTACATACGTCACATAGTACGTTGCACTGATTGGTTGTGGGTCTATCCAATTGAGCGAAGAGGCATTTTTTTTCCTGGTTCGGTTGAAACACCCCCCATAATCACAGCCCAATGGAGCATTGAAGTATTATAAGGTTTAAAATTATATTATCGACTTAAAGAAGAGTTTAAGTCAACAACCTTCACTCAGGAGCAGAAATTAAGATTTATGCTTTAAAGAAATAATAATGTGACATTTATAGTGCTAATTATTGATATTGACTGAAAATGTCTATGTCTATCAAATGTAAGGCCATATTGCCCAGCCCAAACATTGAGTCCCTATATCATATATTCTCAACTTTTAAAACTGATTAGAAATGGAGGTTATAGACAGCGTGTGCTGCCTAGCTCTTGCAGTGGGTTATCATTTAGATATGTCAATCCGACATGTTTGGCCTCATAACTTGACTGGAAAACTTTTTTCATACCTTGGAACCACATGGGCTGAGACGGCTGCAGAAGAACCTCTGCACATAATCTATAAATTGCAACTCCTCTTGCTGTCTTCTGCCATCATCTTTGCTCACACAATGTTAAAAGGTCACATGAAATATTCATGAATGTGGCTGGAGGGTCTCACTACTCTCGCATGAGGAAGTGACTGAGTACATAGCTCTGTCACAGGCAAGCAAGGATCACAATAGGCTAGCTAAGACGTCTTGTTGGCTTCCATCGAAATACGTGATTTTCTTTTAAAAGGACGACTGGGAAGCTTCTCATCCTACTAGGAGGTTTCCTTTGGATTGAATACCTTTAGGATAAAACATTAGGATAAAAATGTCCTTGATTGTCAGATGTTGAGTGTTTTTTCTAGACAGTATTTGATGCTTTAAACAAAAAATAAAGGATTCAGCCTACATATGCACAGACGACTTCCCATTCCGTAGTATCTGTGACCTAAAGATTAGAGAATGTGAAAGAGCAGAGCTTCCCCCGCCCTCATTACTGAAGTCTCGTGGCACCCACTAAGGTGCCCTTGACCACGGCACCCAACCCCCAAACCGTTCCAGTGGAGATTAGACTGTGATTGTACAAAGCCGCCTACAGGATTTTCACTGGCTCCTATTAATTTAGTCGGAGAAATTTTCCATGGGTTTTCTCTTACATATTGTTATATATCCGAATTTATAAAATATTATGAAGTTTTTTATTCTACATCTTTACAAAAAAGATGTAGGTTTTACTCAGGGAACCATACTTGGTCCTCCACGCTTCCTCCTGCACAAGAATGATTAACTATTCAGAAGGGCCTCGTGTAACTGTTCATGTTAACTCTTGACTCTGATAAGACAACAATATCTTGTATGTTTATGGTTGAACTTTAAATATTAAGACTCAAATACATGTCTTCGTTATCCAATTTTCATTGTAACGTCATAGGAACCACACATATATAACAGTCAGAGAAGAGTCAGGACACATCTCGAGTTCATACATTAATGAAAAAAATGGAAAAAAATTCACTGCAATATTTGAAATAAAAATAATCCTCCTCTTCGAAATATATAGAACTTCAGAGTCAAACATTGTGACTTTATTTTATTTTTTTCCACTATTACAATGAATATCACAGCTGTTTTGTATTTGAAAGAAAAATGATGTGTCATTAATTGTCTGTTCATTTTCATTTTGGTCTTATGTCTTATCCAAACTGTTGTTTCAATTTTTCTGAGCCTCTATTGTACAATTTTGTTCATATCTTTTATTCCCTTCCCTCTAATGTTATTTTCCTCTATTTATTTTATTCCCCAAAAATTAAGAAGGTAACCAAAGTTAGATATCTTTCTTTCTTTCATATTCTCTTTTTGTTTCTCGGTTGAATCTTATTCACCTCACTCTCTGAAGGTATTTTTGACAATTGGCTGAATGTCAATACATTTTTACAGTTTTTTCTCAGCAAAATAATAAAGACCTCCAGTGACTAATTCCATTCACATGAGGCCAGTACTGTGACAGCCATTGTGCCACACTCATTGATATACAAATGTTTATTTGTGCTGTTCCTTTCTCTAATCCTTTCTCCAGTGGCCGTGTGAAACCACTGCTTGGCCGATTCAGTGAGCTTGAGGTCCTGCTGTCAAATACGAACATTCAGCCAGGCAGCATTGATGCTGTCCTGTTGGATGCTGGCTGCTCCTCCATGCAAATGGACCAGGCAGACAGAGGCTTCTCCCTCAGCAAAGATGGGCCCTTGGATATGAGGATGGATGGAGAAAGGTAGGTTTGGAGGGGCTGGGTAGCCAGAGTCAAACTGTACCAGCACCCATTGGCAAACTCCTTATTTTATGACATATTGAAATACAGTAATACACTGCTCTCTCTCAAAATTATATACTTTATATATAGGCTATATTGTACATATAATGTATAATTTTATTACAGTAGCCGTAAAAAAACATTCAAATTAATGAATAAAATAATTTTAATTATCTCATGAATAATTGCGGGATTGCAACTGTTGTGTGATTCTAACACCCGATTGTGGACATGTTATGAGCCTTCATTTCTGCCTATGATATTTATTAAGCCTACCTGTATATCTGTATATCTCTGTGTCCGTGTGTGTCTGTCTGTTTGTGTGTGTGTGTGTGTGTCTGTGTCTGTGTGCGTGTAATGTAATGATTCCAGTTTTCAGAAATATAGACAGATAATTTTACTCTGTCAGCATTTTGTGCAAAGAAACCATTTAAGATAACTCACTTATGAGCGTTTGCACAAGCTGCATTTCTCTTTTCATTCCCTCATATTGGATCTATTCATAACTGTCAAACATAAAGGTTTTCGGCTGTATCTCAGAGTTGTCAGGATTCGCTGCTGTCACCAAGGACGTGACGTCAAGCAGCTTAATTGGGCTTCTCTTTGTGCGTAGGTACCTCGACATGCCCTGCGCTGCTGACGTTGTGAATACCTTAGATCAACAGGCTCTTGCATCCATCCTCACTGCATATGGGGAGGAAAAACGCGCCTGGAAAATAGCTTCAGCCATGGTGAAGGCACGCCGTGTCAACCCCATCACCAGGACACAGCAGCTGGCCAGCGTGGTGGCAGGTAGCTACACACCATCCTGATTAATTCCCTGCAGCATTGTGGAGGCTTTAAGGGAAAATAAAACACGAGTGGAGCTATTAAGGCTGTCTCCCAGTGGGACGTGTTTGTCTCGGAAATTACGTAGTCTGTGATCTCAAACATCATTCTGTTGCCTGCCTCTGTTTTGGGTGCCTGTCTTGCACACCTTCCCTTTGAGAGCTGAGGATGAGACAAAGATGGAGCTGGATGTGGCTTGAACAGAATGTGGCTAATGCCTTGAAAACAAACAGTATCTCACATGCGGCTCATCTCCCTCCATCTCCACATTACATTTTTGCTTTCTTTCCCCCCCCCTCCGCTTTTCAGTTCCATTTCCGCGCTCACAAATATGCAGACGCACCTGACACAAATGCAAACACCCACATATGCTCACACACGACACATTTTTGCATAAAGCCAGGATTCCATTGTTTGTCCTCACTGATGGCTCTATGCCTCAAGATTTGAGCTGCTGAACGAGTGAGATGACAAAACGAGTCACCACCGATGTTTATATGGAACAATCCAAGAAGTCTGGATTCAAGAAAGTTTCAGGTGTTGCGCTGCTACACATCATAGTGATACTGACAAGAAAAATGGACAGTCACAGGAGAAGTGATGGGGACTTAGGTGTTAGTGGGATGGAGCGACTGCAATTGGTGGTTTGTAGGACACGAGTTCAAGGGACTTTGGAAGCCCCAGGCAAAAACCTTTAAGACATTCTAGTCTTTAAACAAACCTCTAAAGCTCATTCTCCACTGGTCAAAAAAACCCATTAACATCCACTGACATCTCCCTATTTTTACTTGTTTCCCCGGGTTTAAAAAACCTGCATATAGCTGTTAATTTTAGTGTAAAAGAAGTATTGAATTCTGATGAAAATTACTGGCGTGGGGGTTTCTATCCAATGTCCTATACAAAGTCGATCGCTGTGGACTAATGCAATCAGCCGTCTTGGGGGCCCCCTCTTCGTTCAGAGCCCCAGGTAATTGCCTGTTTTATACACCGTTGCAACGCCTCTGTTAAGATTAATACGTTATTTTAGTCACGCTTCGCTCTCCCCTCATTTCATTATTCTTTACACTCAAGGTTTTAATGTTAGACATTTCTAAACCTGAAATAATTTTGTCCTTTTCACTGGGTAACCTTGGTATGTGATTCATTATTTGAATTAAATTGAAAAGTTATACAAAACTATATCTTTTGAAAAGGCTGTGGGTGCGCTTGGTAAATGACGTAAATGGTAAAACACCATGGATTCGCCATTACCCACACATGAACTAGTCAGAACTAATTGTACTACGACAATGTATGCAGCTCACACATACACTAACCAAGCACACCGGGGGTTATCTCGGGGCCAGGTGAATATGAAGGTGATAACAATGTGGAGATGTATAGGTGAAGTGAGGGAGGATTTATAAATAAAACGCCATTAATTTAAGTTGTTAAGCAATTTTACTGATTGTGTTTTGAATCAATTAGTTAAAGTCGCGTTCAGCAGGGGGGATCGGGGCAGTTCTAAAGTCAAAGGTGCGTCACATTCCCTGGACTTTGCAGGAAGATAACTGATGATTAAAACCTATTTTTAGCATCAGCTTCTTCAAACCACCCTCACTGTATTTTGTAACCTGAAACTTTTGCAGCATACCGAATGTTTCAGGTTGATCTGTCTTTGAGCAGCAAAATTTCCAAGTATGAGTCATTGTGTTTTGTAAATAAATTTCAAACCATCCTGTATCTGTATAATTTCCAGAATTCCTACTGTCTCCAGCTGGGATTTATGTATATTTGGCAGAATTGCTCTTCAGCTGTTTATCCAGTATGTTGTAACCAGCTTAGTCTCCTGAGGAGGTTCGCTGATATTGGCCGATTCTGCCGGACAAAATATGCGTCCGCTGCCAACGTTTATTGTCAACATGAAAGGCTTGTGATGTTCATGTTGTAATGGGAGGGAAGATTAGAGCGGTTGTGTATTACATTTAAACACCAAACCATAGTTAATTACCTCTGTGAGTTCCCTGTGCTTGTGTTCTTTTCAGGTTTGTTTCCGGATGAGCTTAGTAAGTCACTGAAAGCTATTGTGACGTTTAATGACAATGAGAAAGATATTCCTGCCTGATGCTTGATAGATAGATGTGAATGGAAATCATGTAGCACATCAACACAGGCGTCGGTTCTCATCACTGAAAGCTCCTGAATCTCATTGTCTTTCCAAGTTGACGTCCTTGTTGGCGTCTTCTACGTGCATGGTACTTCTTTATCCTGGGATTTTTTATTTAGTTTTTTTTCAGTTTAGAGTCCGATGACATGCTGGCAGTGATTCCTGCGGACATTATCCCACTGTATTCTCACATGAGCCCTCTCAGACTTTTACCAAGAGGCTGGCAGGAAAAACTCCAAAGAATATTGGAAGCAACTGACACAGGCATTTGCATTCCCACATACAGCCCTTCCAGATCATTTCAGGAAAATGTCCAGACTTCATTGTCTGTCATGTCTGAAAGCAGCAGCAGATGTCTCTGCCACTGAAAAATCCATTTTAGAAAACTCAAGTAGTTGCAAAGTTCTGCAAAATGGCAATAAAATGAGCCTGTTTATAAAGATTTACGGTTCTTTGATCACTAGCTGAAATCTTTATATATTTATGAATATAAATGTTATAAAAAGAAGCAACTAGCTCCACAATCAGTTTCTAGATCATCAAACTGCCAGTGCAATTTATTTTGCAACGACTTGCAAATGAATTGCTGTGTGAGTTTGTCATACATCCCTGATGTGCGATTATTATTCTCAACAGTGTTTCAGTTCATTTGTGGCTCAGCTCAACTTCACATACAAAATCCTCTGGTCTATTGTGCTACAGCAAACAAAACTTGTGTCCATGTTTCCCTGCTCCGTTTCCTTATTTGTTGTTGTGAACAAACTCTGTCAGCCACTAAAACACAGGAGCAGGAAACACTGGTGTTGTCCTAATAGCCTCTCGTGACAAAAGGGTAGAGCACAAGAGCTTTGTGATGTTAATTCTAAACGTTGATACCATCGCAAAGTCGCGTCTCCTTCTTAACTACTTGATTTCCTCTTTATTTACACATCGTAATCTCTCCTTTTCTCCACGGATCTGTCTGCAGGACCTTTGCAAGATGAATTAGAGAGAGAGCGCACGGCTCGGCGAGACCAGAACTGTGGTGGTCCGTGCTGTGCAGGCATCGTATTGATTGCAGTGTGACTCACACCTTAGGCTGTTTAGTGCAGGAGGAGAGAAATGCCACATCACTCACTTCTCTATTTATTGCAGTTTCTCTTTAGGTCTATACAAGTGCCTAATTGTTCTTTGGGCTTCTGTGCCGTGGTTATGACTTGGTCAAGCCTGAACCTGGACTTATTCGTATAAATCTAATGTTTCTCTAACTTGGGAGTATATTTTAATCAATTTTGAGTCAGTGTATTGGCCCTTACCGCTTATATCCACATCTCATTCATTCTGTACCCTGCATGTCGTTTCTTTCAAACTGGTTCACACACTAGTAAGTTCAAGTTTTCCTGCCTTCTGAAGCATTATCTACATTTTTCATGTACATACATTCTGAGGGAGAATCTTTCAAATAACAAGCGGGGATATTAAAGGTTTTGCATGACAAATTCTCCACGCACAATTGGTCAGGAGTATTAAAGGGAAAGGTTGTGGTGAGGGGGGGGGAACATAAATCACCCTTCATTTTACAGAGCGTGGGTCATGACCGAGTGCACCAGCCAGAGAGCAATAACAAAGAAAACCTCAATATTTTAGGTTTCCTGTCTTTTTTTAACCGTAACCAGGGTGTGGAGAGAAGTTTTTAGCTGAGACAGATTTAAACATTAACTCTGAATTCTGTGAACTGACAGATCACAATAGATACTTGGCTGCTTTTACCTCAGTATTTTATTGAGACACCATCTCCACCTAGAATCTGCTCCACAGTCTGGGCCTGCCGCTCCGTCCTGCTGCAGCTCCGCTTCTGTTGTGCTTCATCTTGCTTCGTCAATCCATCTCTTCAATTAATGATATAAACCACAGGCACAACAGTTTTTTTTTATACAGAAGCATAACCACAAGACAAAGGCGACTTCATAATTGTTTCCATTCAGGTTGTTTCATTACTGTCCTGACCAGTGAAGTTTACAGTTAATTGAATCTGTTTGTGTGAACCACAAACACCACACAGTGAACAAGTGCTCAAATCACATAAAAGTCTTTGCATGTCTTCGGGCGAACTGACGCATGATCAATTCAAATTCACGCTGCTAGCCGATTAGTCAGTCGGACGTTTTTTCCTTCCACTGTTTATCGGTCACGCATAATGGATCATGAGTATTCATTGCTGTTTACTGCATAACTTGAATAAAACTTTTTAAACACGACTTTATGTATGAACATTTTGCACCTGAGTCGTGTCAGGTGGATTTTCATCTGCAGTGATGCTGAAGACTACAACTCCCATGATCCCTAGCAGATTCACAATTTCATCAGACTGGGTCTTTTTTTAATTTTTTTTATGGTTTTCATTGAGAGACCCCCCTAACAGCTGAAGTTGCTTATCATACATTTGAAAAGTCAAACATTTTTCACTCTTACCAACTTTTGTTCTTTCTACAATGTAAATAAAATGTTCAGTCCGATTTTCTTATGATGCTAATGCTAACATGATACTGACGCACAAATCATTTTTTTAAATTCTCATTAATCCGCAAATTACACAGAATCAAATATTTATGTATAGTAATAGAAAATGTTGAGCATCAGATTGCATCCACGTTTTAGAAGATTAACTCATTCTTTGACCATTTTTCTGTCTCTAGGATCGTTTCCTCCCGCTGTTATCTATGCTCGTAAAGACCGACTCCACCGACCTGCACACGTGGCAACCAAAACCTTCCAAGCTCTGCGAATCTTTGTGAACGACGAGCTGAACGAACTCCACGCAGGCCTGCGTGCTGCCCAGGCAATCCTGAGACCTGGAGGACGTTTCTGTATAATCACCTTTCACTCACTAGAAGACCGACTGGTCAAACGTTTCCTCCAGGGAGATGATTTGTCTAATCTAGATCAGTATCACTTCAGCCCGAGGAAACAAGCTACCAGGATGGCAAAACTGGGGGATGAAAAAAGAGATGGTGGAAGTGTTCACTGGCTTCCTCTGCGGAGAAAAGTGATCACCCCAGAAAAGGATGATGTGGATGAAAATCCTCGAGGACGCTCGGCTAAACTCAGGGCAGCGCTCAGACGGTGATTACGTGACGTCTCTCTCGTTTTCAGTTAAATGTTTGAGGAGAGTTACTCTTTACTGTTAATAATTTAAGCAAGTTCACCAAAGAGTGTCATGTAGTAACATAGTAATTCTGCACTGAATTTGTCTGCAGTTTTTATAATCATCTCTGTAAATGCAAATCATTTTCTGCGCTTTGGTACAAAAAATCTTATTTTTGCTGTTTCTAGTTTAAGCCTTATACAGAAGAGCGATTTAATCCTGGGAGAGGCACCGCACGAGTAGCTTGGTTGTTCGTTCCAATGAACAAAGCTGGTGGGTTTTGTTTGTTGGAAGCCAGTGAATGTTGTCGTCCTTGATGCTGCATTAGTGACTTCTTCTGGTTGGTTGGGGCACTGATGGGGGGGAGGACTCTGGATAAAGGAAAGAATCAGCCGACTACACAATATGGCCACCAGTAGCAGCTCAGAGTTTTGAAGAAATTCCCTCAAGGCGTTTTGTCAAGTATCGTGTTTACATCATTGGGACCGATGGACAGGCCACCCAAATGCATAATGTCTGTGGTTGCTGGTTGTCCCCAGTGCGGAGGCTTTTAAAGTTTGTACAGTTTTAATGATCAATCCCATTAAGAAACAGTTATAAATAAGCAAGAAGCAGATTGTGTTAACAGTTAAATATACGTTAGGGTTGGGGTTTGGGCACTCGTAGGGTAGCAGTGTCTTCCAGAGTGTGATAGCCCCAACTGTGAACCCAAAATTATATAAAAGTTGGTTTAAGTTTGAGACGTTTATATGAAAATATAAATCGATTTAATAAAAAATACTTTTTATACCTAAATTAAATTGTGATTGTTTTTTGTATTTGCTGCCTTTGTTATTTGCCTTTTATATGAATAAATATGCATAAAATAACATATTTTTCTTACAATTCTGTGTATTGCTTCACATCCAATCTGCTTATCTTACCTGATTTATTTAGAATTCTAAGTTTGTCTGCTCTATCTACATTGTATGTCTGTATTGTGTTTTAACGTTCTGGACCCTAAAGACTAGATACACAACCATGTGCTCCTTACGGGGATCCTTAAATAAACTAAACTAAACTTTGAATGAAGTGACAAATTTGAGTTTACATCCGGAAGAGTTCAATGAAAAAAGGGACATTCGTCCGTCTGTGTGCTGCTCTGATACATTTCTTGCACAGCTCATGTTTGACATCACATCAGACGCGGATAAATAGCTGAGCAAATGAGACCTAAACCACTTTATTCATTGACGTCTGTACTTTTCCTGAACGTAGGTTGATGAGTAGCTCAAGTGAAGCCTCTACTGTACCGTATGAATAAGCAAGTGTCAGAAGTGGTGCTGATGAATGAGCTGGATGCTTGTTCCCGAGCATTCTCTCACCTTCAACTGTAACCAGATGAGGTGTTAAAATCTTTACTATTTGACTTTGACTAATTGTAATTGCTTCATAAAGATTATTAACACTTTTCTCTTGCGTCTCAGTTTAGTACTCTATAAATATACCCTCCTTGTTACCTTGGAAACTAAATGGTGCAAGTAACATTTGACTGTCTAAAATTATATGCTGTTTTAATTTAATATGAATTGAAGCCATATCGTGAGTTGAAACGCCCCCCTCCCTTCTGACGCGAGTGGTTGTTGGTTGATGCAAATCGCCGGCTCTGTTGACGAAAGACATCGTGACTTCGATCTTTGGAAACCTTGATTCTGTTTTATTGCTGAGATCTTTACTGAATTGCAGCGTTTACCGAGCAAGACGTGAACCTGGTAATGTCCCATATGTATCCATCCATTATCTATACATCTTATCCTTTCAAGGGTTGTAAGGGGGCTGGAGCCGATCACAGCTGACTTTGGACGATATGTGGTATATATATCTTTTTTAAAGGTTCAACCTTCACATTTTTAATTAGTCTTTTGCGCTGCCCGTTATGAAGGATGTGATGTGTGTGTGTGGTTCTGTGTGTGAGAGATGGAGAGTTATTGTCTCCTAACTGTTAAATGTTTATTGTAGTGTTAATTTTAATGAGTCATTAAGAAGGTCAAGTGCCGTCAGTGTAGTAAATGGGGTACTGTCACACGTTTGTGGAATACGTACTCTGGTTGGTGCAGCATCGATTCCACCCATCACGGCCTGTTTTCATTTCTTGGGGAGAACTACTACATGTGAGAAAAGTTGTATGAAGCCGTTTGTCAGATAAAGACAAAGGAGAGTAATCACTTGAGGCAAAGATCAGACTTTTAATGTTATAGCCTGTGTCTATATAATTTTATGGAGGGGTTGGACATGGCCCGAGGAAGAACCCACTAAATTTTGGAGAGGATCCAAGTTAATGGGAAGATCACTCACTTTGGACTGTTTTCGACAGAATAGAATCAATGGCAGTAGCACAGCTGCATAGTCAGTCTCGCGCCAACAGATTCCGAGTGACAGGTACGCAACTAAAGAGGGAAAGAGAAGCATTGCATGCTACTGAAACTGGGAGGTCTGACTGCACGTGTGGACAGCAACAACTTTATGGGCGATACTGTGAGCGCACAATAGCACAAAAGCTACTTTCTGACACATTCTAGTTTGAAGCAGAAATCCCAGACGATAGAGGTAGATTAAAACACCTGGTAGTTTTAATACGTATAAGTGTATGCAACATATACACATATCTTTTGGTATCTTTTTTCTTTGTGATGTTACTGCTACAATAATATTTATTTTGAAAATAGTTTCAGATGCAACTCAACATTTTCTCAGCCCCTCTGCTGTTTGTTGCTCGGTGTAGGAGAAGATCATTTGATCTTAAAATCATTCATTAGTATACGACTGCAAATTCTCCAGCACCATGGAAACGGTGACCTCAGATAACAGTAAATATACAGTAAGACAATGATGCCGTTATTGTAGAATTGTTGACAAGATACTTAACCAATAACCACTGTTGTTAAATCCCAGTAGACATACGCACTGAGCTTCATCTACCTGCTAAGATCAAACCTGTAAACACAGGATGAGTCGTCATTCAATACGGGAACAAACAAACAAAACAAAATCTTTATTTCACTGTAGGCTTTCTTTATTTAATTAAAACAAAAGACTAAACAACTATAAGACCATTTCTTTTTTTGGAGATCCCTATTGCACGTGTGTGTGGAGAAAGCTTATGTAAAAAGGCTTTTACTGCAATATTTTTTACTATTTTGAAAATTTAATTTAAATCTGAATTTTCCCATAATTTATGCTTATAGTAGCCTCAATGTACAAAAACAGTTATTAGAGAGATTTGTAAGTCGAGAGGCTCACCTCAGGACCAGATGCCTTGTGTTTACATTATGTTTGCAGCTACAACTTCCTCCAATACTTGACTGAATCTCAGCAGGGCTCAGTAAGAGTAAAGCTTCACATGAATATAAGAGCGAGGAAATAGCACATTTTGTGTTGAGGGACTTTTATATTGTTTTGGGATTGTAGTGTTAATTTTTTGTTTCTCATATGACAAATATCACAATCTCATTTCAATACTTATTTTGTGACTAGAAAATTTACAAATTACATTTTTACTTACGAAACAGATGATGCACCATGAATGACTTGAAATGAGCTCCCCTTTAAAAACAGGACAATGCATCTTATGTCTCACTGCATTGCCATCAATAATCTGCTAATATAATGTGTACCAGTTACAGTGGCCATTTTTTATTAATTATTGTATATACTATTTAAAGTACCTTTTTGATAATGTATGTTATGATTTGGCGCTATACAAATAAAATTGAATTGAAGTACTCAGCATTGAGTGCTTTCATTTGAGTGACATCTTCAGTGCAGGAATTTAACTTGAAATTGCTTCATTTTACAGTGTGATATTATATTGTGTTTTAGTTAAGTAAAGGATCTGAGTACTCTCTTTTTTACGGAATTTGTCAGGTGAATTCCGTAAAATTCACCTGACAAATGTGAATGATATTAGCTGGCATACATCAGCACGTAGATTTAAAGCCTGTGAAATAACACACAAAAAACACATCTCTACTCAGTAATCTCCACTGTCGGGGCATATGGTTGAATGAAGAATATCACACAAGGACTTAGTTGAAATACAATTTTCCAGCCCTGGTGTGTCCTCAGATGGCCGAGTGAAGACGTTCTGGGCAACAGAAGTGCAGCCGCAGCAGAATAACACCACAGGTCAAACACGGTCAAAAGCTGCTAAATATAAGGTAACAAGAAATACCAGTGTTGGTGTCTATCTGCTTTCAGATGTATCTGACATATCAACTTTTCATTGATTTATCGGTGAATTTATCGGTGAATTGATCAACAGAAAACTACATCAACTATTCTGATCATTGTCATTGTATCCGTCAAGGAGGTTATGTTTTCACCCCTGTGTTCTTTTATCTGTTGGTTTGTTTGCTTGTCAGCAGGATTCAGATAAAAATACAGATTCGTTTTTCAAAATATTTGGAGGAAGGATGAGATGTGCGCCAAGAAAGAACACATTCAATGAAAAAAAGGATTTTAATTTGAGTGCAACTTTATTAAATTTAAAGGGGCATGGTGGAGGTATGTATTGTACAGAGGGCTTTTCTTGTTTGTGTAATTTTTTGTATTTAAACATGTTCAATTTCTCGAGCTCTCAAATGTTTCATTGTTTTTTTTCTTTGTCTTATGCGATAGCAAATACATTATTTACTGTTTATTGATCAGATTTCATGGATTTTTGAAGGTAAGACGAGTGTGGACTTGTTGTTACTGTCAGTTTTCACTGTTTTGGGGGATTTTGAATTAAATAAACTAGTCAATAAATATGAATAGTTAAAGTCTACACAAAAGACTTTAGTGTAGCTGCTAACAGATAAAACAACATCACACAGTCATTTATTTCAGTTCCAGGCAATCGTGAACAACTGAACCTCACTTTAAGATGTTTGTTCAACTTGTAGTGGACACGATTCTGCAGAAATGACAAAGAGAAACAAATAAAAGAAGAGGAGGGGAAAGGGAGAGAGGGGAAATTAAGAGATCACAGATAAAATGAATTTGTGGTAGTGCTGAAAAATTAAACAGCAGCAACAACAGAGAATAAATCAATAAACAATTTTGATAATTGATGAGTAGGCCAAGTAATTAATCTAACAAGAATACCAAACAGTTGCTGCTCACAGCTTCTCAAATATACATAAGCCCACTTAGCGACTGAATACATACAGATACAGATATCGATGACACTTTTTCAGACGTGAAGCAGAAATGCTTTAGGAAGATATAGAGCCATGAATCCTTCAGTTTATCGCATTGTGTGTACCTGGTCATTTTCAAATTTCAGCTATTAATAGCATCCGTCTGCTCCAGTGCACATTTCCTGAAGAATTAATCAACTAATTATCATTTTAGCAAAATTTAGCAAATTTTTCTATAATACAATAATAATAATCAATAATTTGATGTAAACTGGGTTATGGACATTTGTTCAATCAAAGCAAGATGTTTGAAGACATCACCTTGACCGTGAAGGAAGCTTTGATACAATTCTCTTATGTTTTACATTTGAAAAAACAATTTATACAAAATAAATTTCTGCAGACCATAATCATAAAAACATTTTATTTGAAATTTGTCCTATATTCAAGTGTCCCTTGTCATGGAACTTAACTTAAACTATTTTTATTATTAGTAGTAGGAGCATTAGTTGTACAGGTGGTATTGGAGGGCATCCATATGTGAAAGTAAATTCTGTATTCTGCAGAGCAGCATGTGAAAATAACATTTACAAAGGACACAAAGACAAAAACAAGTGATAGAAGAAGAAAAATCTGCTTTCAAGCATGAGGCAATACGTCAATCTTTCTTCCCCCCTAAAATGAATGACTGTGCACTACCTCTGGATATTCATCTGCCCCGATCTGTCTGTTCTTCCTCCATGTCTGGTGGAGAGAAGTGAGCCAGGTGCTGTGACCATTAACTCTGTGTGAGGAGAGAGACATGCGTCAGCCTGTGGCTCCCCCCCTGTCAGACTGAAGAATGTATGAGTTTCACAGCATTAGAAAACAGATTGAAACAGCCACAAAAAAAACTCATTCTATCCACATCTTTTCTCCCTCCCTCCTACTCTTGCTCCCCGCCCATCTCTGCCACTCCGCCTGCTATAAAAAGATTTCTCAGTGAAAAACACTGAGGTCAAAGCTGTTTTGAATAATTTTTGTGATTGACGCAGGCCCTGCAGGTCTCATGGGAGGCAGATCCAAATGTAAAAGAAGACTGCCATGTTGGATAACAGCGCAAGTATGCAGCCAGGGGCTGCTGCTGCCATTTTCTTACTAACCATCTGAAACTTAGTTCAAGGGATTACAAATCTGACATTAAAAACATTAATTGCAGGTGTTTGTGTCATATTCCTCACCTCTGAGCAGCCACATATTAATCTTAGGTGTTTGGTGGATCCCGGAGCTGATCACAGCCTCTTCGTTATGTGTCACCCATCATCGGAGCAGCACTCGCTGTGTCAGGTGGTGTACAGGGTGACCTGATGTCAGCTCACTTACCCGGGAGTCTCAAGCTGAAGGACACAACACCGACTTTCTTTCCTTCTATAATGGCCAATTGCATTTTTGCTCCTTCTTATTTCTGCCTGGCTATATAACAAACTCTACCACAGCAGAGGGGGGAGTCCCAGAATGCAAAGGTGTGTGTTGAACTTTCAAATGATGATCTATTTCACTTCAAATCTACTGGACGGTGAAAAATAATCAGGCAAGTCAACCTTTCTCAGGAGTTCCAGACAGTTTAAGTAAAAGTTCAGACACTGAATTGTCAGTTTGATTGAGATGTATGGTGGCATTAAGTAAGACATCAGTTAGAGAGTCTTAAGAGTCTTTAACGTGACGTACTGTATTTACGAGACAAAATAACGTGCGAGCAGGGAATCATTTCAGATTTAATCAAACTGTTCTCAGATTTGATTTGATCACATCGGAGTGGATGTGACTCAGCGAGGATGGAGCTATGGAGGACCGTTCACCTCCACCTCCACCTTCCTCAACCACGTTGTTCCTTCAGGAAGCTGAGGACGAGGGAGATGTAAATAAATTGACTCTCCTCTGAAAATGTACAAGCTGTTTCTACGAACAGTCGTGCCCAGCCAATGACGTCACACCGCTAGCTACTACCACCCACACGCCATCGCAGCCATGTGTGGTTTTATCATAGACTGGATATAAAGATGGACTGGTGCCTAAAAGTGAGGCCCAATACTCTAGATCGCCACCTGGTGGCTGGCTGCTGAGCAGGTCTTAAATCCTGCCTCCTCCATGTTAGTTGATGGTGATGAACCAAGTCAAAATATATTTTAATATAAATTACTAATAAATAAACAATTTTAAGTAGATTTTATCACACAGATTTTTGTGTATGTTTTCATTTTTCCGCTAAGTTTGGTTTTAATTAATTATTTGAAGCTGTAAAAACAGGGTGAAACATACAGCTGAGAGCGACTCATGATTGTTCATAATTTTATCTGAATAATAGAGGGAACTGGAAATGTGTCATTTATGTTTATTTACAGTCAAATGACCGATATGGTTGTTCATATTGGACTACTTGATTCCGCTAACATATTTTTGGCTTATAAAAGACATAACAGAATAAATCGCCAGTTAGTCCCATATTATTGCTCACAGAGGATCGCTCCAGATTTCTTTCATTACGTTTTATGATGACCGAAACTTAATCGATGTGTAAAAATGTGGTTGTCACAAAAAGCGATGAAACCCGACTGGAGCCTATAAAATAAAGATATTCTTTATGAAGCTGCTTGAGAATGGAAGCTGGTGATCTGTGGTCCGCTCTGTGCTCTCCTAAATTGAGTCTAAGCCGTGTCACCAATACATGTTTCATTTCATAGCTGTTCTGAGAAAGCCTTACCGGGAAAACGACTGGCATTTCTCCTGCATAGGTGGTAAAATAACAAAATAATAGAGAGATTAAATAACACCGGACAAAAACAACTGACTTCCAATGAGGCTGTAGGAGGAGAGATGGCAAAACCTAGAAACCAGGAGGCTTCTTTAATCAACACCAATGAGGCGATATATTGGACGGTGGCAGCGGAATAAAATCACCACCCTCCAAGTAGTCAATCAATCAATCAATCAAATTTTATTTGTATAGCCCATATTCACAAATTACATTCATCTCATAGGTGTATAGTATATGACTAAATCTCAGCACCCCCCACTTACTGCCATTATCCCACTGTGGGGAAAATTGCCTGTCTCGGTACAAGCCTGCAATATTCCCAGCAGTCGTCCATTTGGCTCTCACAGAAGCAGCGCTCCGTAGAATGACAGTGAAAGTGAGGTCACACACTCCACAGTCACCCTGGGGTTAAAATGATAGAGTTTGTACGAGTGTAAATTACTTTATAACACAGGACGCCTTCAATCCAGCCTGTAATGGCTACCTTCCTGGTTATGTTAGGTGGTTATCTTATCAGTGGGAGGTCGTGGAAATCGTCCCTACAATACAAACACACCGCCTTGTTATGCGTCACGCTTCGTAGACTGTGATCCACTCTGACATTTGGGTTATTTTCTCTTCTGGCAAATCACAATATTTGTAAATGTGTTCTGTAGTAATGCTGCTTTTATGGTTTTTATGGCTCGCAAGGAAAATAGTCGAAATTTTCAACATTCGTTTTTAATCACTGCTGTCGACCCTGAGAATGAAAAATAGATACAAATATTTAGCTAAATATCAACTTAAAGGATAAATTACTTTATAATAGATTTGATTGGAGCTTTCAACCACTTCTCCTGGTTTAGAGATCTGGAAAATGGTATGAATTGACATTTTTTTTTGTGGTTAAAGCAATATTTTAGGGTTAAGGCCAGATAATATAAAAAATCAGTAGCAAGGCATTTATTTTGTTGTCTTCGATATATTTTTATTAAATTTACAATCTTTTCATCCAAAAACGCCCTTATTGAACAAGTTATTGTCTAATAAAAAAAAAGGTTTATGTTATAACACCTTGACGAAACGATTTTGGTTTTGTTAATCTTAACTCGGTCAGGTCCAGTGACACATCACAGTTTGTGTTCATATGAAGGTGGCTTTATCGTCATGGTTACAGTGATGTGACTACAAGGTTAAGGTTCAGGGAACGATCACAGTCATGCTTCAGGAAAAACAAGTTCACTGTCAGTCAGATATGAGAAGCTAATGTTGAGCTGACTCGGTGGAGACGTCCTCTCGTCACAGACTGTTGCTCGCTGCTTGTTCCTCCTTTGCTTCCTTCATGTTTACTACGACCACTCGAGGGGTTTTATCACTTGGGGCTTACATTTGGGGCATTTGCCAAAAGGACAGATGCTGATCTTCCTTCTTGGAGGACGATTTTGAGGAAATTAGCTGATTTGCCGGCGTGTAAGAATTACTCGACTTTCATGCAGGTTGAAACTTTTAATTCTGTCCAACCTCGGTGCCTAAAAGTTAAACCGTTTTTTTCCCCCTGAAATATATTGCCATAATTGGACTTACTTTAGCATTTAATCCTTATGAGTTCTGCTTTTGGGTTTCAACACTGACACCACTGCAGTGCATGAATTATTTGATTTAGCCTGAGGTGTGAACTGAATGAGTGTCTGGTCTGTTTGGGACCAAGTCCTTTCAGGTGAGTGTTTCACTCTGAGAAACAACATTTGGCTTTTGGCCTGTGCACGCTCTAAGAAGATGCACGTGTCTACGTCGCACTAGGAATAGACCTAGGTACTCCAGTGTGTTATGTTGTGTTATCTTGGTTCACCCTCCAACCCGCCGTTCCCCAGACACAGCCCTATCTCCTCTCTCTGCTCTGCAGCGAGGCTGAAGGAGGAGAGGTGCGTCCTCCTCGTGGTCAGTGCTGCTCACGGCTAAACTCCACAGCAACAGATGAGAACAGCTCACTCTTCTGTTCATGTCATTCACATGCCAGACACATAATGTGGCCAGACCCTGTCTGCCTTGTTACTGTTTTCAGTTCCCAAATGTACATGAACTAAATGTATTTTTTATGAACTATGATTAACAAGTCATCGATTGGATTAATATATTACACATGGTTAAAAGGAAAGACATGAACTTTGCTCATTCGGTCATTAAACGGTTTTGAAAGTCATGTTTTTGCTTCAAGAGGAAGAATATATTAATGTGCATGTTCTATTTGTTTAAATGAAAAATATTACATTTTCCCTGTATTGCTTCTTTAATCAGATATTCAGCTCTTAAATAATACCAGTGAGTGTCACTGTGGTAACTGCAGTAATAACAAATTGCATCTCTGAGTATTTACAAAAGTCTGAAAACGTTTCTATGCAGATGACTTTGCTCTTATTATAATCAACTCAGAATGTACGTCTGGTCAATCCTGTCAGTGTGCAGAGCAGACTGCTTTGCTTTTTGGTGGTGATTTATGTTAAGAAACACATGATACAGGCTGGTATAATAAATGTGAAAATCTGTTGTAAGAGCAGCAAATTTATATCCTCTTCTTTCTCGGAAACTCTGAAGAACAGCAATTTTTCACGTCAAAAGAAATTTAATAAAGAAAAATTAAAACAAAAGAACGTAAGACATGACTCATAATTACTGCGCTACAGCTCATTACCATTGGAAATAGTTTCAACTTCTTTGTAACTTTTGCATCTATAAGTCTCGGTTCAACTCCAGGATTTGTTCTGTCGCCTTCTGAAATGAAGTTAAGAGCACTGTAATAACTGGCTGGAGCGAGGCGGGATCCATCGGCACCTCAGTGATTTAACTGTCTGCCAAAAGGACTTCATGTACATTGGAAAGGTGAGACAGAACAGAGCAGAGGTGTACCTACTGCAGTCTCCACTTATGTAGAAACCATGGCTTTTCATTTGTTCCCCATTTTCACATGGAATAGAAGCAAAAAGAACATTCTGTGACTGAATAAGTTCTCTTTGACCAATATGGTCAATGTGGTTCCAGGTAACAACTGCTCCATTATTCACACCATGAAGGATATTAATGTACTCCTTAATATGTGGCATTATTTACACCAGTATGTTCATTTTCATGTTGATGTATTGACAATAAGTCTTTTTATTTATCAATCTCATTGTACCTGGCTTTTAACCCCACAAGGCTGACTGCAATCAGACAGACAGACAGATAGACACACACAGACAGATAGAAAGACACAAACAGACAGTCAGAGAGACAGACAGACACAGACAGACAAATAGACAGACACACATACACACACAAACACACACACAAAAAGACACAAATAGACAGACACACATACACACACATGCACAGAAAAGACACAGATAGACAGACAGACTGACATGGAGACAGACAGACAGATGGCAATGAAAACATGACCTCTTCCTCCTCGGAGATAATGAATTTTCCTGGTGGTTATATTTTCATCTGCCCCACCCACCCCTCTGTGTGTTCATTGGCTAAGCTTCGTCATTAGGTGTTGAAATAAATATAACTCAGATGCGTCAACGTTGTGAAGATTCTCGGTTAGTATTGAAAATGTACAGAGTGATAGTCTGTTTTCTTTTCAAGTGCAGCGAGCCACACCTTTGCTCAACAATGGTAGATAGACAAAGAACTGCACATCAAAGCTGTGGTAGAGAATTCAGCCAGAGAGAGAGAGAGAGAGAGAGAGAGAGAGATAGATAGATAGATAGATAGATAGATAGATAGATAGATAGATAGATAGATAGATAGATAGATAGATAGATGGATAGATGGATAGTACACTTGGACAAATGCACACTTTCAGAGTCTCTCAGATGTGAGAAAGGCTCAAGTGTGGCTGCTGCTCACAAAGAAGTTGAAGCAGAGAAATGCCACAGTGCACGCTGAGTGACGTCAACCAGGAGGCCCCGTGGGGATGAGGTGAGTCAGAGCCAGGGCCGCGGCCTCGCCAGCTCTCCGCAGCCATGAGCGCGTCATCACCAGTCTCACTGACACCCTCTCACATTTCTCTGCATCTGCTTCAATGTGCCTCTGCCTCCCTCCATCCCTCCGCCTCCTCAAGAGGATCTTTTCACATCCATGGCATACGCCAGTCCTAGCTGTGCTTGCCTGTCTTTGTCTCTCTTTTGGGTGGGTACTCATCAAGCATGAAATGTTTTATATGCAATGGAGATGAAAAGCTTTTCTTTCTTGTGGTATGTAGTCAAAGAAAGATAACAGGATTAACATACAAGAGACGCTCCGTGGTTTGACATTGGGTGTTAGGTGAGAATTTAGTTTTATAGACACACTGGCATGGTTAAAACTACAGCTCTCTGTTGAAAATGTACAATAGCAGAGTTTGGAGGATGGAGTTCAGTGAGTCATACCTTTGATCGACACATCTTCCACACTGAACCACGTACAGGTTAAGAGAGCAAACGCTTCTGGATCGCAGCAGTGTAGGTTTATTCTGATAAGGAACTCATTAAAGCAGGATATACTGTTAGTGATGGATCGGAGCTGGCAGATCGGAGCTGTGATGATTCATCCATCACTAGCACAGCAGCACTTTGAATATTTTTGAGGACACGCTCAGACACAAAGTGCCCTGTAAACGTTCATCACCTTACCCACCGCAGGGCTTCTCCTAGCAGTCGTAGTCTAGCCAGCAGGGATCAGTAATAAAATATAAAAAGGATAAATAGAACCTCAACATAAGAAATACTGACGTTCATGCTCACATTCATAATCTTTCTAAGGTTAACTGATTAACACCGGTTATTCACATACACACACACTCAATAAAGTGTTTATATTACAAAAAATGTCACAATAAATGGGATTTTTTTGCATGTGTCCTCTGGTTTTGGACTGTTGCCAAAACAGTACGAGACATTTTTTGTAGTAAATTAATAAATGATTAAATGAGACAATAATTAGATTGACTGAAATCAAAAGAGATTGTGAATTGGAGTCCTAAGCCCGTAAATGTATTTTATTGTAGAAGATGCAAGTGACCAATTAAAGAAATCCAGGTGTTAGGTTGCAACATTTGATTATTTTTAATATTTTTGACAGAAGTTATTCTGTGTTTTCTTGCCCTTACTATTTTCTGTACATTTAACGATATACAACAGAACAAATATACTTTTAATAGAACTACAACTCTTTTATTACTCTGGATAAAAACCAGACTTGTTAATGCATTGTTGCTGAAACGATGATAAACAACGACAAAAGCTAACTTTCACTGCATCTTTTGAAAACTGAGCTTGTAAACAACCCAGGACCTCTGCACACCCCAGCTTTCTGTGAGATGAAATCTTACCAAAGACCAGTTGCTCCACATAGTTGCAGTGCTCCGGTGCCATGGCACAGGCAAGCCTCTAGTGGAGAGGATTGCAGTGGATGCAAGGGAGGGGTGGCGGATGCAGAGACACAGGCTTACATTTTTGTATTAACCTGCCTCCAATTGGTTGACACCTGTCTGCAAGCTGCCTGCAACGTGTTTAGGCTCCATTCATGCCAGCTGGAGGCATCAGCTGGGGGGAGGGTGAGGGCGTCTACTGGGGGAGGGGTGGTGGTGGCGGCGGCGGCGGCGGCGGCGGTGGCGGCGGCGGCAGCAGTGGGGTTGCTGTTGGGTTGAGAGCAGGGTGGGGGAAGTAGCTCGCCCGGAGAAAGAGGTCTGCACCACATACAACATTCAAGCGGACATCTGACGTCAGAGCATCAATAATTAAAGCGTTTTATTCATAGCCTGAGAGAAAAAGAATCAATTGACAAATCACATATTCACTTTGAGTTACTTCAAACGGTAAGACAATTGAAATGCACAACATGTCTTTGTTATAAGTGTGTTTCTGTGTGATGGCATTTATACCTTTATCTATTTATAGCTTCCATGTTATTTAGGATACGTCCTGTTATATATATGGACGAAGCAGGTGTGGACACCATGACTCACTGCTTTTCACCCACTGGTCTGTGTTTTACAAGGAGCATGCACCCATTGTGTTTATCAAGCTTTCCTCTTTGTTTTCCAGTTATTACTCTTCCTTTCTAAAAAATACTCACATCATATGTTGAGTTTTTGAGAATACATTGACAAAAGTTCTAAGGTTATAATCATATTTGCAGATAAAGAATATATAATTAAAATATAAAATAAAATATATACATAGAGAACTCAGAGTTGCCAACATCAACTCTTCAAGTGGAAACTTTCTTCTTATGGAGCCCAATAAATGGGTCTAAGCCCAGGTATCCTGCTGCTGGCAGTTGAAATGCTTTATATATTTATTTTCATATTATTTAAATGTTTATTTGAGAGGCACAGATACACTATAAAGAATTGAACAGCAACAATGCAATGCAATGCATCACGCAATTTGTAGCAACTGTGTCAAACCAAAGGGCCTTAAAACAACAAACATAAAACATCAGCAGCATCATACAGTATCTACCATACAGACAGTGGTTATGATCTCTACCTCTAACTCTTTTCCAAAACTATATCTTTAGGACTTCTACTATAACTACTACTAGTACTACTACTACTAATAATATTAATACAAATAATAATAACAACAGCAGCAGCCTTAATAATACCTTTGTTTACATAGCACATTTCAAAACACTAGCTAAAGTAATAACATCATTTAAAATTTAGATAGGAAATGATAAAATAAAAAATCTGAATCAAATACAACAAATAAAATACTACAATATCATTTACAAGTAACATAACCTAATCCCACCAACCAGAAGGAAGAAAAAAAAAGCTTACATATCAAATGTCACATACACCATAGCAACGTTTTTCTGTTATTTGTTATTAGTCATTTTTACCAAGTGAAATAAAACCTGACCCAACAACCCAATATGAATGTTGACTTCATTAACTTGCCAAGCATGTCCTCTGTGTTCCCTCTCTGATCTGACTGTCGGTGCCCTGCATACTGGCCCGCCCCTGACCTAACCTGACCTCCACTCTGTCTTCTCCAGTCGCTGCATCCCGGCCTTCGACCTTCGAAACCTCCCAAGACACTGCTTCTGGGGACTAAGAGCATGTTGTTATTATGGTCGTAAGCTATATCTTAAAAGAGAATGTCAGTGGAACCACAACACAAATCAAATAGATGTTTTCAAAGTTAAAGTCAACAGTAAACACTGGTGAAGTATCTCTCTTAGAAACCCTACTAAATAAACTTGTCGACTCCATATTTTATCTTTATCATTTTCTCTCCCTCTGTTTACCTGCCTTTGGTTTTTCCTCATTTCAAATTTATGAGATTTACGACAGCGCTTCATCAGTTCCTGTTGATATTGTTTTGCTTTGTGGAAGAATGAGAGTGGGGGGTATGGTTTTATTCCCCTTTTCTGTGAAACACTTTGTGATGCATTGTTTGTATGGGAGGTGATGTAAAGTCTGAATGATTGATAGATTGACTGATTGATAATCATGACTTTTGCCAACTTTGTAAACTATTTCTAGTGTATTGACATTTTTGCATCAATCTTGTCAAACCCCTTGTTCCAAAATATCGACTTCAAATACTTTAACATTCAATAAATTCCTAATTATATGCATGATATTACAGTTGTATATCATATTTCAATGCAACTTAACTTTATATATTTTTCAAAGTGGCAACTTGCTTTTTTTTCTTGATAAAAGTCAAACAAGAAAGTGGTTGTGGTGAATGGAGAGTTTAATTAAGTTTATTCAACAATATAACTCAATGTTAAAGTCACTTTTCCTCTTCTGGATATTTAGATATTAAAAATGTTCTAATTGTGAAGCTTAAAAAAGGTATTTCATCTGGCAACATGATAGTGACTCAGAGACAGATGTTGAGATTCGTGGTGATTCATCGGCGTGGATCACTTTCTGCTTTGATTGACATTCGTAACATGTGCTGTGATTTAATCCTACTTAGTGCTCTGATCTTTCAGTCAGCGTTACATTTTATTAATAACCAGAAGGTTATCTGACATGGTGAGCCCACTCCTGAAAGGAAATATTCACACAATATTCCAATACCTTCTTAATCAGTGATCTACATAATGTGACAACTTCTTTATTCACATGTGAGGCTCAGTAACACTAAGCCTCGGGCGTTTTCCCATCTGAGTGTGAACCAAGTTCACCTCTGTTACATTGTTTACATTGTGAGATTTGGCTTCACAATTAAATATGTGTCGTCATCACATAATTGGGTTGCGGCTTGTTATTGCCGTTTGAGTGGATAAAATAGATGAACCAGTTCTCTTTGTAGATTTCGTTGCCACAGTAACATTATTATGTTATTGCTATCAGCAAAATAAACGTTGGGATCGTTCAAACATTAAATTGTCAGAGAAGAAGTCAACAAGCCATCTTGAGCTTCGCCTCTGAGCATTTTCTTCTTCTTTCAATCAATGCTGTCTTAACTTCCTGCAACTTTTCCCCCAAAAAGGTTCATGTGATCTGGACCAGCTCTTTTGGTCTGCTCCATCCAGACCGTGGTCCGAGGCCCTTTTCACAACTGTTGTTTTGGTTGAAACCAAACAAGGTGGTCTGTGAAAGTGCCCTCAGACACTGGGATTGCAGACTGAATGAATTATGTGGAAGCTCTGAGACCGGGAGGTGGCTGGTTTGATTCTCGGCATTGGCTAAAAGAATCATAACTCATCCGTCATCAGAATCTTTCAACTCTTGACCAGTGTCCAAAGCATCTGATTTTAAACCACTGCAGCTTTCACCTTGTGTTTCAAAACAATAAACCTGTTTTAGAGTAATGACGGTTTCCGAAAGTTTGTTCAGTCTACGACTTAAACTTTATCAGAAATTCATATATTCACAAAATCTGGATAGGGAAATAAAGTCCAGGCTGTATCTTTGACTCTGTGTGAGTCCGGCCATGCCACTGGTGTCAATGTGCCGCTCTCTGATTCATAGTGCTGCCCACTGTGGGGGAGGGAGAGAGAGAGAGGATACCAAGAGTGGGATGAAGTCTTTTCTCCCCCTACTCACTGAAAAGCTCTGTGGTGTTGTTCATTGGATTTTTCACACAGATGCATTCAAAGACCCATTTTCCTTCATTCATATTTACCCCTCTTTAAAGAAAAGATCTTATACCATCAAAGGTCAGTGGAAGATTTATTTTGAAAACATTTTAGTGAACAGTAAATATATATACTTTTCATGTTTTTAAAAGTATAATAACGTAACCAGACCTATTACATATATGTTGTTGAGATGTATATATATGAGATGTGTTTCCATATTTTCTTTTTTTACCTGAGCTGCTTTCAGCCTTGCACTGATGTACGGACATTTTCCTGTAATTTTCCTTCCAGCCCACTTGAAAAATGTCAGCAAAAGGTGACAATTAAATGTCCTTGTTGTTGTGAAGGCCCAATTTTTGATTGCCTGTCATATTCCATATAAATGACTTAACTGAAACCTGCAGTCACTCATTTGTTGGGCCGAGATGACAGAAACCGAAAAGCTATAGTTTTCACTGGAAACCAAATCACAAGCTACAGGAACAGACTAAAACTGAGGTGACATTATAATGTGAAATGATGAATGAATATCTGACCTATAAGGAAAGCAGGTGTAGCCTTCTTACCTCAGCAGCCATTATTTTTTATGAGCTACTTGCTCCAAGCACAAAAAGTCATAATTCATATTAAAGCTGCTCTGTCACTGTTGAATGTGTAGATGTGAACATTAGTCACTGTTCGTTATGGGATGGCAGTGATTTCCTCACGTATTGTTTCTACTGCGCATATTTTGGTGTTTTGTCAAATATCGTACAGCATTTACGTTAATTCTCTACAGCGGAAAAAAATCACTATTTTCTATACCCTCTTTTGCTCGTATAATAAAAGAGGACAGATAAAAGATTGATAAGAGACTTGTTAACAAATCTGAGAATCTTATCGATCTACAACCAAATCCAAATTGAAACCACAGCTAAACTGTGACAGATCTCAACTGAGTTATTCAATTGTTATACTTGAAACTGTTGAAAGCCGCAGGAATCCACAGGACCTTATTACACTTGTTTTAAAACTGACAGAGTTTAAAAGATCAAATTTCAACTTCACATCAGTCAAGACACAAAATGCTTATTTAAAGTCTTTGGCTTCCACACCAACTTAACCACATGTAATACATCACCAGCTCTCTGCTTCAGCCTGGATTCAATATAACCCCCTGGAAAAGTAGTAGTGAAATTTCACCACATTTTTAAGTTAAAATTATTTATTATAGTGTGTGCTAACAGTATTAGAGGTAACTGAGAGTGAAAAATATATCAGACAATTTTGGTCAGATAAAATTTCCCCCAAAGTCCTATTTTCCCTCCATTTAATGGTGTATATATACAAAAATATCAAATATGATAAAGGGAAATAGTTTTAATTTCAGTTCACAAAAAATGTTTTACTTAGTTAATTTTTTTCATTTCATTTCATCATTAAATTTAAGTTATTTACACAGTTCTATAAAGAAAAAAATTTGAAATACTAAACTTTATAATTAATATAAACTCTCTCATTAAATGAACAACAAATAGACTAAAGGACAATCCTAAGGGTCCCATGGTTTTTCATTTTGAATTTCATGTTGACTGATGAACAACATTGATAAGAACGATCACGCTGCCGTCAAGGGACTGTGGAAAATTAGCTTTTAGCTCAAATATTTTCCTGATAAAACACAGTTAGTACAAAATATGAATAAGAAACTAGAGGCAATTTATGAATATCATTCAGTCATCTACAGTGTCAACCAACAATGAGAGTTTAATTTTTTTTCATTTGAATGTTTCCAGGTTCCCATCTCACCATTATCCACTTGTATTATCCATCTATAAAGGATACATGATTTCAGCTGCATATTGCTTAAAATGTTCTATATTATTCCAACAAGATCAAAACAATATCTTTTTATACCATGATTTGAGAAACATTTGTATTTTTCTCCAAAACCCATTTTACCAATCAGCAACCTTAACGAACGTTACATTTTTTCACAACTCAGACATCTACAAAAAAAACATTGTCAAAATACAACACAGAAAAAAGATTGTATAAATATATTTGTATAACAAATAAAAGCCACAAATCGGCACTAATATTGAATACTTTCAGTAATGGCCGGTTATGATACACACACAACCTATCGATATTCAGACCTGTCCACTTTCTATAATTGCCATAGTTGTCATCACTGTATAGAGCATGTTGTAGCTTTTGTTTTGAAAACTTCTGTACAAAACGAGTTTGTGTAAAATTAGACTGTATTTAGACAAGAGAATATGAAATCTATCTCACATGTTTCCCTCCAACCGCATATCTACATATATGTTCCTATGAACAGTTTATAAGAGTATCTTGCCACACAGGCCAATATCATCTCAGATTCCCCATTTACCTCCAGAGTTAGTCAGGGATCTACTGTGACCATACACAAAACGCAAGTGTTAATGCAAATGAGTTGTCAACACCCCAACAACTACACAAAAGCTACAAAATGGTCTATACAGTGATGACAACTATGGCAATTATAGCAAGTTGACAGGTCACATCTGACATGTGACTGTTCTAAACCAGCAAGGTAGCAGGAGCTGGGGAGCAGGCAGCCATTAGACATTCAGTACACAAAGCCAACAATATAGACCAATCAGAAGGACGCAAACCCCATGACAAAACTTCCAGTTTGACTCTCATCTGTTTTATCATCTTTCTTTTGTTCTTTGTTTTTTCCATTGACCTGCTTGAACGAGAGGAAGAGGAGGTGATGTGCGCTGGACAGAGCCACCAGATCTCAGTCGAGACATATGTTACTACCAGGTGTGAATGTAGTCATGTTAAAATCATATCTATGTACAAGTCTGGATACAAAACACGTTTTTAATGCCACGCGGTCAGAGATCTAGATAGCACTGAGTGAAGCAGGAGTCAACAGGACAATCAGAACACCACTGTGAGGAGGTTACAGGTGAGAGGTAAAGACCAACTTGAGATCAGTCCCTGTCCACTGCAACAAACAAAACGTATATTATTAGAAAAGATCTCATGTGATAATCTGTAGATACAGAGTTTGTGTTCGCAAGATTGTATTTAAACACACTCACACACTCTGACACACACACACACACACACGTGATTGTCTGACAGTGTGCGCATGGCTGCACCAGTGTGTGTGTGCTATGTGTTTGTATTTTGATTCTAACATGAAAAGGCACTTCCACACCCATATATTACCTTCTAAAAATAAAGTCATGACGTCAAACGACAGTTATTTCAGTTGATCAGCTAGCGTTCCCCCCCTCCCCTCTCAAAACCCACTCAATAACAGAACAACTTTCAGGCTTCCAGAATAGAAGTATAAAACTATTTCTCAGCAAACACTTAATACAGAAGGGTAAATGCACGACATTTTATCTAATATTAATTGACTGAAGTGCAATGAATGATAATGATTGACTATAACATTTCATTACACTTCTCTCTGTACACCATTCAAAACGGGATGTAAATGGATATTCAGAGAACAATCTGTTGTTCAGGTGTGATGCAGCGCCATGCTCAGCTGTTAATATACATATTAAAAGCAAACATTAGGCACTCCCGCCCCAATGATTGGCTCATAAAAGATTGAAATGTTTCTGCGAGGCTAAAGTGTTGAAACAACTTTAGGACTGTTGCCTTGATAAGTATTCACATCACATATAACTCTCTGCAGTGAGGCTTAGATATGAGTCATAGTCTAGAATGGTAGGAGGGCACATTAACAGACTGCCTTTTTATTACCACTCAGTCGAAAACAAATATATTCAACAACCAGCTCCATGACTGTGGACCAATAATTAAGGATTGACTAATTAAAGAAAATATTAGAGGGCTCATATTCATATAGTATGACTATGAAATGTGGGCTTCGGCTGTAGGTGGTGCTGTGACCGAACAAGTCGGTGGAGGTTTTATATAGACAAGCACATTAAGAAAATAACTTTAAAATGATGTAATCAGATAAATCAGCACTTTTTCCATTTCAATTAAACATAGTAAAAAATAAGATTATATCAATGTCGCCATGAAACCTTCCGAGCTGAATACTTATGGCTTATGTTTAAACATGCAAATCAGGCATTGTCTAATTTGATCTGAATGGATTTCCACAGAACTTGGTGGAGGGATGAGAGCTGGACCAAGAAAGAACATCCAGTACTTTTTTCACATTGTGAGAAAGGGCATATCTTATAATGGATTAAAAAAATCTGTCATATTGAGGGGGGGACTGATATATATGAGTGTATAATTAGGTGGATTTTGATTTACTGAGCATTTGTGGAGTTATGAGCAGTACTCTGTGCCATTCTAGTTTAATATGCACTATTATGTTTACATTTACTCAATGGAAATCTGAACCTGTGATAAAGCCACAATGAAAAAGTTAGGAGAGTCTGGATATCTCTCGCCTTAAAAATACATTTCCATTTTGTAAATTTGTTATAAACCAGGCTATGAATGATACGTGAACTGTTTACGTAGATAATAGATCAAAGTAAGACTGAAGTGACTTTCAAGTGTTTGTCACAACCAATTTGGTTGTAAGTAGTTTTTAAAAAATTTGGCCTTTAAAGAAGCATTATCCATGTGGTGTAGAATTCAATACCTATTTGTTTGGAAACCGGTTTGTAAAGACATGACGACCGTGTTTGGATCTGTTAACATACAAGGACAAGGTGCAGACATGGTTATTGTGTTAGAATGAAAACATTCTATGAGTTTAGGAGAAATTAACAAAGACAAATTCATGAAATTCAGTAGAATAAACATAGAAATATATATTTTAGATATTTATTATATATATATATAATAATGTTTTTCACAAGTCTGAATGAAGATGTATTATGGAAACAAAATACCCTTAATCTATTTTTTTAATCTGTTGATAGATCAATAATGACAAAAATCCAGAATTCTCTCCTTACAGTAATATTTACAAGCAAAAACAATAAAAAAGAAACCGGGACGGCAGAGCAGGTATTTGAAATCTGTAGCCAAAGCCAACTCCCAACACTTACAATCACTGACATTTACAAGACAGAGCCTGTAAATGCCTCAGATTCCATTGGAGAGTCCAAGTGACGGCACCTCAGATATTCTGAGGATGAGGAGCTGTTTCCGTTTGGAGAACAAAGCATCAGCTCTGCTCCATATTTACCATTGTTTTTGTTAAACCCGCTTCATTTTGATGCCACAGAAAAATGTAAATATTGAAACTTGTCACGAATGGCGCTGCGAGCTGGACTCCAAGTCGGTCGGCAAATGATAGTTTACATACTCGAGTTGTGAGAGGCGTATTTCTGAATGGGTCTCACATAAATAACTCACATCAGGAGGGACTAGTCAACAGCCGAGCATCTTCAGTTCAGTGTTTAAAGGGACTTCAATAAAACAGGGAGCCAGGCTGGTTTCTGTAAGTCTGGCATTCTTTCCAGTAACTTCCGAATGACTGACAGGTATGTTCACAAACTCACCCTGGTACGTGTACGACTTCAACACACAGCATTCAACAACATTTGACCCGTGACACCTGGCATATTTCTCCCTCAGATTCATCACTACAAGTCCATTGTGAATCCTTGTTCTGACTTACACTGTAAAAATATAAAGGTTATAAAACCTCAGAATTTCATGGCAACTCACCAAATGAGATTTTTTAGAATTTTGAGGCCTGATCATTGTTATGATGAAACTTGAGCGACTTTACAAAATAAAAATTGATATATTTATTTAAAGCAAATACTGTGCTGTGTTTATACAGCAATGGAATATATTTTGGTTAATTTTACTCAAATAACTTTTTGATTTAGTTTTCTTTTCTTACAGTGCTTTACTTAATTTGTCAGTTTTGTGGTTATTGCCAACTGATACTGTATCTTTCATTATCCTACATAATCCAACCATTTTGTGAGATTAAAACTGTGCCAATGGTGAATAAATACATCTGATAGCAAAGATACACAAACAAGGAGTCACTGGTAAAACCTGAGTAAGAGATGATGTATTTGAACTGGTGCGAGTTCTGTGCCTGGTTGTGGTGATGCTGGTGGTAATACGCCAGCATCAGACGCACAGCTCCAACCAACAAAGTGTTGGTTGATGCAGCCCACGTAGGAGATGATAAGGAGATTCCATGACAAAACAACAGTGAGTGAGGCCTAAACGCCATTAGAGAATCACATTATCGCGAAGGAAGTGCTCTTTACAAACAGGGGATCCTCTTAAAGATGCAAGTGGTGTCAGACTCACGATGTATGTAGCTTCACCACTGAATGAACTGATTTCATTAATTGATGAGATCACTCAGTTTAGTTTAGTCTAGTAAAGTAGCTAGAGGGAATAAGGCCATGATGACGTCATAGATTTATATATATAGAGAGAGAGAGATAAAGAGGGTTGTAAGGTTTCAGGTCTGTTGGTTTAAGTTTGAGGTTTTATTACAAAGTCGTATTTGCGTTTCATGTCAAATTCAAGTGTGGCTGCTTCTGAAAAAATTATTGGAGAGAAGAAAAGATTTTACCTTGTGCAAAATCTATAGAATTCAAGATGTGCGTTTGTGAGATATGTGAACAGGCTGTCCTTTAAGCTGGTTGCGGGTAAGGCTGTGTTTCATGAACCCAAGACGTAAGCAATGACGTTACAAATGATAAACTTGCTCCCAAAAGTACAAAACGCAGCTTTAGTGGCTTGTGCGTACATGCGCGTCTTTATGTATGCAATGAGAGCCATTGTACCGAGGCTGTGAATGAAACAAGGTGCTTGTAGCTACAGCAGGAGAGGAAGTAATCATTCTTAATGTTGGGCACTTGGGAGATGCACGAGGCCTCATTATCTCCCTAAACGCCTCAGGCTTCCCGATGTTCTCACCTTACACCCACTGTTGACCTATGACTCACTAGCCCCTTTATCCTCAGAGTAAACCTTTATTACATTACCTTAATCATGAAGCATCATTTTGGAGGGTTGGAGGGCAAACCCCCCGATCCTCGTCATTTATCATCTTACTCACTTTTCCTACAAGTGACGTTTACATGACTTGGACCGCGTCCATCCAGGAAAATAGTGTGCATACATTCTTTTGTACTGATGTACAAAAAGAACCAGTTTACTTTTATTTGGATTGAGCAGAGAGCTTTTGGCCGACGTCCCTGCATGACACAACACAGAGCTGTTTGGAGCCTGACGTCACTTCATTGAGACAGCCAGTGGAGGGACTTTTGTCACAGAACTGGTACAGGATGTCTCAGCACATAATGTATCATCATCTGTTTTAGTTGATGTGAATTTGTTTTCTTTTAATCAGTGCAACATTTTGATCCAAATGCGGCAGTAGACCCACAAATCAGCCATGACAGAAACTTTCAAATCATCTTTCAGTCTTAGGATGACATTCAGACTTTACATTCTGGAAGCTCCGTGAAGAAATAGTTGAGTTAGCTTTCTTTTGGTTTCAGCAACTATAGTTTTAATTTTTTTCTTGGTAGTTTTTCTAACTCTGTTCAATGGTTTAGGGCAGAGGATGTCGCACTTTGTTAATCCCTTTACGATGAGGCAAATTTTAATTTGTGAATATGGGCTATGATAATTAAATTTGATTGATTGATTGATTGACGATTATAGCCATCAACTATCCTTTTAGCCTAAATCTTTGAAAATGACATTAAATGCCCTCTCTCGCACAGAAAGTCATAAAGATTCTGGAATCCACCCCTTTTTCTTAGTCTACGCTAAAATTTAATGGCTTCTTTCTTGGCCCATGTTCCATCCTGAAACCACATTTTGTGGAAACCTATTCAAACAGTAGTTGGTGAAAACATTAGCTCCTTTGTGGAGATAAGAACCTGCTACAGATTTTGAGATTGAAACATCTGTAATACTGAGAATGTTTGAAGAACAAGTGAGGTTTCTGTCTTCCATAAAAAACATCACTCAAGCTTTCCTGTATTAGAAGTATCTTGAGGAAAGCAGAGCCCCTTTTCCACTGGTCAAAAATTAGAATACATTCACACGGGCAACAGTGATTTGTTTATTTTCTTGGTATCAGGCGAGATGTAACACTGGCAGCACTGTACGGTTTCTGAAATGCTGGTTTGTGACGTTGAACAAGACAAACTCCTCTACTGACAATTAGAAAGGAGGCTTTCTGCTTTTAATGAGTTTCCACGTGTTTAAACAAGCTGCCTCTTCCTGCTAAAATTGATGTGAAAAGAAATAAGATAAGGGTGCATGCACTCCATTTTCTCCAAAGGGCAGGTTATTGAATCCTCCAGGTTCATTTTTAACAGGGATGCTCATTGACAGGATTGTTATATAGCATTTTCTACAGATTTGCAAAATGTTAGGTTAATTTGTGAATGTAACTTTAAAGAGCATATTAAGAGTATTTCCCCAATTCATATTTCATGTGATAATCACTAAGAAACCCAAATACTGCTTTAAAAATATATATTTTACAATTTCCAGCAAGGTGAAAATTACCAGAAAAAATGAAAAAGGAGACCTGATCTACCAATTTCCAGAGGAAATGGGATTTCACCAATTCACTGACTGAAGCTGATTTATCTGACTGCCTAATCTGATGAAGAGAGATTAAATGAATAATTTAATTGAACAGAGAAGTAAAATAACACTCTGATGTTAGATTGAAGTGGTCGTGTTCGGAATAACACCATTTAAATGCAAAGGTAAGTCCTCCAAACGTTCTTGTTTATAATCCTTCATCAGAACTTTCATCCTCTGACTGTGTTAAGTGAGGATTTATAGCAAGTACTGGTATGATGTCTGTAATTCTTGTTACATAAGTCCGGCAATTACTTATGTAGTGTGTTCCCCTGCATGCACTTCTTTCATCTATTATTTTTAAGCACACGGAACATATATGTATATCTCCCTCCATATATAGATATACATATGTCAAATACAGTCAATAAACATTGAGTCACATGGCCAATTACAAAACTGGATCAATTCCACAATGTTCCTTCATGTTGCTGTAAACATCATGCAACTGTACAGCAGCTGCACTCTCCTGACAAAGTAAAGTGTCAGGCAGATACTAGGAAACAATAGATCCCTAACATAAAACAACTTTACAGAGAGTAATAAACATAGAGCTACAATATGATGGACAAAAGGAGTGAGGCATATGTGAGTGGTAACATAAGAAAAACCTGTAAGCTATCAAATCAATTTGTTTCATTTGAGGTCTGTCACTAAGTGAATTGTCTGGAAATTTTGAGACCTTGACAACCTACGTCAGTCTTTTGTCTAAAATCCTCAACATGCAGGATGTAAGTCTTAAATATTGTCTTTTGGTCAAAGGATGTAAACATTTATTTAGCCTTTCTTTATTAGACCTGTCAATGGACTGCAGTACCCCCTTATAACCACACATGCCCGACACAAAAGAGGGCGGCGTTCGTATTTCAGCTTCATTTTCATACAATGTGATGAAGTGGAGATACATCTTCCATCCTTCTTTCCAGTTTATTGTCCAACCTCATAAAAGGATAGTCTTTTCAGGGCCATTACACACATGTCTTGTTGATTTGAAATGATGTAATTATTGATGGAGAACTGTGGCGATGGTCACCTTGAGTTCAATCAAAATCACATTGTGTGTCGTGACAGAATGTTCTAGTTTTTACTTGTTTTAAATTATTGTGTAGAGAAATAAACACAACATACCTAGATTAACATTTTACAGACTCAGTTTTTTAAAGAATTTTTAACAGTATATATAGCTGGTAAACAAGTGGAGGTTCAATGACACAACAAGAGATACAGCGATTGTTGTGCAGGAGTGTGTCTGTGTTTTAGAACCAGAGGTTTTCATCTCAGCCAGAGGCCACAGTCTCCACATTCCTTATTTCCAAGCCTCACTTCTGCTGATGACTCATCTCCCCTGCCTTATTACAGGGAGCAGCACTCACTCTCCATCGTCGGACTACAGGATTACTTTACTGCTCACACCTTATAATGAAATGGAGAGGTCGATGCAAAAGGTAGTGAGGGGCGACAAATTGATTGTTAACTGTTTCTGACTATCTGTTTATAGGGGGGGATACAGGTGTCACAAGGAGGTGCATTTTCTGAATTATAAATAAAAAGAAGTTTACCCTGGGACAAGGAGAATATGCTAAATACATCACACAGATGACATGAGAAACAGTGATTTTAAATCTCACTTTAAGCAGATCTTTGATTCAGTGTTCCAAAAACATGGTAATGTATTGGAGCTGCTATTTTTGGGAGGTTATATGTTATATAAAACAAAATGAAGAAACAACCATGTGAAAAGCCTGAGGTGTCCATGAATCAATGTGTGTGTGTGTGTGTGTGAGACAGCCAGACTAAAGAGGCTGTTGGCAATTCATACCATTAGTTTTCATTTGGAGTTGAATCGTGTTTAAGGTCAATTAAGATTTATCTCAGTGGATGAAGACAAGCTCAGACAAGGTGTCAAGTGGCTCCTGCATCATCTCCATCTCCTCCCGGTTCAGCTTCAGTCTCTCTCTTACTAGTCCCTTTATTGTGAAACCAGATAATGGAATAATAATGGAAATTCCCAGCTCCTGTTATGCTTCACTATTCAATGACTCGACCGTCCCACAAGCTACCCGTAAACAACAGATAGAGAGAACCGACACCTCATCGCTGAAGAGTCCAACATATTCCAAACTAAAGAATTCGATATTTTTTCTCAGGAGTTGATGGAGACCAAATCAGAATTATACAGATTCAATCAATCAAGCTGCAAGAAACAAGACACGTAAAATCCTTCAAAAAGCAATGACGGCATCATTCATGTCAGTAAGTTGCAAACTGTAAACAGTAGACTGAAGCTCATGGAAACAAGCAGAAACATGTTGTCAATGTAACAATGACCATTGCCTTTTAAGTTTATACAGTGAACTTGTTAGGGAACATTTTCCTTTTTATAGACTACAAAGCAACAATATCATTCATTTTTTATTCTGTCCACTAATGAATGTAAATCCAAACTCTCTGTTAGCTCCATATTTGGTCTCCATCTGCTTTAGAGTGAAATATCAGGCACTTAAGCTGCTGTTAAGCCACTATGTTTCCGAACTAGTCAGGGAAGCTGACAGTAAGTCAGAAGTAGATTTGAGATAAAGGTTTACATCACGATGTCATATTAATTGCAGCAGTACAATATTTGGGATTTTAGATTTAGTTATAATAGGCGACAACATTTTACACCAGAGTTTTTACAGTTTATATAACAAAAACCATCTAAATTGAACACTAAACCACTGTCAGACGTTCGGACTGATGTTATCTACATTGTGTTCTACATTTATCCATCACACAGTCTACTTAGAAAATATACAGAATAAAAATAAAAAAATTGTCCTAAAATATTGTAAAAATCAAAAGCCTCTATGCTACTCCCAAATGTTTACTTAAATAGACAAAGTAAAAAAAAACTTTTGCCTTGCAGTTACACCCCTTGCAAGTAGGGGTCAGCATCGGAAAAAGACGCCATGAGTACAGTGAGAGGAGTAATCAGAAGCAGTAAAGTTGCAAACCACACAACTAAACAATGAAGTGAATCTCCCTCTGAAGTTCTGTAAAGCCGCGGGGAGTCATTTGACACACTGTTACTATAAAAATGTTTATTATAGCTTCAGTCATTGTAGCTTTGTCGTATAGGACTTCAGATTTATTCTCCAGCAGTGGTTTGTAACGAGTGTGGAAGTCTCCGACAAACGATGTTGTCCTGCCGATAGGGACGTCATATTAGAAACTGTGTTTTGTTTTTTCCTTCGGAAGACTAACTGCCATGTATACAACTCCAAAGGGATGATAATATTGCTCAGTGTCGGCTGGATGTGTAATTAGGCATCACACGTCAGCCATGTTCATCAGCTTCATTAGGTGTGATAACGTTTTAAAACACAAAAGCACCTAGCTGATTGTTTTGGTGCTCCTCTGCCCTCTACTGGACAAAATTTGATTATTGCATCTTTAAGTGTAGAGCTCATCAGCTCCATTGTCACTGGGTAAATAACACTGTTGAGACTCCACAATCTCAGAATTTGTACTCTGCCGTGTGAACATCTATTATTCATGTTGTATACTAAGAAGACTTGGGAGAATTTAAATTCTCAAAAATGCTTTAAATATACTGTTGATTGCTGCCTGTGCTGGCTTCATCACCGTGTTTACATTATCCTCTTTATTTATCACTGGCACATGCGTCCGGCTCAGTATGTTCAATAACCCTGATTTTCTCTTCCTTTATGATTTAATCAGTGAATGTTGGCAGGAGCCTAATGGCAAGGCCAGTGATGAGTCAGCCAGGCTGCAGTTTTGGGAGCTGGAGGTGAGAATAACACTGAGGGGAGGAGGAAGGCAGGGACATAGAGAAAACACAAACAGAAAGCAGGGCAGGGAATGAAGGATACTGTTGTGAATTGAATAACATTGAATTTGTAGACAGGATATATTTTTTTCCTCTGGTAGTCACGCAGCTAGGGAATTGTTGGAATGCAAAAGGTCTGCTCCTGCTGAAACACCCCATTAATTGTGTTCTGAAATGTTTAACATCGTGATGACCACAAATCTTTGAAATGAGCAGATTTGTTCCGTGCATAGATCACATTCCGGCCCCCGAGGATGCCTTTCCTTAATCAGGAGTCTACGTCTGACCTGCCCTCGTATTTGCCGGCTGTTATTGAAGCAGCTGCACTTGGTTAGGATAACACAAACATCAATGTTGTTGAAAATGTTTCCTCCATGTTAGGCTCACTTATATACCTCCTATCAAGCTGAATGATGAGCCAGACTTGTAGTACAGGTCTCAGCATTCCTTCCATATCCAACCAAATACCACTGTGACAGAGGAGAGTTCCATGCCTGTGTTTAGTCCGCGGCCCAGCATCTTTATTTTCAAACATTACAGTAAATGGGATGTTAGTTATGGACCCATTTAATAGTTGACTGTATTTTCACTGCCAGAGGAATCTAGTGACATTGTTTTGGTATGATACAACGCAGTTCAGACAGTGTGGTATTTTCATTAATAACACTCAAGCTTCCTTGAAAGCATCCTTGAGCCGTTTTATTTTATTTCACTCTCAACCCAACGCTATTGTATATTAATTTGTACATATTTGTATGAAAATATTTACCTTGTTTTTTAAATTTGTACACTTCAACCAATTGGCAAAGTAGTGTCTATAAATAAGAACATGGATTTTTGAGGACTTTGGTTCCGTACTGATTAAACAAATTTTACAATGTTAATACATTTGTGAATAGGATATAAAGGTACGAGGGCTTTTAGGTAAAGAAAAACAAATAATCTCTGTTAATAATATAAAACATATGTAATTAGTAATATCTGTGCTTTTTTCTACTATAACAAATCAGAATGCTGGAGATGTTTACAGGTTCATTGTGTAAGATTTACTTGTATTTAGCTATGCAGATACATATAACAACGAACTGAATGTCCCCCCCCCACCCTGTTTTTGTGGGTGTGTTTATTTTTTTCCCTCCTGGGCTCCTGTAGAAACGTGGTGGTGCACGTGGTGGTGCACGTTGATGGTTGACGTTGAAGAGAATGACCAGCTCCTGACATAGATTTAAAGGGGTCATTCTGTGGTAAATGTACACAAATAACAACAACATTATGAATTTTGTCTCCCGGTTTTGCTAGTAAATCCCACTAAATTCCCCCCCAAAACCTTTTTTTTTACAGTGTAAGGTTTTTGAACTTAATATTTAACAGCCTCGTGAGAATCCAGATTTAAAGGAACAGTTTAAGTCGGAGATATATGAGAAGATTCATACTCCTGTCTGAGTATGTGGTTGAAATCAGGCAATAATTAGCTTAGCTGAGCATTAAGAATGGAAACAGAAGCTAGTCTTGCGCTTGAAAGTCCACTCACTTACATCTTTAAAGCTCTGTAATTATTAGATTTAATCTCAATTGTGCTAACCCTTAACAAATATAGCTATAGAGACTTTCTGAGGTGAAGTTTCCCGTCATCTTTGAGGTGATGAAAAGACTCTTTTAAGATTTAAACAAAAAAGATATACATGTTGACTATTTAAATTTGTTTACAAGCCATGTTCCTCGTATTCTCGGCTTTTTGCTAAGGTTAGCCAATTAGCTGCCTGCCCTGACTTCATGTTTAGCATATGGACATCGTGTCGAGCAATAATCTGATGCTCTGCAAGCAAATGAATAAGACAACATTATTTCCCTACATATATGTTCTCTAGCAAGGTTTTAATGATCTATGTAGTTGGTACCAGCGCTGTCCGGTGCAACTTGAGGTTGCTACTTACCCATGGATAATTCCACATGCTTACTGCAAGAGCCGGGGATCAATCCACCAACCCTCTTAATGGTGGATGACCCATTATTGTTTTGTTTATAAAGCTCATAACCTGTTTCTTACTCAGCTTTCACATTTCAGCATAAAACTCAAGCAATGTTCTTGGTTTTTTTCCCTTCTTCTCAGTGGCCACCTTGTAACAAGCCCTGTTGATGATGCTAACGATTTTTTGCACTCATAATGAGCAGAGCTCAAAGGTGGCTCACACTCATTTTATCATTGCCAAAAAATTATTTATTCTATATTTCTGTCCGTGCAGCCAGAGTGTCCACAGGCAGAGTGAAGCACATGTTTGTAAACTAATACGAATCATATGGAATCGAGCTGGTTTCTGGTATAAATGTCCCCACAGACAATGCCGCTGTCACACAAAGATGTTACATTACTGTGAAAATATGTGAATTTGAATTAATTATGTATTCAAGATCTGGGCATGAAATGTCATCTTGACGTTGAAAGTCTGTGAGTTGACTTAAAACAATAACATATTCTCGCCCTTCCACCTCACTCTGCATTCCTTGGCAGATGTGTTCTAAGTAATGTTAATAAAATAGGATTTATATGACTTTTCGAAGTGTACGAACTCAGGTGCCACCTTTTTCAGAAGCTGGATATTTTGATGGACGTGACCTTCAGAGGATCCCGAGGCGAGGTGGAAGAGGTGTTTTTGTGCAGCTCTTCTCGTCTCTGGAATTCAAAGATTTCTATCACCAGGATTCTGCCATAAAACAGAAATATACCAGCAGTCAGCTGAGGGCAACTCGTACAGCATTTCAAGACATAAGCAACTGGTAGAGTAGTTGAGGAATTAAACATAATGTTTTCAGGAGGTGATAAGCAACAAGTGGTCTACAACAGTTTTGTTTATTTGGAAAATGGTTGTAGTGAAGATTGTGGTAATTTTGGTTTTATATGAATATGTCGATGTCACATAAAGGCTTTCCTCTAATCGTATACTGCCTTGAGTCAGTTAGGATTGTTGTTGCTAATTGTTGTATCATCATATCCTAATATATCATATTGCATCTAGAGCTGTGAAAAATAACGCGTTAACGCGTTATGATTAAATTACAGGATTAATTCGTTAATTTTTTTAACGTATTTAACGCATGCGCAGAAGGATCTTCCGATTTACCCACATTTCCGCCCACTCTGCACTAGTCACCGCTCTAATGCAGTCACTCAGACGGCCGCTGCTACTCAAACAAACAAACATCACCTTCTGGATGGGAAGATAGTGCTCCAAAAAAACAAAGATGGAACATTCAATAAAACCAAGGTGATATGCACACTCTGCGGGAAGACAGCCGGCCCACACAGGTGTCTTGACCGGATTGGCCCTTTTCTCGGGGCTACGTGGGTTAAGTGCACCGCTGACATCTTCCTAACTCACCTGCTATTCTGTTGTACCTCTCAGGGCAATTCACACATATTTTTTCGATCTCCCAAAATGTTCATCATAGCTCGACCTAATGCAGCCTGAGCAAAGGTCTTAATCAGTCGAGTAGCTGGAAAAAAAACCCTGTGTGGGTGTGCAGGGCTTCTAAAATTCAAACGAGAGCCAAGACCAGTTTATGTAAAAAAAACAAACATTCTATCACTTAACTAAAAGTATCTGCATTCCGACCGGTTGCTCATACAGTGGTGTGAATGAATTTACCAAGCTGTCATAGACTTTTGTCATGTTTTATGTGGGTTCACTTGGCATCAGCTTGGTTTTTAATCATCCTCTGCACTTCTCGTCATTAGAGGGCAGAGAGAGTTGTGGGTCCAGAGAGGACATGTATTAAAAAGGTTTGTACTTTATGGGAGTTTTCTGGAACAGCTTGCTCACTCGTGATGATTCCTACTCCACTTATCTAGCTGTGGTTTGCAGTTCTTTCGCACGATCCCAAACAAATCATATCTATCTGTTGCCATCATGATGGCTTTCCTTTTTAAAGTTTGTAAAAGTTGGAGCTACTTCACAGCCATTAGGTGAACCAATCAGCGCATTAACCTCAGCATTTGATGCATGTCTCCGTACAGATATAGAATTACAGATGCGTCTATCAGGCTGTCAGGTTATTTTACATTGTACTAGGGGGCAGGCAGGAAAAGTTCCAGAAAATGTCAAGAGAGAATGACTTGAATATTTGAGTTCGCACATACAGTCCCTCTGGAAAGGATCGGGATAATGTCTAAACTTCGGTGCAATTCAGTTTACCTTGCTCCTGATCCTTTGCCACTTTGCCATCTTGCATGAAAACATATTCTACCATTAACAACTGCTAAAATGTTTTAATGAAGTCCAGACTGGAGCAACAAATCATTTACATCACTTAATAAAGTTACTGCATTTCGGTCCAAGCGCTGCAAACACAGTCCGTACTAACAATGTAAGTGCATTTCATAAAATGTTATGATCAAATTAAATTGCCATTATAATATCCGAGGAATAGTGTGATGCTTAAACAAATTTGATTACCTGGTTTGTGTTAAGAGATGGATCAGAAAATGGACTAAAATCTCAGTTCTCAGGTGTGAAGAATGAAGCTACACAGCTCAAAAACTGGGACCACGCCAGCTTTCCGTCAATGGGTTTTATCTTAGTTCTTTAAATTAATACGAAAACCAAAGTGAAAGTGTAGCGACTTCTTCGAGTTCTGGAAGAGTCAGTGGACAGAGGAAACATATATATCCCAGTCTCAAATTTCCAGTGGCCTTATGATCATTCTGGCCTCCCTTGAACTGTCAACTTGACCAGAGATAATATAGAAAGCAGGAATTATTTGACGGATCCCTCAGATCCACTTATCTGGCCTTCTGACATAATTATGTCTCCCCTCGACGCATAGAGCTGCCAAAGATATTACAGCTTAAAATCTTTGTAGCAGCCATGTACCAGCTCCTGATTACATTAAACATTAATCAAGTCGCCCTTAAGCAGCAGACAGGTACCAGGAGGCCAGAAGGGCTGCAGCTTCTGCAGTCATGGAGACGTGGAGTTCAGAGAGGCGATGGAGAAGGACATTCGGTTGGCTTCAAGTAAGATCTGGCAGTTTAACGAAAAACTCAGGAATAGAAAGCCGGGCTTGGCTGAGGCTGTGTTCAGGTGCGGTAGAGAATTGCCAATTCTTCCAAGAATGACCAATTTGGAGACTGGGGTAGACCCAGAACCAGCTGGAGGATTAAGTATCTAATCTGGCCTGGGAACACCTCGGGATCCCCCTAGAGGAGTCAACTTATGATCCAACTAACTAAATTGCTCTACATTTGTAAAATATTTTTTTGTGTTGCTCTTTCTCAAAAAATGTTAAGCCTAAAGAATTTAAGACGTGTATTCAAATCTTCTCTCGATGTCAATGTCATATTTAGTAGAGAAAGCTCTTGCATTATCCACATAAAGCACCTGAGTTTGCCATGTTATGTGATGTCCTGTGGACTATCTGAAATTAATATAAGGAGAAAAATTGAAATACTCAAACAAAAATTGAGATTTAATAAAATAAAATTACTCTCACACAGCAGTACCTTGTAAATACCAGCTATGTGATATTTGTGATTTTATTTGCTCAAACATTCGACTGAAGCTTCTGTTCTCAGTGACTTTCCACTTCAACTACAGTAAACAAACCCTGTAAGCTTGGGTGAGAGAGCAGGCCCGATGGAGCTCACCAGCTGCCTGTTCTCGACAGGAACTTGTTACATCTGTTGTCTGGGTGCTGTGACTTTTACTTTTCACTTTTCTCCACTTCTACTTTGTCATATCAACCATGTGGGCATTGAGCTCTTTATACTTCTATAGACTCATTCCCAGGTAATTTGAATGAATTCCTAACTAGAATCAAGCAAACATATTAGTGGCTATAAAAGCCTGAATTGCTATAGCTTCAAGTCTTCAACAGAAAGAGGGAATAGAAATGGACATAATCAGTTTGAACTATTATTCAATGGCTCACATAGGGATCATCCTTTGCTTCGGAAATCTGCTGTAAGTGTCAGTGATTCATTTTATTTTATTAATTTTACATAAGTCGAGCTCATGCATTTTCACTTGCCAGCTTGCTTGATTATTAACTGTTGCATAAAGTCATCGTGGAAATAATCTTTATATACAAATAATAGCAATGGACCACATGATTATGTTAATGAGAAAGGAATTGCGTGTTCTTCACAGCTTTAGCTCTGTTCTCAAAGTGTTGTTTTTAAGAGACATCTGTTTTCAGTGAAAAAGCTCTAACACCTGACCAAAGACTGTAAATAAAGACTGATGACATGACAGCTCCCTCAAAGTAAAGCAAAAACATCCTGATAGCCCCCTGGTGGCTGGCTGACTCAAATCCATTTTCTTTAAACATCAAACATTTGTGAAGAAATTTTTTTTGTTCCCATTTTCTGCTGGTGCATGTAAAGTTCATTGGTGTGTTACTCTCTCTCAGAGGAATAGTTTCAAACCATTGACTGTAAATAAAGATGGATGACGTGACAGCTCCCCAAAAGTGAAGCCAAAACATCTTGACAGCCCCCTGGTGGCTGGCTGCAGTATAGGTCATAAACCTGGCCTCCTCTGTGTTAGTGGATGGGACATGAACTGTGAATTTCAAAATAAAAACAATTGATCCACAAATATATATTTGTATATATGTGGATCAATTGTTTGTATTTTGAAATTGTATATTTGTATATATATACTAATATATATATGTGGATCAATGGTTTTATTTTGAAATACTGATGGAGAGAAACACCAAACAAATGTAGAAACCAGCTCCATATAAGCTTGTGTACAGTGGGTGTGTGTAAGTGTGTTAGCACTCATTGTGGGCGTATGCATTTGTGTTGCATGACGCAGACCATCAATTGTCGGGGCAATTTCCAGCAATCTTGAAGAGAAAGAAAAGAGAGGAGCAATCCGCCTTGTGGTTCACAGCAGCTACGCAGTGAGAGCAGTTAAAGTACGTTAAGTTCTCATTGATTGTAAATGAGCAGATGATTGAGCCGCTCCGCTCAGCATATGAAAGTGCTGAAAAAGAACAACAAAATGTTTGCCTCATCACTCTTCATTTTCCATTGCTCACATAAACAGTCATTCCCTTTCAGTCTCTCTGCATTTCTTTGCTTCATGGTTCCTTTATTAACAGCATCTCATCAAACACACGCCTAGAGGTCTTTGGGAAAGCCTTGCTTAACTGTGCTGGCAGAAATATGTGCGCAAGAGAGATCCAGGGACGTGATTCAGCCCTCTGATGTTTCTCATAGAGGACATTGGCTGAGAAATTATTAATTAGTTTTGCATAAGAGTGGTAGGGTGGAAATACTATGAGCTATACTTAGGGCTATAAACTTTGGCTCCTATAGAGTGGGATGGTTTCTCTCAGTGGACAGGTGGGCTTGTTTACAGTGTTTATATTTAAACTGGGTATTCCTATCCATTGTATTAGTGTAATGGCTTACAGTAATGACACACACTGATTAGCCACAACATTAAAACCATTAAAACCGGTAACTGGTTGTATATATACAGTATATATCCAGTATATATATATATATATATATATATATATATATATGATTCTCATAAAAGGCCCATCTCCAGTAATACACACCTACACAGGCGGGTGCAAAACACACACGCACTCTGCTTTTCACACACACAAACACACAGCTGCTCGTAAACAAAGCGAAACCGATTCCTCTACAGAGAAGTGTTGTCTCTTAACTACCTGGAAAATCAAGCCTATTAATAGAATTCTACCAAGGTGTGAGTGCACCCGGATCTTAAAGGGAACAGGATTTCATGTTATGCTAAAAACACCCCCACTGATGAATTAAGAGACTAATACAACCCTTTTGCTTTAGAACATTGAATGATGAATAGAAACTAACAGCAATTCATCCCTCAAAAAACGTGAAAAAACTAAAAAATCCCACAGTAAACTAAACATAGGACAAATAAAGTTTGAGAATTTTGGGTGAACAGCTTAAAGCATTTAGCCTCTAAAGACACTCACGTATCTCCGAACAGTTGGATGAGACCAAAAAAAGACCTAAAAGAGAGTAAATATTGGACATATGTTCAAAAAAATGCTGCTCCATAATTCCTGTCAGTGATTTGTTAACAACTTGTTTTCCATGAAAGATTACAAGTCAACAGCAATAGAGCCAATCATGTCTTTGGTGATATTTGAATGCAGAGCCTTTGTTCTGTGAATCAACTATAGCCGAACTGCTGAGCCACACATAGTTATCAAAAATGTTAAACATGATTATGCAACCAAGTCAAGCTAACAGAAGATCTAGTGTTAATGAACTAAAATTAGACTTCAGAGGCTACAGTAATGAATCATTAGCAGATGACTAATATCAAATTATCCTCTTCAAAAAAATGTTAATGGTCCAGACTGGACTAATTTTATTTACTATGGACTCTTTGACCTCTTGTTTGCCAGTTAACATCGATGGATGGATGGACGCAAAGGTAGATGGTAGATACACAGATAGATGGATGGATGGATGAAGGATCAATATTCAGATCGAGACAGACAAATATATATATATATCTATATATAGATATATAGATAGATAGATCGAGAGATAGATCGATCGATAGATAGATAGATAGGTCCATTCATTTGAGTGGGACATGTTGACCCCACTTTAAACATCACATCACACACACACAAACACACACACACACACACACACACACGCACACACAGTGAGTTAGGAGCAGAGAGAGAGTGTGTGATCCCATATTTTGTTTGCTGAAAGTGCTTTAACAGCAGCATGTAAAAATAGGCTCAGAGGAGACAGAATCTTTAAACAGCTCCTTTACAAGAAAAGGCCGACACTGTGATGCTGTACTCAAGTGTTCATGTACTTCTGTTCATCCTCACATCTGTAAGCCAGTTGTTTAATTGAATCTGTTGATTGCTATATTATTAGTAACATGTTTCAGTGAATGACTCCATGTTTCGGGAGGGTTTGATGACTCATAGCTTGTTGACATGGAGACCAAAATAGCAGCCAAATGGAAGAGGACATTCATTCTACCCTTGAGACTTTACACGATGGTGGAGGAAATAGAGAGAGAAAGATAGAAGGAGAGAGAGGAGTGACAGAAGGAGAGAGGAGAGGAGCTTAGAGAACTATGAAGGTTTGTGTTGTATAAGCCAACGGTGAGTCACACTCATCGTTTGAATCTTGAGAACTAATAGAAAATCGTTTGTTTTCTCTCACCAGGGAGTGGGTTAACTCTGAAAGGACAAAAAGGAAATAGGGTGATTTGAGAAACAAGAAGGAGTTCTCTTATGCAATGTGTGCCAGGGTCAGTGCAAAGTGCCTTGAGGATTCGGTGCACCGGGTGCATTACCTCCATTCACAGTGGGTCAGGTGAGGTTCAAGGACGTAGTTGACTGTTCAAATGTGTCATAACACACACATGAGTTTTACGAGGCAAACATCTGTTTTTGAAAATTAATTTTAGTGAAGCTATTCAGGCTATTCATTGCTTTTCTGCTAGCGCCACCATCAGTTAAAAATATCAATTTTTACAATACTTTGGTTCAGGACTATTGACCAGAGACTAATGGTATTTCTGCTGATATCCCATAGTCAGCTGTCCTCAGTGTTAGTCTGATTCGCTCATGAGAATGTTAGCATTCTGAGGTTAGCATTTAGCATAAAGCAGCACTAAGGCCAACTAAATAATTAGCAAGGCTGTACACTCTGTAGGCTGCTTTCAGATATGCTCTTGAATCCAGATATTTTACTGAAACGCTTCCTACCAGCCCCCAAGTACAATGTCTGGAAAATGTCAGAGTGACCCCATGTGGGAATAAGGTAGGTGTGTCAATTCTGTTTATAACACTCGACAGATGCTAAACAGATATAAAAATAATTAAAATTCTTCAGGATGAAAAAGAGGCGTTAACTTGGAAAGAGAATGATATTGGAGAACTTTCTGCGATAGAGGTGCTGGTGGCAACGCGCTATAAACATGTCCGGCTCTTGCCTGAATATATCTAAATGATACTCAACTACTTAAAATGACAACAAAATATCTTTGAGAAGAATGGATTTGACGTTTACTTTTTGGTTTGTTCAATGTGCCATCCACTAACATGTAGGAGATGGGGTTTATGATATACTTGAGCCAGCCACTAGGTGGAGATCGAGCTGCTTTGGCCTCATGTTTGGGGCGCAATCATTTTCGTCCGACTTTATATGAATTGATTTGAAAAGGCAATGCACTAGTAAACATAACATGCACCAACCTAGGAACAAAAAAATTAGATTTTAGAAAACTGGGAAGCAAGCAAAGATTATCTGTAAATGTTTTACAAGAAAGAAAAGTCATTTGAATCATTTTTTAAGGCATCAGGACATACATTTGTTTACAAGAAAACCCCATATGGTACCTTAAGGTTTTATTTACAAAATCTTAAACATTAGTATTCATAAGAAAACGAGAATGAAAAATGTGATTTCTGTTTGTTCTTTCTGCTTTGCTCCTTCTAAGGGATTTCGGATGAACCTCGCCAATCCCTGTTCATCCTGCAGGATCATCTAACAATTAGTCATAGAGCAAATTTAACAGTCCCACGGAATATTTTACGCAGAACCTCGCACTCATACTTTATCTTCACAATGTCATTATAGATCATCAAGAAAGTCATATGAATCACATTTTAATTTCCACAATATGAGTCCTAACGTGAGCCTGCTTCATTAGATTTCCTCTCCTGAGGAACCAGGAGACCCTCCGCAATTACAGCATCACAACATTTAACAGTGGACCAGTTTATTAGACTTTAGATTTTGTTGCAGTTAATTCCACACAACAGCCGTAAACGATAGATTGAGAATACACTCCCTTTGTCAATACTTAACATGTTACAAACTTGAAGCCTTTTAACTGATTTTTCATTCCCCACCCCACCCCCCTACAGACTGTTTAAATTACACCACTGTTTCTTTTCATTGTCAACACCCAGTTGACTAGAGGGCACACAAAAGGAAAGCAGCATGGTTTTCTGGTGCTCCATCAATTGCAAATGTAGTTCCACAATGAAGGCGGTATAAGCCAGGCCTTGCCATCAGCGGGACCTTCAGATTGAGAGGTTGAAAATTAATCTGACAGCATGCTTTCAACAGACAGCCTGGAGCTACAGGACACACACAGGCTAATATTTGTTTCTGTGTTTCTCGTGCCTCTGTGCTTTTCAATTATTATGTTTTGGGACTGTTGGGGCAGGGTTTCACACTGGTTGGTTCTTTGTGACTAAAAAGGTCCACATTTAATTTATCATCAACTGGGAGGTTTTCTTTTCCTCAGCGGTGACAGTTTGTAAACGTTTAGCGGATTTATTTCTCAGGTTTTTAAGCTGAAACAACAAAAACCCAAACAACAGGAAGGTGCATTATACTGTAACATAAACAGCTGAAACATTAAGTCAATGAATCAAGGAGTATAATACCTTGTTATAAAAGTATTTTTGGTAGTTGATTAAAAAACCTCCTGTTCAATTGCTGAAATTTGATTATTTTACTTATCTATAAGTTTAAATGAAATAGATTAAAGAAATTAATAAATTAATGAATAATCAGATTCATTCTTAGTTGTTGCCTCTTATATGAATTAATTGTCACAATAGACACTAATTATCTAAAGTGTTATCACTTGATTGTTTGTCGTTGCATAGTTTCATCTAATATCTGTGCATTGAAGTTTTGTCGGTAAAAGTTTGGAATAACTTCCTTCAGAAATATTACATTATTTAATAAATTTGCACCACTCTAACAGAAGGTATATTATAATATAATTACATGATAAATGCAGTAAACCCCCTCATTACACTGTCACTTCTGAGCGTTTACAGTGGTCGGACTGATGAAGGCGCATCTTGTTAATCTGAGAGGATTTTCTGTGAAGAGAAACAACAGCGAGCTCTGTACTGATGCTAACATTCTCAGCTCGGAGAACATAGCTTGGGGGGGACAGTGTCACAATGAGCATTTATACAGACAGAGCGGATGAATGACAGGACCACATGGGCTGATCGTGAAAGAATGCCAAGACTGGACATGCATTCTAGGAGATTTTAGATGGCAAAACATCTTCACCTACACAATTTGTGCCACAATGTTCCTCCACTGAGGGAAATTTAAGACAATATGAAGCATTAGCTCAAATACACAAGAGGGTCTTCAACAAACTTAACTAACCATTCTTTGATTAAAAAAAACTTGAACAATTTGCCCTCTTTTGCTGGTGAGGCATTATATCCATGAGTAACTTTTAATGAGAGTGGTAGCTTAAGGCCTTAAGACTTTGACGCTTCTTTAGAGCAATTTGTCCCCCATTGCTGCTGAGGAATTATATCCATGAGTAACCTTTAATATGAGAATGTTAGCTGTAGGCCTTAATAGTTAACATTTCTAGGTCACCATAACCGCAAGCCTCATCTATCTGAGTCAGTACAACCTGATCCACTTTCTTTACAGGTTTACAGTAAATGTAGTGGCTCTCGGTTTGGGGATTTGAATTGATGCAAATTATAGTCAAGAGCAACAACAGCAAATTCAACGAAACAGGAATGGATAGAACGATGTATGTCCTTTGTACGATATGTTCCAAGGTTATTCATATAATACTGTCTGAACCAAATGAACAGTGCTTCATTACCTTGAAACATCAATGGAGACTTTTTCAAGTTCACTTCACAGCCCGTTCTGTTTCTAGGTTCTTTTCGCCGGATATGCTCCTAATTTGTGTCAGCAATGGTCATCTCACAAAAGAAGCTTTATTATCGTCTGGGGAATGACGAACATCGGACCTCCAGTGCAGCTTCTAGAAGAAGGTGATCATTGTGACCACTGACACTCCTCCGACGACAGACAGATAGCGTCATCTGGTGTTTCGGTCACACTATCCCTTACTCGGTAATAACTCGCCGAGCCTTAGCGTCAAATTGTCCCTCAGGGCTTGCCTTTCTTATTGGGCATCAGAGCTAAAAGGAACAGCCTGGCAGAGAGAGACACAAAGTGACAATCACTGACATTTTTCTGAGGATACAGAGGAACTGGGTCTCTTATATGACAACAGGGGGGAGGAAGGATTCCAAACAAACCTCAGTCGAAGAAGAATGGCCTGAAAGAAGCTGGGTTAGTCATATCGAAGAAAGAACAAGGAATTAGATGTGTATACTGCATAATTCAGGGTGGTACACTGAGGCTGTGGTTAGCGTCACAGCAAGATGTTTCACGGTTTGAATCCCGGTTCAGCTGGGGTCTTTCTGAGTGCAGTATACATGTAGACCCACAGTCCAAGGACATTCAGATTGGTTAATTGGAGTAACTAAATTGACTTTAGGAATATGAATGGTTGTTTGTCTCTGTATGGTGGACCTCTGGCAACCTGTGCAGGATGTACCTCACCTCTCGCCTGCAGGGATCGGCTCCAGCCCTCAATCTTCCCTTATAGGACAAGCAGTACAGATAATTGACGGAACAATCCTATTCAAATGTTTATAACTGTTTCTATTAGCTTTAATGTTGTAATACTGGAAAATAGTAACAGCTGTGCTTTCATTCTTTCGCCTCGTCCTTTTTGTGGGATGAGGCGATGAGTGTGAAGTTGGTGTTGAAGGTAGAACAAGTGCAAATGGCCATGCTGTCACCTAAAAGGTTATAACACCTGCATTTACCTGCAGTTTGTTGGGTTTAGAATTGTCAGTTTCAGAGACCTTAAAACAATCAGCCCCAGCTTACATGTTTTTTCTCTTCATTTTCACTAATGAAACAATCCACAGCGACTCCAGATGAGAATGCCCGCGGGTCAAAACAAGCCCATAGGTCAAATGGTTTATTATGACCCCTTAAGTTTTGTGAGGAGATCGTTAGCAGCCACAGTTGATATAAATTCAAGTCTGAGTTAGGAGGAGGAATTTGACACGGTAGACCTCCAATTAGATTCCATGTTTATGACTTTAACCATGACAATGACGTTTCTCTAACCTTATTGAGGGACTTATTTCAAGTCCGCTGCATCTGAAATTGACCTAAAATAATGGGATCCAATGTTTATATCGAGCTTCATATGTCACAAGTTTGAGTTGGAGCTTATTCTCCGTGGGTTTGTCAATATATGAGCAACCATTTTCACAGTCTCCTGACTTATTATTGATATAAGAATATTGATTAGAGCGGCTTTAATGTCAAAATGTTGCAGCTTGGTCAAGGTGGAGATAATTTACTGCTAAGTAGTATAAATTAAGTCACATTCATAAAATAATGATAAATGATTTTGTCATTGGTAAAATCTCAATCTGACTAAATACATCCAAACAATTTAGTGCAGTAAAGACGGACATGAAGAGCAAGTTAATACAATCAAATTAGGTTCAAGTAACTCAAAATAGTACAAAAGTACAGCACTTGAGTAATTGTACTCAATTACTTTTCACCACTGCAATTACTTTATTACCTTACTGTAGTTTAGTTTTTTTTTCATTTAATATTTCAGTTTATTGTAGGTGTTTGATCTTTGATAATCTGGATTCCACTTTATAAAACCTGGGAAGATATTGGTTACACATGTAAAAATGATGAATGTATATATTGATAACATTTGAATGCATCCATACTGTTCCTTCAGCTTCCCTCATATGAACCACATCAATGTCCCTTCCACTGAATACCACATGTACACAGTGTCTCTGTCTGAGCAGCCTCCAGTGTAATACTCCCGGGGAGAAAAATACATGACTGCTGAATGTGAGCGAAGTTTGGAGCACTGAGAAAATCTAACCACTGTGGGGTAGTGTTTCTCTTCATAAGAACTCAGCTACATCCATGAAAGAAAATAATATAAAAAATAATCTTCACGTCTGTGTGCTTTGTCTGAAATAGCACAACACCAACATGAATATCTGTTGTTTGCACTTATCAAATAATTGCGGACCTTGATTAGTGCTTGTTGCCAAATGTTCCTTAAACATTAAGAGAAAGCTTGAGATCAACTTCTCCAACTCTTAATATATAATAAATGAATTCTGAGGTTGAAAATTGGTTTTCAATTAGATCTTTTAATACTGCCCCTCACTGCGTGTTTCCATCTGTGCCAATACACATATTTTAGTCAAGGTAATGATCTAATAATAATGCCAGAAGTCACTGCTAATCTCTTTGGATGTTTTGGTGGATTCATTCAATGAGGCAAAGTGAAAAGTTCATCGTATTAGTTACAGCACACAACTTCATGTACTCTCTGCAACTATACCTGGAATGAAGTTTCTCCACAAATTCAGTCGAGTGGATGATTCATTGTGCTTTGACCTTTCGACTCATGTCTCACTCAGTTAGATCACAAGAGTGATAAGTCATCCCACAACTGCTATGTTTACACACTGAGTAACTGCTGGACTTTATGCATAAATAGATGCTCTGAGGCTATGTGCCTTACGGCAATATAACTTCTCGAATAAAAGATTGGTTGGGCAGGGAACACACAAAGGTTTTAGTGTAGGAACCTGACCTAAGGCCAAAAGTCATCACTGTCACTTAAAATGTAAACTTCCGTCAAGACTCACTGCTTATGTCTTTAACAACAGGCTTGTTTGTAATGTTACCAACAGTAAAATGAGCCAACTGAAATGATAATCTGTGTAGGTCAAGTACAAGAGTAAAACTGTGAACAATAGCTGAAAGATTATTTAATTTTATGTATTACTTAGAGTATGACTGTAACAGTGTTATTTCACTAATGTTGATATGTGGTGAAAATCTTAGTATATTGTCAGAAATGTTCATATAACTTGACACTTCCTGGCAGATCATACTGATATTAGTACTAATAAACTTTATATACGTAAAGACTTATGAGAGCAACGAAATTTAATAAAACAGTAAAATATTGGAAAGATAAAAAGAAGTGAAATTACAGAGAGATAGAAGAGGTATGAGTTGAGGATATAGGTGATAACAAGACAATGGCCCCTTCTTAGGTAGAGCCACTCCGCTGATAACGTATTGCTTGTAATCCAACCACAGTGTCTATAATGTTTGTGCTGCAGTTGCTCCGAAGGTCTCTGGCTATAAGAATACCACACAGTCACCACACCCTGTGCACCTTGTCCCTCATTTGGTTGATTGGTCTTTACCCATGCATTAATGATTATCCCATAATGTGAAAGGTGGAGATGCTATGGGTGTCAGGTGCTGTAGGAGCTCATGTATTAGTGGTGTGAGAAGAGGAGCGGGTAACTCATGAGGTAACTTATTTCGATGAACATGGTATATACACAATGTTGGAGGTCTCGGTAGAGGGTGGACATTTTCAATAGGGTGCAAAAGTCTGACATTGTGTTAGCATTTACGTAGTTTTATGATTTTGGACCCAAATCGTGTCCAAATTGTGATTTCTTGTCCCATCTAATCAGTCTTTTCAAATATACATACAAGGCATTGACTGTAACGTCCCTCCCATATAAATCTTACCGCAAAAACATAACGGGTTGTAAACTCAAGAGTTTGACACAAAAATGCTGAGACATTATGTCAAGACTATGCCTTAATAGTATTATTTTTATATGTCTGATATGTTGGGAGAAGTGGTTGAATTTTACTCATATATAAATGTAATACAGATTCACATACATCCCACATATGGTCAACATTGATCGTGGAATGATGGCGATTGGACGGTCAGCTTTTGTTTGCCCGATCTGGGCCACAAGTGAGCCATAGCAATATCCCATGTCAATTAAAGGTTTTAAAGGTGGCCTGGATTAGTTTTGTGCTATTTGGGCCATATTCACCATTTTTCCCCATTGGCCACTTTAGTTTCACATACAGATAACACCTTGCAGAGAACCGCATGTTTGCCAAGAGTGACAGAACTATGGGGCATTTCACAAGTGGGCAACTGTAGGCTCACATCCATTTTGTTTTCTGGCCACAAGAAGGCCAGCAGGGCCTTATCATTGCCTGAGGTGACCCACATCTGTATGATCTCTGGGACTGGATCACTTAAATTTACATTTGGAGACTTCACTTGTTCACTGACGCTGGCTTTGAAAAAAAAAGATCATGATCGTCGGGTATTTGAAAGAAAGATCTCCTCATTATTGTATGTATTGCAGTGGATTTATGTTAAAGTGATGGTTTATTATTAACTACTGTTAACACTTCCTGGCAAAACATTTGATAGATCACTTCTAGCTTTTTACCTCGTAAAATGAATTTATGCTAAATTGACACCTAGTTAAATGGACATGCCAGAGGTTTAGTGTCTTCCTGTAAAAAGCTATTTGACGGAAGGGGTTTATTCATGCAGCTCCTTGTGCTTTCCTGAGTGTTGAGGGTTAAACAAACAGGAAGTAATAGTTAACTCTTGAAACAGCAATGTACAATCCGTGATGTGCTGTGAGTGTTACTCTGCATTCTTTAACAGGTTTAACTTTTAACGTCATCACATTTCTAAGCTTTACAAAAGGAATGTGCATACTTCTCATATGATTATGACATAAATACATTTTTAGTTATTATATATTAAACTCTAAGTTTTACTAGTGGTTGGTATTATTAACTGTGTTAATACAAATAGTTGTTTGGTAGATTTATTTTAAAATTGCCATTTTTGTCATCACTCTACATTCTATAACTGAAAATGAGAAAGTGTTTTTAGAAATCGTTTAAAATAAAAAAAATCTAAAACTGAAAACTATTTCTTATAAAAGTATTTGACCCTTTGCTGTGATCTTCGACATCAGTGTAGAAATTTATTGGAGCTCAACTAAATTGATTAACTCTAGAGTCGATTCGAAAGTCGCAATTCACACTGAATGTGAAGACAAAACCAGTGGTCCAGAGGCTCATAACCATTAATAAAGCTCTAAGTGGTTGAGAATGGAATAGGTTTAAAATCACCAGGAATTGTATGAGGGTTGTAAGTCTGGTCAAAGTGAATATACCAGGCAATAAGTGTGTCAGTATGATCAAGAACCCATTAGTCACCATTTTCCAACCTCTGGGGAATGTCGACTGTATCGCATAGAGACTTTCTACGTAGGTTACCTTTCAACATGAACAACGCAGAGGGAGATTCTTAAAAACACAGAAATCTCCGGAGCGTTCCGGTGAGGGGTCGGTGCACAATCATCTCACCACTACCCCATCACTCAGGTCTTTATAGAAGAGAGGCAAGACGGAAACTATGTCAAACAACTTTACATCATACAACTTTCTAGGAGTTTGCCAAACAAACAAATCTGCCAGATAATGTTTTGTGAACAGAAACGATGGCGATGGTTCCCCTTTCAGCACAGTGCTCTGAAGCACACACGCCAAGACTACACTGGCTTCAAGACAAGTCTCTTTATTTCCTTTAGCACCCCAGCAGGAGCTCAGACTTACACCCAGTAGAACATCTGTGAAGAGACATGGAGACGACAATCTGCAGGTGCTTCCCATCCAATCTTACTGAGAGAGAGATTCTACCCCGAAGAACAGGACATATTATCCAAATCTATGTGTGTAAACCTTGACGAGATTTACCCAAGAAAGCATATACGGGCAAAGGGGATTCTAATCAACTAAGGGCCTGAATACATTTGTAAATTAAAGATTTTAGCTCTGTTTTTTTTAATAGATTAAACCTAAATAATCTCAAATATCAATTTTTTACTGTAGCGAATGTTGTAGCTCTGTATCTGGAATAATCTTGTTCCATGTAAACCCACGTGAAAACACATATCACATGACTATTTACATTCACTGAGCGCCGGTTTAACCAGGAATGAGACTGTCTACCGTGTAGTTGTATATCTTGTTCCCGCTGTAATATAATTTTGGGATTAACCAAACAAATCCAACCATGATTCAATTGATCTGGTCAATCCAAATTTTGGTCGGTTGGTCGTTCACACCTGTTATTCTGGTTCAGCCTTAACTGTGTGAGCCTCCTACAATGCAGCCCCGGTATTTTCCAAACTAAAACGGGGCCAGCAGCTATTTCAGCTTTCTCTGTTTTAGGCGCTTGGAAACTCCAGAGTAGTGTGGACACCAGGTGTAAACACATAGTGATGCATTTTAAAACTAAGAGGTCAAGTGGACACAGCCTGTGTCTCTTTTGACTCTTTTGGGTCTCTGGTAATTTTACATCTCTTTGTTGATGCTTTGTGTCTATTTTAAGTCAGTTTGAATCACTTTGTATGTTTTTTATTATATTTTTTTCAATTTACATCTACTCGATGTGCTTTGTGTCTATTTTTAGTCATTTTTAATCCCTTTCTGTGTCTTTCCATCTCTTTTGTGTTCATTTTACATAACTTTGTTGTTGTTTTGTGTCTATATTTAGTCATTTTGAATCAGTTTGTAGGTTTTTTCCTCCCTTTGTGGTCATTTTACATTCACTTGTTGTGCTTTGTGTCTATATTTAGTCATTTTGAGTCACTCTGTATGTTTTTTCATCTCTTTGTGATCATTGTTCAACTCTTTGTTGTTGTTTTGTGTCTACTTTGTGTCATTTTAAGTCACTTTATATGTTTGCTCATCTCTTTGTGGTCATTTTACATATCTGTGTTGTTGTTTTGTGTCTGTTCTGAATCACTTTATATGTTTGCTCATCTCTTTGTGGACAATTTACATATCTGTGTCGTTGTGTGGTGTCTGCTTTTGATCACTTTATATGTTTGCTCATCTCTTTGTGGTCAATTTACATATTTGTGTTGTTGTTTGTGTCTAATTTAGTCCTTTTGAATCACTTTGCATGTTATTTTCCAGTGACATTCTGCAGGTGAAGCCCAGGGCCTCCCCTGGTCGTTTGGGCCCCTGGACCCGCCCCTGCTCTCGGTGCTGCATGTTTACAGAGCGGTGTGAGGAGCTGCACGCACTCGTCTACCTCAGGAAAAGTTAGACCCGGTGTTTCTTCCTCCTTCCCGGCAGTGAGTTGCTGGTTGTTGGCTGTGCAGAGTCAGACTGACGCTACGGTGCAGGTCTTGGAGCAGCACAGGCCGGGCCCAGTGCTGCAGGTTGTCCGGTAGGGTGCCCGCCCGCCCGCCTGCCTGCAGAGCTGTTGATGTCAGGAGCAGAGGAGGGGGACGAGAGGAATGGCTGAAAACAGACGGTGATCTCCTGCGAGGGGGGGAACAGCAAGTGATCGTCCGGTTACCGAGAGTTTCACCGGATCCGCTTCCCAGCGACGCGACACCAGGCGCCGCTCGGTGTTTTCTCCGCGAGGGGGAGGGAGGGAGGGAGGGAGGGGGTGGGGGGGTTATTTAATGGGACAACGAAAACGCCACAAAAAAAAATTCGCAAGGTAGGCTCCCGCTCCTGTCGCCAGCTCCGCCGCTGAACGCTCACTCACAGGGGGTCGAGGAGGAGACATGTCCAGCCCCTCGCCTTCGAAGGCAGCTCCCGGGTCTGTAGCGCTCAACTTTACGTGAACGTGGGTGTTTTTTCGCTGGGGGCTCGTTAAAACGTGCGATATGTTTTGAGAAGGAAAAAAGCGTCATCTCTTCATGCCTCAGCCGAGAGAACCGCATGAGAGGAAGCCCGGAGCAGACTAACACACGCCGCGGACAAAGCCTCCCCTTCCCGCCCGCCTTTCCCTCCCGTCGCCTTCCACCTGAACCGACGGGCAGACACAATGCGTGGGGATCTGCTGTGGATGTGTCTGTGGGCGCTGCTCCGTCCTGCCGCCGCCGGTCAAGGGCAGACGGCGGCCGTGTGTTCGCCGTCGTGCGGCTGCGATGAAGATGGAGGTGCGGACTGCTCGGGCAGAGGACTGACCAGCGTCCCGGCCGGACTCAGTGCCTTCACCTACTATCTGTAAGTGCCACCACCACCACCAACATCCAGCAACTCTAAACATGGCTGTGCACTCAACACATGTCCCACAGCGAAGGGCCGCGTGTGATGGGATGTTGTTGTGCCGGTGATGGACACTCCACATCACTAAACTTTCCACTAAAGGAGAAATACCGTGAGGGAGAAGTAGACACACACTGATGGGTAGTGAGGGCTCTGGTCGGGATTTAGTGTGTCACAGCTCGGTGTCACTTTTAAAACTTTACAACAACTTGTCACCAACTTTCCAGGCACATCTAAAAAGTTATATTCCCACCAGGAACCACGTTAAGGCAGCTTTTAGTTTGGACACGTGTAGGTCTGCAAGTGTTTTCATAATGAGGATGTTAAAGATAATGTTTCATTATTTAGCACCTTTGCAAGAATAAAAGTCACAAAGGGCTCTACAAAACAAAAACACTAAGAGAAGAGAAAGTAGAGACTATACAAAAACATTTAAAGCAGAAAACTTTAATGTTTTCAAAAGAGGATATGTTAAATATCCTCTTTTGTCTGATCGTCAGTCTAAAACCCGAAGAGCTTCCAATTTGACCAAGAGATGCATCCAATTCTCCCTTTTTTCAAAAGCGTCAACCCACATAAGTTAGCAAATTTGTTTAATTGATGAACAAAATCATTATTCGATTATCAAAGTAATTGGCAACTAATTTTCCGGCCAATCAACTCATCTATTTATCGATTAATAGCTGTGTGTTGACCATTCTGGAATAGATTAGTCAATTTATCTACAGAAAACAAATCAGAAACTATATTGTTTATCTATATTATCATAGGTATTGCAATAAAGCTTTCTCCATGGTTCCAATTCCTCAAATGGGCAGGTTTATTCTTTCATTTGTCAGGATTGTAGACTTAATACTTCTGTTTTATAGATTTGGTTGACTAAGCTATTTCAATAGATTTCATCTTGGACTTTTGGTATTTTGTGTGTTTTTCCCGACTCTCAGTTTACATTTAAAACAATATTTACAGTTTTATAAATCTTAGTTGAGCAGAAAAGTCTTGAACCACTGAATGTTGACCAAAGACTAAACAATGAGTCAGATATATATTTCCTGCAGATTACGTTTCTCTCAAATAATAGATAATTTACCCTATGGAATTACTGAGTGTTATCCACTTTATCATCAACATGATTTGTATTTTGTGACCTTAGCCTCCCACAGACATTTTTTTGTATTTGCTGTCTAGCAGAAAGTTGTTTTTAAAAGAAATACATTCAGGTCTCAGAAAGTTTTAGCCAGGAATGATACAAAGCTTGGGGCCAAACCAGCTAAGATTGGACTTACAACCAGGATATATTGGATTCAGACATTAGTTTGGCCCCTGACAAACATTTTATTTTTCAGGCACAAAGAACACATTTTATTTTCTGAGACCACAAAAACAACCTTTCTTTTAAAGACGCCCTGCTGCTGCACAACAATTTCCCCCCCAGGTTTGGATAGGAAACATTATGACTTGATTGTAGAGTAATGTTTGGAGTGCTGTGCTCACAAATGGGGCTACATTTGGGTGAGTTATGCTGCATGGAGTGAAGCCAGCAGAGCCTTGTACATTGCTGTACATGCATTAAATAATTAGTTGTCAAACTTGTGCCAGACTTAATCTACTAGATCAAGTAAGGCTGCTTATGAGAGCATTGTTGCTTTTTTAAAGCAGAAGAAATGGGCACCAGGTATGTTAGGTCTGACGAGTCGTGTAGATACAGTTGATGATTGCCCCATCTAGAAACTCCTTTGTTTCACAGCCACTGGGTTAATCATAAACTTAATTACCCACCTCTGCAGCAGCATGGAAAACAACAATTTATTGCGTTGTTTTTTTGTAATTTTTTTAACTTCCTTGAATAATAAATAGAAGTTATGACTTTAAGTTTTCCAAAGGCACATGCTTTTTAAAGTGTATTATGTGTTTGAGATAAAATAAACTTGTGTTTCACTGTCACCTTGCCTTTTAGTGTAAAGGTTTGCTCTTGTTCGTGGAAACCTCTGTGCTGTTTGCCACCTTTCTAAGAATGGTGGTTTAAGTCTCGCTTCACCAGAACCTACACTGTGCCACTTAAAATCACAATTGTGAAGAGAGTGTTAGGTAAAGTAAACAGAGGGAGTGGATTCATATGCCAGGCTGTCAAGACATGTCACACGAGGCCTGCTGCCTACAGCTGAAACTGTTAAGGCATACTTTTTTCCTCTGGGAAAAACAATGCTCCAATGTATTATGGGCCCTCTGACATCTTCAACGTGAAACAATGTTTTCACAAAATGATATCATACCCCTTACCGCCACTCTGCTGGACTATTTTATGCCGTAGTGGAAAACAATACTTTGTTTTCAAAATTGTGTTGTCTGCACTGTCTGCTCTGCACATGGTTATCTAAATGCTCTGTGACAGGTTTAAACAGTGAAGTGCCTGGTACATTCACCTCAAACTCTTCTAAAAGTATGTGAAAGGTTGTTTGTCCCTCTCTCTGTCCTACTCTCATTTGTTCTCCTGGTCTCTTGAACTCTAGTTGTCCTCTCCCACTCCCTCCGTCTTTTGTATGTGAAGCACTGGGGTTAGGGATCATGATGGATTAGTGAGACATATTGCAGCTGCAAGGGCTCCTTCTTTCGTGGCTAATGCAGCTACAATGGTCTGCTGATGTGTAAAGGAAAAGTCTTATACACAAGTGTTTTGCCATTGCAATATCTTCAGAACCGGCACAAATGTTTTTGCAGACATCATGGTTGTTGAATCAGTGTCGTGGCGCACAGACACCTAGAATAAAATCTAGTCTTGTCAGTGTGAAAAACAGGGAAACTTGAAGGTGTTTTGTAAGCATAACTGTGCCCAAAGGTCAGGAAAATTACATGGATAAATATTTTATGTTATTTATTTTATTGTTCTATTGATTTTTACCTTTTTATTTTAGAAAAAACATACGTTGTACAATAAATCATATGACAGTGTTGGACTGGACTCACCTACAGCCCACAGGGGCTCGAGTTTTGGCATTTGTAATGGAAACAGCCCTGTCACAGGAAAGCAGATGAGAGAAAAGAGGAGGCCCCTGAGCCTGTTACAAAGCAAACACTCCTTTTGAAGGTATGTAGTTTACCTGCCACCGAGTCTCTGCACAGGTTTAATTCTTGGCACGGTATCTGCATGAACTCTTGCACATCTAAAGGGAGCAGGAGCGAGTTAGCGGCTTACATCTCACTTGAGTTGGGCCCTTTCATAGTATGAACAAGGTTAAGACTTACAGAAAATTGAGGGGTGGAGTCAGGGGTCTTGCACTCTGCTTGTGAGGCTTGGCTGCTTCACCACTGGTGCCCTCAATCCATTTTTAACTGAATGATACTTTTGTTCTTGGTCAGCAGAGGTGAAAGGAGCCAGTCAGTGGTTCTCGCTCCCAAACTGGATGACTTGTGGACGGGAGAATATTAATGCCCTCTACCCTTCTCTGAGTCCCCGACCCTGTCCTCCACATTGACACCTATCCCCTCCCCCATCTCATAGTTCAACCATGTTGTTGTTTTTGCTGAATCTTGTGCTAGGTATTCATTAACCAAATATTACCACGAGCGGAGTTTGGTAGAAATTCAAGTTTCGAAGTTTTTGGGTTCATGTCGTAAGTGTCTTTGCTAGTTTAAGACCCATGTAGGCCATTTTATCATCTACAGCCCATTTTGTTTAGATTGGAAATATGCTTGTGCCCATGGGCATGTTGGTTTTGAGATACGATGTGGTCAGTAGCATTGTAATCAGACAGTGATTGGGCTTATGACCAATAAAAACATGGTGTGAAATCAATAGGACGGTATTTCACTGTTATCCCAAGGACCAGTTATCAAGATAGTTGGCTAATATGGGCTTACAAAGGTGGGTTGGACCACAAGCTCTGTGTTACACAAACAGATGGTGTGCTCACATGCATTCACTTTGCACACAAGCAGATCTGTTTCTTCTGCAGAGAAGAATTCCCTCTTACTACCTTGCCAATCTGTCATTATAAGCGCACCTGCCCTTTCGGGAACGGGTGAAGGCACGCTAACTGGTTAATTGCTTGTTTCACTCTGACCACAATAATTTAGAGGAGTGCAACCATTTTATACACTTAGCTAACAAAACTTGATTTGGACTCGCTGTTAAAGCAGTTGCTTCATGTGCATTAGACCGTGGGCTTAGATTGTTAAAACAGAGCCTTAGGTCTTAGGACAGAAGTGATGATGTGAGAGTTTAGGATGATGGGAAGATGTTCAGAGGTTAGTTTGACACATGAGAAATATTTATTATGTGCTATGTTTGTCATATGGAGAGCAAATCACGGACTTGTGACCATAAATCTCTGTAATCGTTGGTAGCTGACATGAGTTTGAAGAAAGCTAAGTGTAGTGTAGCTCAAGCCAGGACCAGAGGGAAGCTGCAAATTCTGTATGATCTTTCATTCGTAAAACAACTGTGCTGAAAGTCCTATTGGTTTGTTTTTGAAATGGGATGTAATGTAGATACAAGTTACAAATACAAGTTATCTTTTAAATGTATAATACAAATAATTTGCTTATTTACGATCTAACTCTGTCTTTGGCTCTCAGGTGTTGTTGTATGAAACAACTGCTTTTTATTCAGACTCTTTCTTCATATTACATTTACCAGCTAGGAATCATTATTTCTCTATAAAGCTTCTTAGAGGAATACAAGTAATTAGAGGTATTCTTTTTCTTGAAAGACGATGCCTTTTAGTATGTTAAATTGTTATCATCAGCTTTGTTTTCAGTTTAAGAACTGTACACTGAGGGGCAACTGAGAGACCTCATAGTTCAACACAGTGTGTTACCATGTGTCCACAAAGTTATGTTTAATGTTCTTTCTGCATTGGCAATCTTTCCCTAACCTTAACCAAGTAATGTGATTAGGTAAACAAGACCGGGAAAAAGTTCAGCTGTTGAATATTTTAGTGGATAACAAATGAAATACTCATCAGTATATATATATATATATATTTTAATGATACATTCAAGAGTACTATTAAAAAATAAAAGAAACAAGGAAATTTACAGTTGGCCAAGTTTTTTATCAGAAATGTTGGTTAGAAAATCATAAAGTGTGGCGTCCTTTTAAGTGTACAATGGACAACCACATGAGGCTGCATGCCAACTTGGGTTTTCAGTACATATACTTAGGTGGCAGGTATTAATGTTTGCCTGTTGAGACCTCCCTGCCTCGTCGAAGGAATATGTACCACGAACAAGCAAACCAGCAATGTCCTGCCTGCAAGCTGTGGATGGTAAAAACTAAACGGATATTTTGACAGTTCACAGAAAAACAAATAAATCGATTAGCGGGAGAGTAAATGGACGGCCAGATTAATACAAAATAATTTCACCTTACTTTATGTTGTTGCATATGCTTTAGGGTTTAACTTGGTACTTGGAACTCAATGCAGTGCCCTCTTGTTGGTCACTCTTCTTTTTGTCTAACCAGTGGAACATATTTTTGTCTGCTTCCGAAGACATTTTCCATCGTCCAGGGGATGCTGAGATGCAGTTAGTCTCCAGCCGTGGTGAAATAAATTTACTGATACCTGGTTGTGGAAGCGTTTAGCCTTGTCCCTGTTTATCACAGCTGCATTTTTAATGTCCTCTTCAATCCATCGTAGCTGGGGACAGGCCCGGACCTTGATGAGGAAAGCAGCCAGACACAGAGGGAGGGAGGAAGTGTGATAGAGGCCTCCCATGCGCCCCGGCCCTGCATGTGGTTCAGACCAGTCAACAGTCTGAGGAAGATTGAGTCAAATTGTTTGAAAAGTGGTTAGGGATGCATCCATCTGACAGCCCGCGGTGGCAGATCTGCTGTGGTGGTTGCAGAACCACCACTGTGTTGTCAGGGTGGGATAAAAAAAACATAAAGAGTAGGTGGACGTTGATAGAAGTGTTGTTGTAGCTGCACACTCTATAAGGTAATTGGATAACCAGGTAAATGGAGACGGAACATAGGTTGCTGGTATGATGCGGGTTCTGTCAGGGCCCGCCTTTTAAGGCTTCTTTACGCGTGTGTTTTTGTGTGTGTGTATGTCTGTGTGTGTGTGTGGTTGGGACTGCAGAGGAAGGGCAATATGATCCTCGTAGGATTCAGAGGCCCACACACAAGGTCCTACAGAGATCTGGCAGTGAAATTCAAGATGACCAGTTGGAGAGTGAAAGAGAGGGAAGGCTCATTCGCTCACTCACGGGGTTGCTACATTTGTGAATCCCGGATGTTTTTTCAGTCTTGATATGAGACATCTCCTCTGGGGGGGGGGTTCTTTGGGGCAGGTTAGTGGATTTCTTTTCAAGATTAGGGAACAAGAGCTGAGTCTTTTTCACTAGATTTCGATTGTAGACACAATATAGCATTTTGTCCCTTTTTTAAATTCCATTGCCAGTTGAAAACTTTGCACTGCTTTCCCATAGAAACATTTTCAGTGCTGTATATATAAGTATCTAAACGCATACTCGTATTAGCTTTGGTGGGGAAGCAAATCAAGTCCTGCGTGCATATTTTTCATGCTGCCACATGCCTATCTCGACTTGAAGTTGGTTTAAAAAATGAAGATCCCTGCGGCTAAAGAGAAGGGCTTTTCAGGGCTTTCTGTCATACATGTTGCACACATGCAGGCACTGTCAAAAACTTGTAAAGCTCATGAAGGATGTGTGACATAGCTAGTTGTTTGTATATGTAGTGACACACACACACACACACAACCTCATTACTATCTTAATTACATGTTTTCTATAGTTTAAGGGATTAAATAAGACCCCATACACAGACAATTTTATTTTGAGGGTTACAATATGTAAGATATAAAAAGGATTTGAATAGATCAATACAAGGAAAATGGTCAGATGCATTAATAAGAAGCTTTTGAGAATAAATACGTTTCTGAAGTCTCTGTTGTTCGAAACTGATTTAAAGTCAGTTTTCTCGCCAATTATGTTTATTAACATCCTAAAAGCAAGTTTAGCACACTCTGATTGAAAGGTTTGAATGAGCTACGTGTGTTTCTAACAGATTTTGTTTTTGTTCCCACAGTGACCTGAGCATGAACAACATCACTGAGCTCCCGGCATACGTATTCAAGAACTTCCCCTATCTGGAAGAACTGTGAGTACATGCCCCCTTCTTCTCTCACTAATGATGTATTTACTCTGTACAATGTTGACATGAGGGCTTGGTTTTTATGATATGCACCTGGGTATCTCAGTATGCACTGCAAAACACACACAGTGCAGCCACACAACATGCTCTTCCTCTCATCTGAAGCAGATAAGCACGACATTATGTGAGGCAACGAATCACTCACCATTCAGGAGTTGTATAAGGGCAGTTCAAAAAAAAAGGTGCAGTAAACCTCAATTAAAAAGATGAGGTCAGATGACACGTATTGAGGCTATGATCATGTGACATCCTGTTTGTATTCTTTTGCTTTTAAGGGATTATCAGCGTGGCAACAGCACATCTACGCTGTGGGGCTTGTTGAGTGGCGTACATCTAATCTTAGCGGGTGTTTGTTATTTCTTCGCTCTTTAAATACTCCGCTGTCTGGCTCGCTGCTGCAGGGAGCACGAGATAAAATCTGTCTACCTGATATCAGGTAACACGCGGCCCTGAGAATTCAAACTGACCAGCGAGAGAGAGCAGCGGCTTTAGCTCCACTTGCTCTTAGCAGTTTTTTTTCTCTCTCTAGCTATCGTGCACCTTTTCAGCCGATTAAGTCTTCACCCTCTTCTTTTCCATACAGCACTCCAATCTGCTTTGTTGAAAGGCAATTTACTTTTCATCACATTTTGCGGAGGAATGCAAGACAGGAAGAAAGAGGGCAAAACAATTGTTTCCATAGCAACAGGGCTATAAAAGCAACCCTGTCTCGCTATACTTCTTTCTTGCTTTAAAGCATCGTAACGAATGGACTCTCGTCTGGGTTGTCCGTTTTTCAAAGGATGTCATTTTGATTGACATATACCGGTAGTTCACCTGAGTTATTTTAACAGTTGTCTTCCTGGTTCGTCTCAGTGAACTTTGGGGGATGAGTTTTTCGCTCAGGGCTGAAGCCGTGTCAGTGAACCAGAGCATGGGCCCTGAGGGCAAAGACAGAGAGAGACAGAGTTGACAGAGGAGGAGAGCAGGCTATCCTCATTCACGACAGGAGTGAAGACGGGAGGAATATTCCCTCCTTCGCAGTCACGCAATCTCCTGTGCTTTCTTTCTTCTTCGCCAAAGGCACAACAAAGCTCAGCAGATGTGATGACAGGTATTCTCCGTCTCCATCGCAGTTTGTGTGTATTCTTGAAAATAACCTGTGACCAACAGACTATATCTACAGACACCTTTTATTTTCCTGTCTATTTAGTATGGTTTGTAAAGCACCAAGGATATTGCATTAAATCATTTCTGACTGGTTTGAATCCAGTGGAATGATCCAATGATCCCTGAAATCCAATGAGGTCTAATCGATCTTTTACCTGCAGCTTTTATGTGAGCTCAACTTTAAAAAAAGGCTTTTGTCAGAATTCTCTACTGACAATTCCTCTACAGACACACACTCACTGGAGAGCCTCTTCTAGTAGAGCCGCTGCCCCATCTACAACACAGGTTACCACAAAGTGAGTCATTCAAAGAACCTGAACGTTCTTCCAGTGATTGCAAAAGCTCTACTTGACTCCCTTTCTCTCCAGCACAGATATCCATACTGCGAGTTCAACCTGACCCTCTGCATCACACAAGTTTTTTAGATATGTTGCAAGGGAGGGTTCCTGTTCAGAATTTAAGGGGGGGGAAGATAGATACTTTATAAAGATTTTGGAGTTATGCTCTGGAATGTTGGCTCATTGGTTGATTTTCTTGAATATGTAATAATGAGGCTCCATAAGTTTTTCCATTTAGAAATTTTCTTTGAAAGATTAGGTTCCGTGTTACATCACTTTCAAAAGAAATCATGTTTTTGTGAAGTGAACGACTTCAATAACTGCACAACCTAAGAGCTTTCACTTCTTCTGTCATAGAGAAGCTCACCAGTGCCATAAATCAAAGCAGTAGCTAATATACACGTCATGGTTGCATGTTTTTAAAAACCGCAACTGCTGATTTTGTTAAAAGATAATTTAAGATTTCCTTCTCAGATGTATCTTTTGTATTGTAGCTAGCTTCGTCTTTGATTTATTTGTATTAAAAAAAACGAGATATTCATGAGTCAGCCATGCGACATTGTTTGTGGGGAAAACAAATGTTACTTTAAGAGCTATGGCACTTCCCAACTCTGTTATAATGACATGGTTTGTTAAAGATGGTCATATGAACATTCTCATTGACATCAACAGAGGAAATGAAGTCATCAACCTCTAACTACTACCTTCACCAACCGTGATCTAAAAGGTGTGTGTTGCACATGTGGGAGCATGTTGTGGGGAGCGGGTGCTTGTTTGGGCTTTGCCACAGCGGTTTCCCATATAGACATTAAATAGTGCTGTCACTGGGAAGTCAAGGCCCAAATGCTTTTATTTTGTAATTTTAGCAACTGATGTTCGTGCCTTTACAGCTGTCAAACCACACTTCTGGCTTCTTTGTCAATGTACTATTGACAAAGGTAAACCTGTGGGAGTGGTGTTGCACAAGGAGAGGATTTAGCCTTTCCTCAGTGAGATTTAGCACATTCTTTAGCCCCTATCGAAGCCTGGGGGGACAAGTATTGAATTTGCTGAGAGATGCAGAAGGAGAAGGAACCTGAACACTTTGTCAAACCATGTTTGAATGTGATGATTAGCTTATTGGGCATTTCGTTGAAAGTCCTAAAGAACGTGCCATTTTCTGATTTATTGGCTTCCACATCCTTTTGAAGACATTATTATAACAGCATACATATTTAAGAAGCTGCTGAAATGAATGCTCTTCACAAATTGTGTATTTTAAAGTATCAGGTATCCCTCAAAGCCAAATCAAGCTGAAATGACAGCTTATGATTAAGCTGTTGAGCTTCATATCCAAATATGACTGCGTTGTTCAACCAACACAAATCAAACTGAACTGGAAAAACACGGCATTTTGATCTTAGTGATCAGTTGAAGATTGTTGGTTGAGGCCCACAATGATATGTACATTTCACCTTGTATTTGCTAAATCACTGTTATGAGAATTGTTTTATAGTTCTGAGCTGTTGCGTTGGAATTGATTGAATTATCTTGGAGTCTGGACCAATTTGTTTTATGGGCCATACACGCCTGGAGACCGGAGGTTCTCCACACTCGATTTAAAGATGATTTATTTGATGAGTCTATATTCATTTCATTTTTTTGGACTTTGGTTTTATTAACAATAAAACTTTTCTACCTCAGCCTATTTCCTTTATTTAGTATTTTTTTCCTTTGGTGTTTGTTGCATTTAGTTTTGTGGAAACTATCAAAAGTGGTGGATGGAAACTTGTTGAACCAGTAAAATGTATTGCAAACAAACAAATGTCTACATGAGGGGTACGTGGTCTAACACAGTCAGCCACGGTTCTCAGGCTCACACCCAGCAGCTCCTGTTGCAGGGAATTCGGCCTGACTCACATTGCAGAGTGATAAATATGTTGCTAATCTCTCAGGCCAGATAATATACTTGGGCTCTGTGTGCCAGTCTGCCTGTCCCATGCTTATTTACACCCCTGTTTCCGATGAACTTCCTGTTCTAAGCAGGAAAGGGAGGTGTTCCCTGCCCCCTCAAGTAATTTGTGCAGAGGCTCAAGCAGCTGTCTTATGATAAATCATCGAAGAACATAACATATTTCCTCCACTGGCCCAGTTCGCCAGTAGATAAGAGTTTTACTGGCCTCTTGTATATATTCGCTGGCCTGGCAGTAAAATACATGAAAACTACTGTATTTTATTATATAACCTAAAGATTAAATAATAATGACAATATATTTAGCAATACTTATTACCACAATTTCACAACGCAACAAATTTCTAATATTTTCATTAATTATTTACATATTACATAATCAGTGAGTACCGTGCAGTAAATGAGATGCCGATATTGTATGCTATGTATTGTTTAGACTGCTGTCTGTGCTGTGCGACTAAAACTTAACTCAATGAAACATCATGGCAACTGCCTGCTTAAATCCACAGCACTCAGCATTAGTTAGCTACGTTAAGAGTTTACATCAGCTAGCGCTATTAACTCTATACAGTCACTGAGCAATGACCAGGTGAAACAGAAGCACTCAGCTGCTCCACCTCTCGCCTGAATAATGATGAGGACTTGTTGCTGTTGTGAACGTGTCCACGCAGAGAACCTCTAGATAGGCATCGTGGTTCCATTACGTCTCCTTGCTTGTGCTTTGTACACAGAACATAGCAGAGATTCACTTTTCACGCAGCATTTGAGGCAACCGGGCCAATCAACTAGTTTCAACAAACACTAAAGTGCAGACACTAGCCAATCAAATCCTGTTCCTGCGAAAAGAGGCGATGAAGGCAGCTGTTTAGCCTGATGATGGTTATCTGGTAATGGATTAATGGAGTACTTCTCTTAAGCATTGCCTTAATAGCTAGCATGCCTGTGCCATGTGAATTGTTTTCTACTCTCTCTTTAAAGAAAGCATTGACCATAGATGGTTGGGAGGCACAAGGAGGGATGTAAGGAGGGGACACCCATGCAAAGTTTTAATCTCTTGAAGGCGTCAGACGAAGTGACAACAGGCCATGGGACAGACACATGTCTTCGACACCCCAGACCCCATGTTCAGCTTGAGAACGGAAACTTGATCTGCTGAGGCGCTGCATGTGTTCTTAACACCATGCATTGCCTTATTGAGAAACACAATAAACTCTGTTGTTACGGAATGTTCTTTTTGCAGCAAAAAAAAATGGTTTCCTGTAGCCTATGAGAAATGTATTTTTAATATGAGCTCAACTTTTTTCTCTCACGCAGACGACTTGCGGGGAATGACCTGTCATTCATCCACCCTGAAGCCCTGTCTGGCCTGCATCAGCTCAAAGTCCTGTAAGCACACAACCTCCCTGTCTCCACCACCACCACCAGTGTTTGTACACTAACAAACACACACACATTCATGGCTGTGACAGCGTGAAGTTTTCCACACACTGGGGGAGAAAGTAAATACTGCAGTTTGTGGCAACATTATGGTGCTGTCAGTCATTGACACCCTAATCATAGTCATACAACATCCCCGTAGAACTGGAACATTTTCTCTAAGAAAATTGCATAAGTGAAATCTGGCAGCGCATACAGTTGACTTGTATAGACTTGGAAACTGAACTGTGTTGATTCTGCGCTGAGCCAAAAGTTTAAAGTCCTGTGGAGCTACAGGTGAGGTCTTGGATACCAGACTGAAACACAAACACATGGAAGCAATTTCTATTCTCTAATATCAAGTGATTTATACCTGTCACAAATGAAAACAAATTGAAGTATGTTAATTGAACACGGATCAGACAACCCCATAACATTAGTGAGGGTCAGCTTTTACAAATATAAGTAAAGGGCGCACAGTTGTTTCAGCTGACGGTTTATGAGAGACCTCAGCCACAGTTTGAAGTTGTGTGTATTTGTTTTAATTTTCAAACACTGATTTAGGGAGAGTGTCAATTAATTGTGTTGTTGAATTTAAACAACAACACACACAAACACAAACACACTGTTTTATATTGATGCTGTGAGAAAAATGTTGTGAGTTGAGTTAAAAATTACCATTTTGTTATTATACCTCCAGGATGCTACAGAATAATCAGCTAAAGACTGTTCCCAGTGCGGCCCTGAAGAACCTTCAATCGCTCCAGTCTCTGTAAGTCATATACCCCCAATACACACACACACACACACACACACACACACACACACACACACACACACATGCATGCATATATGGGGAATTGTCTCATATAATCCTAAGTGGACCTTTCCATATTAGGGAAAAACACACTGTTATTGCAGCAGAGACATTGATGACAATTTTGTCAGATAAATCTACTTTGTTTGATGATGCAGTCAAACACTGTGGAAAGAACAACTTGAATTGTTGGCGATGGTTTTAGTGGTGATTCATTCATTCATTTATTTTAATGCAAGAAATCACGCTGATAATTTCAAGCCATAATATCAACCCAGCCCAGTTAGTAAGTTTTATTTAGCTGCAGTTGATGAGTTATTTTGACGTAAGCTCTTGGATGGAAAGTTTCACTGTAGTCCTCAGGGCTGCTGTCTGATACAGCTCTGCGGTGTATTTACACAGCCGACTATTCAAACTGAAATTCATGGTGTTTGTGCCAAAGTAACAACCACATTCTAGACAGTTACTCGTAAAGATGAGAAAATAGTCACGACAGTAGTGGTGCTGCAAAGCAATAGAAATCATTTCTACTGATGAATGTAAAGATCATTTTGCTGAGAAAATTTGCAGAACAAATTTATGCAGAGGTTGGTTTTCAGTGGAGTTTAGTTTGAGGCTACTGCTTCATCAGTGTGAATCATGGAGGAAATGCACTGAAAGAATGATCCCAATTCAGATTGGGCTTTCATATTTTTTGCCTCAGCAGGGGCATGATTCAATGTATGACAGTGTTGGTGAGTTGGTCTTCCTTCTTATCACCTGCAGGATAGATCCCCTGAAGGTTGAATGCTGTGCTTAAGTGAAACCTCTATTAGCTGCCAGCTTGGCTGTAAACACAGTTAACTTTATAAATCCTGAAAGGTTTTGCTCCAAACATTTCAAATAAATTTGAACTCTGGAAACACCGTGACACGGTTTCAGTTTCAGATTTTCAAACATGTTGAGCATAACTAATTCAGACAAATTGTTGTTTTTTCACTGAGACTGTTCATATGTTCTTGTTTACTATGAGGATGCAGCCATCCCTGTTTGTTCAATGTTATTTCGCTGGTAGGACAACCGTATGATGAGGGTTAAAACTTCATTCGTCCTCCAAGTTACACATTACAAATGTCATTATTTACTCATGGACATTACTGATGTCATGTCGGGGCGGCTCCACTCGTATCACATACTTTACTCCTGCTGCAGTGTTTGTTGTTCACTAAGCCCGGCAACAGCCCAGTGCTAATGTAGGTCAGACTTATTGAGCAGATCTAACTTCTCTCTCCTCATGTCGTATTGTTGAGTTTTTAGGAGCTCTTGTGTTGATTCATAAACATTAGCCCTCCCTCAATTTCCTCCTCCACTCACCCTCACTCTTCTCATTGTGTCTCTGTGTCCACTGACTGTCAGCTGCACTGAGACCATAACATTTACATGTCTTTATTTGTGCCACCTCCCTCCACCACTGAGCACTGAGTTTGACAGGGACTAAAGGAGGAAGGGATCCAGCTGGAGAAACGTCCTGAAAACTCAGCCCTCGGCTATTATCACTCCTCTATATCCCTCCTCGCGTCCTTTACTTCCCCTCTTTTTTTTTGTGCTTCTCTTCTTTTCTTTTTTAACAGATGTCTCTTCTCTGTGAGGGTTTTAAGGTCTGTAGCTGAAGTAATGCGCTTTGGCAGAGGCAGGACTTGGTTTGTATAAAGCCTTAGAGAGCTAAATGTCAATCAAGACTGTTTTTCTTCCAGCCCAGACACTTGAGGAATTTTGAGGGAGGGCGAGACACTCGGTGAAGGAGGATAGCAGGAGCAAACGGGTGCAGTGATGGTGGAAGGAACACTTGAGCAGCCGTAATGCCCTTTAAATAAAGGATTTTCCCTTTTATCACAACCAAGGTGTTGGCTTCTGATCAGGGTTTAGAGCTCTCTGGTACATTATAGTCCTGAGTGAAAACTAAAACATTGGATTCCAGAAAGACAGCATCAAACTGGAAAATTGAAAGATTAACTTAGCACATGGTCGCCCAATAAATTCAATCATAGCATCATCTTAGTGCTAATAAGAGTTCTGATTTATAAGATTTATTTGAAGGATCAAGAATTTCTATTGCAGAGGGCGTATAGATTTTTCTGAATTGTCAGATGTAGAGATAAATAAGACTGTGTGGTTGTAAACAGGCAGCGTAGCTACATAATTAAGCTCAAACCTCCGCCTGAGGGCCTACTCAGGACCTAGGTCCGGAGTAGGCCCTGCAGGGAGGATGTTGAAGTTGAGCTGCTGACCCTCTGCTTCAAGATGAATGATTTGATGTTGTTGCAAATGCCACTCGGGCGTCTCCTTTCATTCTGGAGGTATTCATGATGGAACTAATGGAACGCACCTAAGAATTAGATGATGCCCCTTGCTCTGGTGTTCTGAAGAAATGGGCATGGGTGTGGTTGAAACAAATTAAATCATTGAAGCTTAGTTAAGTCCTGCAGATGGATTGTCAGAGAACATTATGTCCTGTAGCTGTGCTCTACGAGCCTTGTGATATGTAACTTTGACAGACTCTGAGTGACAGGTACACACAGACTAAAGAGTGAAAGATAAGTTCTCACGCGAGAGAAACGAGTGCATGGATGTCACGACTGGAGCAGAAACTAGGCCTGACCGTCTGCGTGGATAGTTAAAACAATATGAGAAGTGTGAACTTTTTTGGTGTTCATTATGAAACTGGGGTTGGGACAAATAAGAACAGCGGATAAGTAATGAGTAAATTTTGTATAGTATCTTTAAAACTCTCAATTCTTAAATCACAAATGCACCATCCCTCCAAGAATGCATTAAACCTCAATCTGCGAAGTTAGATTGAGTTGTTGGGAATAATTCTGCTGCTTTCAAGACATTTATAACCGCAATCAAATGTATTTGTCAATTTAAGCATTATGTTAACTAAATGAATCTGTGTTTTGCAGTCGCCTGGACGCGAACCATATCACCACGGTTCCAGACGACAGTTTCGAAGGCCTTCAGCAGCTGCGTCACCTGTGGTTGGATGACAACAACCTGACGTCTGTCCCCGTCAGTTCTCTGGGTCACCAGGGAAACCTTCAGGCTCTTACGTTGGCACTCAACCGCATCTCGTACATACCAGACAACGCCTTCGCAAACCTCACCAGTCTAGTTGTGCTGTAAGTTTTCATAAGCTACAGGATATTTATTTAACAAATTTGTCTGGCTACCCAGCTCAACTGTATAAACTTACCTCGTCCGGTGAACTAAAAATACTTTATTTATTGTTTATATCAACAAAAACATGTTTACATCCGTACTATATTGAAAAAACACCAAGGAGAACAACCCATGTAATGTAATATGTATGTAGGTTTAGTGTTATGACAATTTCATCAATCAAGGCTTTCAGTGAGAAGCTTTTCAAACGGTTTTCAGAGTCATTAAAGTGAGAGCTTTCTCACGACAGACGAGAAGTGTGCACTCAGGTGTTCAGAGACCTATACATTACATAACTCTGCAGGAACAACCTGCTCGTGTACCTTTTTTTAAAACCTTAATTAACCAGGCACATTGACTGAGAACATTCTATTTACTAAAATGACCTGAGGCAGAGCCAAAGGGGTAAAAGACATTGGGCGTCAAGTGGATTAGGATATTTATCAAGTTGAGAACACGCACATGCAAATCCTCTGTGGTTCAATGAGGTCGCTTTAGTTTCTGAACCATGTAAAGAAATGAAAGAAGCGGTGATTCCTTCTTGCTCTTCTACATTATCCACATCATTTTATCACCACAAATTGATGTAAATGAGTTTTGCTTATGTTCTCCTTCAGCTCTGAATGAATCTTTCTACACCTTTCACTACAAATGGAATATTATGGATAGAGATAGCACTTATCAAAGTACTCTGGCACAGGATGTTTGAACCAGGGTGAATACTGTATTTGTGCATTAAGCATGTATGTATGGAATAATGGTGAAAAAGTTGCCCAACTCTTATACCAATGTAAAATCAAGATTACCTTGTTATTTTATGCCTGGTGGGCAAAATCTAAAACCTTCCATGAGAGGAAGTTTTTTTTGTATGCGTGTCTCAGCAACAAATCTGATGTTGTTATACATCCACACAACCACACAGAGACAAACACACACAGACTGAGTGGTATTGCTGCAGGGTTAGTATAAACATGTCAGGATAAACAGGAAGAAGCGACCTTGAATCTATTAGTGCAGGAAACTCCTCTGCATATACACATACAGTATATCCACCTGATTTCACAAATCACAAGAATGTGGAAGGAATGTGAAAGATAGTTTTGTATCTGTCACAACATGAAAATCTGAAGATGTGTGTAAAACCGCTCCTGCTTTTTCAGACATCTCCATAACAACAGAATTAACGAGATAGGAGACAACTGCTTTGCCGGACTGTTGAACCTGGAGACGCTGTAAGTGGACCTTCCTCGTACAGTGTGCATCGGTTTCAGTGTGTTTGTGCTTGTGTGTGCTGGCGGCTCCCCCCACCCACCTCTGCTCCAGTCCTCCAGACATCATTGTGTCCACTTCCTCCTGTAATTGCTCTAGAATAAATAGAGCAAAGTACATGATGCTTATCAAATCTGCCCTCCCACTGTTCCCTTCCTCCTGCCACACAGCCGCACCAAATGGCAAAGTTACGTCTAGAACACACAGATCTTTACAGATGTCCTGACACACTTTTTTTTTAATCCAAACTTACAATGAGATACTTTTGAAATTAGTGTCCTGTCCCAATTCCTCTCCCTTGGCCTCCCCCTGTATATAAAGTGCCCCTCGCTGGGAGTGTCCCCTCTTAACCCAGTCTATTACTCAGACTGTTTACAGGCTTGTTTTGAGCGATTTTCATGATACACTTATCACAGCGATTCAATTTAATTTGCGACTGGATTAAATAGATATTCAGTCACCTTGTTGAATTTTCAGTCTACCCCTTGGTTTTTAGGGGGTTCCTAGAAACATTACAGTTGAAAGGGTGTTTGTAGGGCTAGATGGCCACTACCCCTACATCACATGGAGAATCAAGAGAGAGAGACACAAGGCCAAGTGAAAAACGTGGTAGAGCTAAGGAGTGAATTGGGACAGGCCGGGTCTTCAGTCCTGCTTTAAGAGTTTTAATGTCTTATGGAGCTTAAGTTGCTCTCAGGCATTCACCATAACAGCTCTATTGTGATCTGTTATTTAAGATGTTTTATATTTAAGATTTTAAGGAGATTGATCTGAGAAAGGAAGGTTTGGTAAGAATCAAAGAAATTGACATGCATCCTGTTGTGCTAAATTTATTATTGAATGGACAGAACATTTACATAATTTTAGTGATGGTGTAATTGTAAATGCATGTCCAGAAATGTGAAGAGGAGTTTTGATTTCTTTGACATCTTATAGACAAAATTATTGATTAATAAAATAAATAAATAACACAATGAAGATAGTAAAGATTAACTACATCACAAGCTTGGAAGTTTGTAGCACAATGTGTTAGGAATAAAATTCAGTGTTTAATCAGTGTAAGTCTGATACTAATACAACAGTATGGACTCAGGATCATGTGGTGTAGTTTAATGTGTATTGCTGCTTAAATAATTTAATTATTCAGAACAGATAAGTCTAGTAGATCTGGTTACTAAGATTATAACGTTTGTAATCTTAGTCCCTATTAATAAGTGTGTGATAATGAATTTACCGCAGAAAGAACCAAATAACTGAAATCCTAGACCTTTTTGTTTGGGCTTCAAGGGGGTGGATTTGTTTTGACATGAGGAAACTGCACTGACTGATTCCCCCTGTGTCTCTCTGTCTTTCACCCCAGAGATCTGAACTTCAACAACCTGATGGTTTTTCCCAAAGCTATTGAGACTTTGCCCAAACTGAAGGAACTGTGAGTGCATCGTCCTGTTTCTGCTGCGGGGAGGAAATGTTCCCTACTTTTGTTTTGACATTTATGTCAGAGACGGGTTAACTCGTCAAAGAATGACACTTTACAGCATGTTCAAGTTTTTTATGGGGTTGAAAACGACAAATATCTGACAAAGTAGCTATGAACTAAACAAACTGGCAAAAAAAAATGAGTTTTTCTTTACAGAGAAATGTATTTGTTGAAATTCTTTCCCACATGTTTCACCATTTTTGCTTTTATGTTGATGGCTAAACGCTTCAAGTGTTACATCCTGTTCTTCCTGATCAGAACATTATTAAATTTTGCGTTATTTAAATAAATGTAGAGGTTTTCTGTTGCAGATGTTCATAGTTGTTTGACACCTTTTGTTTCTGTTTGATTTAGTTTGTATAGTTACTTTAGTTTTTCTTCAGTCATCTCTGTTTTGCTCTGCACATTTAAACCTGTATGTTGGATTTCATGTTGAGCAAAGTGTCTCTCTGACCTTTTCTGCAGCGGTTTTCACAGCAACGATATTGCCTCCATACCTGAAGGGGCCTTTCATAACAACCCCCTGCTGCGAACCATGTAAGGTCATTCACTGACACACACACAGCTCTGTAATAACACTGACGTGCACATTGTACAGTATGTTTACACACACACACACACAGTGGGTGAGATGATATGGGACACGTGTGTCAGGTTTCAGTGGTTAAATGTCCAGAAGATGGTGCCATTCTTGCACAGTGAATGATTTTGGGTTTGAACTCTTCCCCTCTGCTCTCGATGCCCTCAGACATCTCTATGACAACCCTCTGTCCTTCGTGGGCGCCACGGCTTTCCAGAATCTGTCCGACCTGCACTCACTGTAAGTCCCACTTTCAGCACAGCTCCTGACAAATCACGATCGATATTGCTTCAATGGGTCAATATTTTTGCTCTTTGACTTATTTTAATATTGGTCCCTGTGTGTTTCAGGATGTTGCGTGGGGCCAGTATGATGCAGGACTTCCCCGTCCTGACGGGGACTAATAACCTTGAGAGCCTGTAAGTGACTAAGATGCAGCATCTGGAGTTGTTAATTGTTTTGCTTGTCTCAGAAGTGACTGATGAGGTGTTTTATTTCCAGGACCTTGTCAGGAACCAAGATATCGTCCACCCCCGCTGATCTGTGTGACGATCTCAAGTTGCTCAGAACGCTGTAAGAGACTTAAACTGAAACTAGGATCTTAGGGAACTTAAGCTTGTTGGGTAAACAATTGTTTCAACACAGCTGCCCACAGAATAAAGAATCTCTATCATACTAAAATGTGGCATGTAGATACCTATCTACTGATAGTGAAATTGTCAACAGAATAATAACTCTCACAAAGTGTAAAATGAATAAATATCCAGCCTTTCGTCTTTATTGTTCCATTTGAATTTGTCCCAGTTGTCTTATAGTTGAAACCTTTTATTTTCCTCTATCAGAGACTTGTCCTATAATGAGATCGAGGGGCTGCCGGCGCTGCAGGGCTGTGTCCGACTGCAGGAGATGTGAGTGGAGCACATGTTCATTTTAGAAATGATTTCAGAAAAACTCATATTTAAGTCTCAAAATTACAAACAATCCTATAAAGGTGGTTAACTGCTGTTTTATAACCTGCTGTGGTTCTTGTTTAATTCTACAGAAGCTTTCAGCACAACCATATTCAACAAATTGAAAGAAACACTTTCCAGGGTCTCTCTGCTCTACGTCTACTGTAAGTCCACTCAGTCACACACACACACACTTAAGGACTCACACACTCAGTGACACACTCTGCATGCTTTCAAAACAACGGTTTATGTCTGGACTGTGAGTTGATTATATTTTGATTGTACGCAGGGACCTGAGTAGGAATGAAATCCGAGTCATTCACCCAGATGCTTTCCTCAGCCTCACTGCACTCACCAACCTGTGAGTACGACCTGTGTTGTTCATCATAATGAGCACAGGACTCCAGTTACATGTCATTGTTCACTTTTAAATGTCTGCGTTGTACAACATTAAATTGCTTGTGTGTGTCTGTGTGTGCAGAGATCTGAGTATGAACTCTCTGACTGTGATTCCAACACCTGGACTCAGCTCCCTCAGTCAGCTCAAACTCTCAGGGAACCCACAGATGAAAAATGTGCTGCCGGCAAAAAACCTTCCCAAACTCAGGTGAGGGCGAAATTCTGTGGCCTCAACGTCTCTTGTGATCTTGTGGGTTTGGGCTTCAAAGCAGTGACTACAGCAGTTCTCTGAAAGTAACTCCAGAAAAATATCAGGACTTAAGTGAGTCTCTGAAAGCAGCTAAAGTAATCTCAATTTTCCAGGTTCTACTCAAGCCAGTGACCTTCGGTGGGTGATAAACCATCTGTCTCCTCCTTTAATTCTCTGCTGTCACTGTCTGACACAAAATACCTTTTTAAAAGTACATATTTAAAAGATATTTAAACAAAAAGTATTACACTTAGTAGGTGATACAAAGGAATTGTTTTTGAACTATCAATTATTTCTTAAGAATTGGATGAAAAAATGAAAAATCACATCGCTAATTTATAATTGGAATGAATTCAATCCTCCCAACAAAGACCTCTCTGGTTCCTCGCTTGTATACAAGGGATATTCTCCATCTTGTCCTACTAAAATATAATAGTATTTAATATAATTGTTAATTAAAAAAAAATTTTTAACACTAACATTTTAGCATTTTATGAATAAACAGGTATTTAATGTATTTCTTTATTATTTCACCCCTTAGTTGCCTTAAATGTCTTATAAATGTAACTTATATAATATTTTTCACAGGAGAGGAAACATTACTGGGAAATCCCTGGTGATTAAAAATAAATCAAATCTCTTTCCTTGTTGATCTGTGTGATTACACATCTGTTACTTAAAACTGCACCTCATCACTTATCTTTAATGAGAAAACCAGCCGAGCCTGTTTTCTCCACAACTGCAGACACGCTATGGAAACATCCAAATATTATTATTGGGAAAAAAAGATCCGAAGGGCCAGGTATTTGCAGACAAACATTATTTATTCTTTTTCCAGTATGGTTTGAAGATCCCGGAGCATCTGTATTATCAACACTGGAACCTCTGCAGCATTTTACAACCTGTATAAATGCTGATTGTTTGTCTGTAGGTCCATCTCTGTCCCGTACGCCTACCAGTGCTGTGCGTTTGTCGGATGTGACTCAGGGACGAGCTCCTCTGAGGAAAACGACATAAAGAAATCGACAGGTGGGAACGCTGCAGTCAGAGCAGAGACTTTTTATGTATCTACATATATTTTTCAATTATTTTTACCCTTTTAAGAATATTCTATTTAAGATGAGTAAATGTTTCATTTAGATATTGGGCTTACAGCGGGTTTCCTTTTTTAAATTAAGAAATTTTAAATATTCACCTGTATTTCTTACTTGTCTTGGAAAATGCACATTTGCAGGAAACTTAAGAAGAAAGTGTGTTCTTTGATTTTCTGTGCACACGACTTGATTTATCTGATCTCTGGTCTGTTAAAGTTCAGGATCATTCAACTTGACTTTATCTCTGGAACAGATGTTAATCTTCAGATGAAACTTTTTGACAAGACCACTCTTTAGGATTAGGTTTGTCTTTTTAACCTTTGCAGTCCTCATATATCTCTATGTTCTATTGTTTCAGCGGGGGAGGATGTGGAAAGAATCTCGATGATCATGCACTGCTCCCCTTCACCAGGTGAGCATTAAACAGCTTTTTGCATCTTTTCAGTCTATTTTACGAATCACATTTTCAGAGCTTTGAAATAATTTTAAATAATTGTATTTTTCATCTCCACATTGTTTCAGGAGCTTTTAAGCCGTGTGAGCATCTCCTTGGTAACTGGATGATTCGTCTGACGGTCTGGTTCATCTGCCTGGTGTCGCTGGTCTTTAACGGGCTGGTGCTGGTGGCCACCTTCTCCTCTGCACACCGAGCTCCAGGCCATTCCCACTCCCAGTCCCTCTCTCCAGCCAGGCTGCTCATGGGGCTGTTGGCGTTGGCCAATCTGCTCACAGGTGTGTATGTCGGCGTGCTGACCGTGCTCGACGTTGCCACCTGGGGCTCCTTCGCGGAGTTCGGAGTGTGGTGGGAGATGGGGCCTGGCTGTCAGATCTCAGGAGCTCTGGCCGTCTTCTCGTCTGAGTGGGCGGTCTTGTTACTGTCCCTCGCAGCCGTGGAGCGCAGCGTGGCTGTGCGGACTATTCTCGGGAAAGTCATGATGTCCCCCAGGAGGAGCGGCAGCAGCCCTCAAGGATGCTGGAGAGGAGGTCGACGCTTCAGCCTGGCTGCAGGACTACTGGGGCTGCTGGCTGCTGCTGCGGCCGGCCTGTCTCTCATGACCACCAGCGACCAGACGGCGTCTCCCCTCTGCCTGCCCTTTGCTGGTGGAGAGAGTCCGGCTCTGAGTGTCACTGTGATTCTGGTGCTGCTCAACGCGCTGGCCTACCTGTTCACTGCAGCCGTGTATACACAGATGTACTGCCACCTTGGCAGGGTGGAGCTGGCGGATCCGGAGCAGACCGGTGCCCTGCGACATGTTGCCTGGCTCATTTTCACCAATTGCATCTTCTTCTGCCCTGTGGCAGCGTTCTCCTTCGCCCCCCTCTTGACTGGCTCCACAGCTGGCGGCCCAGAGATCGCCAAGTCTGTCACCCTCATTTTCTTCCCGCTGCCCGCGTGCCTGAACCCAGTGCTGTACGTGTTCTTCAGCCCGGCCTTCAGGGAGGACTGGCTGAGACTACGTGGACGCAGAGGTCTGACCAGAGAGGTGAAGGCTGGTGCTGAGGGTCATGGAGACGATGGTGGAGGAGGGTCGGAGCTCACGGACGGAGGCTCCTCCAGCCACCTGGGCTTTGACTGTGGGGTGTACTCGCAGCTCTGTGGAGAGACAGTTGTGTGCGAGCAGTGCGAGGCGGCGCTGCATGCCAGGACCTGCTCTTCCCCCTCGTCCTCCACAGTCTGTAGACACTTGGTGAAGTCTCACAGTTGTCCCACCCTCATGGCGGGAGCGGCCGTGTGCCAGCGTGCCGAGGGGTTCTGGGCCGACAGCGGCACGCCCTCGGCTCAGTCGGAGTATGCAGATGAGGGGGACTCGTTTGTGTCGGACAGCTCGGACCAGGTTCAGGCCTGTGGCAGAGCGTGCTTCTGTCAGACCAGAGGCCTTCCGCTCGTTCACTACTCATACAACATACCTCGAGTCAAGGACTAAGGAGACTTCAGAGCTCCACTGTGTGCACCGATCTCTCTGTCATGTGAATTTAGGTCCTGCAAGAATATATAAGCCTTTTCTTTAACCGGACAACAACATGTGCCAACTACCCTGTTGAAAGACTATTCAGCAAGCACTTATGTAAACACAGTCGCAACCAGCCGTTGAAAGGGAACTTGGGACTTGTCTGAGTGAACTGAAATGAGCACATCATGTCACAAACTGGTCAACAAAGGACCTTGCAAAGGAAGCTGTGGCCACCAGTGCCTTCCTCTTGCTTTCGAGTGGATACCATGACGTTGCGATTTACGTGTCAAATATTTTGTGTTTTATCTTTTCCCTGTAATTCTAAGCTTTTAAAATTTAATTTTTTAATTTTATACTTTGATTTTTAAAATTATAAATGTAGCAGAATGTAGTAATTATCCTAGACTTTTCCGTTTGAATGTAATAACTTCTGGCCTTACTGCCTGCAATCGGTGAGGAGGGTAAACCAGTCTATTATAAAAACAACTTCTTTGCTTTAAGTTACTAAGACTAAGAATGTGATGAAAGTAGCAGATATCACTGTTTAAGCAACAACCATGCTCGTTGGTTTTGAAAGATGTTATTTATTGTGTGAGCAGCAGGGGCTTCTGGGTGGAGACGATTTCAGGTGTTTAAAAGGCTGCCTTTGAATGATGCATATACAATAGAAAACATAGCATTTTACCAAAATAGAAGCGCCTCTTTTTTTAATTGTTCACAAAATATGCAAACAGGGTTCAGTCATAAATTTTTTTTTGTCTCAAAAATTATTCCTGATATTTTAAAATCTCAGCCTTATTCCTGAGTGTTTTCTATCTTCCTGTTCAAATGCATCAAAACTTTTCTTCTATCTTAAACTGCACAAAAGCCCATAAATAACTTAAGTGAAGTAGTACTTAAGTGTGTGTGGCTGTTATCTAATGTTCAGATTCATTTTGGCAGACACATTAATGTTGACTTGATGCTGCGCTGGTTAGCTTCAAAAACCAAAGGATTAAACAAGCAAGATACAGCATGATAAATAATGAGCTGTAGATAGGGTGATGAGTGGATGACGTTTGCCTCAGATGGACTAATGCTAGCTGCATCCGAGCTCTATGCTAAGCTAAGTGTCTTAGTATGATATGTCTTACTCTGGGAATGAAAAGGGTATATTTGCCAAATTTCCCAAAAGACATTAACTTCAGGCTTTTACTCCATAAATTGAAAAAGTTCAAACTTTCAAACAAGCAGAAAATTCAAAAAAATTCTCATGAGATGAGTGCTAGGTGGATTTTTAAAACCCATTTAATGTACCATAAGGGTAAAACCTCCACTGAAGCACAACAGTCCCTTTTTAAATTCAATCAATGTCACCCAATTCACTAAATGTTCCCAATTATCAAAATGTCAAAAAAACTTCCCATTTCGCAATGTAAAATAAATTGACAAAATAATTCCTGGTTCCACAAAAAGATAAAACTGATTCTTCTCTTCCGCATCACTCCACCCAGTTTCCTAGAAATCCATTCCATCGTTCTTTGTGTAATCCTGCTTACAAACCAACAAACAGTGGGATCTGAATATATATCCACTCCTCAGCCTGGAACATACCAGCCTGCCAGCCAGCTGTGTCAACAAGTGTAGCAGAAGTGCTCAAAGTTAGAATTGGGCTCAAAATGCTTATTCAACCACAGATATTTAAAGACAAGTATCTTCAGTGATTTTGCCGATTGATAATTTCTCTGTGATTGTATATAGCTACATTCTGAGCAGAAAATATGGGCAAGATGGAAAAAGGTTTGGAAAACAAGGCCTTTATAGAAAGCTGTCTCCATTTTGTTTGAAATCCAGCTACATTATCGGTGAACGACTCTGAAACCTGCTGCATCACTACTTAATTCTTGATCGTCCAGTTTTATCGAACAGGTCATCAGAAGCTGTAAAGCGTAGAAACCTAGATCCCTTTTTGCCCCGGGCGATACTGTGAGTGACGAGGGATCGACTCATGTGTGGTGTGCCGGAGCGTGACTGCTCACATTAAGGTGGATACACCCTCAGAGCGTGTATCCACAAGCGCACGTCATGTGAGCGCTCAGGAATTTGGGCAATGTAGGGAAACGTTATCCTCCGCTGACATGTCATTCATGCCCTGATGATGCACCGGTTAATCGTCATCTCCCTGGTTTATATTTCCTGTTTTCACGTGGTCTCGACTGGGTGTAAATTCTTGCACCAACCAAAATGTCCGTTGATTGTTTGTACATTTTCAGCAGATGGGACATCAGACGTGTCAGATATTTTATTAGTTTGGTTATTGGTTTCTCTTTTTTTTATTTGTATGTAAATTATTTGAAAAGATAACAAGTAATCAAGAATGGGATGCTAACTAAGGAAGCTACCTCCTCGACTGTAGTGGCTACCGGCAGTGCTCTGTAAGAGAATAGTCTATTTTAATTTGTGTTTGCTCTTTGTTTGCATTCTCAGTTTTATGTTGACACGTGGTTGTACATCATCATTTTAGTTTAAGAGCAAATTGTGGGAGGAATCTATGTACTATAAGCTGTGATTTTATTTTTTAAATCAAAATATAGACTATGAATTGTTTTTTCTGTTTTTACTTTTTTATAGACAAACCTGCAGAGTAATACAGCTTATGAAAAAAATATCTCCTAATTTCAATTCAAATTCAATTTTATGTGTCTCCCCAAGTTGTTGTTTTTATTCTGTTCAAGTAGCCAAATGATTCTACATTGTGTATGAATAAAATTGGACAAATACAATCATGTTTTCTTTCCTTTTTGTTCAGATTGCAAATAAGACCTGACCTTCGTCTTCATCAGATACATTATAAATCTAAAATTATTATTATTATAATAAATACAGTGTTCCTACGGTCATGAAAAACCTGGAAAGGTCATGGAATTGCAAAATATTTATTTCCAGGCCTGGAAAAGTGGCTTAAAAATGTTTTTAATCCCATGTCATGGAAATTTGTTGTATTCATATTTTCATGTCGTCCATTATGCTGAGTTTTAAATAATTCATATGCTTTTAAAAGAAATACGCTCAAAATATAAGCAGGCATACTCTGTCATACTAATTTAAAAGTTCGTTGGGTCATTCTGCATAGGGAGTACTTTAAATAACATTTGGCTTAAAGTATAAGTCTAAGTATATTGTGCCATAGACTGTGTATGAACATCTCCGACTCCTTCCACTTAATAAAACTGAAGCCAAAATCTCTGGGATACAAACACTGCCATCTTGTGCATTTGGAGCCGGTACTGCTGCAAGGTAGTGACCTGGACATGAAGCCACATTGTTGAGGTCTCAGTGATACCCATTGCGAGCCAGTCTCAGCTGTCATTCAGGTTTCACCCCATTTTTATAGCAATAATTAACTAAAGAAAATAAGACGTTTTACAGAAATGAACACATGGATAAAGGTGAACAATGATCAGTATGAGAAGAACCAGCTAGACTTCTTCCTCCGCTAATGTTAGCATTTAGCCTCAAGCAGCTCTGTGTTTAGCCTCGCCGCTAGCGTCGCTGCTCTTACGCTTGTTGAACTGTTCTCAAATGAATGTGGCCTTGCAGCATTATTTTAGGCCATGAAATTCAGAGCCTGTTGACATGTATGAGACCAGTTAGCGTCCCTCAGTGGAGCTGCTTCCCATGCTGCTGCCTTCACTCACGTTTACGACCAGGGACTCGCTGATGAGTGAGAGAACAAACCTCTGGGATTAAAGAAGGAATCAGACATGAAATTCGATGAGTCCTGTTTAGCTTTGAACCATGTAGACGTTTCATTTTTAATTTTGGGATTCCGGTGACGTCACGTGTCAAAACATCTGGCACGCTGCGCGACCTGCATGGGTCATGTGTGTTAACAGAGAAGCAGTGACGGGTACGGGGCTCGCTGGATGTGTTGCAGCTGTACGCCGAGCACAGGAAATATTTACATCCAAGGCATCAAAGGAGAAAGTGTTGAGTGATGTTCCTGCAGCCCCCGCTCGACAAGCGCCGCCATGTGTTCTGCTTCACTGACACATGTAGTCAGCGGTAAAGAAGACATCCCACATATTCCAACCATTCACCCACATCCCTGTGCGGCGTGCACATTAGACACATGCCTTGCACTGCTAACTTTACCGAGGCTTTGTTACAATAAAACTAAGCCACTCGACAACTCTCGTCCACACCACTGGACCTCTGACTATCGGCGGCATGCTCTTTAAATCTTCCGTTTCACCGATTGCTGCCGCTGTGATGGTGACAGCAGTTTCAGGAGCTGCAGCAGTGAAGTACTGAAACACTGGGATGTAACTTCATTACTGTGCACGTGAGTGAATGAAATCTCTATTTCGTTGTTGAAACTTTTTATATGCACACCAATCAATAACACAAACAGAATTATCCAAAGATTGACAAATCATTAACATTGCCGTTGTCTGTTATCCATATTTCACACATTATTTATTCAATCTAGTTTTTGAAATAACAGAGAAATAGTGACAAACCATGAATTCTTTTTTTTTAAATAATACATAAATACGTTCATCTTGAGCCGAGTCAGTTGTTCATTTGATGTGAACACAACAGTGAGGATGACTTGATGAAGGCTGGTTGGAGATGGGGGAATTGGTGCAAACACAAACGGGTGAAGATGAAGGTGAAAAGTTTCTCTTGACACAAAACAGACGAGGTTCAGGAGTCGGCTCGCTGGAAACAGATCGACCTTCTCCTCAGTCGGCAGCTGGGGGCCTCTTTAATTTTCAGCTTTCTTTTCTTCTCTAGCAATTTGAGCTGCAAGGCAGGAACATATACTGAGGCATTGATAAATGATTTGCTCAAAGTTAAACTGTAACGTTCTTTTCAACCCATAAACTATTTCAGTTGAAACAAGTTGTGAACTCATCATCAATGTACTATATTATTAGTTTTGAGTTCTGAGACCTATTTTTCCTAAAATTAAAAACACACATGGATCTTTACAGGAATGTTTTGAGAATTATTTTTAATGGAAATAAGCATTAAGGAGAACCCCCGTGCTCAGAGTTCCACTTCTGGATCCAAAATCCTGAACAAATCTCATTCTTTCTTGAGTTTTTACAAAACCAACAATACAGTCATCCATCTTTTCCTGATACTTCATCTAAAGTATTTATATCTTATTTTATAGTTTAACTAGAATATAACTAAACAAGATGCTCCACATTCCTCATTTTAACACAGACGACAGAATTACCCTCTGATATTCCCCCTCTAAAATAACACATAGCCTAAAATTGTGACTAATTATTGTAATAGTATGACTTTATTAAAGTAAAAGTTAGTTTTAATACATATTCTTACATTTACACTAAATCAATAAATTGAGGTTTTATTATTTTAAAAGAATAAGGATGAGAAAAAGGCTGCGGGGTCTAAGTGGGTCATAAACAACAGGACCCATGTGTTGATCAGATCGATACTTACGGCGAACCTCCAGTTTACACTCCACCATGTCCTCTCCGCTGTCGTTGACTGCTTTGCACGTATACACCCCCCCGTCGAAGGTACAGGGCTTACGGATCTCCAGTGTCAGGATGCCCTGCTTACTGAGCATCCGGTACTTGGCTTCATTTGAGATGTCCATCTTGTTTTTGTACCAGGTCACTTTGGGCTAATAAGGTAAATAAAGAAAATAAAGCAGGCCGCAGATTACTTATCAGAGGTTCATTAGTGACAACCTTAATCTCTAAAATGATCCATGTACTATGTCAGCGTGACTGTTTGCATTATAAGAAATGTGTGTGTGTGTAGAGATGTCAGTTGTAATGACCCCTGACCTTTGGTATGCCTCTGACTGAGCAGCTGAGTGTTGCGTTGTATCCGGCGATGACAGAACGGTTCACTAAAGGATGCGTGAACTTGGGAGCCTCTGTGAAGTCGGCGTCTTTGTAGCTGGGCGGCTTGTACTCGATACCTGAGGAGGCAGAGACTCAGATTTCACATTGAACATAAAGACTAATGCTCCATGACGTAAAATGAGGGCAGTAACTCCTTATACATTACTATGCGTGCAGTGTCAGATCCCACCTGTCTTCTGGATGTAAGCGCTGTCCTTGGAGTTGCAGGCCTCGTCGCTGACGCCCACCTGGTTGATGGCAGAGACGCGGAAGACGTACTCGTTCCCCATGATGAGGTCAGACGCGATGCAGTTGGTTCGCCGGTACTGATCGTAGACCGTAAACCACTCCTTCATAGGAATAAGGACAAAAATTATCTGGTTCAGATTATATCCAGTATTTGGATCAGCCGGGATGGGTTCCAGCTCCCCTGTGACCCTCACAGATATAAGTGGTATGTCACTAATGGATGGATATAATGACTGTTATAATAGGATGGTTAATTCTATTCAATTTCCTTTGTTTATACGTGTGAAATCAACTTGTACAACAATTTATACCCAAATGAAATGACACAATCTTAATTGAATGAATTATAATTACTGCATCATACACTAATCACCTGTTGATTTAATTTAAAAATAGCTTAATAATCTACCTGGAACTACATGACTTTTTTACCTATTTATTAATTTAGGATGAAACAAGAATGAAACAGGATATTAAAGTGCTTTAAAGTACATGCGCCCTCAGCACTTTCATCTCTGAAGCAGGTACACGCTACACGTTGTTATTGGTAACATGATGATCAACATCCCCAGGGTCGCTATAAAGAGATGCAAATGAAATTAATTTGATCTAATAATGACTACGGTGAAACATGAACCGTGCGCTGAGCCGGGCGGTAGAACAATGGTCCCTGCGTCACTGCACAGACGATCCAGACCGGGTCAAGGCTGCGAGGATAAGATTAGGACATTCCTGCTCGCCGTTGTTCCTGGCAGCTCGCGGTAGAGGATGGTGACAGCTGGGGCTCTTGCCAACAAGCCCATAAAGTATCGCTCCTGCTCCACAAAGGAGACTGTGTGCTCAGCAATGGCTGATTACAGTGGATGTGCCACAAGAGAGGCTAAAATATCCCTCGGTGTCTATGCAGCATTCATCCTCCCACATGTTCACCTCCACTCGTGTGTTAACAGAACAGGTTCGCTCAGTTGGTGTCGGTCAGAAGTAAAACTGAAGGAGCTATAACAACATGGGGGACCACTGCCTTCCTCTGAGGACACCTCTTGGTTTCCTGTAACCCAGACTTGACTTGAGATCAGTGTCGGTGAATTCTAGAGGTTTCACATCCGTCAGTCCACTGGGGTCGGCTGTGGCCCTGCTAACGTAAATGTTGTCGTCCACCCATGTCAGCCAGAGTATGCACGGAACCCTATTTGACGTCCACCTACAGACCAAGCTGAATGTAAACATATACAATATATCCACTGACTAGAGTGAAATCGAAAGTGGGATCAAGTGTTAAATGCCAGAACAACACAGACCCCCATTTTAGTATAGATGGAACCGTAGGCATGTGTGACTGAGATGAGTAGATCAGGGGACAGGGTGCATGGGCAGAGTGGTGAAATAAAAACAGATATGAGTGTTGTTGAGCCTCACCATGGTTTTCTTCTCAGCTTTCTGAACAAGGTAACCGAGGATTTCACAGTTACCGTTGTCTTTAGGCGGTTTCCACTCGAGCGCCACGTTGAAACCCCAGATATCCATGATCTTCAGAGCCTCAGGAGGCCCGGGCAGATCTGCAGAGGAGGGAGGCTGAATGAAAGCTGCCCCACCCTACGTGAGCAGGTCATAAGTGCAGTTACCACAGAGGCTGTACTTACCAACAATCTGCAGATTGATACTCGCTGTGTCTTCCACGTTTTCAATCTGCACGTGGAGATCGTACTTCCCCGAGTGTTTTCTCTCCGTCTTGCGGATGAAGAGGATCGTGTCCAGGTCGCTGTTCCTCAAGCTAGCGAATGAGGCGTCTAGAGGTTCCCCGTCTTTGCTCCATGTCACCTTAGGCCTGGGCTTCCCCTGCACGATCCCACAAATGACCAAACAACAGTGTCATGGCTGAGTAACGGCAGTACAATGCCAGTTTGAATTTTGTATTTTAATATTTATAATGTTTACTCTACCTGGAATGGAATCATAATGTTGACTGAGTCTCCAACTATCTTGATGAGAGTCTGGCGGAGATTTCTGGGAAGCCATATTTTGGGGCGCTCTGTGCAAATAGAAAACAGAAAACAGTGTTGAACTGGAAGAGATCCAAACAAACGAAGATGAATGACTTTCAATGAGAATAAAGGTTTGACTATATCATGCTTGTGTGTCATATATGTTAAATTCTGTCTATTTAGTGTTTTATCATTACTCCAACCTCCAAATGAACATGACAGATACTAGAATATCTAGCAGCTGTAATGTTGAGTGCCGCCCTAAAACAAGTCTCCTCACGCATTATCTCTCTGATGGTGATGGGTTGAGCCAGAGTGGAGGCGCCGCTGGGTCCCGCCATGTTGAAGGCTCGAACACGGAACTGCAGCCTGTCCCCGGTGGTGAGACCCCTGACAACCAGGGACGTCCGGTCAGTCAGACCCTCCATGGCTGGTATCCACTCATCAGCTGCGAGCACAACACACATGGTTCACTCAAAAGCAAATGTCACTATGGACCAAAAAGGTACGAATAGAAGTTCAATTGAGCCTCTATGTTGTAATTAGATGTTTATCGTGAGGCTAAAGGTGGGAAACTGAAACAAATGTTGATAGGCTTTGATCGTTCTTGCTTTCTATTCACGTTAAGTATCAATAAAACATCACAAATCATTATGAATTCAAACAAAATTTATTTTTCTGGCTGTTTGGAAGAGATCTATTGCTGCAAACCAGTGTGTAACTGTTTGTTAAACCTGAACTTAGACGATATATCCTTCAGATAAAATACTTTCTTATCAATAGCAGGGGTTGGCTCTAGCACTTACTGCCCTCCTTGCAGTACTCAATCCCATAACCCTCGAGTTCAGCCGCGCCGATCCTCTCAGGCGGCCGCCACTTCAGCGAGATGGAAGTGTCACTGATGTCCTCGACACACAATCCGATGGGCTCACTCGTGGGGGCTGAGAAGGCAGAAAGATGAGCTTTTAGTTCACTCATCTCAAGATTGATTACTGATAAAATAGATGAACCTGATCAGGAATTGACAAATGGAAGGAACAAGAACCTTCACTGGGCTTTCTAACATCACCAATTACAACTTAACTTTTGTCGTTCCCTTGACTGTTCCATTTGAAACATACAGTGAATTCATGAACCAATCTCAAAATAAGAGGGTGGAGTGTATTGGAAAGACAACACACGTTTTTTAAATAAAGTTGCTTGCAGATTTACTGGCATGTGATTTGAGTCTGTGATGCTTTCAGTGGAATCAGCAACGCAGTTACTCTACCTGAAGAAACAGGTTTCATACACCATATGCAAATAATTCTTATGGTGTAAGAGATTGTAACTTATCAGTTACTTATCTGTTATTAATGGCTTTCAGTTTTTCCTCAGCTTTAAGTGCATTCAATATTCAAGATTAACTTTGTTGTCCCACAAATGAGATTATTTGTCTTGGGTCCTCGTCCCATGCTGCAACCATTAACATACACACACATGCGTCATTAAACAAACATCCATCCGCCCTTGTACAAGCAGCATTTGAAGCTCCATATGCACCAGAAATAATGTTTTGAGATCATGAAAACCCTCAAAGTACATCCATCCATTATCTTTACCACTTTGTGGGTCAGGCAGGAAGCTGCAGCCAATCCCAGCTGATATTGGATGATAGTCATATCACAGGACCAACATACAGAGACAAACAACCGCATACTCCTCACAGAAGGACCCTGGTTGAAGGATTCAAACATGGAACCTTCTTGCTGTGAGGCAACAGTGCTAACCAAAGTACCATCGTTCCGCCCCTAAAAGTACAATGTCCCTTCAATCAGACAACAAAAGTAAGCAAGTCAAACACAAACACTAAATGGATGAGAGCCGACTTAAAAATGTTTCCATTGTGTAATAAGTTTATGCTGTTTATTTACTATGTTATGCTAGTCCTCAATTAATGAGACAGACTTGATTATGATGGTCCCACATGAATTTCTTTATTAGATATTTGTGTCATCAGTAATGAAAGCCACGCAGGCTCACAGTTGATTAGCCTCTAAGCCTGTATGTGGTATCTTTTATCATCCAGGGAAAGATGAGCCGTCTGACCGACCTGCTGAGCCCACGTCCCTCAGGGATAACATGACACGATTAAAGTTCACTTTAAACGACTTTGGTTCATCAGCCACGTCCCACGCATCCCTTACAAGCTCTATGCAGCTAAGTTCATGGTTTAAGAAAATACTCCACAAAAAAAAAGGAAGTAAATAATTCAATATTATAATTCTAGACTTTCAGCCTTGGGATTTTGGACCTGTGCTCTCATTTAAACACTGTAGAGGTCAGCTTGAACTATAAAGGAGCAGAGCAAATGTAAAATAGAATACTGATAGATTATGGAACGGTTCAAGCTCGTGTGGAGCAGCGACCTCAACAAGCAAGCAGCTCGATACATTTATATTTTAACAGCTGAACGAGCTTAAACAAATAAAGAAAAGCTACAGGAAAACTCACCAAAGCTAGAGCCCAGTGGTCCCTGTTTAATACACACTACTGCTCACTGTGAATGTACAAGTGAAGAATCCGCCAATGACAACAAAGATATATTACCGAGGTAATATTTAGTCCGCCTTGTTTCAAAAAACTTGTTGACAAGATGAGTGAAAGGTGCTGAATATTAGCTGTGGAGGTGTTGTAAATAAGGCCGGGATGTCACAGCACAGGACAAGGGCACTGCAACAACAGGGCAAGCATATGACGGGAGCACCTGTCAGAGGTCAAGGGTTTCCATGTGTGAGGAAAGTCTCCACAGCAGGGAGTGTTTAAAAATGGTAGCGTGCAAGTGTAAAGCCCAGAGGTGAATCACTGTGCAAGACAAAGAAAACAAGAAACTTGCAAAATCAGCCACATGATTACCAAATCATGCTGAAAGGGGAATTCTGGAATTTTGCAACTTGGGCCCTATGTTTATACATGTTGGTGTTTAAATGAATGGTACTCACAAAATCTCACTCTCAAGTCCAGGGGTGGCTACAATGTAATCTAATGGGGCAACTGCGACAGTCTACAAAACGTTTTGTCAATTAAGGGAATAAAATTGTTCTTCTGGTTCTTTTCTAAGAGTCCAGCAACATGACACATGTCTCCCTTGATGAGAAGTCTCACCCCCAAGTAACGCAAGACCTGGGTTGATTCCGGCCGGCAGCAGCTGCTCCGTTTTCAAAAGCTTTGAACCATATTTACAAACCCACAATTAAACACAATCAATTCTCGTTTCTACTTCTGAAATCTACGCAATAAACCAACATCTAAAAGTGAGTATTGCCTACTGTGGACAGGTTGCAGCACTAGCTCTAGTTCAGGCTCCACAGGGGTCTCCTTTGACAGAGGTGGAGCTCCCCCCACAGCAGGAGGATGACTTTCTGTTGGGGGAACCACCTCGGCTGGTGGTGTCTCATTCTCAGCTGGAGCTCCCTCTCCCACTCGGTGTGCTGCCCCTGCAGGGGTTTCTGGTTCCTGATCAACCCCAGGAGGTGTAGGGGCCTCGGTCTCAGACTTCCTGGCTTCTGCCTCCACTGGTTTCTTCTCCGCTGTCTTTGGAAGCTTAGGCTTTGTCATTCTCTCCTCATGTAAAGCAGCCCTGGTGCTGATTCAAGCTGGTGGTTGTATGTGTCCTCCTCTTCTGACAAATGGCTTCCTCGAACCTATGCTATCATTCACTCTCCCTCTCTTTTGTTCTCTTCTGTAGCCAATGCAATGTTTCTACAGCAGCCCCCACAGAAGCACGAACCCCACTGTGCTAAGCAGCTGATCCCAGCAGAGACAAGCGCTTCCAAGCCATTATTTATGGGGAGGGATGCCATGGATAGTTTCCTAATCAGCTGTCTTGTCTTACAAGCAATTGGCCATCTGGATACAATGATGTTCTCTCTTAAATCAACAAGTGGAGGATGATATGGTAGTAAGAAATCAGTGATGGACAAAGAGATAATCCAAAGCTGAGCCCCTGCCTTGTAGGATACTGTTACACAGAGTATATTGGTACGAGCCTGGTTCCAGTACTCTGGATCATGGCACATAACTCCAAGAAGTTTGCTATTCAATTCAAATGAAGAGGCATGGCAATCCGATTCAACTTTGTTCTAAGTCTGCTTATCGAGGTATTATTGTATATTTACTGGGGCCTGATGTGTGGCACCTTTTCCAGATATTCTTAAGATAAAATGGCCATGTGGTGAAGAAATGTGTTTGTGAGGTCACATCCACCTCAACCTTTGACCCCCAAATCTAATCACAAATTTGAAGGAATTCCCTCAAGTTGTTTGCAAGATGTTACGTTCACAAGCATCAATTCCTCTGCCTGTCCCCTGTGATGATGTAACACAGACACACAACCCTAATGACCGATATTACTCAGGAATGACCCGTGGATCATGCAACGTATGTGCGACCTATATTTTAGTGACATAGAAACAATCCACACACATCTTGTATTACAACAAACACACAGCAAGCATAACTCATGTCATGACCACAATTTGACCCCAGAGAAACCTTAGACTGACCAGACCAGATATGGACCAACCCCAGAGCAGTGAAACATCACACACACACACACTTCGTCAGCAGGTCTACCAGCGCTCATGCAGACGATCCAAGGGTACAATACAGATTTTTTTCAATTTATGATATGCCTCATGTCATAATTTCAATAATACACTCTTGTTATATAATCTCTGGGCAGTGAAAATCGATCAAATGTGTGAAATCAATGACAACATCTGGAACAAGACTCACCGACTGGCACAAAGGGCTGTGAGGCCTGACTGTGACGAGACATGCCGATGCTGTTGACGGCGTACACTCGCATTTCGTACGGCACTCCTTCGATCATCCTCTTGGCTTCGAAGGTGGTTTCAGAGTACGGGTCAAAGTTCAGCCTCATCCACCTGTAGCCCTTTGTCTTCTTTCTCTCCAGCACGTAGCCTGAGAGTTGAAATGGATTCGTCGTCAACTTGTTTGGAATAAAAGGAATAACAGAATGATTTCAATATTTATTTGTTTTGACCGGTGATTGGCTGTCCGCCGTCAAAAGAAGGGGGATCCCACTGGACAACACACGAGTCCTCCCCCACACTGAGGATTCTGGGAGCCTGGGGAGGATCTGGAACATCTGGAGGGAAAACATTCATCATATGATGATTTGACAGAAAGAGTTACTGAACCATCTGACATTGAATCTTTTTTAGCTTCATGATTATATGACGTGAGTTTATGAATTAGATTCGTTCTTTGTGTGTGTGGAAACTATAGACTGTAAATATAGATGGAAGACATGATGGTCACTCAAAAGTGAAGCCAAATCATCTTGATGGCCTCCTAGTTGCCGGCTGTAGTATAGGTTATAAACCCGCTTCCTCCATGTTCGTGGATGGGACATTGAAAAACAAAATTTGCCCCAGTTGACATCGAAAGCACAAGATGGCGTCACCTGTACTCATGATATTTTAACTTGCGTTTAGCAAGGGAGGAAGTGGAGACACATCGGCCATCTTGATATACAGTCTATGTTGGTAACAGCGATGATGTCTAGTTTGATTTAAACCAACTCTTCTCATTAATTTCAGTCTAAGTTGTATCTTACCAACAACTTTCACGTTGATATCTGCAGTGTCCTCCCCTGCAGGGTTTCGGACCACAACGGAGTAGATGCCCTCGTCCTGCCTCTCAGCGCCCTCGATGGTGAAGACACAGTGGCCCTTGGTGGAATCAACATGGACCCTGCTGTCTCCCTCTGTGAGGATCTACACAACGGGAACCAGAGCACAGTTACTGGATTGTGCCTGAGCTGAGACTCTACTGGTGACTCTCCATCCGGATCCTGTGATGGTGGTACAGTGGACGTGGTTGAGGCAAGTTAACGACATGCCACGTTTGGAGACATGATAAACACAACACTTTGCAAAAGGTAAGTTTCTCAAAGCATAAATCATGCTTTTCAAAGCCAACAACACATGTTGATTTGAACAACCAACTCCAGACGTCCCCAAAGCTTACCTATAGTAGTTTGTCCAGAGAGAAACCTGAACTCAAGGTCCACTCAATCTGTTACTGACTCTGACAGTAAAAAAACACTTTCACACTGAGGAAAATAACAGACCTTTTCTCTACTGACACTTGGCTTCAGTATATGTCAGTTTGACATTTTAACAGTAAAGTTAATCTGTTTGACTTCTGGATATGGTACTTTACTCAAAAAGTAATTCTTTATTTTTATAAAATTACCTTAGAAAATACTTACTGCCCAGTTTCCTTTGCTTTATGTCTGAAGGGAGATTTGTGACATGCTCTTACCTCACTGACATGCCAGGTAATACACATGCAGGTTTTTTGATGCACCAGAGAAGCTGCTTTCATCTCTTTGTCTTTGCCGTTGCAGCCTGTGTTTCTCCAGGGTTTTAAATCAAATGGTAGTACCAACAATTATGTCATAGTTTCATGGTGGCTGTGTGCATTATCTTTCAATTTCAAAACTCAAGTGGTGAAACAACTTTACACAAGGTTGGCTGGTTGTGACTAAGACTCTAGGTGAACCTGTTTCATTATGTTGTGTCTGTAAGGGCACACGTGGTCAAAAGCTGACACACCCGACTGCAATGCAAGCAAGACAAGATCCATACACGCAGGCATGTACACATGCACACTTACTTCACCATCCTTCACGGTCCAAGAGGTTGCCGACCGTCCTTTCTCTCCTCCCTCAGGTTTTACAGAACTAGCCTACGTTAGAGCAGAGCAAAGCGGTAAAAGCCAAAGAGATGCGAGAGGCCCTGAAACCTCTCGTTCTCCTCATCTGAAAGATCAGTAAGCAACTAGGCATCATTGAATTGGCTGTTAGGAGCATTTTCTACAAAACTAAGCGGTGCCACTTAATAGTTATTTCCAGGCTGTTTTGTATATTGTTTTAATTTTGCCAGCATTTGTCTGAATTATTTCAGCATTAGTAAAGCTGTATTTTTGAATGAGGCGTTGCTCGTTCAGAAATTTCAAACCTCACCTACCGAATTCTGGATAGACGGCACATGTCAGTTCAACAACACAAGACTATCTGCCGGTTTTACCTTCTCTCCTTTGGTCCAGATCACTGTGGGTGCCGGGTCTCCTGTGATGGGGACGTCCAGACGCAGTTTGTTTCCAGCCACCACCACGATGGTTGAGTCAGCGGTACGACCCATACAGTCCAGGTGGATCTTGGGAGGATCTTGGAAAAGGGGCAGAAATGGTGAATACGAACGGGCTCTTGCATTTCAACTGGTTTAATCTGAGCGCTTATAGAGGTTAAAGTTGTGGTACCTTGGCGCGGCACGAAATCGATCTTCACCTCTAGGAGCAAAAGAAAAAGAAAAAGTGAGAATGTTTTAGTATATTTGGTATTGTGAGGCTTTACTGATTACTGATTTTTTGCCTTTAATTTAGAAAAGTACAAATATTACCCAAGAAATTGAGTTTGGCAGAAAGGTTGAAAGCGTAGCCGTCTGGCACAAAAGTGTAGTCCCCCTCATCCTCTGGTTTGACCTCGTCAATTGTCAGTTTGTGGTTCCTAAAAAGTTTTTCAGAAGTTTATTTAATGGCGTCCTGGGATGAACGCAGAACATTTGATGTGTGCACAAAATTGTCCTCAGACTCCTCACCTGCCGATATGTGTGATTTTTATTCTGGCGTCAGGCTTGACCTCTATGCCGTTCTTAAACCAGGTTCCCTTCACGTTCTCATCCGACACCTCACACTTGAAAACCGCCTCATCCTTTGGCCTTCACCGTGAGGTCGGCGATGCTCTGGTAGACCTCCAGCTCTTTCTCTACACAGTCAGAAAAACAACAGGCTCAGGAGGTGGGAGTCGAGGCCGTCAGACTTCAGGAGGGGGCGTCGCTTTATGAGATGACGGAATGAGATTCAATCATATGAAGATGCGTGAGGATAATGTGATGAAAGAAAATAGATGCAGAAGTTGTACACGAGGATATTATGGTAATAATGTATTCAAGTGAGAGGTGTTCATTATCTTTTGCGGCCTGTGTGTGTTGTATCATAGCAACAGACACAAGGGGGTTGGCTGATTGGATTTACGATAGAAAATAAAGTGGGTGGATATGAAGACCAGATGCACAAGCCTGCGGGTTATTACTGTACATCATGAGAAATATTGTACATGGGAGTTATTAAAGTTATCTCCAAGAAATTGATTTCTGGCTGTGACAGCTCACACTGAGCTCCTTGTAAAGGTCACAGGAGTTTCACGTAGGCTGACTGCCATGGAGGCTGAACAAGGTGGGAATGGCATCATAATGGGAGTTCTGCTGCGGTGGACTGAGGTGTTGATCCCTGCTGCACGTAGGCAGCTAGTCATTCTTGGCAGGCTCTGCATTCAATTAACAGGCCAGACAAGCTCAACAGGACTGAGAGCGAAGTTAGGGTTTGAATCGGAACACAACAACCTCTGTAGGGACACACACCTGTGCATCACATATGAATATATATACAAACACAGCAGTATATATATTCTATACAAAACCAGGACTAAATTACAGCTCCTAACCACAAAAAATGTCCATTTATAATCAAACATTGATGGCTGCCATGTGATGGAAGTGGTTTTGGTACATAATGAGTTCTTCTGCTCTGTGAGCTGATGGTACTGAGATGAAATTGTTACTGCAGAGGTAGAAAAAAGGAGGATGAAACTAGCTAGCTTATATTTTGCCTACGTCCTTGTACTGATGAATTTGAACCGTCACCATCCTTCATTTTTAGATCACCTGTGGATTAAAATCAAGACATATAACAGGTGCATCCACCTTAAATCTCCACCTGCAAATTATCCCAATTTGTTAAAAACACATTGAAGATCATAAAGATATAAAAATCGAATAACTATATAAAAGTCTGACTTTTCTGAGGGGCCCAGTGCACATCTGTCACCAGCAGACCGTTGTGACGTGGTACAAGAGGAGAATCTATCATATACTAATAAAATAAACCTTTAAACCCGCAACTTGCTTTTTCAAATATGTAAAATATTTGAACATTTTTTGAGGCAAATAAAAGATGAGTTTGCATCATGAAATTGTAGAATTTATAAGATCTGTTTTTTTATAAAGGAATTCCAGGTTTTATTTTGCTTTAAATTACACATGGTGAGAAAGCAGTGATTTCATTGTGACAAAGAAACAAAAATCCCCAAAACAACAAAACAACAGGGAAAACAAAAACACAACAATTAAAAACGTTCCTGACATAAACCACATCCTTCCACCAAGTTTCGTAGAAATCAATTTGGTTGTTTTTATGTAATCCTTTTGGCTTTACAAACAAATAAACAAAGTATAAAACAATTAACAAACAATTGGACTTGGCCGAAGACACAACCTCCTTGGTAACAAAGACCAAAGAGCGAATCCAGGTCGCTCGAGCAGACCTGTGCCCTTCAGGTGAAATATGGTCCAAGTCTTCTAACTTTAGCTGGCATGCACACATCCCTGCAGTAACCTTGGCAGAGTGATGCGGGCAACGACAAGAGCCACTACATCCTAAGAATAGACGGCATGCCAAGGGTGGGGAGGCCACGTGACCGTCGGTGTGGTATGAGAATGTGCACTGGGAGCATTCATCACTGACAAAAGAGGCTCGCGCTGTACTCGGCACACAGCATGACTGGGACTCACCCTGCACCAGGAGTTCAGCCATCGACTCATCGCCGTTTGTTTTAACCTTGTAGTGGCCGCAGTCATCCTTGGTGGCCTCGTTAATGATCAGAACGTGTTTGCAGCCGTCCTTCTTGAAGCGATACTTGAAGGACTCGTCTCTTGTCAGTTCCACGCCGTCTTTCTCCCTAAAATCGATAGTGTTTGAAAGTATCATATAGTCAAACTCAAGACCTGGTTTAATGCTAAAGTGACTCAAATTTAAAAGCTTATGTTTGGAGCTTTCAAGCATGTGTCACATTATGATCTTCTTCCCAAATATGACCACTTCACAACATGTTGTCATTAAGTTCATGTAACGAAAATGTATCTTCACTCTGTGAAGATAGTATGAAGTTGTTAAAAGCTGTGAAACAAGCGTGACCTATGACCTATTATTTTGACCTTTGACTGCTGCCAATCGTCGACCTTTGCAGCACAGGCTAGTGACTTAATTTGAAACCTGAAAACTCAAATAGTAGAACAATTTTGAAAAGGTGAGAACACAAATTTGTGCATGGATTTTTGTGACTTTGTATTCTGACAGTTCCTCGTTCCTCATAAATCTTTAAGTCTGAGCGAATTTTTTTATGCTTCAGTTCATTGACCTTTGGCCTCAGTTCCATTAAAGTGATTTTACACTCAAATGGAAGCCATCACACAACTTTCTCCTCCAGATAAAGGTCACATGGAACATACTAAAATGCCGAAGTGACCTTTTCATTGAGGTGATAATTTACAGCCTGCAGGACGACGTCAGTCCGTCACAGAGGCAGTGCTTTAAACACATGACAAACTCAAATGCCATCTGCTGGGTGTCTGAGCAATAAACACCTGGTGTGAGAGTGAAATAAAATCTGCTTGAAACTGGAAGAGAAACTCAAACAACTGTGATTACATTTGATTTAATGACCCCTAATAAAAGCCTTTATCCAACGAATGCAAATTACTTTTTGTCCAAATTTGATAAGCAGCTACAGGCAGCAATAAATTGTTGATTCTTACCACGGCGATGGTTGTCCACCCAACTACACTCATGTTTCTATACAGATCCTGTTGTGTTCCCCTCTGTGTAAACTCAACAGTGTATCAATGGATTTTCACCAAACTCAGTGTGTATATTGTTTCATCGTTTATCTCCAGATGATTAACTTTTGGAGCTGATCGGTCAGGCCTTGGGGCATCAGAAAGGAATGAGACCTGTATGATTGTTGCATGCACGTGCGCAGAAAAGCACTATCTTCTGAGTTCATGCTGAATATTACCTGCCTACCAAAGACAATAAAAATGTTGTGGATATTTTAACATGCAGCGCTCGCTCTCAGATGGGATGGAGGGATTGGTGACAGGGGATGGCAGACAGTTTATCAAGGAGGAATGTTTGTTCATTATGGTATGAAGGGGAGGACATCCCCCCCCATCATCTCTCCACTCATCAGGTTGTTTTCCTTGATGCAACACAAATCAAGGATTTAATGATCTAAGGCCATAAGAATTCAGCTACTAACAGACGGTGGATTTATGAGCGTGAGGAAGAAGCACTAACCATTTGACATTGGCTCCTTCCTCTGAGACTTCACACTCCAGCTCCACCCGCTCACCATTCATGACCATCTGATCCTCCAGAGTCTTCACGATCAGGATCGGAGGCTCTGCAGAGAACAGATAAAAATGAGAAACTTACGTGAAACTTCTTAATCCCACAAAATCCAAATTTTTCTGGATTTCTCTAAACCTCTGATCACCTTTAACAAAGAGCTCGGTGGTGGACTTCTCATCCCCCACCACACAGCAATACGCAGCGTCATCCGCCAGCGAGCAGTGGTTGATGGTGAGGTAGCGCATGTTGCCGACACTCTCAAATATGTACCTGAAAAGAGCAAGAGGATTTTCAAACACTTATCATACAACATATTGTGTTTCAGGAAACCTTTGCTCTTGTTTCCATGACACTTACTTGCTAGAGAAGTCATGGAACAACACGGTCGGGAATTTGATGAAATATGAGTGAAAAAGAGACAAGACAAAGAAAATGAGAAACTTCATCAAAATGAACCTGATAATTTCTGGTCTTTGTTGGATTCACGACAATGTACAGGCACAGCACGTTGATTGAGATGAGGCGGATTCAAACCTTCCAGTCGGATGGATTTCCTGCCCGTTCTTCAGCCATTTCACCTCAACATCTGAATTGGCGACCTCCACCGCAAGTTTTATTTTCTGGCCCTTTTTCACTTGGTAGGCAGGATCCAACTTTTTCAGGAAAGCTAAGTTCATACGTACGATATGATAATCAGTCAGTGTTGTTTTTCCTACATTTGGTTAGATCAAGAGACGCTCATTAAAAAGTCCTACCTTCGCTTTTCTTCTCTTCCTTCTTCATCTTCTTCAGTCGCTTCAGCATGCCCCTCAGGTCGGTGATGCCGTGCTGAAAAGCAATCTTCTCAAATTCTGAGGCAGGAGCGTGGCTGAGAATATTCCATACGTCCACGTCGGGCTCCGCGTTCACCTGCACGGCTCTGATCCACGGGGAAAACAGTCAAGACGAAACCATAGTGTGTTACATCATGAATATAGACTAAAACAGACATACGCTAACAGTAAAATGTTGGTAATACTTGTTTTATTTACATAACAAGCAAATGAGGATTAGTGAATTTCCTAGATTGTTTATTGATTCATAGCAAACATATGGTCAGTGGGCTAATAATATATGACTACACTTACGCATGAGTACAAGCAATGCTCATTGTTTTAAGGCCTTACCCAAGCTTCTTACCTCCCTTGTTCATATATAAATATATAAATTAATAATCTATTTTAAACCTAAAATATATATTTTCCTCAAGATTCAGTGCATTGTATTTTTTATTTCCCCAAATTTCATTTGGAGGTGTTTATGCAGAAACAAAAATCTATTTGCAGTAGCCACCTGTTGTCTCTGTGTGTTTTTACCACACCTGTCCACTAAGTGTCCTCAGCAACTTTTCTTCCTCATTCATTCACAGACTGCTGACTCGGTTCCTGTCGCCTCCTCTTATCAACTCATCACTGTTTGTGGACAACACTGTGTTTTGACAAGTTTAAGTTGTTTATCTCGGTTGTCTGAGCTGCTTAAACTGTTTCAGCCTTTTCTGCTATTTGTCTGCCTGTTTTCTGTTTTCTTGTTTCTTACTTGTTGCTGCATCTGAGTGATCAGAGAAAACTGCCTTTCTGCTTTGTTTTGATTATTTCTTGGTTTATGTGCTATTATTTAACTGTTTAATACGGTGAAAGCATTATTATACATTAGCTCAAAATTAACCTGACATATTCTATTAACAATCAGGGGACAACACACTGTAAAAGAAATTGTTCACATTTAGTATGATAAATCCTTAATACTATAGATTTGTAAACAACAACATTTGATATTATCACTTATTGATCAGATGATAATTGGAAAGCGTTACAGCTCTTCCATCATTGTCATAAATATAAACATATTGTTAAAATAACAGAATCTTCTTTTCCACACAGCTCGTCAACAGTTTCTTACCGATGTGAGCTTTTTAAGAAACTGCTGCTCATTCAGAGGAAGAACCCAAGAGGCAAATATGGCAAAACAAACCAGACAAGTTTAAACACAGCAGAGGCAACACAACCAGCATATTAGAAATATTATTCTATCTCACAGTAGGGACACTGTGAGGAAGCACAGCTGTTATTAAATACAATGTCAGTTCAATCACATGTTAACAACATCATGCTTTGGTTTAGGGTGCAACGTATTGTCCAGTTTCTCCCGTGCACAGAGAACAGGAAGTGTGTGTGTGACAGTGGTGTCTGATGTGTTGGAAAATTGACTTGGGCCTCTGATAAAAAAAACAAACACGATAAGTGAATCTCAGGGGGCTGGAGTCCAAATGGTCTGGAAACAATAATAATAAAGGAGTGAAAAGAAACAGCAAAAATGTGTCTGTTAGAGATTAGAGAGGTGTTGTTGTTCTAATGAGATTAAAAAAGTGCAATACGTTTGGGCACGTAGGTTTCCAGGACTCTTTATGGTGTGAAATGAGGGTATAATTGGATGCATGTGTATATATGTATGATGTAATTTCACTGGCAGAGAAACCTTTGCAAAGTCAATATTATGCCAAACCTCATTTGCTATTTGAAATCCGGACTCAAAGTTCACATCAGGTTACTCTCACGTGTTAATGTTGATTTACACACAGGTAAAGTTTGTGATTATTCCAACTTTAAGTTTGCAGATGCAGACGTTGCTTACTCTCTGAAGACCCAGGGGAGGGGGGGCGATCCAGAAAGAATGAGATTGTGACAGAGTTAGATCTTAAAAAAGTGAACATTAAAATCATGATTTTGTCTGTGCTCACCTCTTCTTTAATAAGGTGCTGAAGTCCAGCTCTCCTGAGTCTTCTTTTCCATCGGTGCTACTGCGGAAAAATCGTCCGACAGCAACAAAACATCAACAACACGAGATCGCTTCTTTATCTCTCCGCAGAAAGGATAAATGTTAATACTATACAGGCATGGTTTGTTTTACAGTGAATAAAACAGATCCACATACCCAGGTTTTTAAACAACATAAAGACAAGAGAAATTGTGTTGGACTGTTGGCTGAAAGGGAACGAGTGGGTTGATAGATACAGTGGAAGTGAAGACAGGCAGATGTTTTGCTGGAGCGACAGGTGCTGCCATGTTTGAAGGAACGGGGCAACATTTTGGGAAATACACTCGTTGATTTATGCCACTTCAGTGTTTGTGTGGAACCAGAGCTGGGGGTCCATTGGCGAAAAGACAGGAGACACGGGAAAAACCATTAGGAAAACTGGATCCCCACGCAATAAGGGGGGCAGCCAGCTATTTCAAGGAAGGTTGCTCACAGCGTGTGTAGCCACAGACTTCCAGGTTTGCATCCATGTTGAGCAACCCACTTTACATTTCTGTTTCTCCCACCTGACACATACAAGCATCTTACTGTGGAACTTTTACTGAATTAGAGAGTTTGACTGAAAGTAAAGAGGTAGACAAGAAACTTAGGGAGAGACAGAGGATGACATGGAAAAAAGCACATAACGTTAAAGGCTGTTTCTTCTTGCTTCTACTCCTGCTTCACCATGTCAAAGACTTTACCCAAAGATATGAGCGTGGTCTCCAACTTTTCATTTAGCTCTCGGCAAAAATGTCACGTAGCACCTGTATTTCCCAAAATGTTAGACTGTTCCTTTAAGCCATCGACAGCAGCAGCAGCAACAGTCGTCCGAGCAAGAACAATAGAAAACACTCAAGGTTAAATAGAGACCAGCAGTGGCTCGATAGAGGGCGTGTTCATGTGGATCAGGAGATAAAGACGAGGTCACAGATTGGACTGTCTGCTTGTTTCCTGCCTCTGATCCAACAGAAGGATTAGAAGGTGAGTCCCTGGTTTACGTGGTGAAGTTACAACACAGCCACGGCTGCACTTCCTCTATGTGGCAACCGCGTGGAAGAGCTCGGCGCGCTCTCTTGATCAAACCCCCCGTCAAAGCCCACTCTGTGGTGGCTGTTTGTGCAGCTGGCTCTGCTGTTTTGATTGAGACCCAGGAGGGGATCAGAGAGAGCTCCCGGCTGCAACAAGTGTGCGTTACTCAACAGTTTAATAAACCAAATATCTTGATATCGAGGGTCAAAAGGTTAACAAGATGACAGTTTGTGTAAACAGCTATAGCTCTATCCGGGGTTTAGCTCTCTCGTGCTCTCCCTGCTGTGTGAATCAAAGTCAGCAGATCGGAGGCGGCAGCATCCAAAACACTGTTTCTGTTCTTCGACAATCAGAGTTTGAATTTGAGCCTCCGCTGTTGCAACAAACCACTTTACTACCTTGCTGATGGTCCTGTCCTCTTCTTACCGCCTTCATCCCTGATAGGTCAGCATTTACATGGTTATTCTTTCACATATAACATGGTGATAATAATTATCGGACCTATTCAATCTGACAACAAACTGGTAATATTTTATCTCTTATCAAACATATTCACAAACTTATATAAACTGTAAGAGAGTTTAATTTCACGTTTTTCCTTCCTAAATGATCTAATTTATCCAGTTTCAATGTGGGCTCACATTTAGTCTCTAAGGAATTGAATACAAACCAAAATGCAAAGAGCACCAAATAAGTGTTGCATATTCATACTGATGTTCCCAGTAGATAGCAGCAAGTAGCTAAATCATTCTTGATTTAATTTGGTGGCGCACTACAAGTTATGACATAAATTGAGATTATGTGATTTAATAGATGGTTGAAGTTCCAAAAAAAACAACAACTGGTAAGATATTGGAGCAAAGGAAGTATCGTCAAGTTTATTCAGCTCATAATCATTACCTATCAACAAGGCCTCAGATTTAAATGTTTCCTTTAAACACATTTCTGAAGAACGGCTTTATTGGATGTTACATTGTAAGTACATATCAAAGAACGATATGACGATATTCAGATTTTATTAAAGTTTGTCAACTTCTATGATGAGAGATTGTTGAATGAAATCTTGTGATTTTTATGTCAATTGTAAGTAAAACCCAAATGGGTCTGATCCATGGTTTTATATGTTCTGTACAGAGGATGAACACAGAGGCTACGTTTATAACAGTGTGATACCACTGAAGAGATGTGCCAGGGATCCAACACTAAAGCACTTGCTCGGCAATTACCATGAGCTCTCCTGTGTGCAGCAGATTACAATATTTACCACAAATAACAAACAGGGATAATCAGCATTTATTAAATTTGAATGTTAACTGTGACTTAAAGCATTGTATGTTTTCTACAAAGTGATAAAGTGTCATGGTATAACTTACGTGCGCCTGAATGCTGCTCTTATGTCGAAGCCCTCAGGAGCACTGGCCTCTGAAATGCAGAGCACAGTCCACTGTCAGTGCCATACAACACAATTGTGTTGGTGACCAAATCATTAGTCACTATTGTAGGTTACATTAACAAAATAAAAAGTACTCACCATGCACACTCAATTCAAAATTGCAGCTGTCAAACTTGTCCCTGGATGAAACCTCACATCTGTAAGCTCCGGCAAAGTTCGGCTTGGCTTCGATGATGAGCATCTCGAAGGTGTAGACCTGCACCCATATTCTATGAACTACAGAATATGCTTCATACATAGAATATTTCTCATTACGTTTTATTCTGAAGGAAATTGGTAGAGGTGCTATGTCTGCCACAACTTAAAATTTAGGGTTGCATCTCTGTTATCATGTTTAGAGGGGCAAGTTTGAACCCAATTAAAATATAAATATGTCCCATTGGCAGTTCAAGAAAATACAAATATCAAATTCTTAAAAAACAAATAAATTTTCTTCTGCTGATATCATAGTTCCTGTTTTCGTGTCTTTTCGGTACCTTAGTGTTGCGGTCGACCGTTTCCTTCAGCTGAAGGTGTTTCCCAGACTTGCTGGCGAGGTCCATCCACTTCCCTTTGAACCATTTAACGGTGGGTTTCTTCAGTAATGACCCAGCGTTCACTTTAGCCACAAACGTGATGTTTCCACCTGCACAGTTGTCATGTGGTTTAACACATTATCTTTTAGATTCTGATATACAGTGCATGGTAGTACCTATAATTTTGCAACAGAGACTCTATATTTTATAAATTTTCTGTCATGTTATATATGTTTGCGAATATAAACAGCAGTGAATTTTATGGTTGGAATTCTACATGTACATATCTGTTTGGTATTTTAATTCCTTTCATCATCTTTATTTTTATTTTTTAAACTCTAAACCTGGTTATGAATTTGAAATGTGTCTGTCTAACGAAACTTGACAAACCTTCAACTATCCGTAGCATATTTTAAATTGTTTCCGACATATAAGAGGGAATTCAAATCTTAATCTTCACTTATGCATAATCTTCTATCAATTAATTTTTGTTTTTAGTTGTTTTCCAAGAGAGATCCCAATCATTCCTGTTTTTTATGAAGTCACTCACCCACAGTCACTTCTCCACTCTGGGGTTTCTCTGTGAAGATTCCAATCAGGTCCTGTCTGGTGTCTGGAGCCTGTTCGTCTGAAAACAGGTTCATGACAGAAATGTCACAACGTGGAGTCCAGCAGCAAGTTGGAAATCAGAGGAGGGAACAAAGACCACCCATTTAGACTGATGCTGAAATCCTCATATGAACTCAGAGCCATAAAAGTTTCATCTGCACTATTTTAAGATTTTTGCCACTTAATCAAAGCACTTATATTTAAACTAAAATTCTGAAATTGTTGAATTGAAACCCTATTGGGTTAAGAGAAATTTAAAATATAAAAATTCTGATAGTATTTTTTGAATTCTTCCTACAGGTGATTCCAAAATCTGAGGGACTCAATCAAAGTATCAAAAGCAGAATATTGGATTATTTTAAGACAACAAATGAGGTTTAGACACTTAATATAAAAATACGTTTTCATATTATTTTCATATTTTCTGTTACTCATTTGGGAGGAGCTTTTACCCAAAAGCAACAAACAACTGACAGCTACAGTTTAGTGTCATCTGCATAGCAGTTATTTGAGATGTCATGCAAGCAGATAATTGGACCCAGGAAGGTATTTAAAAGTAACACATTTAAATACATGTATTCAGGTATCACACACCAAAGGTTGCTGAGGCCACAGGGGCTTATAAACATGTAATTTACACCTTATTGACATGCTCTGTCTTTGTATGTTGATGGCAGCAACTATTTAACGAAAACACTGGTATGTTTTGACCTTTCAGGGGGAAGCTGAAGTCAAAGATCATAATAGCGTGGGCAGCAGAATGTACCATTATACATTATATGGACGTTTGAACTGAGTAACTCACCCTCAGCTTGAGGAGCGTCTTTGGCAGGTGGAGCATCGTTTGCGGGCGGAGGGTCATTTGCTAGAGGGGCATCGTTAGCTGGTGGCGCGGACTCGACCCCATTTGTTTCTGCTGCAGGCGGAGCAGGGGCCTGTTCTGGTTCAGCAATGGACTCAGCAGGTGCCTCAGTAGTGGGCTGAGCTGGAGCTTCTGAGTCACCAGCATCCACAGAGATAACAAGGCACAAGTGAGCAGTAAAGTACAAATACAAATAATGGGCCCGTACATACAATTTTGGCCAAGTACGTGTCCAATCTGTCCGACTTAATTTATATGTGTTGAATGAATATGAAAGAACACTTCCGATTCAAAATGTGTCTAAAAAAGGAAATTAGTTTAGAAAATGTCTTTTGTTCTGTCCAGAATATTTTAGACACATTGTATGTAAATTGTCAACATTTGAGCTTTTTATGTTTCATCTATCATTTGTCCAAACATTGTTTCGTCTCTGGCAAACATTTATCGCCCAAATATTTCTTTGGTCTTATCATATTTGAATGGCCGACTGGTTTTCCATTTGTTATCAGCTGCCTCTTCTGAGCGCCAGTCAAGTGGTGGTTACTCATGAGGAAATAATGTGCTGGTGTGAGGGTCAAGGTCAACATGCAGCCAGAGCCAGAGAGTATGAGTGGCGTTGATATGAGTCCCAGACAGCTGTGGGCAGTTGTTTGTCGCACGCTGGGCCCATTAGTGTGCTGCCTTTCTTTAAGATCTGTTTCCACTTTATCAAAACCAAACAAACGACCTCGAGTCTCCCTGACAGAGTAATGGCACAAATGTTTCTCGGTGACACACTTAGCCCTCAGTCAGTGCAGTGACTAACACTGTGCTCTTTAGATCTGGTAAAGTGCTGGACACAATGATTGTGAATAAGACATGATAACACACGTTCACAGAATCTAAGGAAAGGTCAGATTTTCTTGGAAGTTTGCTTATTCACGATCTTACGATGAGCTAAGAGACAGTTAGTCGAGCTTAGCTTAGCATCAACAATAGAAACAGGAAGAAACAGTAACACAGAGGCAGGATTATTTATAAAATTAGTAAAAATGTGTCTAAACCATCATTAGTAGTTAATGCTTCCTCAGTTTAATAAACTAATAAATAACTGAAAATATTCTAATTTAATATCAGTAAACATCTATAATCCATTGGAAACTTCACCATTTAAGCGGCTCTAAAACTCAGGAGCATGGACAGCAGGAGTATCCATGGCAGAGTTGATGTGTTAGTTGTACGGGTGTAGCCTAAAAGATGAACTACCACCCTACATAGGATTAATAAGGCCCCCGACTAAAGGAGGCAGTGGAATTTGTAGTTTGTGTGTCTTTGTGGTCATTGGAAGGGAAGGAATGTTAACAGGTAGAACCCTTTGACTCCACTAGGGGTTGGTTTCATAACTATAGTTTGTAAATGCTTACGAGAAGGAGTGAGAATTGATTCCAGGTCTTTTTTATTTTCCGATTGTCACGTGTATTTAGGGAGATTCATTTATGAGATTTACAGAGCTAGTAGGCTTTTTTTTTACGACCACTGGACCTAGCCAGGCTCGCAGTTTAACCTCTATTTGCAGTGTCTATGCTAAGGTATGCTAACTGTCTCCTGACTGTAGCTTTTCACCCCCCATCGGTATCATGTGGTATCGATCTTCTCATTTAACTCTCGGCAAGAAAGGGAATAAAAGTAAAAGTGTTTCTCAAAGACAGACAGGAGGCTGCTTCAGGGACTCGGAGTGGAGCAGCTGTCAGACGGTGCAGAGTGTGTGAGTTCATGTGCAGAAACATCAAGTTCATGCAGTGCATCAAATATTCATTTCCGCATTGAGTGCTCAGTTTCACTCTGTGCTCAGTGTGGATTATACAGCCTGTAGGTGAGCGAGCAAACCCACAGCTGCCGCATCAAAGTGCCCCACCTGGCTTTGATGTGACCTTCAGCTCAAACTTGACCTTTGACCCCCCAGCAATCACTGCATAGACGTTGGCATCCTCCTTGGTTATTTCTTTCATAGTGAGGGAGTGCTTTTTTCTGTCGGCTGCGATCACAAATTTGTCGCTGCTTGAGATGTCCTTTGAGTTGCACTGCCATTTTACTTTAGCGTCAGACTTCTCGGTTTCTGCTTCAAACAGCACAGAGGAGCCCTCCTCTGCCACCTGAGTCTTTGGTTTCTTGGCAAATGCTGAAACTGAAGAGGGAGGGTGGATTCAAAATAGAAGTTAGCCCTTTTCTTTTTACCACATATTTTTGTATTAGCAAAAACCTTGACGAGAAGTAGGTTTTGAAGTGTTTTCGTCATGTGAGATAACAAAGCCGTTTGCGTTTATGTGGATTTTGTTTCATCGGAACTTCATATCAGAAGTTTTCACCATTTAAAAATCAAAACTTGCCCAAAAAAATTAACAACGCAAACAGAACTCTATAAGACATTGCAGTGTAACAGAAGTCAAATAAGCCTTTAAACATAAATTCCAGAAAATGCCACAGAAAATTGGGTCCAAACATTTTCCTGAGTTTGCCTTTCGCATATGAAGAGAGCAGCAGGAGACTGGGTCAACCGTCGCTTTGAATTTTTCTGAATATTTTCTCACTCGGAAAAATTCCTTACATTTCACCAGAGGGTTTGCGGGAAATAAATCTGTAACTGACTCTGCATATCCTCATTTTAACCAAAGATAAAGCTCCTGAGCTGAGTGAAGCCGCTCATGTGAAACAATGACAGAGTCGTACAATCCTCAGCTCACTGGTAGGAGTTTACTGAAAACCATTGAATTTACCTTCTCTGAATTCTTCCGAAAAACGAACATTTGGCTGTAATACACTTGCAGTGCTGGTATGACATGGAAATAGTAAAAGACTTCAGTAAAACATACATAAATAGCAAAAAAAACTAATTAACAAATAAAATCACACATGTCAAGGTGTCTATGAACAATCTGTCAAACTATTCATCTTGTGTTTAACACTCATTGTGTAAAATATCTGTCACCTTTCCTTTTCTTTTTGAATATGTTCATTGTTATTCTGGAACAAGGATTTAAAAACAGCTCTGACAGCAGACACGTCTTAAACAGTAACACTATATACGTTTGGAACTATGAGACATGTGTGAGCAGAATTCAGATGGATGTTACTCACAGGTGGAGGCCGGAGCAGTTATGCACGGCATTGCAAAAGCATGCAATAAAAATAACAAATCTCCACACGCTGCAAGATGAGCCTATGAGTTTAAATATAGGTTACATATGTACTGGACTAATAAATGAGGCTGGCAGGCCTCAGCTGCAGCAGGGGCGCAGGTATCACAGCGGAGGGATTAAGTCGACTCTATTTTAGTGACTGTGGAGGCTCAAAAAGAACGACGTGCCCTCAGTGTGTCACGACATCTCCGGTCATGTTGTCAATTATTCATGTCGCTTCACCTTTTACCTGACTTTGTCCAAAGTCAAAATGATTCCTCCTCTCTATTTTAAAACCTCACCTTTCCTTGTTTTGGATTCCTGAATGAGATCCTATCCATCATTGTTTCAGCTGAATTTCAGAGGGTCAGTTAATGAACTGTCACATAATTGACTATTGAAGTTATTTCTTCGTTTGCTCACAACAAGGATGTAACTAGTATACTGTCAACTACTCTGTTTACCAAGCTTTATGTACAAATTCAATCCCAATATTGTTTGTAGGTTAAAGTAAAAGCTAATATCAACATAAACTTGTATCTGCTGACTCATAAAAGAATTGCCTATAGCCTTTATGTTGTTTATCTAAGTTGAAGGTCAAAACAAAACAAAAGACAATGATACAGACCGTCTGGAATGTATCTAAGTCACTGACATTTGTATTTATAGGTCACAATATTTTAACAGACAACATTAACACATATTAACTTTACTATCAATATTAAGGATGATTTATGGCTGTGGTTTTGTTTGAATTACTGTTTGATTGTAATTTTTTCCCTATTGAATTTTTTATTCTTAATATTCATAATTATGTTGAAGTTGGGTTTTTGAAATGAAATAACAATATCCAAACTAAAGCAAGTTCATTTCGTTTTTTACTGTATAAAGTTCCTATTTACTGTCGCTCAAAAAGTGAAAACAACTTTCAAACATTCTGTTGATTCCACTGGTGTTAATTATAATTGGTAATAATGCGTCAGGCTCAAGACAATCATAACTGTTATTGTCCTCAACAAATCCTTGACACTAAAAGTCTTAGCAGCCGTGTGGCGCTGCTCTGTGTCATCTGACACCAGACACATCCTCACTCCACACACACACACACACACACACACACACAGAACTGCTTTCCACTCAAGACAGGAGGGGAATAAAAAAAACCCGGTGGAAAGCCATTTGTCAAGTTGCAATCCTGTCGGGCATTTTTGGATCAGCGATGCATTTTGTGAATGCAGTGATGCTGGAAATGTGAGCGTGTGGATTTCACATGGGACGATGTTTCCACCAGGACCGTGTGGGACTTGAGGTCGTGACACGGTCAGAGGGGCTTTGTACTAAGGATGGATAATTGCTTCAGCTACTGGTCCCTAATATTACCAAGTTAAGCCTTAGATACATTCAAATAAAAGGTTTTGTACTTTTACTGCCACTGCATCATGACTTTACTGTGAGCTACAATCATCTGTTTTACCCACCTCTCAATTTCAATACACTTTATAGTTATTATTTATATTGATGTTTAAGGCATTTCGTGATGTTTCTTTAGTTTATCTATATTAAATTAAGTTTGACTAAAAGCTGGTAAAAGATTTATTATTATTATTATGGCATGAAGAGATCCCTGTTATTACACGATTAAATAAAACTAAATAAAGACACGTGACGCAATGCAAAACAGTTTATCATAAAAACAATGAACCGATCTGAAGTGAGACTGTGCAGTCAAATATTTTATAGTATTTTCTTACAGGAAAAAGATATACTATTTAGCGTCATTCTGCTGAGATGTAGATGAAAGATCCCATTTTGTCTACGATCCCCAGATGAAGACGGTGGTCAATGAGAATGTACTGATATCCCAAAGTTGACATCTTCTACACACTTCACTGGAAGTTGATTCATTTTCAGAAGTGGTTGAATCGTCACTGACCGTTTTTTTTGACTGGCTCCGGCATCCTGAATGATCTCCTCTCCTCCACAGCGTGACTCACTCGTCCTGCACAGTCTGCTGTCTCTCTAAGCCCCTCTGCCTTTAATAGTGCCGCCAGCCTCCCCTCCTTTCATGAGCCATCCCATTTCTCAGGCATCCACTTTGATTTTTTTTTCCAGGGCCCAACACAATGTCCAAAAAAACAACAACCACCCACTCATCAAAGTTCATCCCACAGCAGCGTCGCCCCCCCCCCTCCTCCCCAACCCGCCGCCAGTAATGTCTGACCTCTCAGGCTATATTTCAACCATCCTCTCCTCCAACACCTCGGCTGAGTGACAGGACTCGAGAGGGCGGGGAGAGGATGTAAGGCAGCAGTTAAATTTAGAAGCTTGGATCCCAAAAATAAGTTTGTTTGTTCTCGTCACATCCCTCCGTCACCCTGTAAATCTGAGAGTGAATCCTGCAGAGGTTGGAATGAAGACCTCCTCAGTTTGTCTGGTGCCAGAGGCGAAGGTTTTCCCTTGATGGACGAGGTCTTCAAGATATCTTTTACATTTGCAGACCAATAACCAACTAAATTCCAGGTTCATTAAGGTTAGTTGTCATATACTGATTTAATTAAATTTAATGAATCGTTTTTCTACATTTTGAAATTTCAGTATCAAATTCAACAGGGCACGTCTTTTTCTTTTTTATCTCAAAACTTTTTTATTAAAATGTCAGTGTTCTAAAATACTTAACTGTTTATATATGCTCTATTCTAAGTACCCATTTCATGTAAAGCCCATTTAACTGCATTTTATACGATGGAAAGTGCCAAAAATATAAATACTTTAATATTATGATTATGATTATGATTATTATTAATGGGCTTTTATTGTTATTATTGTTGTTGTTGTTATGCAGCGCTCATTCCATTCTATTCTATTCTATTACTCAGCTATAGTTAGGGGTATCATTTACACCTTCACCATTGAGGGGAGCTGTTGGCTCTTGGGACAGCAGGTGCTGTTGTATACGGTATATATATATATATATATTTATATACTTACACACTGCACTGTACATTTTAACAAGGTATTACTCTCTTATCGTAAATAATATTAAATTTTGAGGGTTTGATACAAATACATTTCATCTGTTAAAGTGAAATCTGTTGAATAGTTTTCTGTTTAACGTGAGGAGTGTTAAAACAGTTTATATAACTCCCTGTTTGTCTTTCACAATTCAGAGGTTAAAGTTCGTTGTTTTGGAAAACGTTGAATTAAACAAACTGTGAAAGTTGCTTTTAAACAATTCATATACTTTTATTATCATGACACGATCAAATTAAACTCTCAAGCCTCTAGAGATCTACTGGAACACATGCTCTCTGTCCACTGATAGGAATCTGTCACTCTGACATGTGTGATAACGACAGCTCCACGATCAAGCTGTTCGAGAAAAAGTCTGATATGAAACACAAAGAAAAAAAAGATTCAAAACTGCATGTCATGCTGGAGCAGTTGGTTAATGTGAGAACAGCAGAGGTGTGAGTTTAGAGAGCTGGTGTCTGCAGTGTGTCAGGCCACACAGGCCGATACACGCGAGAACTGAGTGACAAGCCACTTCACCTACCCCGGCTCGTATTAACCTCATAGTTCCTCATCAGTCACTTATCTTCATAGCTGTAATGAAAGGTGAGCGACCTCTACGGTGCGTCTCTCACCAAACAACCTGATAGGATCTTTACTTCTACGTCTTCTCCTTTTTGTGCCTAAACTCTGCTGTGAGAACTTGTCACTAAAAACGTTAAAATACACAGATGAACCATTTATTTTTTCTACAAGCAAAACACAAAGCATTACGATAATATGATCACAGTGAGTATTCCATCTCATTAAAGACTTATTGGTGTCTCCCTCCTGTTTTAAATATGAAATGGAAATTGAAATATGTACAAACAGTGGTTTTACTTATAATTAAAAGAGAACTTAAGACATGAGGTGACATGAGGTGATAGGAACATCGAAGGCAGAAGGCCTGGACCCTCCTGGACCTTACTGATCATTAAAGCTTTGAATTTAATGTTTAAAATGTGTAAAGAAACATTTCCCAAATATATTATGCACCAATAAATGTGTGTATATACATTTCAAAATGCATACAGGACATAACTGTGACTTGCAGGTAAAATGGAACATCCCTGTTTCTCTCTTCCCCCGACTGTACACTATTAAAAATAGTTATTAAAGAGTAGTAGGTTATAAAAGATTATTCACTTGAATGTAAAGAGTTAGATAAAAAGATTGATACCACAGGTTATAAATGTATCATATCATTAATTGTAAAGACGTTTAATATGAACTTAGTCTCTGAAAACCTCACAATCAAACTACAGGAAGTCACTGGACAACAAACAGGCCATCACATAACTCCACAAACTGTTGTGTTTAGGTTTCTGTCCAGATTAGATAATATGAGTTTATCACTGAGCTTCAGACGGGTAAGACAAGATAGAAAGAAAGATTTTATTACCTGCCTGGAAGCAGGTTCCCACCACTTCCTGTTTCTCAATGGAAAGCTAAGATAACCCCCTGCTGGACACAGCTTCATATTAACCGTGACACTTTCTCAGTCTCAGGAAAGCCCAAAAAACCTACGTCCCAAACTCTCAACTAACTTTTATTTTGACATCAAAAAATCTAATTAAACTGAAAATGTAATTTACCAGAGTTTGGAACTTGTTACTGTAGATGATCACGTTGGCTAGTGGTGGTTTTGTCACCTTGGATATATTAAACAATGGTGTTTTAAAGTGCGGCCTTTTCATTTCAATGAAACTTGCTCAACCAGCACGTGCTGCACATACTGTCTGCTAAAAAAAGTTGTGTATGCTTCCTGTGGGCAAAACTATGACGCTCATGTGTTTGTGCCTTTACTCTCACAGCTGCAGCCGGTGGCATTTGAAATGTAAACTCAGTTGCCAGTTGCAAATACATTCTAATGCAATGATAAACAGTTCTGAAATGAATCCTGCCTTCATCTAAAAAAACTTGTGTAAAGAGGTGTTGGTCAGTTTGTGTTGTTTCTGAATTTTATTGCATAATACAAAGTTTTACAATATGTTACTGATAAAATTTGGATTAAATAAATTGAGCTCACAGAATCAGTGACTATCAAGTTTTTATAGATTTACTTTAATGTGATGTCATCTTTTCATCATCGTGGTGCATAAAGTTTATTATTATTATTATTATTAATATTATTATTATTATAGACTTACTGATTGTATCTGAGCTAATGATTTAAATTGTGATATTCAGAAAATGGTGGAAAGCTTATGCTGCTCAGTAATTGTTTTCATTCTTTTAATGCTGTTCATTGTATATTTCTTTACAAGACTCTATGGAAAACCTTCCCTCTGAACCCTTGCTACACATGACTTGCAGTTACAACTTTGGCCACCACATGGAGACTGCTCCTCTACGAAGCAGCCTACTGCCACCACCTGGAAGTAGTGGGCAGGGGTCAGAGTTCAGGCTATGAATATTTCAGGATGAATCTGAGGGAATCAGAACATCGGATACTAAGTAAAAGATACTTAAGGCAAGTGGTCTCTGTTATGTCTTTCTATTCCTCACTTTCATGCTGCATTACCCAGTATTTTCAGGGGATTGATTCCTCTGTACAGCAGGATTGGTGCTACTCACATAATCCTACAGTTTTTACCAGAAGAACAAAGTTGATTAAGCATCTAAGACCAGAAACAACTTTCAATGACCCCACCTGGACGTTTCCCTGCCTCCTACATGTACGTTTTCCTCTCGTGGTGACCCCTCCCCAGGACCTCGTCACTGAACTGGTACGTGAGCTTCTTCTTGATCTTTTTCACCTCTCCAGTTTTGCCGTAGTTGCGCAGAGCTCGAGCCATCTTCTGGTAGGTCATTTTCTTGCGGTTGCCCTTCTGGATTCCCCAGCGGTGAGCCAGGGCCTCTTTGTGTTTGGAGGAAAACTGGAATGTCCCTTTGTCTCTGTCCACCCACCAGATACTGTCCTTCATATCGCCATTCCTTAAAAGATCCAGCAGGAACTGGTACAAGCGGATCTTCTTTTTATTTCCTTTTGGAGACATCAGAGAGTTGTGTGTATTAATAATTTGGTTGCTCACAAATCCGTTAACACATGATTTAAAAGATAAGGAAAGGTTAGAAATTCTTTAACATTATTTCTAGCAGACATGGGGAGGGATGACATTTTAAATGTATTCTTGTTAAATTCAGTTCAGTTCATAGAATCATAGAGCTGTAGGGTTTAGGTCACAGAAGGTCCTCTGACACAGGGGACTATTTTGGACTGTGAAACAGTGAGTCCTGATGTGCTGGACACGACATCTGATCGACAAACAAATTGCTGACACATTTCTGCAGTAAAACTTGGTGACTCTAAACCGTGCAGACCAAAAACCTGCATTATTCCCACAACCCAATGTAAAAATCCAGCTTTGGAGACAAAAACCACAACGCCACATTGTGTCCACTTCTGTTGAGGATGTGTCACCACCGTGTAAAAGCAGTTGTGCAACAAATAGCTCGTCCTAAAACTGCGTTGTAAGCTGTCAGCAGAACATAAAGCTGACGTGAGTCAATACCCAACCTCCCCCACCCCAAATAAGACAAACTCTGGCCTGTAACCCAGAAAAGAACAGCTCTCATTCTTTGCATGGTGGATGGAAACCATTAGTAGCCACTCAATTATTAAATATCAAAACACACATCTCACCCCCTGGTGGGAGAAGTCGTGGAATCAGAGAGACGACAAATGCAGCTTTGTTGCGTCACAACCACATGTTGACAATATGAGCAGGGCAGCAATTGGACCTGCTTCTACTTCTTGAGATTCAACCATATGAAACAAGTTCTGTGACTTAGCATGACTCACTATACCATGACCTGGTTGACTGAGAGACTCCACACGGCCGGCACAGTTGGTGTGTCTTAAAGTGTCAGTGTTAACTGCTTACCCCCCCACACACACATACATACATATAGTATGACATGCCCTGTAAGTCGGGTCCTTACCCAGCTCTCCTGGTATGACATAAGGAACTCGATCCCTCAGACACTCTTCGTCAGACACCTCCAGCGGGGGACTGCGTCCTCCGTGGTCCTCGTCGTCAGAGCTGCGCTGGGACACGTGCGGCGGATACACAGGCCGAGGGAAGAATGCAACCTTCAACACAGAGTCAGGGTTACTTCTCCAAAATGGCTTAAATCTTAATATTTGATTATATAGTATCGATTATAAAATATTTGAAATAATACAATTTAGAGTTTAAAAGTGGTACTGATAGTGTATATGTTGTATTTAATTGACAAGTCTATATGGTATTTTAATAGTTACACAATACTGACAAAATTTAGTTAATAAGAAGATGAGGAAGAAGAACACAAAATAATTCATTGTATTTATTGAATTTATATGCTGCTGCTGATATATTATAGGCCAATGTTCGAAACATAGCACACAGCTCAATCTGCATGAGCTGGGGGTCTGTGTGATCTGTATCAGTAGCTGTGTGTCCTGGTGCGCAGCGGTTAAACATCGTTGTAACATCCTTTACAAAAACACAGTGCCTGGTGGAAAGCTACATGTGAACCCACTGTGTGAATCGTGGTTTTCACATCATTTTCCCTCAACACGCTTCATGCATTTAGATGCATCAGCACCTTTTGTCCACACTCAAACACATTTTGCTTCCATTAAAAAGGTACCAGCCAATTTTTCACGTGTTCGCGTGAAATGGGACGTGTGTCATGAGATCTAAAAGCACACGTGCTTTGTGGCCTTGTCTGAGATTCAAACAACAAACTCACAAGTTTAAACTTAATTATTTTTTCATTGTGTCTCTGCATTTACCCTGAAACCAGGCGTATGAAAAATAAAGTTTTCTGCATTTTCCATGGAAATGTAGTTTGTTTTATAAATTAATGAATTATTTACAATGACAGTCATTAGTAATGTTAATGACAGTATTGAGGTTCTCCTGGAAGCAGTGCTAAATTCACAAAGGATAAATTACATGAAATTAATATTTTTGTTGTATATGTAAAGTATTTTTTCTGGGTAAACATTCCTTAAAACGACAAATGGTTTGTGTATGTATGTTAACAAATGTATTACATTTTTTTATTATGAACAGAGGAAGTGTTTACCTGCCCAGCTTAACTTTTGTCTGGAATTTAATATAATAAATAATTAAAAGATAATTGAAATAAGCACATGCATGTTTTTCTTTTAAATATATGAAGCACTTTATAATTTATTATCATGAGTCAGATTGTGCAATAAATAAATATATCGGAAGAGATTTGAATTGTTGTCTAAAACCATCTCTGTTCTGTAAGCTCAGTAAGTTAAGTTGAGACTCAAGACCGTGTTTATTTATATAAATATATATATAATATAAACTGAAATAAAAGAGAAGAATTTTCTTGTAACTCAAAAGATTCACTTCCTGATTTTTGTCAGAGGACCCTAAAAGGCCACTAACTCTAAATGTCCCTTCTGATTTGAAACTCAACTGTGAATTATGCTGAGTTTTCACTTTGCTGTGAATCTGAAGTAGATTGAGGATTTATTTATATATTCAAATGAACAGTGAGCAAGGACACCACGTTGTGTAAAGTGAATCATAATAAGGTGACATTGCCTAAGAAGTCCGACTGTCGACCAGTGAAACAATAGAATATAGACAACCAGGCGTTCTGGTATCTGTTAGGAATTTGTTTAATCTTTGAAATCTTGTAATATACTTCGAGCAGCAGTGCATTCTGGGTGTAATGTTGGAGTCAGTGGCAGAAACACTGCTAGAGGACAACATGAAGTTTTCAATTAGTTTTTTAGGATATTTTATTTGAATCCTTCACTTTCTAAATAAACCATGCGGTAGGTTGAAATACATTTTATCTGTGTATCTACTTGTTTGCTGTAATCCTCTTCAACAAACTAATTATAAAAGTAACTGTGATCAATCAGTAGCCTAACTAAGCTAGCTTGAAGCACCTCGTAACTTGTCACACTGTGATGCTCATGCACAACAATAGTATTAACTTTGTTTAACAGATTTTTGTAGGTGAGGCAGAAACAGTTTAAAGTAGTCAGTCATATTAGGTTTAGTTTATTTGGGTTGGTTTGTGGGTAGCAGCGTCATTACGCTCACAAGTTCGACAGTTTTCCTCTTTTTCCCGAGCTTTTCCACATAAAAGGCCAAATCAAACTAACAGCAGTAGAGCAAGTTACAGCTTATTTTGGATTGTTACACTTAAATGATTAAAAAGGACATCAACATAAACAAACCCCTAAATATCAACAGTGGTTTATTTTTTATGTTTTATTCATTTTGACTAGATTTACGACAATGTTTAAATGCACGTGGGAACTTTCTTGTGTCCAGGTATACATGCATCCCTATGTGCGTGTGTGTGGATTTATTTTGTGGGTGCCCGATGGACTCACCGGTTGCTGTAACACATGTGCATGTGCATGTGCCCCTAGGTTTGGATCCAGCAGGCTTTCTGGGTCGTATCTTATGGCGTCGTGACGTATGAGGCCGGGCGGGTGGTGAGCCTGCACGCTCTGCAGTTCTGTGAAGTTTGCTTCTTGGAGGTTTTCAAATTCGGCTGGGTGCACGTGAGGGTGAGGGTGGTAGTCCCAATGATCTAAAGTGAGAAAAGTGAGAAACGACACAAGGCCACAGGCTGTTGGATGGTACACCACTGGTTTGTTTTCGATTGCATCTTGTACCTACAAAAACAAAGCTCCGGAAGAATTGCCTATGTAATATTTTTGATGTCTAAATAATGATTAAATTAAACATGACCGATGAATCATTATATGTGTGATAAGACGTCTAAAAGTGTTAGACACTACTTGAGCTGTTAACCCATAATGCTTGAGTTGGCATTAACTGAAATTACATGTGGAGGATAATAATGGACCATTCAGCATGAAGCTCTTTCCTGTTTTGTTGCCACACTAGCGGTTTTGCCGCAGCCGCTGACTTTGAATTTTCACTTTTTCGCATCGTCTTTGATTTTTTTCCTGTCATGTTTTCAATCATTTAAAAAGAAAATTGATCAAGGTTTAACACTTTATTTTTCTAAATTTTAGGTTTAACTACCGAAATAGAGTGGAACACTTCACATGAAAACTAAACCAAAACGCACTGATAAATAAAAGCCTTGTCAAGACACATTTATAACAATTACAACTGGAGCCTTTCAGCAGCACATTTTATGCTCTGACACTCCGCCCATTGAGGTTGTTTTGGTGCAATATTTAAAACAGTTGATTACCAGAGAAAGTAAAGCACCTCTCTTGTATCAATAAAAACCCCTTGGGGCAAAAGTCGTTCTATGTCTGTAGTTGAAGCAGCCAAAAGAAATTGCATCTGTTTCCTGTGTTCCATCCACCCTGATGTGGTGCGCTCCAGCTGCACACACTGCAGCCTTTTTATGTACAGTACAACAGAAAGGTTACTGTCACCACATCAGGCCATGGTGGTGGATTTGAAGAATAAAAAGAGAGATGACTATAAATTACGATAAAAAAGATTAGAGCACCGAGTTGAATACAATATTCATTTTAGAGGATCTAGTTGATGTAATTAACATTTGCCCTCACAGTCCTTATCATTTGCTTCTGTTTCATAGTGTTTTAAATCTAAAGTCAGCAGTTATACAAACAAGTGATGATTTGATTTGATGAAAAATGAGACAAAAATGGTGAAGTAAAACTCACCTGCCTGGATATCAGTATCAAGGACATATGGACTATAATATTCCGTGATTTGAGGTCTGTAGATCTCTGGGTCATACATATCCTCTGGATGCTGCAAAAGCAAATAAACAAAATACATTAAACATTTTAACACAGTATAACATTATAAAGAAAATCTTTTACTGGTGTGTATACTTCAGACGACACACATCAGCCCTGGTGTGAAATATTGATACTCAGCAAACTTGGAAAAATATTAACATTGACACACAATATAAAAATATACCAAGTTTGAAAATTCTTGTAAACATCTTAGTAGTGTTTTAAAACTGAGATGAGGCTTCAACGACATTTGTTATAAAGATCTTTTTTCTTGCCACTGCCGTTGTGAAACTCTCCAGAACGTTTGAGTTTCATTTTCACGATGATCTCAGTATAAAAAGGCTCACACTTTGTATCCTGTACTCAAAGTGAAGTAGACTCACAAAAGTCATGTACTGAAAAATGAGTTTTGTCCATCCTCTTGAATATCAAATGTGTTTTTCATTTTTGTCTTCCAACACAGGCGTTGCTTTGAGCCTGAGATGTTAAAAGTCACCGGAGAGTATAGAAAGGCCTATAAATAAAATAAAGCATACTTACAGGTGGGATGAGATAGCTCTCCATTCTGTATGGATGCAACATGGAGACCTCTTCTCCAATGGACCGACTCTAAGACGCTTTGCTGGCAAAACACTCTCAACCTTTCAAAACTTTTGCGGCACCATTGCACAATGTTACAAAATTTCCTCTCACTCAACGAAAAAACCCCAAAAAAGTCTCCCTCTCTCTTATTGTGATGTTCACACGCGGCGTCGACCTTCACCACCGTCCAGGGCCTTCAGCCGTCTCAGATCAAATGGAATAAGCGAGGCCTGCTGTTTAACTGTGAAATGAAAAAGGAACTTTTGACTTCTGTAAAATGTGTGTGGGTGGGAGCAATCGAGTGTGTCTGCTGAAGCTTCCTGGGCATTGATGATTTGTCTGAGGAGACCATGACATTTTTATCAGGGTCTATCTACTGTCCCCTCCCTCATCAGCCAATCACCACCAAGGGTTTTTTGCCCCACTCCCATTAATGTTTTAGACTTTTAACATATTTTTAATTAATGCATTTTTTGGTTTCCAAACCAGTAGAGTCACTGGTCGAATAGAGGATTTATATACTCAGTTAGTGCAGGTTAAAGTGAAGTGTTACCCCAAATCCTTTATAACAATTAACTAGCTGAATAAAAAAGGTTTATCAGAACATGCCACTCCACTCATTTACACATAATATCAGACAACACTAAGAAGCAGTAAATTATAAATACTTTTATTTATTAAATGGACATGATATAATTTACAGTTCACATGCACCACAAAGGCAGTGTCATTCCTTAAGTTTGTCAGCACATCAAACGGCCGGGTTTCTAACTGCAGTCCTGAAACTGACGGACTGAAAGTGCACACGGTGACACACACACACACATCTGGAAGATAAGATGGAGGTACAGTATCAGTGGTGTAACTACACTGAGGTGAATGGAGATTACGGTTATCACAAAGCGGAGACGCTGCTCGAAGCTTTCCTGGGGGAACTGATTCCATCTGCTGCAAAACAACAAAAGCCAACAAAGAAACCACCAAATGATCAGTTTTTTTTCTAATTGGTATAAATAAATGTTGCTGTTTATTGTTGGTCCTCTGTGTGTTTGTAAGACAAAATAAAAGTAAAATTGGCTACTAGTTTCTGAACATATTGCAACTGTTGATGATAAGATAAGATAATCATTGCATGGTCCAGATGATCAAGATCAAAATGTTCTGATTATATTGATCTCCTGCCAACATCAGTATGTTTATAAGTATTGGTACTGAGCGCTTAGCAACTCTGTCGTAACGTTGACTAATCCTCTTTAAAGCACTATACAGGATAGTGAGGTACAGGAGTAACCGAGGAAGACAGTTCTGTGCAGATTTACAGAGTGTGCACCACTTCTCCTCTCATGAATTGTATCAGGTCACAGCTAAACTGTGAAACAGGTGGTTCAGATCATTTGTTCTTTGTGCGTGTTGTAACTTTTGGTCAAAATGTCATCCTGTCCTCTTTCCTAACTGATAGAGGACCATCAGCCTCTCTGTATGTGGAGCTGTTAAAACCTCACAGACTTTGTCCAGCCACCTCTTAATCACAGCTGGTTGAACAAAACTGACGGTGTATACAGCAACATTTTCCGAGTGTATTAATACACAGCTGCAGGCACTATTTCCATCACAACTATTTCCAGTAAAGCCAAAGTATAATGGATTTATTTTTTCTGGTGATTTTTTTGTTCCTCCTGAGCAACAAAGTGACTAAAAGCTGTTTAAAATGTTAAAAATGAAGTCTGTCAATGTATTAAACTAAGTCAGTTTTTATATTGATTTAAAAGTGCTGTCATTTAAATAGAAGTACTTGGATCATTGAAATAGTAGTAGTAGTAGTAGAAGCACATTGCAAAAAGTACCAAGACAATTAGACAGTATCAGCATGGAAATATACATCATGATATATTTGGGTATAAATATTTTGTCTATTACTGTGTACATTAAAGCTGCAGCTGGTAAGAGTGAGGTAAACGACCAAAGAAACCTCAAAGAGAGCTGCATGTGAAAACCCAGGATGGTCAGAAGTACAATAGATCAGCAAAATATCAATATTTACAATATTGATTAGAAGAAACAGTTGATAACATAATGGAAAAGTGTTTCATGTTTAAAGTATTTGTAGATAAGAAAATGCATGATAAAAAAGAAGGGAGCAGCAACAACAAATGAATTGAAGAGTTATTGTAAGTAATGGTGGAGTATGTGAGCAGATTGTATGTGAAGCCGTCTTGTTGTTATCATTGTCCATGATCAGCTGCCACCATGATCACAATCCACAATCCACCATCAGGATCCACCACAACCATCAGGATCCACCACAACCATCGGGATCCACCATCAGCTGCCAACACGATCCCTGTGTTGTAGTTTTTGTGTCAAGAAAGTCATTTAAACTGTTTTATTAACCAGGAGAATAAACATGTTTTATACAATGATACACACAATCATTTCAAACAGTTCTGTGAATGAACAAAAAGAAAATCATTTATACCTTGGATTGGTCCTCAAACCTTCATCAAGTGAAATTCATACAGGCAAATTATATAAGTCATATACAATTTATTAAAGTTATTTGAGAGGTCAAATTTGTATAGATATAATGTTCACAGGCAGTGGGAGCTGCTGCCTATTGTGTGTCCTTTTCTGACCTAATGGACACTAGAACACTACAAACAATTTGACTTGACACTTTCAGCAGCTTAAAGAATGATCAGTCAAACATATACGTTACTTTATCTAGTGTGGTCATAGCAACATTGACTGAAGAATTGGATTGTAAACTTTTTTTGAAGTTGCAAAATAAAACTGTATTAAATTCAGCTCTGCTGTGCTCGTCACAGGTCTGTGTTTCCTCTTTACACACACACATCTATAGACTGTCTGTCTGTTTGCTTCTCTCAGCATTTTTAAATGACTTTTCAAATGCCCCCCCGGTTTTCTACACAGTACTCTATTAGTCGCTGTCTGTTTGTTGTACTTGTGGCCTGTGATAATAAAGTATACGCACACAGTGCATGCACACCATGAGTGACATATTATTAAATGAGGAACTGGGTACTTTTGTCTCAGATTCAGTTCCTTGAAGTCCGTCTTTAACTGAATCCATGTCGTGTCATATGGTGTGGATGATCCAGGCTCCGATAAGAGCCGGTTGCTTTTTGTTGGTGTTTGTTTCCCTCTGAATTTTCTGGGACTTGAAGTTGACTTCCACTGTAACCCTTTAATTGAAGTGCCAAGTCTCTGAGCAACCATGTTTCCTCCTTGATGCAGTTTGTCCTGTTGAAATGTCCTCTGAGAACAAACTGAATCCATACGAGCTCCAGGTGCCGCAGCCCAGTTCAACCTTCAGTGTCTGTGGGAAAGCAAAACCAAAGTGTAAGAACAAGAACAGACATTATTGTGTAAGACACATGCGAAAGTGCAGTTGAATCATGGAGGCAGATTACATTTTGGTTTCAGTACACGAAATGTGTTCCACCATCATTGTTTTTCCATTTCTTATTATCAAACAGTTAAAGTAATGTAACTGGTGGGTATAAACCCAAAGTTTTCATTACCCAGACAGATCACATGCTGTATCTTGTTTTTTCAAAATGTGTACATGCTACTTCTTGATCTCTTGCATTGAAAATATACCCACCTTGTTGGGTACAACTCTAAAATATACTGCAATCAGTACAGCATCGTAAATACTAGACAGGAAAGTATTAATTTAAGTACGGCTGAAGTTGAAAAAAAAATATTTAACATGATTTTCACACTCCTAGCCATGGACTCAACAATCCAGTGATATTCGCTTTACATATTGGCTTTTATGTGCCGTATATAGTGGTGGAAACATAACACGAAAAAACACAACAACCACACAATACATGTGAGAATGACCATGTTCAGTGTTTGTCTGTTTGACTCATTTATTTGTGCTCCGACAGAGAAACTCAGTACATGTCCTCAAGTTACTTTAAAAATTGTTTCCATTTGATAGCCTTCGTACCTTTATGCATTTAAAAAATATATATTTTACATTTTGGCTGTTTTACAGTGTTTCTATATATACATATCTAAGCTGGTAAAATACGGTGCACTGTTAAACATACATAATGTAACTTTTATGGCCATTTTCTTCCATCAGAACTTTTGCCTCTGATATTTATAAATATTTTGTTAAGGAAACTTAGATATGTTCCCTTTAAGAATTCCTGGTCAAGTGTCAGCTATGGAATAACATTGTCTGGCGGTAGCACAATTAAAACAATCATACAGATCAGAGTGAACAAACTGGTTAAACTCCTTCAATTTATGTTGTTAACATTAGGTTCCACGTTGCTCAGACGACAGTGTTCTGAAAGTTTTTTCCGTTTTTCTTTACTTGGAAATTCAAATGTTTACTTCTTAGAAGGAGAATGTGCCATTTATCATCCATTAAAGAACATTTTCAAAGCTGGAATTTGACTTGTCATTGAGTATGTTTTACAGCGGGCTGCTGCTGCTGGCCTAATGGAATAATTTGACATTTTTGAATAATACACTTTGCCTCCTTGACTAGAGTCAGAGGAGAGGATCGCTATTTCTCTCATTTCTGTAAACTGCATGTGACACTAATGTGACACTACAGCAGATTAGGTTTCTTATTATCACCAAGACTGGAAACAGGTGTAAACATCTGGCCTTGCTCTGTCCACAGGTAAACATCTCTTTATCTGTATGTGTAGATGCGATGTAGTGTTTCTAACTAATGAGATGCAATATCATTCATCCTTAAAGGTGCTGGTAGGTAAAGCTGTTTCCAGGCTTTATACTAAGCTATAAGCTCACCAGCTGCTCACTGCATCGGCATATTTAAAGCCGAACTTTTCAACTTGTGACAAGAAAACTAATAATCCCAAACTGTCAGACTGCTCCTTTACATAAAGGATGTCAACACATCTCAACCGGGTTTCATTATAAACGTACTCACACTCTATGATAACAACTTGTCCAGTGAGTTGTAATGTATAAAACAAAGTCGAGAGCAGGGATATATTTGTAGTGTGAAGTTGCCCTGCCTGCATATACGGGCTTCTGGTTAGGTCCTACCACAGGGTGTAACTGAACACTTCACAGTTTCTTCTGAATAAAGTCACAAGATCCGTATCTGTGATGTTTCAAGCCCACACAGGCACACACACAGTAACAGTGGCACCTCTTACTTCACGGTGGCAGAGTTCGGCCCCTGAGGTCTCGGGGGCCTGCTGTGAGGAGGTGTCAAAGCTCTCATCACTATCTTTGCATGCTTTTATTTTAAGAGCCGACTGAAATTCTGAAGGAGGCACCGTCTGCTGGTTGTACAGTACTACTATTACTGGTGTTTATTTAACACCTCAGTACACATGAGCTATATTCAGAGAAACCAGGCTGTTATTCACTGTATTCTGCCCCCATCCACTTTTAACTGCGCACACTAAAGTCTCCCTCGTTTCTCAATAGAACGTGATACAACAATGTGATGGTTAACATGCGGCTGTTGCTGAAAACCCATGTGAGAGAAGTCACGGCAGAGGGTCACAAGGTTTTGCCCACACACCCGAGCAGAGGGGAATGACACGCATGACCACTGACTGTGGAAAACAGGATACAGGGTACGTCGCAACAGGAAGTGTTGCACTCCTCCTCTGCAGAATATCAGTTTGACCAGAATGACTGCAGGTTGATGTCCACACTCTGTAACTCCTGTGGCTCTATTCACATTTCGTAATCGTCTTCGCTCGCCATTTCTTCTGAGATAGTTGAGTAATTCGGTTGAGAAGAAGAAAAGAAAAAAAGGGTATGAGCAAAAGTAGATAAAGAAAGAAAAGAAAAGAAATAAAAAATCCCTGACAAGCTGCATTATTGTTTTTACTGCTTGAATGCAAATGGCAGCATATCTGTCTAACTGTCTAACTGTCTAACTGTCTAACTGTCTGTCTTACCATTTTCATCCAAATTACATGTCATTCTGCTCTCAAATATAAAAATAATACAATGATTTGCTGAAAGGATATAAAAGCTTTATCAGTTCAAAAAAATGTTTTAATAATAACATAAGTTAAGAACAAATTGATAAATATAGTACAAACAGATATTTGGATATTGTATTGCAGATCCGGCTACTAGATGAATATAACAGACATGAGACAGTATGTTGCAGTGAATCTGTCTATTGATCTATAATCTATCTATCTATCTATCTATCTATCTATCTATCTATCTATCTATCTATCTATCTATCTATCTATCTATCTATCTATCTATCTATCTATCTATCTATCTATCTATCTATCTATCTATCTATCTATCTATCTATCTATCTATCTATCGATCGATCTATCGATCTATCTATCTATCTATCTATCTATCTATCTATCTATCTATCTATCTATCTATCTATCTATCTATCTATCTATCTATCTATCTATCTATCTATCTATCTATCTATCTATCAAACAAACAAACAAACAAACAAAAAAACTATCACACACTCTAGAAATTGGAAAATAAAAAGCAAATCCTGCTAAATCAACCTTGCAAACCTAAACTCTATGTCATGTCGGTGTACTCTAGTGAGGAAAGTCAGGAAACGCCCACAGTCTCAGGCAGAGACCGAGTCGCGGGTCTTACCGTCGCTCCCAGTTCAGTACAGCAGTGATCAGTTGTAAGTGTGTCCATGACAGAGTTGCTAGACGGCTGGAAGCATATTGCCAAAGGTAGTTCAAAAACTCAGGCTTTCTATATATCTCTGAATTAGCAGGGGAACTAAAAACTTCCTTAATTTTACCAATTTAGGTTTGTACCATGAGGCTTCTTCTTCTTCTTCTTCTACTTCTTCTTCTTCTTCTTCGTCTTCTTCCTTATTAAAACAAGAAGGTGACAAAAACTCTTCCTACCAAGCACATTTGTCAGGCTGTGAATCCAGTATAGACTCCTGCAACTGCTGCTGAGTTGATTCAGTTGGAGTAAGACTGAACTGCTGACCCTGTATTTGATCCTGAACTTACTGTAAATTAATCTCCAAATCACACTGATTGTATGAACATGACCTTCTTGAGTCAACACTTCATGTTCATCAATAATTCATAGGTAACAGAATTTTCTTCCTTAATTTTTTCTTTTTCTGTAAAGAATAAGTTAGCTGAGAAACGTGAAACAGGTTTAAGGTAAATAAATTCCATAAATACAAAATAAATAGAAACTTCCTCTTTATAGTTTGTTGCTTGGTTTGTTTGTTTGTCTGTAAGCAAGATTTTTAAAAAATTCGGGAAGAATCTTTTTCAGGGATCTTTTTCATTGTTTTCTCCGAGAATACTTTAATCTTAAAGGTTCAGTGTGTAGAATTTAGTGACATCTAGTGGTGAAGTATCATCTTACAGCTGAATACCCATAACCTTACCCTCCCCTTCTAAACATGAGAGAGAACTGGTGGTAGCCTTCAGTTGTCATAAATACTCAAAAGGTGTTTGGTTTGTCCAGTTTGGACATCTGTAAAAAACATGGCTGCCTCCGTAGAGAGGACCCGCTCCCGATGTTAATATAAAGCATTTAAAAATAAAGGACCCGTTTTAGGGTAAGGAAAACACACTAGGATTATTATAAACTCAATTTCTAACAATAGATCCCTTTCACCTAAATCTTACGCACCGGACCTTTAATGAAAAAAAAGAAGACATGTTTAGGGGACTGATATTTAGGAGTGTATCGCAATTTGGGGCAGATAACAATGAAAATCTGGATCTAGTGTGTTTAAATGTGGTTGAACAAGGGTACTGTTGGGCCTTGGGGGAGGTTTATGCTCTGCTGAATGCCATTGTTGTTTATTTATACTTTCAGATTGTAGTGACAGTTAAACTGAAGCATCAATTTGAATGTGACAAACTGATTTTCGGAACAGACCGAGCAGCGGTGGTACCCCGGTGACAACAAATATCAAGCATCAAGGTCAGCTCCTTTATATTTGAATTTTTTTCACAGAGGGTGCAACCTCCCAGCACAGTTGGAAATGTCTGGTGTCTGTACGCATGGAAAATAGTTGTCAGAAGAGAATTTAATCTGCTTTATGTAATTGTTTGTTTTGTGACTGAAATAAGAAACAAAGTGAGCTTGACCTTATTTAGATTTTCATGAGATATGATCCCATGCATATTTTCTGTATAATAATTCAAACAATGAGCTGGATATGTATTTAATTTGATAAAACATGAAAAACATATTGTAGATGATGCATGCAGTCTCCCTTGTAGGACTCAAAACATTGTAAGCTACCAGCAGTCGCTTCAACATGCAGCATGCAATTTTTGACGGCCTTTGCATCTTCACAAACAATTCAGTATAGAGTTGTACCTAAAACCCTCAAACCCTTTTTTCCCATGTTTCACAAGCGATGTTGGGTGGACAGTCCAAAGAGAGGGCCCAGGTTTCCTGGCTGATAGTCACCAGAGGTTTCAGTGGCCGTTGTGTGTTTCACAATGACATGGAACGGTGGCTCCACATGCATGCGAGGGAACATCCAGCTCCTCTCACTTCTTATTCCTGATTCCTCATTTTCTCTGGACTCCACAAGTTTCAACTATCAGACTGGGCTGTTGGTATTATTAGACAAAGGTGAATCACAAGGCACACAGACAGGCTCACACACACACACACACACACACGCGACATGACATGAGCAACTTTAAAGTATATAATGTAATCCGCTGTTTGAATCTGTTAAATAACAATTGAATGTAAATTTGTATATCTTCATTCCCAAACAACACATACAAACACACACATTTAACCATATAAGGCTATAAGGGCTGTATGTGCCTCTGTTCTGGCAAACATCCAACTTCCTCTTTTTATATATTGCTCAAGTCAGATGAAGATGACTCATTACTGATATTAATCATGTTTTTCTTTGTTATCGTTACAACTCACTCTGCTGCGAATGCATGTCCGAGTTGATCAGTCTATTTTTAGGAATCTGAGAACTTAAAGAGTGGTTAGACTTTATATCATACTTATATTATATAAGTATATTATTATATCTTGTATTAATAGAAACAAATTAGGCCCCTGATTGCACAGTCGGTTTGAATCCACCAACGTGTTTTTGACAGGAGTTAAAGCTGGTCGTCATCATTCTTCAACATTTAAGCCATTTGATGTTTTTCATTATTGTGCTGGTAAATATAACTGAGAATGTAGACCCATATTATTTAGTCTCTTTAACAACTGAGTCCAGGTATAATCAAAAGGAGGAGGGAGCATAAGTCCCAAAGAGGGCTGAGTTATTGACTATACATGTTCTCTAAACACAGTTTAAATTGCAGATAATGCTCTGGCGGGGACAAATGTAGTTGCTTTGGTGAAATAATAAAGTAACTTTTTGGGGCTGTTGTCAGGGCAAATTTGACACTGTAAATCAGGCAGTAAACTCCTGTCACATACACCACCTGGTGGTCAGGCAGTTTATTAGGAGAAGTTACAGATGAACCTTGGGTGCTCTACTAGAGATCAAGTGTTAAGAGCATCATTACATCACTATATGAAAATATTGCAGATTTTAAAAAGCATTAAGCAAAAAGGATCGAAAGCTGTTTTTTTTTATTATTTATATTATTCATTCTATTAATTCATATTGACATACAAAAGTCTTATTCTTTAATGAAGAAACCTTGCCTAAATGAAGAAACCATGGAAATAATTTCAAACATTCTATTAAACATTGAATCAACAGCAAGTAACAATAACAGATTTTTCATTCAGTAATTCGTGAAACCAATGGCTGCAGACCACGGACAGAACAGGACTCTTCCTCTCTCCCAGAGGGCTAACTGATTATGTACGGGTTAGTTAACAAGACAATCAGTTTGAATAGACAGGGAGAGACTCCTGTCCGACAACAATATATAATATGATCACAACAGTACACGGGGGGTTATGAGGTAAGCAGTGCTGCAGCCAAATCCAATACAATCCAATATGTTGCCCTGTTATCCTCCTCTGGAGCAGCGAATGAATGTGGATCACAGAGAACATTTGGTGTATATGACCTCGTTTCGGCTTGAATTTGAATGTCGGGCCTTCGGGACACTTGGATGACACCACAGGGGCAGTACGGAGGCGTTTTGTGTTAATTGTATTGTTTTGTTTTAAATTTGAAGAATCAGTCACCATTTACATTCATTTATTTGATTTGGCTGCAATGCTGTTTACCCCTGAAACTCCAAAAGTGGTTTGTGGACTAAAACACTTCTCTGAATTTTCAATTTTCAGTGAACTATCCCTTAAATAAGTTCACAGTGTTGATTGTCTACATGCTTTATATTTTGTTGAAAGAGATGCAAAGGAAAAACACAAAATAAGAAGCATCTCTTCACCCTGATCCAGCTCTGTGGTGTGTGTGTTAACTTTGTGAGTCCCCGGGGCTAGAAACTTCCATAAGTGTGAGCCGGGGCGGATCCAGATCCTCCTCCCCCCCTCGGATCCAGTGGTTTCCTCCGGGATGGTGCTGTGGACGTGGCTGTTTGGAGAAGCCGCGGTGGGCGCTGCAGTCGGCGGATGATCGCAGCCCTGAGCTCAGCAGCAGCAGCAGAGTGTGGAGGAGCCCAGCGCCGCCGCCTGCCCTCATCAAGCCCGCCTGGATGGCAGGGACACCCCGGTGCGGGGACAGCCGAATTCACAAGGTATTTCACCGGGAAAAAAACAGCGGACTCGCGGGGCGGTGGGACGCTGCATCGATGTTTCGACCCGAGCACCAACTTTAGTGGAAGTGTTGCTGGTTGTAGCTGTGCAGTCTTCAGTGTTCAAACCAAACCACTGCGTATATGTGTCCGAGCTAACGCGGGCTAACGTTAGCTTGCTAACTTTAGTTCACTGACACCGAGAGTTTGGTCAGTTCAGCTGCGTGTTCGTTAAAAGCTCCGTCTCATGGATCAACCTCGTTGTTTGTTATTGTTCACACCGTTGAGTTTAAACGTGTTTCTGTTTTTTTAACATCACAACTCTGAAGTGTTTCTGTCCTGCTGACCGAGCCTCACAGGAAGATGAGGAGCAGGGATTTAAAAACCCTGCAAACAACAACAACAACAACAAACTGCTGAAAGAGTTCTGCTGAAGTTAGGAATCAATAACCAGTTTAATCTTTTACTCTCACTTCTCACAGTTTGTGAGCAGCTGCCATAGAGAAGCAGACATTTTCTCTGAACGTTTCCTTTTCATTTCGACCACTTGCATGTCAGGGATAAATACTGTGCTTTTTACTCAGTGTATCCGATAGATGGATATTTTACTAAATATATGAGCAGCTTAGAAATTATACCACATTTTAGATTTCAGGTTTGACCTGTGATTTCCAGCCCTTTTTTGGCTTGTGACCCTTCAGGAAGGTCGCAGTGTGTCGTTTGTTTCCTTTTCAGAATGATCTCCGAAAGATGTCCAGAGTCTTTCCAGAGTTTGTGTTGTGTGCACGTAGGAGGAATGTAAGTTCACAGCCACTGAAAAGTTAGAGAGGAGAGGGGGGGCCGCCTGGGTAAAACCAGGACAGAGAAGGAGAGAGAACTTCTGTGGAAATTGGGATAGCTCCAAATGCTCTTGAATCTCATCTTTCCAAGTTGACATCTTGTTCTGCGTCCTCTAGCTGTTTTGCTCGTCTTTTTCATCCCAAGTTATTAGAGAGATCATCAATACACCCACTTGCTCAGAGGGAATATTCTCACACGGCTCACTCTGACATTTTCTGGATATTTGACAAGGGGGCTGGCAGAGAAAGATCCGGAAAATGTCAGAAGCAGCTGACTTGGACATTTGTGGAAATCCAAAGTTTTAAGAAAAACATTGGGACTTCAGTGCCCGTCTGAAAGCAGCTGGAAAAGCAATAAACTCCTCCACTAAATGAAATGTTTATCTCATTTCATCAGAAGCTCTGGAATCTCTGAGTCTTTCCAAGTCGACATCCTCTTCTGTGTCTCATCTTGCATGCTGTGAATTCTCCAGACACTTTCCTGCCATATTCTCAAATGGGTTTAACTAGAGGGCCAGCTGGAAAGGTTCTGGAAAATGACTCAAGCAAGTGACTCAGACTCCTTCAAATTTAGCCTGTGACCCTTTGGAGGGGCCCAAAATGCATTGGAACCTAGAAACTAAACTAGAAAATTGTAGTTCTTATACTACTTGTACATTCAATTATTAGTATAAATCTAATAGGGAGACTTTAAGAAATTGGGACTGACATTTTCAAATAACAGACGTGGTTACTTACCTAATGCTTATTAAAAATGTCCATTCCTTGTTTAAAAAGGTTCAATAGAGGCCTGTCCGTCTGACCCTGTACTTCTCTTGCAGCTTTACTGGTTACAAGTGCTCTTTGGACCGTGGGACGGATGGAAGCTGGAAGCTGTCGGAGGCCCCACTGGGCTGTAGCTGCTCTGTTGATCTCGGTTACTCTGCTGATGCTGACCTCCACGGGGGCGTCAAGCAGACAGAATATGGCACAAACCGCTATGGCTCATGCAACCGCCACGGCTGCGGGACCAGGCCACAGCTTGACAGATGACCTCCCAGGCCTCCAGGCGGTAGCAGCCTTCATAGCCAGTGAACAGGCTCATGTTTGGCTCCTGTCCCTGGTGGGCTCTGTTGCTGTAGGCCTCAGCGGGATTCTCCCCCTGCTTGTCATTCCCATCGAGGCCGGAGCAGCCCTCAAAACTGAAGGTAAGAGATGGTGATATGTAACCTATACACTGTGCCTTTGAATGCACTGTACTTTACCAAGGGCATGTGAGCAGTCTGATGATTTTAAATAATGATTCATTTTGAAGATATAATCTACTTTCAAGCAAATTGTAGATGTCTATTGTCCAATTACAGTTGTAACTCAAACTGTCTGTTTCATACATGATATATTTGAAAAAAATGTCCACTTGAGCAGATGAGGAGCTGGGACAGATGATCCACTTGTCTTTGCACCGTCAGATATTTCTCAAAGCAGAGTTGCTGTATCTGTCAACTCGGCACTTGCAGGATTAATACAGCAAGTACCTTCAACCACCTTAAAAGGAAGCATGCAAAGGAACAACCGAGCTCATGTGTATCTTAACAAAGTCCCAAAACATAAACCTCACTGACCGATCCATTAGTCGTCATAACAAAACTAGTACAGCAATTTGAATATTTATTTGCATTCTTTCTAGTGTCACCTGGTTATTTTCCTCTGACTCTATGTTCTCAAACACAATATTTGAATACTGTTCCAATTACAGTAGTTCACATGTAAATGTTTTTGTGTTGCTGTTGTCGGACACTAGAATAAATATGAAATGGCGACTGAGAAGTGTCCGATCAAAACAGTTATGTTACCCAGAAGTCCTTTCCATTCCAGTCAGTTACAACTTTGTGCACTGCAGACAACAAGATTTTACAACCACACTGTCCCTCAACACACAAGTTAAAGTCTATGGCTGAGCTGTGATTGCAGCTGTAGTTACTTAAAAAAGAATCACTCACAGACAAAGTTAGAGGCTCATTCACAACTGTGTCTGTGGCAGTGGTGTCAGTTTAATGAGAGGCGTGCTGGTTGAGGTACAGCCCGGCCTCACACTCCCAGTTAACACTAGCTCTTCTATGGAAAGTACTAGTAAACAAACTGCTACATTTGTCACTAGGGCTTTTTTTTAAAGTGAAACTCAGAGTTTTATTAGGACTAATCTTATTTAATATAAATATTTTATTTGGTATGAATAAATATGTGGATTGAGGGTATTTTTAAGACAGAGACATCAACATGAACACAAATCACATAATGTAAATGTCAAACAGCTAAATTAGTGAAGTTAAAAAAAAGGGAATCAACTCGCCTCATTAACCCAACACAGTTTACCACAATGCTGTTTTATAGGCAACGCAATACAGGAACTCCAAACAGGCGAATCCGTCTGCTCTGGCATCCACAGCTCTCCCATTTCTCACAGCTGTATATAACAACTCCAGCTCTTTACTGGCTCTGTAGTAAATCCCAGCTCTCCACTCCCCCTGACCCAGAGAAAACAAACCCAGTAGGCTCGACAATAGAACTGCCGGGTCTTTGTTAGCCAGATATAGAGCCAGCTGCACCATCTTCATGGTTCACAATGTTAGATTGTGCAGTTTTGACTTCATGAACTTCATTGCATGTTTTTCTGAATGAAGCATGACTTGCCTGAAAGTGTGATGACACTAAAGAGAGCAGACTGCCCACATATCCTTTAAACATTTATTTATTTTACTTTAAATTTTCCTATTTAGAAAGCCATATGTAAGCGCCATATTAATTCAAGAGCATAGCAGAATTCCCCTTCATTTTTGTGAAAACCATTTCAATAAAACCAATTATTCTTGTTTATTTGAGTGGAGTAAAGTGGGGGCAGACAGACATTACCATCCATAGAGACACAAAGTGGGACATGAATGTGCATTGATTAAGCCAGGTACAAAATACTATATCTCCTTTTTTTAACAAATTCATTCACAGATGTTTTAATTTTAAGGATATTTGTTCTTATATGTTGCTCTCAGTCGACAGATGTACTCTTAAACTGTTGAGAGAAATCTGGTTTAAGCGATATCCGATGTTTTCAGTAATTTTTTAATTATAAGGTAAATTCATTCGTCTTCTCACCTTCTGAGCTTCAGTCACCAAGGCTCAGTTAGTGTAGGTCAGCCTCAGGCCTCTCTAGTGGCCCCACCCAAGAACGTGGCATTTTAGATTTATTTTTGGCCTCTGGCTTTCGTGTGCACTCCTAACCAGAGGTTAGGCGTTACCAAGGGAACTCGTCAAGAATATCAAAGTCTGTGGGATACGTGACCAACCACAGTGTATGTTAGTTTCCCAGTTTAAAGACATTTTAGTGCTTATGTTTCAATCCAGGTATTTTGCTAAGAAATTATTAATCATTATGTGTCTGGGTTACTTAAAGGAACTTTAAGAGCTGTAATTCTTAGGTGTGGTTGTGATCTCAAGCCAGAAAGAAACTTCACATTAAATCAATGCACCTTTCTTCTATTAATCCCGGTACACTGTAACCTTGTTTATTTACTCTTCCTTTGTGTTTCCTCAGCTGGATGCCAGAAGCTCAAGCAGCTGTTAAGCTTTGCTATTGGTGGTCTCCTTGGCGATGTTTTTCTTCACCTCCTTCCTGAGGCGTGGGCGCTCTCTGGCTCTTCAGGTTGGTCTCCTTTGCACCAATGCCATCGCCACCTTTATAGCTGAAGTGTATGTGGTTTCTTTGAGCCACTCTTCCCACTCAGAAGTAAACCAGAATAGTTGTTTGCTGTTATACCATTATTGCCACCTCGCCTTGCCTTCCAGGTATATGCTTTTGCACAGAAAACACGGAATTTCATAAAGCTCATTTAAGGAGAGTGTTTTCTGTTTAATATAAATCATGCATTACATTTCTTCCAATAAAAATCATACTGTCTGTTAACGGATTATGTTTTTCTTATATTATGTGATAACCTAGTGTGAAACAGAAATATATTTTGTTATATAATCTTTAACTTGGTTCTAGTTATTAGAGACAGTGTTATTTGTAGCACTATCACTTTCACATTTAATGCTGGTATAATGCCGTAATTCACTTGTCACTTGCTGTATTTGTTCACTCAGTCTTGTGAACATCTGCTACTCCACAGGTAGTAAACACAAACACTACAAGACCCAGGGCTGGTGGGTTATCGTCGGTCTGTTGGCGTTCCTGGTCCTGGAGAAGATGTTTCCAGACCGAGACAGCCATGAGGATCCCACTCCAGACTCGGACCTAAATTCTAATACTCCTGTAAGTGCTCCAGCTGTAATATTGTGTTTGAGGAGAATCAGTTCACTGCTGTCCAAAGTAGCATCGCAGCTCACAGACCTGTCAGAACAAGATTTTCAAATATTTCATTGCTTTGCATAACACACACTGCTTGCGTGATTGGTTTGCATACTTCTCTCAGTGGTGTCAGTGTTTTGCTGACTGAAGCATCAGACGACCGACTGTGCAATCAACATATAGGCTACACATTCTCCTCTAATTTAAAGGACTATTTCGACATACTGGTAAATATACTTAGTAACTGCTTAGTAATTTTCATGTTGTTGTAAACTTGTCAGACTCTGAAAATCTCCAGCTGGAGGAAACACAAACTCTGGAAAATGTCTGAACTCAATGTTTTGGACATTTACCAGAGTTCATTCATGAATATCAGATCTGTTCTCTGTCAAACAAAGTTGAGCTTGAAAATCTCTCAGTAAAAGGTGTTTTTGTTTCTACAATTCCCCCACCCTCCACCCCCATCCCCAAATGCCAGTCTATATGTTAAACAGCTAATGGCTCTCCACACACTAACCATGCAAACGTGTGAGTAGTTTCCACCTTCTTATCCAGCTCTCAGAAAAAAGCAAACAGTCATATTTTGCAAGTCAACACAAACTATAAACACTATAAATAACATGGATGACATTCATTGAACAGCCTAAACTCTGAGATATTTGTCTAATGTGTAGTAGTTGGAAACAGCTGCTCCTGTTTTTTTCTATTATTAGTGTGGTGTGAATTTGTATTTAATTCTCTGGTGAGGAAATAAACCATCAGACTGAGTTATCAATTCAATGATATCAAAGTATTTAATTAATGGGAGAAAAACTATTTACAGAGAATAGATCTGAACACAAACAGAGTTACTAAGCAAACACTTGACCAAGCGGGGGAGAATCCTCAACACCACTGCAGGGGTCAAGGATCTGACAAATGGCGGGTGGGATGTGCCAGCTTTTAACCACAGGTCAAGGGGTTCCACGTCATCCTTCAACATCATGCAGGCAGGACGTGTCCAGTGGTCAGACATTGCTCAGAGGATGGTCAAAATGCCCCCCCCCCTCATCTGAGTATATATAGACACTGGGCAGAACATCAAATAGTCACAAGGACGTTTAAGTTCAAACTAACTAACATTTCCTGATATCAGGCAGATCAACATTTAGTAGAATTTATGTAATGGTGTTTTTCAGGTCAATCAAACTGAACTTTGAGCATAGCTATGTCAGGACAGAAGGGCTTGTTACATTTTATAACAGGACAGTTAGATTCAATAATTTCCATGACAATTAGTATTGAATGAGTGTGTGTAACAAGCATCAGAATGAGAGGCTTGTCTAACACATGGCTTCTTTGTAGAGTCTTGTTGTCCGGTAGTAGGAGCGTTGCTGGGACGGCCTAGTCCTCCCTTCTGTTTTTTGTAACACGAGTGAGGGAGAAGATTTGAATCCACGACTCAGCTCCTCTTCTAGAGTCTATTTTTAGTGCCAGGTGAAGCAGCTGCTTGAGCCATTTCAGTGTCCACAGGAGAGCTGAGCACTCACTTTATAGACAGAGGCTACAATAGAGCGGGACAGGGACAGAGAGGCTCAGTGTTTGAACACACTGTGTGGATAGGCTACGCTGAGCAATACATGCTATGGTTGTAACTTTATTAGGATTTAGTTTGTATCGGTCAGTGTTTTTTAAATATATGTGTAGAAAGTTGCGGTGCTTAATGCAAAATTTGCATTTATAGTTCCTCATTGAACCAACCTAACAAAGTGTTTTTCAGTGACAGAGTCTGTCAGACTGCAGGAGGTGATTGATAGCCATGGAAATTAATCACACTTTATTACTTCTGCAAGCTTCAATCAAAGACACAGAGCAGACATCTCCTTGCAGCGGCCAGAAGACAGCAGGCTATTTTCCTCTCATTTAATGTGACTATCATTTTAAATAGCAACATAAGTGGTTTCTATATGAGGGAACGGGGAAGTTGGCTGTTCTCGGAAATAGGAGGCGACGGCCGGAGACAAATCTGTCTCCTTTTATACATTTCATATAAAATATTTTGAGCAGTGTTATAATTTAAGTCTCGGAAGTTTTGAAATGTTTGGAAAATGAAGCAGAAGTACAAATGACTGCTTATAACACCACATGTGGAAAGTTCTGAAAATAGTCTGGATTTTTTTCAATAGCTGTTCTGTTTGTGGTGGTAGAACCCTGTGACATAGTGGGAGAAACAATAAAATCCTTGTATATTGTTTCCATTCACAGTAGTTTTTATGAAGATGAGTGTTAATGGTCAATGTGGGCAACACGTTTCTTTGGGGGAGTGTCCCTCCAAGTCAATTGCATGTTACTGATGTTAAATGATTCCGGGTAGTAGGAACATACAAAGTATTCATAAAAATGTTGATGATGATGGTAATGTGAAAAAGAGGGCGCACATAGAATGTTCATTGTGGCTTTGTCTTTCTTCCCCTTTCTCTGCAGGCACAGCCTAATTCAGTTTTCGGTGAAAAAGAAGTGGTATCACTCCGAAATGGGAACCATGCTGAGTCATGGAAATCCTCCAAGCAACAGAGTCTGCAGGAAAGATCAGGGAAAATAAAGGTAATGCTGACAACCCAAAACATCCCCTACTTAATAAAAATGACAAATGATTTTAAAAAACAGGTGCTAAACTGTTGATGTGTAATGTTTATTTAGTGAGATGCATTTTTAGTTTCTTCATACCTCTCCAAATGGAGTCATCTTGTTTTTCATAACTGAACACAAGCTACTGTCTTTAAATAGGGCACCCAGCTCCAGCCCCCCCAAACTAGCCCCCACTCATTTCACGGTGCACATTGTTTCTCAGCATTAAGTTACCAGCGTGTCAGAGTGAATACAACTGACCTTCATGTAAATGGGTCGCACATTTGTTCAGTCTGGGAATTCAGGAATGAATTAATGAGCTAACAAATTAATTAATTAAAATACCGGTACACAAAATTAATTGAACAGTTCAACTCTTCAGAGTCTCATTGACAATATCAGGAAAATCTGATTTAGAATTCCAAAGCAAAAGCCTTCTGGAAATATCATATTTTTACTGTTGGGGTTGTGGCAACAGAGAAGGAGATTCTTGTGGCACTTGACATAGATGATGTCATTGAAAAGATGGCAGAGGGCAGTGAGTTACTGCGCCGCCTGCTTGTTTACTGCTCTGGTAACCATTACATCAACAATAGGGTTAGCCTGCAAAATGAGAGGTCTGGTGCTTTGTGTGAAAAATGTGGCCTGGAAAGGGAGTCAAATTCCCAGAGAGAAAGTCCGCCCCTGTTTTGAGGAGAAGCTGCAGCCGTCTATAGAAAGATACAAGATGGGCGCTTTTATATCTTGTCTGCCTGTCTCAACACGTATTGGTCAAAAGGAAAGGTAGGGCACATCTGACATACTTCTCCACCATATCACAGCAACAACAACAAAACTGCTCCAGAAATTCACTACACATCACCAGCAGCTGCTTTCTCAAAGTGTTTTTGATTTTTTACACTGGACTCAGTTTAAGTTTTCAGAGGAACAGATCATTTACAGCCTTATTTTTTTTAATGGGGTCAGACAACAAAGAAGAAGGTAACCCTATCTTTAAAAAACTTGTCAAAATCAGCCAGTATTGTTTTAGCTGATAAATGATCACATTGTACAGTCAGCCATAGTTTTATCTGTGAATAATGAAGAATCCTGTGAGTTACAAAGGTTTTATGTTTTGTGTGTCACAGACAAGTGGATACCTGAACCTACTGGCCAACTGCATCGACAACTTCACTCACGGACTGGCCGTAGCGGGAAGTTTCCTGGTCAGCAAAAAGGTAAGAAGCAGCAAGACAAACTATAAGATCCCCAAAGATCCATGAATTATTCTCTGGAAAATTTGTGAAAATCTCCAAAAAAAACACAGCAATTTCAAAGAAGGTGAAAGTGCCCCTTTGTCAATATCCATATATTCTTTGGAAATGTCCCATCCTACCACCAAGTTTCATGGGAATCTGGTTGATTGTTTTTGTGTAATCCTGCTGAAAAACCAACAACAACAAACCAACGAACAGGATTGAAATCATAGCCTCCATGCAGGAGATTAAGAAATCTATATTCTAAGTGCAGACTGAAACAAAATGTCCATTGAATGTGAATGTGTGAATGCAAACGTAGTTGTTAGTGCTACAAAAAGCTGAATACTAAGTAAAGCTTGAGAGCTGCACAATGACCTCAGAGGAGCGCTGTAATAATTAATGAAAGCAAAGGACAAAAATAAATCAGGGGTATGTGGACATACGACTCCTCCCTCATGAGTGCAGTGTTTGGCAGTGGGAATACAGACTCACTGTCTGAGTGCCGACCCGCTCCGGCAGCATTGTGTCTTCAAACAGGACCACTCAGGGCTCTCCTCAACACTCTTCAACAAACTTTTTCTCTCCGTTTGTTCAGTTCCTGTCATATTGTGTTTTGGGCTTGTTCATAAAAGGTTGACTCCGAACTGCAGGGACTTGAGTTTGCGTTGCTTCAGCAGTTTACTGTATGTATTTGTATCAGTGGGAACGAGAGCGTCCAGCTGGAGAGACATAAGGCGAGCAGCATGAACCCTGGATCAGTGCGCCAGAGAGGAAGTTCGCTAGATGTCTCAAACATGCACACGTTTCACCAGCATGTTGTGTTTACGCTAATGCACAGTTGTCACAATGTGATTCTGCCACATTAAAATGCTGTGTGAAAATGATATGTTCAGAAGCAGGGTTGATTTAAAAATGAGTAAATTACAGTTCACAGCTTGTTATTCTGAAGGGCTGATGAATATAGCTTGAACTTAATTTATTAGTTAAGCGCACCTAATTATGTCAAGGCGATCATTTAAAATGTTTTACTAAGTCATACAAAGCAGTATTTCTTTATAACAAAGCCGTGTTAATGAGTCTTTTTCTTGCAGGTTGGGTGTCTCACCACCTTTGCCATCCTGCTCCATGAAATCCCCCACGAGGTGAGATTACACAAGTCTTGGTTGAATTGTACAGTCTTTAATTTGTATCGTAAACTTAGGAGTTCAAAGTTTACCTTCAAAGTTTCCCGTTTACATGATTTGAAGGATGTAGACAGAATCCGACCATTCTTGAAGGTTGAGCTGACCCGTTGTGTTTGTCCCCAGGTGGGAGACTTTGCCATCCTGCTGAGGGCCGGGTTCGACCGATGGAGTGCTGCTCGCATGCAGCTGTCCACAGCGCTGGTCGGGGTCTTGGGGGCTTGCTTTGCTCTGTGCACTCAGTCACCTAAAGGCACAGGTAAGATGAGACCAGTAAACGTACAATCAAACCCAATATTGATGATGGAAGACCACTTGGAAGTTCCCAGAATCAGTCACAGGTGTTTTCTTCCATTTCTAGAAAATGCCACAGCCTGGATTTTGCCTTTCACCTCTGGGGGGTTTCTCTACATCGCCCTGGTGAACGTGATGCCTGACTTGCTGCAGGAGACCAGCTTAAGGTATGTTGGATGTTTTCCAGCTCTAAATGTGGATGTTCTTATAAGAATCCAATGTAGGACCTGAAATTTCACATTTTGTCACGTTTTGTAATCAGGTTGTGTTGAGGAACATAGAATTGTATATCTTTTACATAATTTTTTTGTAAAAACATTGTATTTCGTGTACATTCTAGAATAAACATGTTGAATAAAGCGATTTTAAACAAATATCCCAATTCTTTTCTGAGATTTTTTTTTCACATTTTCACATGTGATAGTTCAAGGACCGTGGGATAGTTCAAAATTAGAGAAATATTTTTATTGCTGTGTCAGCCAATGAAAAATGGCGTCTTTTGGCGATTCGTTTCTGTTAACCAACTTGTCGTCCTGTAGTCTTCACTGCTTCATTGGTTTGTTGTTTTGTGTTTCAGACACACTCTCGTGCAGATCCTGCTCATTTGCTGTGGCGTTGGGGTCATGGCTCTGCTTTCTGCGATTGTCGACTGAACACGGAGGCCTTACCAAAGACTGAATCTCACCACTAGAGAGAAATCCCGTTCTCCACAGACCCCTCACATCTGGTACCTCCCATGCGTAGAAACTTTTTGTCTGAGACACTACACCTCTTTGATATCACCTTAATGTTACACTACAACAAAATGTTCGACAAAGGAACAGCACTTTATGGATGGATGACTGAGCGAACGACCTCGATCTGCTGACCGGACATTTTTGTGGACACTTCAGACTGTGCCAGACGTAAATATCAAGGGAATTCAGAGGGTTTGTGTGGAAATCTGTAACCAAATCATTTTCTATTGTCGATCAATCGTATTATTTTGCACCTTTTACACATGTAAACCGGATGTACCTGCTCAACAGACCGGGTGTTATTGGACCTCCTTCTTAAAAGAATTGAACCCTAAATAGTTTAAACAGTATTTAAACAGATTGTTGTGCTTCCTTGATTTCTGATGTAACTGCTGCCTATTTATTGAAAAGAAAAGAGACAAGCAACTGGGTTTTATAAGAGTTATGCCGGAACCACCATGCCATAATCTGGGTCTTGTCAAGAAAGAAGTGCCAAGAAGTCAGGACGGGCTGTTCCATAAGTGTCGGCTCTACACCAAAGTACAGTTTTCCAGTTGTATCACCCTCACACAGAGCAGTCTGCACCGGCTCAAGTTGATGCTCACGCGAAGCTCTGCTTGAATCAATGATTGTGATAAAGTTGCAGGTTGCTACTGTTTGTGTAGAGTATCCAGTTTTGACTTATAGTTACAGTCATGGAACATACAACAGCTATTAACCACACAGGCTTATTCACGTCATGTTTTATCATTAAAATATTTGTTGACTCACCTCCTGGTGAAAGTTTCCACTTCTGAATAAATAAAATGTAAATTTCTCTATAATCTTTATTTACCAAGTCTGTTTATTTTTATGTATACGTACTAGAGGGTAATTTGAAAAAGTGGGACGCAGGCTTTTTATGGATCTTAGAGAGATTAGTATAGCCGTGGTATTGATCGGTGGAGCTGTGTTAAGGTGCTGAGGCAGCACGGTGGGTTGAGTTGACCTCGCCGCACAACAACCTGTCCACCATTAGCATATTTTTACTGCAGAGATCCAATGCCCGAAATGTCATATGGGAGTGAAGGGAGGGGGCATTGACTGTGTTCAACTCTTGTCCAATTTTCTACACAGTCTGTTTGGCAAGCTTCTGTTGCCATAACGACTCCGCCGCGGGTTGCCTTCCTTAGTCATCAGCCTGTGAGCAGCCTATCGTCTGTGGGAGCCTTCCTCTGTCACAGCACAAAAGGACAACAAACAAGCACTCGGCACACGCTACTGGGAAACGGTGCAAACACAGGAGTGAAGATGCGTTCATTGATGCTCAGCTGAGTTCACACTACCTCCATAGTTTAAGACAAGTGTGGAATTCCTGGAGTCTGGATTCAAATGTTGTGGTGGATGACAGTTATGGCTCTTAAATTGTCCATATGTGTGAGTGTGACTGGTTGTTTGTCTGTATTTGTCGGCCCTGCGTGACACTGGCGATCTGACCATGTGCCCCCCCCCCACCCAATGTCAGCTGGGATTGGCTCCAGCGGCCCTACCACCCTCAGAGAGGACAGGCGCTATAGATGAGTAGATGGATGACATATAACTTGATGTCAATTGATTACAGTTTTGTAAAATTACTACATACCAATATATGTTTAACCAGATCAAACAAATCATTAACAGGATGAATTGCACTTAATTCAAATATTAGATTTAAAAAATACATTGTAATGTTTTGCTCCATTGAAATCTTTCTCTTGTGATCTTCCTCTTCCCACTGAGCAACTGCATTTTAATGTAAAACTGGATCATCAACAGACGTCAAATATACTTCACTTGAGTCCCCTATGGCATGTCATTTATTCAATTTTTGTTACCTGTGGGGTTGTGACGTTATTACATTGTGACGTTATTAAGCTATAGTTTTATAGTTTGTCTAGTTTTGTTTACAAATGCCGAGGAGGTAAAGTTTTCCTCTGTGTCCGTTAGCAGGATTGTGCAAAAGCTACTGGACTCTTCAGCAAAAACTAAGGAACCGAATCAATTTAGGTGCTGATCCGTATCAGAAGGCGGATCAAGGAACTTTTTTCACTTACTTTAACATTGTAAGATAGGTTTTAATAATTTTGTCGATTTTTCAGAGAATAATTCATGGGTATTGATGAAGAAAACAGGCCTGTTTAGGGTCAAGATTATGTTGGTGCAGATCCAAATAAAAATCTAGATCTATTTGGTTTAGGGGGACTAATGCACTCACTCTTTTACTGCCATTCTAGCACTTATTGTTGTTAATGGCCTACGTTCACCAGGTGACCTGCAGAAGAGGGAATTGCTTTTATTCGTCCTCATGAATAAAGGGTAAATTGATGAGATCAATAGAGATTAATTTGCAAATTTTCCTCCAGACCTATCACTATAAAGTCTTGAGCTTTCATGGCACATTTATGAATTCTTAAAATGATACTTTATATTCAAACATGTAAATATTGATATTTAGAACTCAAATGAAATCTGAGGTGACACTTAACAGCCACGAGATAAACAACCTGAACCATTCCCAGTAAAAGTAAACAGTGCAACTCATAAATCATAACCACCACTTTGTCTTGCTGCTGTTCAGGAACTCCCTGGCTGTTTTTAGGGAGAAAAATGAATGATCATGGTTTTCAAAGATTTTGCAAGTGATTGAACTCCCTCCCCCCCCACTGCACCTGTGTTTCTACATGTTTACCCAAAAGCCTTAAAGGTGACCATCCAAGCGTCACACGTGACCACTCCCCTCTTAACGGAGCCCGGTCCTGTCTGCTCCCCCATCCCGCAGCATCCTGGAGGAGAGAGAGCGCGCAGCTACATCACTGACTCCTCCTCACAGCGCTGGTCTCCATCCATCCATCCCCTCTCCTCCTCCTCCTCCTCCTCCTCTTCCTCCTGTACCATAACAGATGGTGGAAACAACATTGCATCCGCCGGGCACCACAACAATAGACCGCATCATCCAGTCCGGACGACCCTGGCCCCGCACCGTCATGCGCCCAGTGCGGGACTGAGCGAGGCTGTGAGCGGGGTACCAGCGCCGCCACGGCCGCGGAGGAGGAGGAAGCTTCTCGCGACTGTTTTGGGCTCTCCATCGAGCGGGGGGAAGATGGCCGCTATGAAAATATTAACCAGCACGGGGCTCTTCTTGGCTTTCTGCGCGCTGGGGCTGCTCGCCATGGCGATCTGCACCGACTACTGGTACGAGACGGACGCGCGGAGGCACCGGGAGAGATGCAAGAACTATGCGAACAAGCGCAACGACCCGGGCTACATCTACATCTCGAACGGCAACCTGCCACTCCAGATGCCTCCAAAGAGCCTGGAGAGGAGAGGCAGCGGCCCAGATGCTGCTGCTGCTGCTGCCGGCGGGCCGGTCATCACCAGGGCGAAGCGGCACTTTGTGGCCGCAGCGTCCGCCATGGAGTCCCACTGCAGCCGGCAGTTCAACTCCACCATCTCCGGGCTGTGGAGGAAGTGTCACCGGGAGGGATTCGACCTGGAGATCGAGGACCTTATATACAAAGGTAAACAGGGGCAGTGTGGAGCCTGCAGGCCGTGATGCTCTGCGATGAGCTCACACCTACAGACACAGGAGCATCCACAGGCCCAGGCTCCCCCCTCACATCACCGTGTGCCTGCGTGCTTTCAATATTCATGTTAGGATTTGGAGGATTTCCTCTTAAATGCATGTGTCATGTATGTGTGTGTTTTCGCTCTCCATGCTGCTGAGCCCCTCTCTGGCTGCATGAGATAATGGCCGGTTTGGTTTAGCTCCATCTTCTTTTTTTTGCATCTGCAGAAGATTGAACAACATCTGGTGAAGGTTAACGCCACACAGGGGGATTTTAGCTCAGTGCAAAGCAGGATGTAACACTGACAACACAATGCACACTCACAAGAAGCCAAATCTCAGGCCTCACTCGTACCTGCTCTACAACAAGTCCCAGACACAAAGAGGAGACTGGTACAAATGACTGTTGTTGTGATTGGAGCTGTCAGAAGCTTCATACGTATATTTAGTGGAACATTATTTAAAGTATTATCTGTCAGCTATATACGCCATATTGAATGTCTGGGCCTGCACCACTTTATCTATTTAGAAATAATAAGAAACTAAAATGATTGACAGCGCAGACCTCCGCCAGGGACAGTCCCCTTGTGAAACCACATGTAAATTCACTAGATCAAGAATTTGACCAAATTGCACACACTTAAATATCATTGCCTTGGATGTGTCTGATTGTTTTCCATCCAAGTCTTTTCAGAGAAATCAAGGGAAAAGCCTAAAAGATGCCTCACATCACAATATCATGGATCTGTCCCAAATGTTAATGGGTGCTCTCCTGACCCACACCACATCCTTCCACTTAGTTTCGTTGTAATCCGTCCTGCAGTTTTTGGGACATCCTGACAGACCAACAAATACAAACGCAGACAAAAACATGACCTCCTTGTTGGAGATATTTATTTGTTTTAATAGGCAAAGTATGATTGCCTTGTGTTATAAAACCAGGCTTTCACTCCTAGCAACAATGTACAGATGACGTATAAGTGCCATCATCGTAGCTGACTGTGCCTCTTGGCCTCAGATGACTCCAGCTCTTGCTTCCTTCATGAAGCTCGTTGAGATTGTCTCAGGAAGGTGTCGATTCCCTCCTGTTTTAATTATAAGGTTTTACTGGAACTAAAAACACATCTGACTCTGTCTCTCACACATTGTGTTGGAAAGGAAATATTATCACAAGCCTCACAAAGGTGGGTTAATTGTATTTGTCGTAGAGCTGTTATAATGGATATTAATTGTACGTCTGTTTATGATCATCTGTCCTTCCACCCACTCCTTCACTGCTCAGATTAGATTCTGCTTATACAATCTATTTATCTTATATTAAAAGTGCCTATTAATTGTGGCTCCTGCACCGTAGCTCATTTAAATCACTGAAATAATTTAGTCATGTTCGCTCTGACATGACGATTCTCACCAGTTGGGAACCAAGTTTAAACCATAGACTGTAAATAAAGACTACTATACTCAATTCAAGGCATACAGCTCCGATGGCTGCAGTGTAGGTCATAGATCCCGCCTCCTCCATGTCCATTGATGGGACCTGGGCCAAAATAAAACGTCAAAGATGGTTTCTGTCAATTTAGGTAGTTCTCCTCACTCTGATGTTTGTTCAACTGTTCAACTTCATAGTGAGTTTTATGTTAATTGTTTATTTGATGCTACAATAATGGACTGAATCATCATGAGACTGACTTGTGATTGGTCAAGCTCATGTATCGACGGGACCATTCACAGTCTTTGGCTCCAAATGAGCAAGATGGTAGCGTTTTTTTGTATCCAGTAGGTTTTGGCTTCATTGCTGGATAGTGGGAGGAAGTGGAAACTGGATGTCCATCTTTATGTCCAGTCTATGGTTTAAACACATTGTGAGATCAGATGTTCAAAACTTTCCTTCTTTATAATCTGACTTGTAGACAAACAACAAACACTCAGCTCTCAAGTGATGGAGTTTACAATCCTGTGTTCAGGCTCAGACAGAATCAAAGATAAAAGCTGCAGAAATGTTTTGTGCGTCTCATCGAGGATCAGGATTTATAAGAAATACATTTTTCAGATACTTGAAGTGGTGAACTCTGCTGGTGGCCAAGTGTAGAGGTGTGTGTTGTTTGTGTAGTCACGGCTTCGTTGATCATCAAAGTGTCGTGACAGCACTGATGCCAGAAAAAAAAAGCAGCTTCTGCATTAAACAGATCCTGTGGCTTTGGACAAATACATTTTTCTGTGTCCATATGAATGATGAGGATAATATGAACAGTATAATCATTATTATTCATTAATCATTATAACGATGAGCTCTAATCCTCCCTTAAATCAGGTATAATTGATACCTGACAAAGCTCCAATCATAAGCCTATTAATAGATTAGTTGATTAAGAGAAAGTCAAATGGCGGCTATTCTGATTGTCAATTAATTAATCATTTCATGCGTCTGTCAAATTTAAATGCCAAACTTCCAGCTGCTCAATTTAGAAAATAATCCCACATTAATTCTTTGGGTTTAAAATGTTGTCAGGTTGCCAGTAGCTACCAATCTTTATGAGGTTAGCATTTCCTTAACAAGAGATGCAACATTTTTATATCAAATTTATGTCCTACCAGTTATGATGGTGGATTATTTCTGTATGGAGCATAGAGACATATTATATATATGTATACAGTTTTAAATCTGCTGACAGAAAAATAAATATGTAGAGAGTAACTTTAAATGAGAACAATTCAGGTTCTGTACATGTCCTCCTTGTGGAATAATCCATATTGTTTCCTAATCCCTCTTTAATAACAATGGAGGAGTGGTGGGGAACCCGATGTTAATAAGGCCATCTCCAATTATTAAAGCTCAGTGATGGTGTATAATAAATGTGTATATATTTTATCATAATCCCACGTGTGGGTGAGGGTTCATACTTAGATTTATACTTGATTATCTCTCTGCTTGTATTCTTATTTGTGCTCGAGTTATAATTGTCTCCATCACTTTTTTCTTTCTTTTCCAGGAATAATTCAAAGATGTACATCAGTCAAGTATCACTACTCTTCGTCCATCCTACCACGAAATCTACCTATCAACATCACAAAGACCATACGACAGGATGAGTGGCACGCACTCCGTAAGTCTGAAAGTGTCTGTCTGTCTTCATCGATTCAGTTAAACTTAATAATTACCTTCTTCGGATCTTTTGTTCATGCACATTTATTCTTCTGCTTTCTACTTCTATTGTATTTAATGAACAGACTATTTTAGAAATGAAAACAGGCGAGAGGAAAGAAAAGCCATAATCTATCATCTGATAATTGTCAACGTTTCACTTTAAGTCCCAACCAGAAATTCTTCCTATGAAATTAGAGGTATAGAAGTATGTGTGAAATGTGGTGTACCTCAAGGCACGACTCCAGTTCCCATCTTGTTTTCATTGAATATGTTTCTTATAGGTCGCATTATTATAGAGATTAAAAAAAATAAAATAAAACACTTTAGCCCCATTTCCACTGCTCAAGGAACCCTCATGAACATCTGGCTGTTGTCTGCAATGTGAATGGATACTGTCAGAACTCAGAGGTCAAAAGACGCTGCAGTCGACTCAGGTTTTTATCGGCTCCAATCCGTTGTGATGGAAACATGAGGTTCTGGTGAATGTGTTTGTTTTGTCTTCTACTTCTTTATTTTGGCAGTCGAGACAGTGCTGCTGCACCTTTTCCATTGCAACGTTACGAACGCTCATGTACTTATTGTTTCTTATATATTGGGAACAAACAGAGTTCATTCATCTCTGTTTAAATAGCAATCTAAAATCAATCAGGCGCCACTGAGTTTGAATGACAGACTGAAGTAAACTATATAAAGGTGTAAACCACTGTATTACTGGTGCTGGTCTCCATGGCGCTTTCTTTTGTTGTGTGTTGTGTTTACCGCTTCTGGCAAGGTTGTGACGTCGAACGTGACTCACTGGGAGGAAAGAAAACAGAAAGATAAACTGGTATACTGGCAATGGGAAAAGAGTCAATCACCTCTTTTAGCAGGTTTACCTTCGTTTATAAACACCATGTATAACCATTAGTCTCTGTGAAATAGAGATAGATTTTTGTCTCGGTTTTGCTTAAATAGATCCATTATTTCTCAGTGCTGCGATCATTAATTCACATCATCTATAAAACAGTCAAACGCTGACCCTTACGTCAACCTCCTTACACCGCTCACCTGCCACGCTCTGAGTGGTTTGAAAGATGGCCCTCACCAGGGTGAAGGCACAGCTGCCCCTCACTCCTGAACGTGCAGCATCATTGATATTATAAGCATCTCTCCTCCATGTCCAGACCCATGACCAGAGTTTATCAGGTCATCTCTATTAGGGAGCTATTGGCTTTAGTCTTATCTGAAGACATTAAGAAGGACAGATCGCTGTCATCTTTTTTAAATCTCTCACTCAGACACTTGGACAGGCCTGTGTGTCAGACTTGATGGGTTTGACCTTGGATTGCTTCAGTAACGATTTTCAGTTTGATGTATGGGAGCTTTTATTTGACTGCTTCTGGGGGTTTCCTTTTATGTTCAGTGCAGATGTGTCTCGGATTTTCTGCAGTTTGAAACAAAGAGTTGTGATTCTACTATGATGTGGCTTTGAACACGTTGTGTGCATGCGCAGAAGGACCTTCCAATTTACCCACATTTCCGCCCACTCTGCACTAGTCGCTGCTCTAATGCAGTCACTCAGACGGCCGCTGCTATTCAAACAAACAAACATCACCTTCTGGATGGGAAGATCGTGCTCCAAAAAAACCAAAGATGGAACATTCAATAAAATCAAGGTGATATGCACACTCTGCGGGAAGACGGAGCAAAGCCGCTTAAAGTTTCCACCGCAACGCGGAGCATGAGTTGGTCGGCGAGGGGCGTTCAAGGGGAATGCGCCAAACCAGCTTCACTCACAGGACACATTGTGCAAAAGAAGCGGTCAGCTTTACTGTCAGAGAATGTGAACAAGTTAGTTTCCTGACCAAGTGGCTGAAGAAAGACTAGCTAAGAGGGCCTTTAGAGGCATTAGATTGTGCCATGGTGTGGTGATTGGTTGTTTGACAAAATTGAAAAATGCTCAATCATACTATTAAAACAATGGCTAAGAGGCCCAAATAATTTCTGTTTGATTTAAAAAGAAAAGAAAAAAGTTTTATTAACCCATACAATGGCTAAGAAGCCCGAATTCTGTTTAGGATGCATGTTCCATATGGAATAGCAAAGATAACTGCAAAAGAACTGCTGAGTTACAGCACCATTGTTTTGTTTATTTATGAATAAAAAAAGAAAACATGTTAAATGTATATATTTGTTCTCACAAAATATACCAAGAAAATTGGTAATGTGATTAATCCTGATTAATCCATAGAAACCTGTAATTAATTTGATTAAAATTTTTAATCATTTCACAGCCCTAACTAAAACACCACATTCTTATTCTCTTCAATAAATTGACCTATCCAAAAATGCTCACATGTTATATTACTACACTATACTCCCAGTATAATGAATGCATAGTTAAATGGTAATCAAAGAACAGAATAATCAGGATAAACCATCATCATTAAAACAGTATAATAAATCAGCATCATTAGCCAAATATTGTTTCAATGATAATTAAGCACAATTCCACTTCGTCACAGCAAGAATAATAAATAATTATCATATATTACGGTTTGATCCTTGTAGCTTATTAATGATATTGACGGATTCTTAGTTTGTCAATAACTCCTTGATACATTCCTTATTGTTAGTTGGGTTTTTGTATCACATCTGACATAGTGAAGTACAGATATATCAATTTTCAAGCTTACTCACTACTCAGTAACCTTTGTGTGGTAGACTGGTGTCGGGTGAAAGATGCTGTGTCTCCAGCTTTACCACACGGGACCGTTATCACCTATGTTCACAAACTGAGAAAAAGCATAGACAGTATTTTTCATAGATCTTTTATGTGATTTGTTGTAAGGCACATTATTATTTGACATTTGATAAACAGCAAAACATTTTACAAATCTGATGTAGCTCAGTTATGTGTTATACCTTCTCACTCTGCTGCCGGAACATATACACATTATATTTATTGGACTTTTGTTACATTGCTATTGATGAAAATGAAATTATAATAATCATTGATATTGTTTATTACCCAGTAAGAAATGTCTTAGTAAGTCATGAGAATGTACCAGTACAATAGAACATGCACAGCACGAGTAGCATGAAACTGAGGCAGCTAAATAATCAGCCACCATTTATTTTGTGCTTCTCCTGCTGTGACATTTCTAAATGTCTTCAATGGAAAATGTCTATTTTCCTCTCTGCTTCCTCAACCACTGATACTTTTGTCGTCCATTAGATGAACGTGTCACATGATCATTTACACTAAAGTTCACTGTGCCGGTTTCCTCTCTGCTTGCAGATCTACGAAGGATGACGGCCGGCTTCGTGGGCATGGCTGTGTCCATCATTCTTTTTGGCTGGGTCATTGGAGTGCTGGGATGCTGCCAGCAGCATGACCTCATGCAATATGTAGCTGGGCTACTCTTTCTCATGGGAGGTACTGTGAGAGCACATATGCTCACATCCACACACAAGCACGCAGACAAAATCCAATTACATTCAATTCCAGTGTTGATGTGGCGACAGCTGAGAGCATCTTTGGGTTTGCATGAGATAGTAGATCGATGTTGAGCAGTAACACGACTCCTCTCCTGCAGTGGGATGCACAGCACATGTAAGAGTTTCCCAATCGAACTGGAACCATTAACAATCACCGCTTGTCTCTTCTCTTCACACAGGAACATGCTGCATCATCTCCTTGTGCACATGTGTAGCAGGAATCAACTTTGAGCTGTCCCGCTACCCCCGCTACATGTATGGCCTCCCTGAGGACATTAGCCATGGCTATGGCTGGTCCATGTTTTGTGCCTGGGGGGGCCTCGGGCTCACATTGCTGGCCGGCTTCCTCTGCACCCTGGCCCCGTCCCTGAGCACGCCCACCCGCACAACGACCCACAAGCCAAGGCAGGAGAATGGCACCGTGTGACAGGACTGAGGCGCTGTGAGGCCAATGGCCCACCGAACACAGAAAACCCCCACACCCTACCAACTTTGATGTACAACTCTGAAACAGTTTTTTTCTGATCACCATCTTACACCGCCCCTCAACATCGCCATCCCCCCTTCAGTGTTTTCAGTGTGTGCCTGAGTTGTGACAGAAGGAGCAAAGTAATGACAAACTTCACGCACCTAATCCCCAAAACACGTGAGGGACCTCCAGGAACCGGGAGAGCAGCACCGACGTAACATATGACTGAGGCACGGCTCTCACAGCACAAATAAGACACTTTTTGGTTCCGATTTTTGACCTGCTGACTCTCTGGTGATCTAAAGGTGACTGTTTTCTCTAAAGAGAATTTGTCTTAAAATGGTGCTCTCTTAAATGCATATAGCCACATACACTTCCATAATAACACACACCTACACACACACACACACACACACACACACACACACACACACACACACACAGGCACACCAGCTTGTCCACACATGCTCAGTTACTCTGGGTGGATCACGAGAGAAATCATCCAAAAGGAAACAAACCCACAAATATCAGGCATCCTGTAAGCATTCCTCTTTCAGTCGAGTGACGTGTGCTGTGTTGTTGTTCATTATGAGAATCAGGTGTGGACTGCCCATCGCTTATCTGTAGTGTATCACACTTTCCGAATATCAAAGGTGAGCCCTGGGGGTAGACCGCCTGCAGCGTCTCCAGAGAACAGGACGGAACCGAGCAGCGAGGTCGGCCTCGATAAACACGGAAGTAAATTTGCATCGAAAAGAAAAAATCATTTGAGGCTTTTTTAAAGAATCTATATGTACAAATGCATCTCTACGTAGATCCAGATCATTCTTTGTGTAAAGTAGATTTTGAATAAGAAATGTTTTCTGTTTGTGTAGAGGTGAGGACGCCTGGACGTATGGGGACGATTGAGAGTGACAGGATAGAATAATGAATCCATGATGTATTCAGTGTGAAGGTATTTCATGAGAAGTGAGGAGTTGAACAGAGCTTGAAGCCTCAGTAAAACTGCTGAGCTGTGACTTGAAGCCGCTGTGCTGCTGCCGCTCTGAGAGACACAGTTGTTTGCCGACAGCTGAATCAAAACCTGAGTGTGGAGGACGTGGCTCATGACTCCATTGTTTACCCTTAATATCGGTCAGCAGCTTTGTGTCATACTCCGAATTTTAACATAAGGAAAAATAAGCAACCTCAGTGAACCCGCTCAAAAACTAAAAAGCACAAACTGGATTCACGTTTCTTATCGTCACTGAATCCAGAAACACAGTCACTTGGCACAGGGGTAACAAGCGTGATGACATCCTGACTGAAATCTGAAACGAGCTGAATATGGGAGATGATTCATGGAATAACAATCGCTTGGTTTTGTTTACCCGTGGGTGAGACGGCACAATCAGTGAAGCCTGGAACGGCACGAATCATGACATTTATTTACCATCAGCCTGTCATTTACAAACATGTATCAGGACAAGCAAACAAATCACATCTGACAACAGCAGAGCACAATAATGTGACAGTGAACTGAATCATCTGTTGAAACTTCAGTCTTCTGTTCTTTTATGATTCAATAATTTGATTGAAAACACACATAAAAAAAAGCACAAACAATTTAGAAAAAACACACAATACAAGGAACAATGTGTACATACTGTGAAACAAAAAGAAAACCCATCTAGTTTGATCGATCTGTGGAAACAACTTGTGTCTCTTGATCAGTAAAATACATATTGATTGTGTTCTAACTTCCAAAGTGGTAGAATGCACAGCATATTATGTAGTATGTGATAGGAACATGAGGTTGTTCAATTTTTCTATAACTTTTGGAATTGTTGGATTGATAATGCATCCAAATCTGCTGTTTGAAAAAAACAAAAGCACAAATAGGGATTTAGAAAGGCTCTTGACTGCAGAGATGTGTAGTCCAAACACACACCACATACTCATTCAGTGCTTTTAGTTGTGACGCGTTCACGTGAGGAAAATGACAAAATTGAATATACATAGAAATCGGAGGTATCCATAGTCAAATGTTTTGTTAATTGGCGTTATTGTCCAAAACACATTATATTCAAGATACATGTTTTGAGTGGACGTCCACTGCATATTCAAAAAGAAGTTGAAAAAAAATGATGTCTTGATTTGAAACTATATGAAATTTCTTATTAACAGATTAACTGTTACACATCTTTCCATCGTGTCATCGGTTTTGTGCACAAAAGTATACACATCATGGTATGACGTATGAGATGGGCCAGGGTCTGAAAACAGAGTGGAGTTGATAGGAGCCGAAACGGAAAAAACAATTTGTCCTGGTGACGCCTCAGGATGCAAATTGGATTATTTCCCCATTTATCACTTAGTGGAGATGAGCGATAAGATATTCAGCTCCGTCAATCAATATTCTTATAAAAAAAAATATAAGGTGTTATAATGTGTATTGACGACACTGTGTGTGATGTTCAGTCCTCTCACCGTCACCATCAACCTCCTCGTGAGGCCACCACTACCCTGAAGTCAAGAGCATTAACTGAGGCATGATTGAAAACTGTATCTCCAGTGTCTTGGTGAATCTTTGCACTTTGCTGGGTCTCACACACGTCCATGAACCTGACGTCCGAGCAGGCGGAGTTCCATATTATCCAGTATGTTCCCGAGGCCGCACATGGGAGCAAAAGATGATCAGAGCATGTAGTAAGCACCCTGTTGTGTCTTTTACCAAGTGTTTGGGTTTAAACCATGTTGTGTGTTTAGGGTCAGTGGGTGCAGGCTCTTATTGTGAACATATTTCAGGCTCTTATTGTGAAAATATTTATGCCAGAAACAAGGACATGCCATAAATATAAATAATATTTATATCTATGGTTATTACACCGACAAACGGAGTCGGTGTACTTTCTGACATCCAGCGACTCACAGAATGCAACGCTGTTTGGTGTTTTGTTTTTATAAACTTTTAAGTTCACAAACTGATTCACAGTGACGTTACTGTGAGCAGTAAATTGTAATGTATAAGTATGTGGTGCAAGTATAATGTGTCGTTAGGACTGAAGCACAACTGCACACAAATCTTACAAGTTTTCTTTGTGTGTGTGCGAGTGTGTGCGAGTGTGTGGGTGAGTGTGTAAATCTGACTTTTCCAGTATTGATGTGCCACCACTGCACATGTGCAGGAATTCCTAAAAAGTATTCAGAGCAAAAACAATTTTAAGCACATATTTACCCCCCCTGTATCTGAAATTGTAAGATTTCAAGCACATAACAAGGTCTGTATTTAAAAAATGTAAGATTTTGCCATCGATTGGATTCAGCTTCAACAGCAGCACACGGTAAAAACAATGTAAAGAACGAATGAGGTCGGCGCCATGTGGCGACGCATCTGTAACTGTTGTAAAATCCCTCTCAAGTCACAACTTGCTGTGTTTCATGAGGACTCTGGAAATGTAGTGTGTGTGAAGAGAGACGCTCTGTGAAGACGCCACCGTTTTGTGTGGTACTTTGTTTCAGTAGCACAGCTATTATTTTCTACAAGTCATTTATACTGGTTCAATCCACTGCAGATGTTACGTGGGGACTAAAGAGACATTACAGTCTTGCATGATCTCATTACCGCTAGTTTCTTTCAATATATTTAAAACTTGTGTCCATTTTTCAATTAATTTATTTTACTGAAATAAAATATGTAATTACTAATGTGTTGTGACTTTCAGTGTTTTGTATGTAAATCCTCTTTACTCGTGACATCAGCATGTGTCTGTTACTGGGAACGTCGTAGTTTCTGGAGCTCAAGCAGAAACAGAAGATTCAGTTCAGCTGAGGATGGACGTCCTCAGCAGCACTGGAGCCAAGCCCTGGCTCTGTCACTGAGGACATGGTGCCATCTAGAGGGAGGACGTGATGTTTGGTGCTTTTGTCTTTTCAGGCTGAGGTGATGAACTCACTGATACACAAGGGCATTGTGTCTTTGTTTGTTTGTGTGAGTGCGCGTGTGTGTGCTCACACAAGTCAGTATTGGACACAAACACACACTTTTTACAGAATGAAATCCATCGTTATAAATATGAGCGATGACAGTATAGATGGCAAAAATAATTGAAATAACAAATTTATTTTATCTTTTATTTCAAAGTTTAAACTAACTATAAAATACCAAAAAATACAAAATACATGAAAAGTCAGTATGCATTGTTTTCTTGCTAACTACTACTCAACCTGCTCAGATTCAAACTCCAGCACACAGAGAAAAAGGTACTTTCTACACTACAAAAACACATCTAACTGTACAAAATACTATATTATACTACACTGATTTGCATAGGGTACTGCCAAAAAAAACATTGACAATTTCACTTAAAAATTGACAGTTTTTAAGTGATAATACAGGAGTTGCTGCAGGTTATTTTTGCTATTGACTATATTGATGATTTTTTCCTTAGTATTTCCTTGTTCTGTAAAATGTCAAAAGATAGAGAACATCTCCTGTTAAACGTTCTCACAAGTGTTCAAGTTGTTTTGGTATTTATTCCAAAGTTAAATCAGCGATCTTTCCCAGTGGAGAAACTGGAACCAGACGTTTGGCCTTTTCCTTTAGAAGGTGAGTGAGATAATTCATTGATTATTGAGTGTTGTATTAGCTTCACTGCCACATTGTTATGATTATCAGTATATGGATAATTCATTCAGATAACAATCAGGTCAGAGCAAGTCACATCTACCACCTTCAAGAAGGAACAAGTTGGAGTTTCTTTTTGAATTTAAACAGATCTGAACTTTGTATTAAAATAATTGACCTTGTACAGTTTGGCCCGATCCAGTTTTCAGCGTCACACCTCCAGAGTCTACTTCTTGCTGCGGTAATGGGCGCCGACCACCATGTAGCTGTCAGGTGAGATGTTCAAACTGGGCGACTTGGCCTTGTACCGACAGGCCCTGACCTCAGACCTGCCGGCCGGTCCTCCTCTGCAGGGGTCGTGTTTCTGCAGGTAACTTAGAAAGGTCTCCCAGCCGCCGCCCACACGCACCATCACATGACGCTCATTCAGCATCTGCAAGGGAGACACCAGAGCACACAGTGAGTCGAGACAGGGATTGCTGGGTAATGAAGTGTGCATACATTTTCTGGCAGGGTTAATGCCAGGATGTTTATGAATTCTGAATAACATTGGAAGACAGTAATCAAATACACACACATATACATACACACATACACACACACACACATCCACACACACACATACATGTACTATTTACAGGCTTCACTTGCATCCGGTGGCTATGAGGTGATCTCTCAGATTGCTTTGTCAAAATCTCATTAAACCAAATGAAACAACACCTCATGACACCAGCTGAGCACACACCCAGGATTAATCCACATATGCACACGCACACGCCACCCGCAGTGACGCACAAAGGAGCACGCCCACATAGGCCTGCAACGCAAAACCGCACAACAATCATTCTTTCAAATTAAAAAAGGACTACAGCACATGAACGCCTGTCTTTTAATAGTAGCCTCAAAAGACGTCAGTTTTATCTCAATCAACACATCCTCCTCAGACAGCCGTCCTTACAGCTGAAAACCAACTGCTGCCATGGCAACCGCTGCCACAATATCAAGCCTGGGGGTGGGGGAGTGGGTGGGGGGGGTGGGGGTGGGGATGAAAGGAGAAATTGAGATGAGTTCAGCGCAGACCCCTCAACTCCCAGGAGACATTAACATTCCCAGGAGGTCTCTCGAAGCCATCCGTTGTCCTGTCAGCAGCCCACCTCTTGCCTTATCACCAATAAACCCTTCATCACAGAGCCATTAAGGATGTGATAATACAAGTAAGATCTGCCCTTCCTCGTGAGGGGAGGTAAAAAAAAATCATTGTGAGCGCGGGGACCTTCGGAAGGAAACTCCAGACGTGCTGCGTCTCAGCTGTCGTCCTGCAGATTAAAATGTTGAGGTTGACAGAGGTCGAGTCTGACACCCTGAGTAAACCCCTCTGCTGTCACACGTGGGGACACGTCTCTCTGGCTTGTCCTCATCTCCAGTTGAGAAATAAAAAAACAAATTATATCCATGCAACCAAGATTCATCGATCAGTTACGATTAGATGTGAAAATTTATTCTGTCTGTCTTCTAGTTTGATTTTTTTGTATGTAACTTTGTTTTTGTATTACTTGTTGTCATTACTTTCCGTCCATTTGTCGTAACCTGGTCCTCGCTCGCCCTCTTCTTCAGACAGACTCCTTTATTTCAGTCTCTCCAAACTCCCCCCCTCCCCCCCCGCCAGGCTCTGCGTACAAAGTGTGCTACGTCTGCGGCCCATAACCCACCGTCTGGATTCCCCTGTGTGCTCGATGGCAGCTCCATTGATTCCCTCTCTCCTCGCCTGCTGAAAGATGCATGAGTGTTCTCAGGGAGGAGGAGTCGTGTAGATGCTGGCCAGTAGGAGGCAGGCTTTAGCCACATACGCCGCGTTGATGTCTCGAGTACAGTCAGTCCTTTGTGAATTTACAGTAAAGAGACAAACCGAGAAGCTTTTACTATGTGTGGAGGCTGTGATTGTCTCAGCGCTCACGTTGATCAAACTGGGCACCCAACCTGCAGCCTCTGGATGTTCAGCAATTTTTTCTAATTCTTTTCCTCATCAAATCACAACGCAGAGACAGCGTTCCAGATTTTAAATCCTCTTGAGGCCTATTTTATGTATTTAGGTAAATGTAAGTACAATATTTGGGATCGTAAAATGTTGTGCATACACTCATGGTCCCCAGAAGATGAACCTTAGGCTGCTTTCAGTCACGCAGTGATCTTCAATGTAGTAGCTGAATGTGAAAACGCAAATTTCCAAGTGAATTGCTCCCGAACTTTTTCAAGAGGACTTCCTGCCAGCGCCCCAGTAAAATGTCGGACTGAGCCGACGTGAGGATACTGCGGGAAAATGTCTTGAACATTCCCCGCTAGTGAGTGGGCGTGTCCATGACGTCTCCAATCAATATTTTCTGCAATGCTAATTGCAAAAAAATCTTTCTGTCCTGTGCCGTAAGGTCAGAGGTCGATGTCGCCTGCAGAGCAAAGGCCCTTCAGCTTCTATGGAGTCAGCGATCAAGGACACTTGAGAGGGAAGGATGGTGAAAAGGTTTTACACCAAAAGTGCAGAATGAAGGTGAGAGAATACAATGACCTCGGCCTCGTTTTACAGGTTTCTGCTAAATTATAACTCTTAAAAAAAAAGTATTTAGTTTGTTACGTTTGTAGGTGGATGGCATGCTGAACAGAATGATGCATGATATTACTAGGTGTTTGCATGTCCCTTCACTCCACAGTCAGAGTCAGACAGTGTCCCTGATACAAAGCTGAAGGAGAGCCTAATTGGGTGCAGAGAAGAAAGAAAAAGCCTTCCTCTATTTTAACACCAAAGAATGGCGGAGCACTCCGAGGCTGGCATGATTGAATAGTCTCCATAGGGAATAGAGAGGTGGGGGAGAAAGTTTACATGTGATGGGAGGGGAGGGGTCATGCTCAGCCGCTCATTAACAAGCTGTCTGATTAAACCCCTCGCTAATGACTTTGTCCCAGTAATCAATAGTATCTGCTCTTTAAAAAGGTCTGTACACATTGAATGGCACACTCTCCCAGGAGCGGCACCGGGGCTATCGGGGTGTATGGTAATTGAAGTTCATGGCATGTTTCCCTGCACACACACACACCACGCAGGCAGCTGTGAGCTCCAAGGTAATGGATGGAGTCGGGCTTGATGGGCTGCGGCGCTCTATTCACACAGCTGAGGTGTGTTTGCTTGTCGGTGGTTTGGAGGAAAGGGAAGCAGGCGATGCAGGTAGAGAGTAAACTGGTAAGTATGCCAGTAAACTAGCGGATGGAGAGGGTTTTGTTGAGATGATGTATTTGTAAGGCTCTGCAAGGAACAAAAGGTCAACGGTTGAAATGGAGAAACATAAAAATTAAATTTTTGTCTTTCCCCTAAGTTTCGTTTTCTATTATGTAAACGCGCTCTGCTGACTTCACCATAAACTAATGACACACCTCGGTTATGGCGTCTTTATTGCCAGGTATCCTTTGATGTAGTGTTCAGACACGTGCCTGCGTGTTATTGACAGGTCTGCTGCGGAGAAACAGATGTTCTCTGACTCGACCTGGTGAGAGCTTCTTTGCTAAATGGGCAGTAGGAATATCTTGTCTGTCAGCAAGTCGAAACTTGGATGCAGCAAACTTACACCGACAGCATTGATCACCAGTTTAGGGAGCATTGGGTCAATGGGATTAACAAAGCATTCAATGGGTTCCAGAGAGACCAGTTAGTCGCCAATGCTGTGACAAATACCTCGGTGTTGAATGAAAGAGATATACACCATGAAATCTGATTTTAGCTTGAATTAATGTGTTATACCATATATTCTTACTTTTAATTTTCCGCTTATGCTCCTCTGGACTTAAATATATACATAGCAGGGAAGCTGTTATTTTTTTCTCTGAATAGGTGGATGGTTGTTTTCCGACAGTAAAACCTTCTTATATTTCAAACCCCCCTCACATACACGGAATTGAACTCCCGAGTGGGCCGCCATTTGAACTGCACACTGAAGCCATATCTCTGCAAAATCCCCCTGAAGAAGACGTGTTTGTATTTCCTTCAGGTTTGAACTCTTTGCTCAAGGTTCCTGTGCCGAGCGTTATTGTCAGCCCGGTCTTATCCTGACCATCGGTTGCCAAGCAACCCAGCCTCCCAGAAGGCCATTCCTCAAGCCTTTGTACAGACGCACACAGGTGGAGCACGACTCGCTGAAGCTGAGAGGCGCCTTCACTCCAAATGATCTCACATCAGTCGCTCTGACACATGCACTTGTTGCTGACTCAGCTGATAATGAATCACCTGAGCACCTCACATCTTAATATGTGTTGGAGAGTCAACGAATCGTCTTCATTGGATGAGCAACTTGATGTGGTTCACAATTTTAAAGTCAAGGTGTGAAGTAATAATTCCACTCTATGAAATGAATGTCTCTAATTTTACATATTTGTAAATCTGTATTGATATATATGTTTTATATATTAAAATATTTTCCATTCTATTCTCTTTGGGTGGATGTGAACCAACCTTGTCTACTAGAAATGTATACAACTTTTAGTTTTGATGTGGAAAAGTGGACTTTGAGTTGTGGTTCACATTCACATGTGGATATTAAAGGGTTCTGGTTTCATGCTTGAAATCTGGATTTGGAAGCTTCTTAAACCTTACTTTAAGATAGTTTGATCATGATTACAAAAGATAGGATGAACGAGTGGTTCTATCCCGAGGAGACAGGATCTCTCTGATCATACTTACGCGTATATACAGAATTTTTTCTCCGATGCGGTAGCAGCCTTTAGGTTGCTTCTCCACCAGGAACCTGGTCGGACAGCTGCAGGGCGGATTCTCAATAAGGTTCCTCACCTGGAACACAGAATCCAGAGAGAGGGGAAATCAAGTACACATACATAAAACACCTTTGAACACATGTGAGCTCAAATAATAAATCACACACTATATCATCCAATACGTTGTTGGTGCCTGCGCTCCTCCTGCACATGGATTTGCCGGAGGATCGAGGAGTCGGGGCTGCAGGTGGGGAGCTGAGGGGGGGCGTCGCTTGTGGACCATGGTTGTTTACTGTAGCTTTGGCGTTGGGTATCAGGGTTTGTCCTGGCGAGGGCGCTGACAGCGGCGCCGAAGCAGGTGCGTTAGTGGAGCGGGATGAAGAGAACAAAGGTGTTTGTGTTGAGGCTGTGGTTGTACAAGGGTGAGAGGCTGAGGTGCAGGGCGGAGGGGGGGATGAACACGTAGGCACCGGGTTTGTTGATGGAAGATCAGAAGCGATGGATGCGGCGAGTGGTTCAGACAGACAGGTCGTGGTTGGAGTGAGTGGCGCAGGTGGAGGAGGAGGAGGAGGTGGGGGAGGAGGAGGAGGAGGAGGAGGAGGAGGAGGAGGAGGAGGAGGAGGAGGAGGAGGAGGAGGAGGAGGAGGAGATGGGGCTGAGGGCAGGGATGACTGTGATGGTGAATACAACAATGTAGTAGGAAAAAAGAAGAGGGGCAGAGGGGACGATGGAGATAAGCAGCCCCTCTCCTCCCTCTCTATCTCCCTCTCCAGCTTCACCAGACCTGGAGGCTCCACTCCGTACCTGAGAGGTTTCACAGGAACACAGGATAAATCATCCATAAATCAAAGAGCAGTGATTTCCTACCAATGGAGCTTGAATCCCAGAATATACTTCTGCAGTTATCATTATCATAACTTTTGAGCATTTCTTTTGCGTCTTGATTGTTGTGTAGCCAATATTTCACATTACCAAAATAAAATGCAACAGTTTTCTACTCAGTGTGAATCAATTGTTGTGCTGTTCAGGAGCTGCACCGTAGATGGGGCGCTCTGTTTCCCAGTTACCTGGCTGCGATCCGTCCCAGCTCCATCAGGCACAGACACACCTCCCGAGGCTGCTTGTGGAGGACTTCACACGGCACATACATGAAGTACAGACAAAGAGGGTGGAGGGGCAGAAAGAAGAATTTACTCATCTGAAAGGAAAGATGTTTCCAGAGATAAACTTCAGCCGTCTGGACTGAAAGCACATTTCAGGAGGTTTTTCTATTGTTCATCTGTATCTTTGAAGCCGAAGAGGAATTCCTGTGGGCCCTGGTTGTGCAGCTGAGGGCATGAGGGCAGGAAAAAGCCTCCAGTGCAGAATTTATACATTTTAAAAAAGGTGCTTGCTTTTCGTAACCTTCTTTCGGCAAAGGAAAAACAGAGCATGGAGACAAATGTTTAAAATATGATGTACGGCTACATTATTTGTTGCACGCTCTCAGTCAACAAGATTTCTGACAGAATTGTCGATGCTATTTTTCCACCATGAAAAGAGAAGAGAATAAAAAACTATATCATGTGTGCATTTGCATCAGTGCGTCAGTCGACTTGACGCCTGTCAGAGGAAAGTAAGTTTACTCTCCCTGTCATTCAATTAGTCTGGTGTAGTAGGTTAGTGTGCCTGCAGGCGGGACTCATTGTTGCCGGGGATTAACCTGCACATTATCATTCTCACGCATCTGCAGCCATGCATAGACATGCCCAGGAAAGAAGAGCAGAGAGCAGAGTCTGCTTAATGACACGGTACCATGTTGGTAGCATGTTGACGGCAGGTTTTCTCCTCAGGGACACAGAGCTTCATACAGACAGAAGGTGAAACGTGATTTGAGGAGATTTAAAGCACAGAAATGATCCCATTTAGTGTGATCCTCATGCCTTAATTAGTTCCTTTTAACTAGTTTATTTTATTTCTGAGCAGTGTTTTGAGTTCATTAAATATATTATTAAGATTGAAACAAAATTGAAATATCTTATTTAAATTGAATGAGGTGAGTTATTTGAGTTTTATGACTAAAATAAACAACAAATAAGACCAAGAAAATCAAACAAAAAATAATACAACTCAAAAATAGCTACTGCTCCTAATGTATTATCTTTTAAAATAAGACACATTCCATAATTTGTATTCTGACCAAATCAGAGGGATGGAGCTGGAATAAAGCCAATAATAGTATTTTAAACGAACGTGTTATTCACACACAAAAAACAGTCGAAGACAGAAAAGCGCAAACACAACGTTGACAGGTCCTTCAAACCTAAAGTTTTTATTTTGATCTATAAGATAACAAGTGCTGTATAACTTGGTTCTCTTTCAAGGTTCCCATTGACTCAAGGAGGGACAAAGGTCAGCGCTCCTCAAGTCCATTCAGAGCCACCTCCCGTCTTAACTCACCCAAATCCTCTGACTCAAACAGGTAAGCCTCATCAACGCCAATCTTTCGACACCAGTAGAGGAAGTTGGCTGTGTTGTCCCGGGCGAAAAACGATCCTGAGGTTGCATCAGCTCGCCAGTGGATCACTCTCCTAACAAAGGGCTGTAATCGTTTTCACCACACACACGGGTTAATGGATTAATGTTGTTTATTACAGGAGTGTTTCAATAACAAATACAGGGATGGAGACGTCTCTTTCTTTATCTCAAGTAGGATCTTGTCAAAACAAGATCTTCAGGTACGGACAACTTCCGAAAGCAGCACAGGAGATGTTATCATTGCCGACCTCAGACCTGACCTGGTTTTACACTTTAAAGTCTCAGCAGGTTTTGTGGGATTTACAGGCAAAGTTTCTATCAAGCACCAATCCTGCAGCTCACGCGTTCTTGAATACAGGTCTTTTTAAAAACTGATTAATCTACTAAATCAGCATCTTCATTGGCAAAGTGTGCTTTTGTGATTTTGTCCTCATCTCCTCTGTATGCAGGTTTGTGTGTGTGATTGTGTGCATGATCTTTGTGTTGTTGCAGCACCTTGCCAGTGTTGCCGTGGATCATCTCCTCCTGGAGCAGCTGCGCCATCCGACAGAGGAGAACACCGTTATCTAACCTCTCCATCAGACTGTCTGCTGTGAGCTCCACACCTGAGGACACACACACACACACACACACACACACACACACACATGCAGGTTGAATATACACAGAAATCTGTTTCTCAAGACATACCAAGAAGCACTTAGCAGTCAAATGAGTCTGAACATCAAAAAGTTGTCAGGTTGCCTGACCTTCAAATGATACGATTCATTTAGAATTACCTACCAGCTTTCTGCAGGTCTCAACACGATTTTTTAAAAGATGGTAATAAAGGAAATTTAATGATGATATTTTAGCATATTGAACTTTAGACTTTATTAACCTTGTTGAGACCCTGTAATATGAAATTAAGAAATATTAAGGTAAAAATATAAAAGAGCTGCTGATAACACCACTGCCTAGTCCAAAAAAATAAAAACCTCAATAAGCATATTTATCCACCTGGTTGCAGTTCAGAAGTAAAACTAGTGTCATAAAACACCTTGGCTAATGAGAAGGTAAACAGATGCCCCATTCCTGCTAATTAATGTAATACAATCTTCATTTATGTATTTATAGATTCATAAAACTCCAAACGTAGCCACAAGAATCCTGAAAAGCAACAGATAACGAGGCTTTAATTCCCAACACAAACCTGAACCAATAACTGTTGTGTTTCCAAACAAACCACACTCGACGCTTTCTTTCCAGCCTTTTTGTAGTTTTCATGCATCATTCAGAACCTGGTGGGGCCTGAGTCTCTTTCCAGAGACCCACCGACAGGTTGTGGCCTGTGCACACCTTTTATGTTTTCCCTCACAATGCAGTAAAGTGGAAGAAAACATCCCTTTCCCTGGAATCCCACTCACGTTCCCTCTAATGGAGAGGGTGCTTCAGGGATCTGGGATAATAGGAATGTTAATGTGTCTCTGTGTGTAACCTGAACGCAGCTTTTTCATCAGTGTCTTTCAAAATAAAAAAAAACAGTTCTGACCTCAATAAGTCTTGTAGCGTATCTATGGGTTATTGTTATAAACAACACTATTGATATCCAAGATGTCACATTACATTTTTATGTAGCTGTCAATATTTTTTGTCAAAACAATGATCCCAGTTTTCAGTTTTAAAGTCTTAAACCAGTGGTCGACTGTCTCACCCATCATGGTGTTGAACCAGTTGGCCAGGTCTTCTTTCATGGGCAGTAAACTGGCGTCGTGGCGGCAAGGAAGCCACTGGTTGAACTCCTGAGGGCTGGTGAGACCCGGTCCAGAGTGTCTGTACTTTGGACTGAGAAGACAGTTCATACCCAGTCCGGTCTGGTGACTCGGGCTGAGAGGACTTTCAGGGCCGGTGCCCAGCATTGCTTCGTCAATCTCCATGCTTCAGCTCGTTGGCCGTTACTGGACAAAAGGAAAGATATGTTATTTATTCCTCATCTACAGGTCATTGTACAGATGTTTCTGTCACAAACAGATCAGGACAAATCTACAAATCCAGTACTGAGCTACATTACACATTACACTTGTTAACATTACAAATAAAAACCCATGTTAATGATGTTTACACCATGATGTGATCTCGTCAGATAATAACATATAGTGACAGCAAATAGAAGTGGGAACAGAGAAAAGAAACGTTTTATATGCTTTTCAGATGCTTTACTTGCTACGGAATTTTTGCACAAAAAGAGGACCATGGATTCTGTTCCACAGTTTTTCCATTGAAATTGCATCAGGGGGAAATCTCTTCTCAGGCCAGTAACTGTTGTAATGTGTTCGTTGACGTATGGTTCAGGGTATGAGCGTGTCACTGTTGTTTTAAGACAGACTAGAAATAAATCTGAAGCAACGATTAATGAAAACGTACTGGATACTGAGGATAATTACGATTTCGATCTTTGCAGTGAAAACACACAATAACCACAACATTAATCAAATTGACTAAACTGACTGACTTAATAAGACGTACAGCTGCAGCCCTGAGTCTCCTGGTGCGGCTTCACGGCTCATTGGTTCCTAGTGCCGCCTCCATCATAAAGCTCAGCCCCATGCAGAGGCACGGCCTGACGGCCACTAACCCTCACTGCTAATCAGCTGGAATTAAAACAACAACACGTGCACTGGGTGACTGGGTCTGCTGGGTAATGCACAGACTCCGTCTGTGCCAGATAACTGAATCTAAAGTTCAGCTGTCAAGTAATAATACTGCTGGAGCGTTCAGACCCAGAACGACCCAGTGTCAAAACAATGCAATGGTTGCAACAGTGGAGCTGTGTTGTTTCATGAGAAACAGTAATCCATGTTCATTTTGAGTGACAGTAACTGAGAATGTTAAAGCTTCTCGAATGCTAAATTTTCGAGTTCCAGTTGCAAATATGTGGTTTGTATTTATTTAGAACTTTTCTAGTCTTGATGACCACACAAATCACTTTCCAGTACAGTCTTGCCTTCAACTCTTATACACACACATTCAAACAGTGTATGTGCAGCACTTTTCTCTCTAACACACTAACAGCACAGCCATCAGGGACAATTTGGGATTCAGTATCTTGCCCAAGTGTCCTTGGGCAAGATACTGGCACATGGAATGGGGGAGACTGGGATCGAGTCACCTGGTCTTCTTGTTTGCGGACAAGCCACTGAACCACCTAAAAACCTTATCTCTAACACAGACTTTATCTAGAATAGAATAGCAGAAGCAAACCTGGACAGAAGCTGGCTAACTCTGCTCTCAGAGCTCATGTACACTGGTGTACCACTTGTGTTTTTACATGAATGTACCTGCAACTCACGTGTTACAGATCATCTCTGTAATTTGTCATGAAGTCGCCTTATTATAGCTAAGGGTTGATGTCAATGTCCTTGTAACGCGGCTACAGAGGAAGACATATGTAAGTCAGTGAAATCAGGGCTCAGGGTGATAAATGTGAGGATGTAGCCGACAGCCCTTTCTTCCTGGATGTAGTGAAAAGGCTCTTTTGTAAAAAAAACATGCAGACATGGGCCAGAGACAAGTAAAATGAAGGGGCTACCTGCCAAGTTTGAGGCTGGTTTACAGGTTGACCATCAGGGCATGAGAGCCCCTGTCTCCAACAAAACATCCAAGTGCAATATTCACACCTCTGCTACAGGATGGCTCTGCTGGGAAGGGAATGCAAAGGTCACCCAGTGGCCTAACTCCCAGACACAAGCAGTCTTTATATTCCTGCAGGGCTGAGGCTCCATGTATGTAAATACACAACACTGGTGCACAGACGCAAACACGCGTGCATACACCCTGTTTACTTTGCACAGCCTTTAATGTTTCCAAGGTAAAATTTGCTTCGGTCGTCTTTCACAACCTTTAATTATGTCTCCGCAGTAAAAGCGATCCCCCTGAGTCTCAGCAGCTTTGTGGTGGAAACAGGTGAAATTACACAGCAGCCCAAATGAAAGACATGAGCAAAGTGAAGGGACTGAGCGGCAGCGTCGCCTGGAATACCTGAACATGTACTGTATGTGTAGAAGATGACAGTGATTGATTGGTTGCCGTCAGCACGGCTCTAACACTGCTGTCTCTGGAGAATGGAAAAAAAAGTCTGTGTCAGGTAAAAAGCTGGTTTCACGACTAGTCAGAAGGGCTGTGTGTTAGAAGGTGAAGTAGCTGCAGACATTTTCCAGAACGAGTAAAATGCCTGAAAATGAGCTGTAAACAAACACACGTGCTCAGCAGGATTTATTCAGCGCCTCCCGCCTCCTTCATGCTCTCCTACCCTCGCCTGGACCATCTAGAAATGTTCCTGTTGCTGTGCTGCCATTCAACCTGGACCGTCCCCTGCTGCGTTCTTCATGTATGAAAGGAAAACTCCAGTACCAATTTTCCAGACATTTTCTGGAGTTCATGACTGAAAATGGCTCCACAGGCAACGATCTGACTTTCAAACAAAGTTGAAGTTGCAAACATGTCAGTAAAAGACTCTTCACCTACTTGGTGCTTTGTGCTTTTGTCTCAAGAGTCTGTTTAGCTTCCACTCTGTGTAAGTGGCTGCCGGCCGTAGTAGATTTCAATCCATTAGCTTTGAGTCAAGGATCTGCTGTGGATGTGACGTACATTCTGAGAATGAACAACAGGCACTGAATGGATACGAATGCATATCTGAGGAACAGGTTTCAGCCACGGTGGTGCACTCACACTATGACTTTCCTTCAGTCGCCTATAGACTAAATAAACCCCCCCATCAACACAGGATGCAAAGGTCTATTACCTGCTGTTGTTTACGCACACGCTGAACAGTGGAGGCCCCCCCCCCACCCGATACGTCAGATCCAGTAAACCCCATTAAAATACAAGGTGTAAAAAAGAAAAACTCTCCAGTGATTGTTTGAGTGTGAGGTGAAAGTCAATAAACACCGAGCAGCTCTGAACAGTCTGTTCATTGAGTTCCTCCTGACTCAGGCTGTGACAGCTCACACTCCAGGAACATGCAGGAGAATTCAGTTCAGCATCAATGCACAGAGAGAGCGCTCATCTTAAAACACAAAGTTACCTAGTTCTTTGTTTGATTCATAGAGAAATCTGATCATTCAAGAAGAGAGAAAGAGAAAGAAATAAGAAAAGAAAACGTGAAAGAACACTAAGAATGTTTTGAATTGTGTGGTTGTAAAGTCGAATAATGGAAAAAACACTTTGAACTATACATTCATACTATACAGTTTGAATAGTTTTCAGTCAGTTACTTTAACCCTAACCCTGCCATGTTATCCATATTATAAACAAAACAGAGTGTACCATTTTACGTTATGACAAAAAACTAAATGTTTTTCGTTATAATGTTACGTTTTTGACCTTCTTTCAAACACCAGTAACACACTGAAAAAACTTGTGCAGAAACAATGGAATAGTATAAAGAGGGACGGTGGTAGAAAATACAGTTTTGTACTCAAGTAACATTTTGATTTGTACTAGTACTTTAATTGAGTGTTTCTGTTTCTTACACTCCACTACATTAAAGAGATGTTTAATAATAATATATTACTTGTCCGTGCACTTTATTTATCTCATAGCTATGTAACCAGTGACCTTGTGAAAAGTTGTTAAAGAACCATTGATTGCATTATAATCCTGCTCACGCATGAATTAATACACACTTTGCATAGGCAGTACTTTTAGTTGTTATACTTTTAGTCTATTTTGACAAAAATATTAACTTACTTGCATTTGAATAGATTTTGAATGCAGGGCTTTAACACACTTTTACACATGGTGCCTCTTCTACCACTAATTAGAAGTATATGTTTTTACCTTCATCATCATCATCCTCATCATCATCATCATCATCCTCATCACTCTCAACATCAATAGGCAAACTTTGCAATAAATGTAAAATCCACTCACTGAACTCCAGCCTCCTCCTGCAAAACTTTCTCTCTTCTCATAAAAACTTTGCTCGCAGCTTCTCCCCGCTCGTGTTCGTCTCCTCGCGCACATGTGGACGTCACACAGATCCAGATGTTGACGGTGCTCGGGTCAAACAGCAGCGGGACAGACACGGGGGTTACTTTTCAAACCCTGAACCCGACAGCGCGAGGCAGAGGCGTCAACTCACCGCAACACGAGCCTCACTGAAACATTCACAATCCTGAAGATCAACACCGACACCGGCTGCCACGTGTTGTTCTCCACGTTTGTCAAAGTTAACCCGAAAAATTTCAAGAAATTAAACTTAACTCAATGTCTAATAAATTTGAAGATTATTGCTGTGACCGCTTGTTTCCCTTTTTAGCAACCAAAGCAGGTTACATCACATATTCTACTGACATTTTCATTCACTCATACTACTCAATAATAGATTCAATTTAATTTATATTTTAGGTGTATATTACATTTTTGACTTTGTTTTTATTTTATTTTTATTATCTTTATTCTTTCTTTCCAGTGTGTTTTTAAAATAAATCTGAGCATGACTTAAACGGAGCCTGTGACCCAGGAACGTCACTGCCAGCGGATGCTGTGTGTAATTGTTGTGCACATGACAAATAAAGTCTTGAAGTCTTGAAGACATGATTTTGTATCTGATGAAGGTTTGTAATGCAGCCTGTGATTAACATTTTATTTACTTGTAATAGAATAATCTTTCCAGTCTCCACTGAACTACATGCCTACAGTGTTGAGGTACTGTATGCTTGCAGGAGCGTCTTAACAATTTTTGGGGGCCCCAGGCAAAAGGGAACCTGGGGGGCCCAACATCTATCCGAACCAAATCCCCCCTCCGACAAAGTCAAACAATTTTAAAGACATTGTTTAGATAAAAATCCTGCAGCCCCAAAATTATTTTCTTTTAAAGTGCAATTCTTCAAGTGGCCACTGAGATAAACCAGATGGTTACTGTAAGATGCTTAAGCTTTCTGATACAGATACAGATACAAGTGAAACTGGCTCTTAGGAAAATGAGACGAAAACATATAGGTCAAACGCTTTGGCTCACTAGTGCCCCCTACAGGCTTTGCAGCTTCCTCCAGAAAAATGAACCAACCAACAACCGAGAAGTATCAAATTAAAAAAAATGATGTTATTTATTATAACACTAAAAGATAAAAAACAGTTTATTGTAATATTGTCAATATTAGTAATTGTGTTTGTGTGTGTGTGTGTGTGTGTGTGTGTGTGTGTGTGTGTGTGTGTGTGCGTGTGTGTGTGTGTGTGTGTGTGTGTTTGTTCCAGTGCCAGGTGGAGCTGCTGGTTCATTTGCAGCACTCTCCCAGGGGGACGAGTCCCTCATGTCAGAACGTCAATCTGTCCCTCCCCTCTTCCTCCCTACGTAAACCTCCTCACCGCCCCCTCACTCATTTACACTGCATGGTTAGTATTCAACAACTGACCTGTAGTGAATATTAATGTGTGTATGTGTGTGCCAAATTAATACAAGATGTTTGATTAGTTATTGTCTTTTCATTGTCAAAGTTTTTCAGTGACACTTAATATAAAGAACAATGTGTTAAGCTGATATATACTGATTTATCGACTTGTTAAACTAGTTTAAAAATGACTCAGGAGTGAATAAACAGTCCTGTGGCATCTGGAATAGTCTGGGTTGTAAAGATGAATCCATAGAACACTGTCTGGTACACTTGCCCATTTGTTCCTCTTTATAAGAAACCTCACTCAAAGAATATTGATGGTGGTATTTTGTCAGGCAGGGGCAGATCCAGGGGCGGGGCCAGGGGCGGGGCCAGGGGGGCAGGAGCCCAGGATGAAATCAGATTTGTCCCTGAAGTGCTCGTGTCCTGTCAGTCATCATTTTTTCCTAAACAAACTTAATAAGAATACAGATGAACATTTTTTAAGAATAAACAATGTGCTTGAATTGTCAAAAACATATTCAGTGATGTTTGACTTTGCTGAAAACTATAGAACTAACAGTGAGCACGTAATGGCATCTGACTGAATCATTAATTGTGTATAGATGTTGAAAAATTAATCGGCCTCTATCCTTAAATTGTGGCCCCTTTAAGGCCCCTGAAAATAAAAAATCCACTGCCACTGCTTTAAGGATTCAACTAGCAGTCTCTTTGTTAAAATGCATACGCAAACACTAAATTCAGCCCCAGTAGAGATTCATATCAGAACACATCATGTAACACTAAACCCTGTAGTTTAACACATCCTGCCACGAGTTCTTAGATTTTAACAGGAGGGTCTTTCTGGCAGTGAGGAAATGTTTGAATTAAAAAAATGTCCCGGCGACACGACATGGATCAGCACACTCCTGACAGATGGCATCTCAGGTTGCCAAGACAACTGAGCCCTAATCCGCCTCCCTCTTATCCCCGCTGCTGTGGCGGCGGTGGCGGTGGGGGTGATAATTCAGCGCAGGGCACCATGTGCTGTGTCCCACTCAAATTGGTCCCCTGGGTCAAGAGGACCCGGGGCCCCTCAGATGGGGACACAGTTATTAGGGACTTACAAGTGTTTTATCATTCTGTCAGATTGAAGCAGATTTCATTTGGAGGTGGAAGGAGCTGTGTCATTGGAATTATATTGTGTGTGTGTGTGTGTGTGTGTGAGAGAGAGAGCTTCTGCTATTAGTTGGATATGTGCATTGATCTGGTTTCTGTTTAGGTTTCACACTATTCCTCTTAAAGAACATGTTGACTTTACATACTACATTAACATTTCTTCATACTGACAGTTCACATGAGTAAGTTTCAGCAATAAGGGGTTAGGAAAAAAAAATCAAGTAATTGGATGAAAAATAAATACCATATTAGATTTGTTGTTCCTGAATAAAGTTTGTAGTCTGAGTTCTCTTAACTTTATAGCAGTGCAATAATAGATTGAGCTAGAATGATACCCAGTATTGCGTGTACCCACCACCAAGGCCCGACAGTCCACTTAAATTCACACTGTAGATATCAGTCCCCTTAATATGCCTAATTAATGAATCCCTGATTAAAAACGCACTCACAATGTGAGAATGCCTTAGAAAGCCCCCTGAATCCTGACTTCTTCTCTGACCCATAGCCTTCCACCAAGTTTCATCTTAATCTTTGTAGTTTTCGTGTAATGTTGCTTTCAAACAAAAACACAAAACAACCAACAACAAAAACAACAAACAGTTGTTAGGACATAGGGAACACAAATCATTTCTACAGTACTAAAATAGTCAGGCTAGATTGATGTAATGTGACCATTCATTTGTTTATTCATTTTTATTTTCTTTCCAGTTTGCTTTACAGTGATGTCAATCTGTTTCTCTAAAAAGGCTAAAAATTCATGAATTCCTAAAAAAAAAGAAATCCACACATTATCTTTAAAATCATATTTTATCTTTTTATTCAAAAACCTTCAAATAGTTGTTGCTTTGAAAAAGCCACAACCGTCAGAGCTTTCCCTTTTGACAAAAGGGAATTCCTTGAAATCTGTCTGTGTTTTTATCCCACAAAATGTTCCGCCACCATCACCATGTAATGATGTGTGTGAGAGACAAAGCCCCAGACTCATCTCAGAGGAATTCACTGGGACTGAGCTCGGTCATGTCGCGGCCTCCTGATGATTACTGTTAATTATTCCCACAAAGTATTAAAACTGTCTTACTGTCAGCCGCCTGTCGCTGGCTCTGTGGCTGCAGGGCATTCATATAAATGACTAATAAATAATATGTCAGTCGATCCTGCGCGTGACAAACGAGTGCTGGTTACCTCGGCTCAGGCTGCCAGGCCAGGGGGTCGGTAGCTGCGGGCGGACCTTTACTTTAATTAAACTACCTGTCACACTGAGCTCCTAAACCTGGAGCCACTGTGGAATCACTGCCAGGAAATTACTGTAGTTAGTCTTCAAAATGGGTTCTGTGAAGTGTTAGCAAATGGCCACTAGAGAGCAGCATAGCTACTCAAGCACAAGCCCTTGGCGCTGTGAGGAAAAAGAGAAGCCATCTTTACTTTTAATGGAGAACACAGTGAACATGTAGTGATTCCATGTTGCCAAAGAAAGAACCAGTCTATCAATGTGCAGGTTCTTCCAATAGAAAACGGCGCTCCATGGTTACCCAACACAAAGCTTGGTGCACGTTCACAACCTCCCGTCAGACGTGGGCTCGGCCCCGCGCCTCCTCACTCGTCTCTCTGTCACTGCTGCTGCAATCACTGGGATGTTAACAAGATTACCGGGAGCTAGTGGAAGCAATGGAGTACCAGTGTAATGTAATTAAGAAGTGATGGAGTGCGTTATCGCTGGCGAGTCGCTTGACCCCTGTCAACACATGAGGTATCACAGCCTCCATTGTCCCCCCCCCCACCGTCGTCGTGATGAACAAAGATGTATCAGCATAAATATGAACTTAATCAAGGGTTTATGTTTTCATCTTCTGCATAAAACACATGCTGTGGATCCCTGTTTTTGTGTCTTTATCTTATTTTTGCAAGATAAGAGTAATATAAAAGGTTTTAGTTGGGGAATAAAGAAATATGAATGTACTTCAGTGTGTAGAAAAGACCTGAGCCTTGACCCCAGACACACACAACAAACACACATACACACACACTCACTCATTGTTTCAGCCCCAACCCTCATGGTCCTGGAGTCTCTCCTGACAACCACGTTTCTCTCTTTTTTGTCACTTCCTTTCTACACAAGTATCCCTGTCTCCATAGCAACTCATCTCAGTTTTAGAAATGTGGACAAAAGACACACAGAAAGAAAAAAACATACACAAATAATACATGTAGACGCACATTGATCAATAGACCATGCACACAACTACACAAGGTCACACATTGTACGACACACACAGAAATACAGAAGGACACAAGTACCACTGCCTTATTTGAACCTTTACAGTTGAGGAAGGTTCATAAAAAGCAGGAATAATGTTCTGGATTTAGATTTAAAGCTGCTAATAAATCATACATTTTCTCTGTGATGTTGAAAAGTAGTGTTCCACTGCAAATTGTTGTTTAATCAGTTTTTACTTCCTGTGTCACAGAGATGAATAGAAATACAAAACATACATAAACTTGGCAAATGTCCTGAAAATTGTGCATTGACATTTTCTGGAGATTCAGATTTGTTCCCAGCGACAGGAAAATGTCCACAGAGCAGGAGGCAGGAAGTGATGTATACAATTCCACCCTTTGTCTTTCCAAGTCTTCTTTGGCATCGTCTGCGTGTCTAACATCTCGCCTTCATCTAGAGACAATTGCATTATTTTGTTTTTTTCTGTTTGACATCTGTCACGTGTTAAAAACATCATCAACATGTTCATTTTCTTGCTGGGAAATTTGCAGGCATCTCTCTGCTGTAGTCTCACATGGGCTCACTGGGACATTCTAGGACATTTTATCAAGGCTCTGGCAGGAAAAGTCAGGACAATGTCCAGAGCAACTGACTTGGACGTTTGTGTTCTCACATACAGCTCTCTGGGAAATAACAGAGAAATGTCCGGACTTCAGTGCGTGTTTGAGAGCAGCTTTAGTAACTTTTAAAGTCACTCCTCAAACTCATCGTAAACAAACTCATCGCTTTCAACTAAATCTATCCTGTTCCAGCAGAACAAGAGATTTTTACAGTTTTTCTCTCAAAACACATCCAACATCATCCACAAAGGTTAATGCCCACATTACCCATAATGCAACTCGGCCACTTGGTGCTCAGGTTCAGGTGTGCTATGCTAGTATCTGTTGGTGTTTAGCCTTTAGCAGCTAGCCTCATGTGGAGAGGAGGATCAGTCAGTTCGGGTGAGATCACTTACTCATAAATCTGAGCATCGAATCAGGATTCTGTCTCTGAAGCAACGTGTAGTAGATCAACACCTGTAAACAGACTGTGATGGGACCAGTTTCTAATAGAGTCCCACCCCGTACCCTCTGAACCCCGATGGAAGACGTCACAAGGTCAAGGAAAGATGTGAAGAAGAAGCTGTAAGGAGTAAGGAACGTAGAATTTACCCATAACCCATTTATGTGGGTGTGTCCAGGTGACGCTATGAGGTTGTGTCGCTTGAAATGTTCTTGCCGCAAAGAATTGTGGGGCGGCATTTTCTCCTTTCCTTTCATTTAGGATGGTCTGATGTTTCATATGCTAAAGGAGGTAACTTAGGAAGCATTGAAGCTCCTGTCCTTATCCTTTTAGAGAATTCAAACAGCTCTTATTATGGCGGCTGCTGGAAAATCTCCGGGTCATTTCACTTTATGCAGTGGGGACTGTGTGGTATCTCCTCTGTCTAGTGTTATCGGATTGGTTCATTCTTTGTTATGTGAATTGAAATTGAATTGGTTACTTTGGGTGTCAGTATAAGGCGATGTCGTTGTAACAGAGACAGAGTACAAGGTTACATTGGGGGGGTCACAGGGGAGACGGAGCTTCACAGCTCATACCACATGGACTATGTCCCGAGAGTCTGTATCTCAGGGACACAGCTCAGGGACAGCACACCAGGCCTCAGGGCTTTCAACCAACACAACACTGTATTTCACCTACAGAGAAATACAGTCTCAGCACTGAAGTAACAATGGTTTCCAGCATCTAGATTGAAAATGACATAATTGAGCCCTATAAGGCTTTATCATGCATAATGCGACACATGAGTGATGTACAGTGAATGTCACTAATGACACACAGTGGATACTAACAAGTGATAACTTGAGTAGGTACTGAGGTCATCAGATATGCTTGTGTGGTTAAGTTTAGGCAAAGCATGAACTGGTCATGGTTAAGGTTTGGGATAAGGTTTGGTTTAACGTGTCCAGTATGAATAGAAGTCAGTGTAAAGTACTAATAATGATAGCTGTATGTGTGTGTGTGTGTATGCAGCGTGTGTGTGCATTAGGGCAGTGTGTTAAACCTTCAACCTGAAGTGGAGGAGCAGACTCTCGGTCTGGGCAGAAGGCAGGGAGACTGACAGATGGAGAGAGCGGCCGAGGGGATGAACAGAAATCTTCGCCCTCTGTGGAGCAGTGGATTGACAGGTTGACTGTGTGTTCACATTTCTTGTGTATCAGTGGCCAGGGCGGTGTGAAGGGAACACCATTAGAATCGGCTGGTTTGTTTGGTCCGGAGTGTAGGTGCAGAGTGGAGTCTGAAAATAAGTGTTTGATACATCGATCGTGGCAGATCACTGTCTGCACAGCCGAAGCCAAACCTGCTGAAGTTTGAGTTACAGTGTCCTGCCTCCCTCTCTGTGGGTGTGTGTGTGTGTCTGTGTGTGTCTTTGTGTGTGTGTATGTATGTATAATCGTACATGCAGGAGAAAAAAAAAGTTTTCCCAAGATGGACAGTGTCCGACCCGTGTGTGACTCATCTGATATATCATTCAGTTGTGGCGTCTCTGCAGTGTCTGAGTCACCATGCAGCAGTGACAGAGCGAGGAGGAGCACAGGGGAGGGAGAGGCAGCGGATAACAAAGGCGGCTGTATATGATGAAAGAAAGATCATGACATGATCTTATCCTTTTCATCTGTCTCCTCTCCACAGCCTTCACTTTGCTTTCTTTAGTCTGACAGAAATCGAATACGGCTGAGTTACTGATGTTGTGTCAATCTAGAGCTCAGGCGGTCCAGTGTATGATGTTTAAACAGAATATCAGGCTTAAATCATGCACAATATAATATATAATATAATATATATATATATATATATATAATATATTGTTGAGGTTTCTGTGGCACGTCTTATTTTATATATTACAGAATAATTCTGATTATGTAGAGAGAATTAGATTAATTAATTGTGTGGGACACAAACATTTCTATGGGGGTTCACACATAAACGCATAAAAAAGAAGTTTGCAAGAAAATCATATTTTATTAGCTTTTCTTTATCTGAGGATTATTTACAAGTTTATATGATTAACATGAACAGTGTTTCCGGTAATCTCCACTCAAACCTTATAACGAACCAACATAACAATAAGATATGACCAGTCATTGTACCAGTAATGATATAAGTCTACAGGGAGTTGTACTTGTTGGTCTCTGGTTTCGTGTGAAACGTCATGACGACAGTTTTTCCATCGTCTTTCCACAGCAAATGTCATTCATGTTTGTTTATTGTCTGTCCCTTTTCTCCCACACACTCGTCCCAAGGTGGCTGCTCGCGCCGGCTCGCCACTTAAAGGCACACGCATCAATATTTTATCACTGCAACGAAACAATACCGAATCCATTAGATGAATGCAAATGATGCTGTTAAGTTCTCATTAAAAATGGCTGCAGGAAGTCAATAACAACGAGTGAAATTAAGGACTGTTTGGATTTTTTCCCCCAAGTGTATGTTATTGGTTACTGCTGCTGATGGGAAATAATTGCCTGCAATTGCAAAGCAATTTTTATCCCTAATGGATAAATTGCAGGATGTGAAAAGGCGCCTGGTGCTGTGACATTCAAACCAGCAATTACACTAAATGGTTTTACATGAGATGATAAAAGGCCTGATTTTAAGATTAGAATCTTGTTTTTACCGGGGTTGTCGTTATCTACCGCGGCTGTAGTGTGTTAATTCCTCACAGTCGGCTCTCGTGTGTGTCTCTGTAAAAGCCGAACAAAGGGGCAGACAGAGATAGTGTCGCTCTTGTGTTATCACTCCGCTCTGAGACCGCTCTATCAGATGTGTCACATCACTGTGACTAATGAAATCACATGGACAAGTATTGGCCACAGCATGAAATCAATAAAGCTCCAAAGGAAGTGTGTGCTGTAAGATTGTGTAGTTTACCTCTGAAGTGTTGTAAAGCAACAATTATAAATCATGTACAGAATGTGAATCTGCTCTTATTATAACACAACGCTGACTGCATCAAGTTATTATATACCCCCCCCTCCCTCCAGTTCCATTAGACATGAAAGCCCTCCCCCCATCTCTCACTTTTTAATGAGATTTGGAGTGTGTGTGTCACCCCACTGTGAAGCCATCAGGCACGAGGACAAAAGGAGGCTCAGGTTTTGGGATATACCCCACCTCCTCCTAACTAGACACACACAAACACACGCACACACACGCACACATACACACACACACACACAAACACACACGCACACGCACACATCTACTGCTCAGCTCCCATCTGGTGATGGAGCATTAAGAGGCAATGCTGAATAAAGAGCTATTGGCACACAAGCATGCATGTCCTTGCACACAGACACACAAACACACACTCACACACTTCAGTTCAGGTGCTTTAGCATCCCACTCTATCCTCTCCAGGTTGTATTTCTCTATTAAGCATCATTTTGTACTGCAGATAGTTTTCCATCCTTGTCAGCACAGAAGAGAATAATAAAGCAACAGTTTTGTTTGTGTTAAAGTCTAAATTGAACCAGGACATGATTTTAATAAAAAACATCAGTAAATCAGAGTCTCAACCTTCAATTTGAAGTCCTGACATGCACCGAAACAAAGCTTCCCTCCAGACATGAATTCTTGCTTTACTCTGAATAATGCAGGAATCTGTGACGGAACCAGCAGCATCCTGGTTTTATATTTTAAGATGACTGTGACTCTGTAATTCATCCTCCTTGAAATGAAAAGTATTTTTGGAATGTCTTTTTCAGTCTGCTGCCTTCGGAACCATTCATTCTGAAACGTCTCGGGCATTGAGGGGGGGAAAAGAAGAGAAGACGTAATAACAGAGTAAGAACATTGTGTCTGTCACTGAATGTTCCGATATGTATTATGTATGAATATATCTTTGGATCAGACCGTTTCTATTTTGTGTTTGTGTGTGTGTGAGTGAGATATCTCAATGGAGATCTGATAAAGGAGAGTTCCTGACTTCCTAATTTTAGAGTGCCTCGCCCCAGTGGCTCCCCCTTGACGAGCCTATGACGCACTTCCTGACGAGGTGGCGAATGCGTATGAGGGGAGGAGGAGAGGGAAGGTGAAGGGAGGGGGGGGGGTGGTGCATGAGGAGGTGTGGGGTGTGGGCAGCTAAATATATACCAGCTGTGCTGAAAGTGCTAAAGGCTGGCATGTGCGACCAATCATGCTTCCTGATGCGTGCAGGAGAAGGACGCTGCTTCTGATCTCCGAGCCAATCAGCACTGATCCAGAGCGTGTTGTGGGCGGGGGGGGGGAGGACCGGGTGTTACCTAGCATTCGTGTAGAAGTGCAACATATAGAACATAAAGTGTTGTTTTAACGTTTGGAGGAACCGTGACGGCGTGGTGTGTTGTATCTGTGTTTTCCATATCTGTGTGCAGCTCAGTGAACACGCCCGTAGTCGTGTTACGCAGTGATCCTTCATTGAGCACCATGGACAGCTCACGTGTGCATGTGTGTGACTCCAGAAGAAGCTGCACAAAGTAAACCTCAAAACAAAGCTGTTTACTCTGTCGGCTATTAAACAGGAATCCACAAAAGTTTTAAATTATACATGAGGTTTGACAAAGTGGCAGGTTAATGCAGCCTAGACGCCTTTTTTTGGGGCACAATAATTCATTAAAACCGAAAGTAATCTGCATGTATCTCAGCCTCAAATCAATATCCTATCTAACAACGTAGTTTGTCATCATCCTGCCGACCAGCTCAGAGGTTCCCGGAGGCACATTGTGCAAATCAGGAGCTTATTTATGAGCCACATAGGATCTCAGGGGCCCGAGCACAACACGAGCGCAGCCCCGAGTCATTAAAGAGCGATTTTGGCATCTACTTCCACTCCCCCCACACCCTCACACTCCCCCCCCTCAGCTCCCAGGAGGCCGGAGCAGCACCTGCCCCCCACCCACATGTGAACACCCATTTAAGACGCTGAACATATGCGCACGCATTCTCTCAATTTAGCATCCATGCTGTTAGACACACACACACCCACATGCTGTATTTATATATGTGATGCAAATGAAAACATTGAAAGTCAGGGAGAAGTTACAAAAAGCTGCCGGATGACGTCTGTCGGTAAACCGACGTGGATGAGAACACAGGCAGCAAGGATGATTGTTGTGTTTTTCTCCTTTTTAGTGGAGAGAAGCTGAGGTAAATTGTGTGTAATTGGTAGATTGATGGTCACGGAGGGTTATGGGTCACCTCCCTCACTTGCACCAACATAGGATGACGGTTCTGGCTGGTTGGCTGTGAGAAAATATCATTCAGGGGCGGCTGGTGACACGTTTATTGAGCCTGTCAAATTAACAGAAGCAACGAGCCGGGTGTGGGACAAGCGTCGGCAATCACACACGCACACGCACAAGCATGCACACACACGCAGACGGGCAGAGGACGGGATACACACAGCATTTATTTTCGACTGATGCAGCCCTTGAGATCAGCCACTGATCTCTGCGTCACCTTGGGCTTTTCAGATACGTCTAGGTTCAAATAAACTGAGAGGAGACGTATGTTGTATGTGTTAATAATTATAAAGCTGTATTTTACGTAGTTTTCTGATATGTAATATTTTGTGAAATATGTGTGTGTGTGCCTGTCAATAATTATGAGGGCCAATTTCGGTTCAAATCCATCATTGCAAGGACATTTTGACGTGAGGACAAAACTGTTCCTCACAAATTGAAACGGTTATTGGAGGGTTAAGACTGGGTTTTAGGGTTAGGGTTAGATTTAGGGTTATATTAGGGTTAGGCATTTAGTGGTGATGGTTAGGGTAAGGGGCTAGGGAATACATTATGCCAATGAGGGTTAGGGTTAGAGTGATGTCTAACTAGTGGGGTTAGTAGTAGGGTTAGTGTGTGTTTGTGTGTATTATAGGTTTCTAGTTTCCACATCACTCTGTTGTAAGATGCATACTGGACCATAATTGGTGTCTCCAAAGCTGAACCTAATATATAGTCAAGAAAATACTAATTTATTCATAATATTCAATATTAGAATAATTGCTGAATTCAGAATTATTATTGTAGTTTTAATTTGGGGTTTTATTATAGTTGTTGAATTTATTAATTTAAAAGAGGCTCTTATTATATCTATGTAGCTAAAGCATGTTTTGTCCAGGAACTGTTTGGTCGTATCTCCTCCGGTGATCGTCTTTGAGAACTGTGCGTCTGAGCTTTGTTGGTGGAGGTAGGGGTCGGCTCTCACAATCGAAGTAACACCTCCGAATAGCTCGGTAAGTGCTCCTCCTCCCTCTCATCTCCATTAAGAGGTTAGAGCAGTCAATAGGTCCAACCAGACTGACCTCATTGATTTCACCGACAGGGAAGGAGGGCAGCCATTAACTGTACACTTCCTGTGGCCTTGGTAGAGCAGCTGAAACTCACTCTGTTGTAAACCCTGCTCTTATGATCTGACACAATGATTGTATGTCGGGAGTATTCTTGACATGTGACGGTATATGATAAAGAAATAACCAATTACATGACCCATTGTTAAATATGCAGGGTAACATTATTTATGCTCAACGCTGGATATGAATACGGAAACAGACGGAGCCTTCTGTCTGTACTCATTTGTCCATGTTTGTGTACGACTTCTGAAAGCTAAAGGCTTGTTTATGCTGCCTTTATGTACAAAAAGATTGTTTTTCGAACAATAAAACTGACACTTACCATACAACCCCATCCATCTTCTACGTTGTCTTGATTGCTAGGCAATACATCCACTAGAGGGCAGCACAGAGGTGAGAGTTTCTGACAACGGCAAACATGTCGGTAAAAATAATGTTCTTCTGAAGAAAGAGTTGGAAGTGGCTGTTTGTCTCTGTGACTGAATAAATAAACATCATAAAGACGCCTTGAGAACTTCAAGCGAGACGATTGTATGACGCAAGAAAAAAAATTCGACAATGTTTTAACCATTTTCAAGGAGTGACTTTGAGAGTTTGTAAGAAACTAAGATTATGATGTTACTTCACCAGGGCACAAACAACCCTTTTTACTCCTCTTTCTTAAAAAGTACATAATTATTACCATCAACATGTTGTTTCCTGAGATCCTTGCCTCTGCGCTGCCCTCTAGTGGATGTCTTGTAAAACAACCATGCCAATGTGAAGGACGCGTATAAGTATGTGGGCAGTGACGGTTCCATCATTTCTAACAGACGTGTCTTTTTCTACATAAAAGCAGCATTCATGTGCCTTCATACAAAACCCTGTAATGAGAAACAATTACTAAGTGAATAAAATAAACCTTTTCAAAAACAACCAGTAATGGTTCTCAGAATGAAATCATTTACGATACATAGATAGTGTTTCTGCTGTCTCACATAAATCAATTATTAATGTAGTTTTAACATATCCTTTTGTTATCAGCAACATATACAGCATTAAATGGGAAGTGTAGTCATATTCAAGTCTCGACTTTCACCATTATAGGTTCTCATTTGTTGCCACTATACAAATACTCCGGACACAGAATTTGGTTTTGTTTTAGTTTTTTATCAAAAATGGATATAGAGTATTTCATTTTGACATCAACAAACCTCTCAATTTACACAGCAACAGAAGCCATAGAATCACACTGGAACTTCAGAGGCACAAAAACAGGAAACTCTTTAAACTACTTCAGGTTGCACATTTGTCATTTTTGAAAATGAAGAATCGCTTTGTTAGTTTTCATCTTCAGTGTCAATGAATATGGTGACAATGAAATCAGGGCTGTACAGGAGGGAACAAAGGGGGGATAGGGCTCCAGCCACTGAATGGAAACATTAATCAAAGTAAACCTGAGGACAGAGAGAGAGAGAGAGAGAGAGAGAGAGAGAGAGTAAGAGGGAGAGAGAGAGAGAGAAACAACAGCACATGTGGATCACACAAAAACAGAAACATGAAGAGGTCGAGCGTCCGTCTCTCAGACAGAGCTCGTTTTATCATTCTCATCTGGTGAGCAGCCCCGTCACAAACTCTCTTCACCCTGTCGTGGTCAGAGAGGTTTGACTCGGGCTCTATTACTATATTTTCATACATACAGTATATTTACTTTTTTTTTCACAAGTGTTCATTTTTCTACATTTGTTATCACAAAAAGCACGACTGTTAAACAAATGCATAAAAAACAGTTACATGACTGTTCATGACCAGAACTGTTACTATGAATTTATTGCTTTGTACACTGAGTTGTGTTTGGTGCCGCCTGCACACCGGGGGCTCACGTGGTGAAGCCTCACTGCTGAGGGGCTGTACTCCCTTAGAAATGTTTTGACGTCCAGCTAAAACCCGGCCCTGCTCTTCACCTTTGGTTAATTGTGCAAAGAAATTGAAGCATCAGTAACAGTTTCTGAGACACAAGACAAAGAAGTTTGAAAGAAAAGGGAAACAAAACAAAACCAGATAAGGACAGACAACAAACTTCACTTTGTACCATGCATAAATACACATCCACACACATCTATATTGTGAAGTGCATACTTCAGGTCTCCACAGACGAGTGACAAATTAAAGTAAGTTGGCCCCTTCAGACCGGGTCAGTCAGTGTAAGTGCAGAACGAGGACGGAGCCTGATCCCGGGGACCTGGTGCGTTCACTTGTTCTTATTCTGGAGCCAATGACAAACAGGTCATTACATTATACATTAATCATAAAATGTTTCATATGACCATTCTCTGACATTTATCCAAGTTGCACATATATGTGATTGCCTCTCCAGCAGTGTACTATATATTATTGTAAATATATTTCTCTTCTTTTGTTGAATTTAATGTGAAGTATAGATAAATGTAAACAATAAAATACTTTTGTTTGGGGCTGTCCAATTTAACTTGAGCTTTAAAGGCCCTGAAAACATATTTTCTCAATCGGCAGTGGGCTCTTCCATGAAATCTGCTTATCAACTCTTCAAGTGGGAAAAATGGTTTATTCGTTATTGTGGCCTTCTCACTTGTCTCTAGTGGGCGGAGCTTAGGTGGAAACAGGTGAGTATATATATATCTGAGCTCAATTCATCATTTAAATGAGAATCTGATGATTGTCAAAGTTTTGTTTTTGTTACTGTTGGTCGAACAAAGTCTGGATGAAGCAGTCTTGTTTGGTCTGATGCTGAATTTGACTCTAGGGCTTTCGGCGTAGACGTCAAGTCCAAGGCTCTGTCTTCAGCTCACTGTGCACTCTTTACATCCGACCTGTTTCTGTGAACAAACATTTCTGCTAGTTTATTGTCGGTGTTTTTGGTCCGAACAACATTTTGGCTAATCGATCATTTTGGTCAATGTGTTCTGCCTCTTTTGCTCTGAACATGGAATGTTTACCTGCGGGCAACGAACGCCTGCTCATCAGTGATTGGCCAACTAGAACCAGAAGGTTTCAGGCCCGAAGATTTCCCCCTTTTATCGTATATATTGAAGTTATTGAGAAATACTTTGTTTTCAGGGGCTTTAAAATGTGAATTACACATAACTCACCTATTCATTTGATTATGTAAATATCTATATTATACTTTTAAATATTTTTCTCTTTTATTAAACCTTTAGAATTGCTGTTTTAATATATGAAGACTCTCATACAGATTTTTGCTAGTCTGTACTTTCCATTGCACCAACTCTCCATAAGGTCGCGTCTGACCATGAATCTCTAAATGTCTAAATTATATCTATAAACGTTTATATATCTACTCTGCGCACTGCTAGTTATCTCTGAAATATATGTTTTTATTTAAAACTATGTTTTTGCAATGCATTGGTACAGCTATAGGCTTTGAGAGTAATGTGGATCACGATAAGGAGAATGGCTTTACCCCTGCACTACACTGCTGGGATGTGACGGGTCGCAATTGGTAAAACAAAACCAAAAAGCTCAAACAGCAGAGTCACATAAACGGGTCACATGTAGCAAACAAAGAAATTTTTTACCTTTTGTATGCAAGTGTAACCAAACAGTCAGCAGGAATCATCACGCCACACGTCAAATCTTTACAGCAGCTCACTTACACATCAAGGACTTAGAGTTACACACACACACACACACACACAGAAGCCGTGGATGAGGAAATAAAAAAATCATGTTGTGCATTAAAAAAGTCACACTACTCTGAGTGCGTTCAGGAGACACACCGTACAATCTATACCAACAGAGTGCCTGGCTTCTGTTTACATTGCTGTGCAGTGACATATCTATACACTGTAATGGCTGGCTTGTAGAACATTGTACTGTAACAGGTAATTTGATAATTGAGGGCTCGGTTCTGATGGGCAGCTTCTACCTAACCCTACAGGCTCCGGTGCTGTCAGAGAGCCTCCGCTAATGGGATGGAAATGTTCACGTTTACATACAGTTGCACTCCAAATGAATATATTTATCATCAATATGCATATTATTACACTTACAGACTGCCAATTTGATATGTGTGACACCTCTATTAATCAAATATCCTTATATTTTCTATGTGCTTTAGTAATCTTTACATTAAGTTCGTAATTTTTTAGATTTCTTTATTTAGAATTTGTGCAAACCATAGCCTACAATGATGGATTGTAGTTTCTTGATATTTTTATGACTAAGCTGACGCACACTCAGGAAAATAAGTCTACTGTTGTGTCGATGAAGTTGTGTTTGGTTTAAGAGTAACCCTCGTCCTGCCTGTATCCGTAGCCCGCCCCCTGTGCTTCCTCTTGGACGTACTCCTCCGTCTTCTCCCAGCCGGCGGCCCAGCCTCCGTTCACCTGAGTGGTCGCGCCGTACGTCTTGGCCTGACCTCCGAAAGCACCGTAGCTCTGGGTGATGTCGCCCGTTTCCTCCGCCAGCTCGTCCTCATCGATGAAGCCACACTTCTCATCGCTGGTCTGCTCGGGGTCAGCCCACGGTTGTTTTTCTCCCGAAGCAAAGATCCCATAGAAGATGACGCCCCCATAATGCACCATGGAGGCGATCAGGAACACGGACTGCCACTCTTCTCGAGTCTAAAGAGGAAAGAACAACAAAACCCAAGAAAAATGACCCAAAGTATAGATAAAGTGATTCTAATAATGCAGCTTAAACAGTCCAAAACAAATTCACATCTTATTCGAATTTCTTTTAGTTATTTGGTTTCATTTTTCACTTTTACCAATTTCCAGCGAATAATTCATGGGTTAAAAAAATGTGTCACATTTAGGGGATCGAATCTATATAGGTATAGTTTGGTGCAGTTTGAGTGAATGGTGGCCTTCTGAGCAGTTTCCATAATGGACAATTATAACTTCTATATTATTATTGATATAAGTAGTAGTAGTAGTAGAATATGCAGTATCTGGTTACAGTTCAATACATTATAGTGGCTTATAAATCTTGTATTCAATGTTTACTTTATAGAGCTATAACAAAGTGATGGCTCTTTATGTAGATCTCCTTTATGACTAAGAGAGGATCTTTATTTTTACAGTGTTTTGTGCATCGAGCTCTTACCTTGTTCTTCGTCATAGTACCAACGATCAGAGGACACACCATCCCGGACAGGGTACCCACACCATTAGAAATGCCCATTAGGATGCTGGCATAACGCGGAGCAATATCCAGGTGATTGACGTTAAACCCTACAGAATAAAAAGACATTTAAAATCAAATTATTGTTGATAGATTGTACCTCGGGAATGATGAAAACTCGACCAGACCTATTTGTCATTGTGACCATTTGTAGTAAGTAATGAAAGCAGCAGATTCAGGACACAGTTGTAGATAAAAGCCGCACAAACGACGAACACGGTGTAGCAGCCATAGGCGGCAGCTCGCCACACGTCCTCCTCCTCCCCCACCCTGACTGGCTGAATGAATAAGTGTCCTCGCCGAACTGCTGGCTGACTGGCAAATCCCGCGGGAGAGCTAGCACTGAATTATTTAACACTCCAGGAGAAAGCTCAAGAACAACAGGGAGGAAACTGATTTCACTCTCTGTCACAGACCTCTGCATCCGCTGCATAAACACAGCAGACCGGTTGAATGAGCGGCTGAAGAAAACTCTACAAATATGTAAATTTCTCCAATCTGATTGATAAAAACGTTTTGATCAAGATCAGTGTTATTTGAATGTTTTAAGTACAACATGCATCTATAACATCAGATGTATTTGATAGGTCGTATAACCCACTGCTTGCTCGGAGCGTTAACGAACAGTGTTAACATTTCATCTTTGATTTATACTGCCCATTCGTCATATTGCTGCCTGTCAAAGAGTCTGACAATGGGAATAAAATAACCAATCTTCCCCCGACATTCAAATTCGACTCGAAACAAGTTCATTTACATCATATTTTGAGTCTTAATGTCTGATCCACACATGAACATGGCTCTGGAGGAGGACAGAGGACACTTAGGCTAAAACCTGCTGTAAACGATGACGTTTGAAGAATAATAGAGACTCCAAAAGCATTTCGCCCACCCATCAATCAGCATAGTGGTGAGTTGTGAGTGGCTGAGTGAATTTTCATTTTTGGGTTTTTCTGGATGAGAAAGTGTGTTTTAGTTATACTGACCTGATATAGCAAATCCACTGAATCCCACTGCAAGCACCAGGAAGGAGATGGCCACCCCTTTGCTGTGGGAATATCCCACTACCAGCAGAAATGTGGCCTCCATGCCAAATCCTAACAGAGGGAGACAGCAGGTCACACACACACACACACAGACACACACAAAGCCCACATTGCCGTGCCAATTGAATTAACCATCATACACGGTCTGCACTCAATTACGTAGGCGATAGATATCCAATCAATGCAGAGTCCCTATCAGTTGTTCCACTTGTGTGCAACAACTGAACAGATAGATTTAAACAAAAACACACACAAAAATCAGGCAGCACAGAAAATAGGGCCAGTATGGATCAGACACCATGAGAATCACACCCTGCAGCAGCAGAGAGAAGGTGTTGAAAAAAACAACCCGTCCTCGGCTCAGACTTCTCACCTCCACAGTTCATGATTTTCCTGACGGTGGTGGTTGTCAGGATGTTCTTTTCGCGCAGGTAGTCGGCCAGCTGGCCACCGATGGGCACGATGATGGTCATCACCAAATGGGGCAGAGCAGACAACATGCCCACCTGCAAGCACACACAGACAATCTATTTTCAGGAAGCGCACAAACTTTGTTTCAGACTACAGATGCTGCTTGTTTCATATTATTATTAACGTGATTTTTAAAGGTCTTAACAAACCCTAACCCTTTTATATCAGCTTCTTGGTCTTCAATATAGACCAATGTGCTAACCCCCTAACCTTATAATGACATCAGTGATAAAGGCTGTAAAAACCTTCCCTCATTCATCCATTAATTTATTCTGTATCGAGCAGTAAATGCTGTTTTTGTGTCATCATTGACCTCCACGTGTCATCCTTCCTGTGTGAGACTGTTGGCAGAACTAAGCATGCATGCCTCAGACACGTCCTTTGTTCTATTGTGAGTATATTTGAAGGCATTATGAACAACATTAAACAGACATGTTACCGTTCGAGGTCACTTGCACCTCATATTGTTTTAATCACATGCTCTGTCATTATTAAGGCTTATTCAAACTCAACATTATACCTGAATACGGAAAAAGGCGACATTTATTTTGTCCATAATTCTTCTGAAAGCTCACAGATTCGTACTAATAGATCAAATGGTGCAGTACTACCGGAAATCGTAGAGGGCGGTGTAGCTAATAGTTAAAGTAGGATGACCATAAGACACGAGCAAGACATTTCAACAAGGGCAGAGCTTTTGGAGAAACTTTTTGTGAGTTGCTGTTTTTTCGTGAAATTTGTCTTGTTGTTGTCATAATCTTTTGACTCTGCACTGCCCTCTAATGGATTTGTTGCAAAAATACATTGTTTTGAAATGGATGCCTCTCCTTTTGCACATAAAATCAGTGTAAATGAGTCTTTAATCTTTCTAACATGTTACAGGAAACACAACCTTCCGTGTCCTCGTTAAACAGATTCCAATTCGTTATGTAACATATCAGCTGATGAGAAACAACCTCAGGCCACCAGTTGCACTGACATTGATTTTGGTAAGGGTCACACGCTCGGTCCTAAAACATTTCTCTATTGCATTTGTCAGCACCATACGAAGCTATCACACAGTTCATGCTCCATGATCGCGTCACTTGTCCACTGACTTGTGACACATTCTCACCTTGCTGATCTCAAAGCCAAACACTTCCTCAAAATAGGCAGGTTGGCTGATCAGCAGCAGGTAAAAGGTCCAGCTCCTGCAGAAGTTGGCCACAATGATTGCATAGACAGGCATTGAGGTGAAGAACTTCTTCCAGGGGGTCTTGAATTTCTGGAACAAACAATCAAAGGATTTTATTCGACAAATACCTTGACATTACCTGTGTCTAAGAAAGACAGAAGGTAAATGAGTGATGGGAGTGAGACTTGGTGCTGTGTGTTGTTGATTCTAGTTTCCTTTAGAACAGACAGGATCTGTCCAAAGTCCAGAGCTGTGTCCCTATTGAGGAGTTTGGACAGGTTTGGACTTCTTGGCCCAACCCATCCCAGGATTCATTGCGATTTGGTGACAAACGCATTTTCATGGTGGCAAGCGTCTAGATGTCCAATGCTTATACTTTTAAATGCATGAGGCTTCAACTCAACCAAACAGCTTACCAAGGGGCATTAAAACTAGTCGTCTCCAACTGCAGCTCTGTTTCTAGGTGGCACAAGCTGATGATGTGATCATGCAAATCTTCGCATTTCATTTCGGCCTTCGCAGTTTATTCGCAGCCCATGAAAGACGCCTCCTCCATGGGCCATAATGAACACCTCCTCCGAGGGAAGGAAGCGGCCCCTTTGAATTGGGATACAGCTCAGATGTGCTCTTGTGTGGAAGGTGTGCCCTCACCTCAGAAGGACCCGCGAGCCTGGCACTTTCTCCAATGCTCTCCTCAATGTAGCAGCGTTCCTCATCAGTGATGGTGGGATGCTCAGCAGGGCTCTCGTAAGACACAAGGATCCAGAACATGTACCAGAAGATGCCAAAGCATCCTGCATATCACAGACAGAATACAGGTCGGAATGAAGACAATTATACAGAAGAGGTGTTGCAGCTAATTTTGACCTCATCAATAAGAACACATAGTGTTTGTTAGCTTGATCTTTCTAAAAGGCCTGAGAGAATAAAAGCCAGACAGGGAAGCTGAATTTCAATCCACAGAGAAAGATTGCTGGTTATTTATTGACACACCAAAACATTGGGGCTGAGGGGGGTGTGGGGGTGTGGGGGGCGGTAGATCAATATACAGTCTGCCTGAATAAATCCATTTGACTTTCACTGGACTCTCACTGTCAAAGCAGAGCTTGAAAACGCTTAACTCAATATTCGTTGACGTACAGGGAGATCCAAGAAACCATTTTTGCATTGGCGATCACACTTTTGGTCCCCACTGTACAGTATATATATATTTATATCCCTCTATATATATATCACATGCAAACCCTTATTTATTAATCTTACCATAGAGATAGAAGACTGAGGACCAGCCAGAATACTGGACCAGGATCCCGGCCAGAGGCATCGCTATCACAGCTCCAGCATAAGAGCCTGAGACGTGAGAGGAGGGAATCAAATGTTTAACCGATGAAGTAACTTTCAAAACACCAATTCTGAAATGTAAAAATACAAACAGTAGAAACTGGGTATTTACCACAGAATGATAGGGTGGCCAGACGACTCCTCTCCAGGGGAGGAGCCCACTTACTCCAGATGCCATGACAGGCCGGGTAGGTCACTCCCTAACCACATGAACAACAGTCAAGGTCAATGCATGGTGGAGAAATTAATGAACAAGATTAACATGATGACACCATATCCTTTGGCCTGCTACTTTGAACACATCCTAACACAAACAGCATTGTTGGTTTGAGTGGATTATGCTGTGTGTTCAAATTAACCAGAGCAATGTGTTAAAATACATTTATGGGTTTATACAAGAAATAAACAAGGCCACGTGTATTCCCATTGTTGATTGGATTGTCCGAGTAAATCACGGCCTCAAAATACCCATAAGAACGAACAATATTAACATTTTCACCCCCGTGATTAACATGAACAAATTGCACGGCTCCGTGAGCAAAGACGAGCTGACGAGCTGATCGTGGAGCCGAGCAGCTCTGCAGCCATTAAATGTTCATCAGTCACTAATTTGAACAAACGGCGCCGATTTAAAATCTGCATTGACTTTCATTAGAGAGCTCCAGCGAGTGAGAGATGACATATTAGATTGTACCATTAGATTATTCCACACAGTATTCATCAAAAACTATCTTTTCTTCTTTTTTTAAAGGGCTGCATATAGGTTATATGTTTTAGCATTTAAGCTGTTATACAATTTATTTAAAAATCATGGAAATAAGGTGCGACGTCCTCACTCAGACATTTCCTTAAAAACATATCCTCCAAATAATGCCCACCAACAAGCTTTATTTCAGATCTTTGTATTTCTAAATGTTGTAATATCAGCGTCGGTGCAGATTCCATCAATGTGTCAGGACTTGTTAAACAGCAGAGAGACATCTGGGTGTCATGTTCCACTACGAAGCCAGAGGATTGATGTGCTTTAGCCCATCAGCATTTTCCCTTTCATCCATCTGAGCTCTTGGATACACGCTTGTGTGTCCAGGATACAAATTGAGACCATAAAGAATGAGCTGGACACTCCCACAAACACATAGTGAACTGGATCAATACAGCAGCTCTCATATTTCGTCTGGCTGAACATCCTGTGTTTCAGTCTTCCCTTTGTTTGCTTGTGGAGCGAAATCTGCAGGAAGTCCCTTTCAGTGTATCATCTCGAGCTATTCATAGCCATAATAACAGAATCTCACATCAAAAACATGGAGCCCTTTGGTTCTGTTGATGGTTCATGGTTTGTATATAAAACAGATTCAAAAAATGTCTCACAAACAGTCTCTTACCTCCACCAGCCCTTGTAATATCCTGACAAAAATGACACAGCCGTAGTGGACTCGTGCAGCCGAGGGAATGAACATGTTGAGGATGGAGGTCAGAACGATGGCCGCACCAAACACCCTGAAAATGATAAGATACATTTTGAACACAGCATTTTAAATTTAGCAGCTCTATTTTTTATACATTTTTAGCTCTATCTTTTCTTAGCAAATAAAAGTGCACTGTATTAGATGTAACATACGCTATTTCCTGTTTTTATTATCAAGGAAAATATTTAAAGGCTGTTGGCCTTATAGTTTTTCTAATTGCACGTCACAGCAACAATAACCAAGTACAATTATTCAAGTATGATACTTAAATACCGTTTTAGTATACTCACTCTAGGTAAGTAGTTTTATGCCTTTCAATCCATACCACCCAATTTATTCATGGAGAAACACTTTTTTTCTCCATCAATTTATTATTATTTATAGGATTGATTATTAAAGATTAAGATCCCCAGCAGACATCATTAGCTTTTGGTGCTTTAAGTAAATTTCGAAGCATAGATATTGGTAGAGCATTTTGTACGCTGTGATTTCATTAAATCTGATTTCTTCCTCCATCCCTGAAAGCCTTAGTGAAGCTTAATCGAGCCCTATTTTTTTTTACATTTAGAGCCATTATAACGTGTCATCTTTGTATTTAAACTCCTTTTCGAAAATAAGGCAAATGAATCACATTTCAAACATCTCACGGAGCAAAGTGACGCAGCTAGTGTGCCCTGCGCTCTGCTCTGATTGGCTCTGCATCATTCATGCTCTTCTGACGTCGCAATAAAGAATAAACGCTTAAGCAGTAACACCCCGACAAAGCTTATCTCGTCGCTTAGCAACTGTTTTTTTTTGTTGGTTAGAAATTCATAAAAAGCGTGGTGTTGAAAAGAGGTTTTTCTAGGTGGGGACTTCATTTATTTATTTTCTTAATTAAGCTAAATAAGGATCCATGAAGGTTGTTTATTAAAAATCGCACATGACGATTTTATCTGAAACCGGATGAGAATTGTCTTTTTATTTATTAAAGGTTGACAATAAAGTCCATTCTCTATGTTTTTATATATATAATGAGGGAGCAGCAGGGGAGGTGTGTGTGTGTGTGTGTGGGGACCAGTCACTCAGCTGCTTCTCATTTCTGTCACGTCTCTCCCGCCCCTGCACGCGGGGGGCGAGCCCTAATCCGGTTGAGGAGACTGTTGGGCACGAGACCAATTGATTCATTACACCCTCACGTCAATCCGAGGCACGAGGAGCAGACCGGGACTATAATAATAGGTTATATGTATATAGGCCTCTATAGATGTTTCACTGTCTGCTTTGGCTGCACGTTTTAATAAATGAAATGATTGGTTAATATTTGTTCGTTTTAAATTCATCGACCTTATTTTTTGTAGCGTGATCGAGATTTAGTCCTCCATTCTTGAGATATGAGCAGAATCCCGTTTGCCTTTATAGATGATTTTGTTACCAGAAAGGATGAAATGAGCCATAATATTCTCTGTGTCATCATTCAATCTGTAAAGTCGAGTTAATATTATAGTTACTGTCTGTGTAATATAGGCCTAACACAATTATAATGACTTCATGTGTTGGCAATGCTCGTGTGAATAAAAGCCTTTGGCGACAGATCAGGGTCTGGTGCTCTCCAGGCCCCGAGAGAGCGACAGATTAGGCCCGGATCCCCCCAGGGAGCTCATTAACAGGTGGCAGCAAGCCCTGACACCGAGAGCACGAGAGCAGGAGAGCAGGAGAGCAGCCCGGTGTCTGCAGCCTGGTGTCTGCATCTCCCGGTGTCTGCAGCCATGGTGTCTGCATCTCCCGGTGTCTGCATCTCCCAGTACCTGCAGCCCGGTACCTGCAGCCGGGTACCTGCTCCCTGTAGCTCTGAATCGCCTCAGAGCAGCTGACTGCCTGGAGCCTGGAGCCTAATGCACTGCTCGTCCCATTCAGAATCCAGACAATGAATCATGCCAGCTATTTTAAGTCTGGTCTTTTCTATATTTGATATTTTTGCTTCAACAAAAATATTCCAGTCCACACGTGTTCATTTTCGTTCCCTTTCTATTTGGTCTATTGGAAAATAAAGAAATACATCGTGGTATAATGAGAGTGAGGCAGGAAGCGATGAAACCAACTCTTCTGGGATTTGGTTAAACAGGCCTAGAAACCCTAGCTCCTCCTCTGGCTGTAACGAGCGGGGCTGTGCGCTGTGTTTGTATCCGTGCTGACTCACCTGTTTGCCGCGAGCCTGGAGGAGATGTATCCTCCCGGGATTTGGGTCACGATGTAGCCCCAGAAAAAAGATCCGTGAATCAACCCCACGGTCTCCGGGTCCCAGTTGAACTTGGCTTTCTGGTGAATGATAGAAAGGAAGGAAGGAAGGAAGGAAACAAACGTTTTACATTACACTGGCGACGCGCGCATGTATTCATTATTCTGTCATTTGAGAAATAAACGAAAAAAAGATATATCTGAGGGAAGGCCTGAGTTTAATGTTGAAGGCCTGGAACGGTTTATTTCGATCAGATGGCATAGATCTGATCAGTGGAAAGATTCATATGTTCGGATATTTCAAATATAAACCACTGAGAATCTGTGTGAGCTAGATAGGTGATCATTGTGGATGTATTCATAAAAACCAAGACGTAAGCTAAATAAATACATTCATTATACTGAAATATATGAATACACATATTCTATAACTGATTCACATATTTAGACGTTATTTTAAACATGAGTGTATGTGTGTACATGTGTGTCCTCATGAAACTTACACATACAATTTGTTTTATAATAATGTCACTGTTCTTTGTGTTTCTACATGATTTTGGCCACACACGATACAACGATGCATTTAACTCGAATTTTATCTGAATAAAAACACGATACATCACTGAAATAATAAGCTGACATTATACAACAGGATCACATGGTGCGTTAACCACCTGGTCGTGTTTTAAAGACCTGGAGGCCTATTTAGAGTGAAGCAATCTAACTCATATCCTCCTTAATATTATAGATCTCATAGATAGATGCTCTTTATTGATCCCAGATTGGGAAATGACTGATCATTTACATCGTGATTATTTTGGGCGTTATAAAATGAAAGATACATAATTTATGGTTTAATATGGCAGCAGGCCTTTTTGAAATACCATTTATTTTCCCTTTCTTGATAAAATAAGACCGTAGTGTCTGTTGGTAGATGTGCAGTGTATTGTTTTTATGATTTGTTGTGTTTTGGGACGTGTAGAGGTCCCTGGAGCCGGTCGCCACACCTCTGTGATGATGATCTTGCCGTTCTCGTGGATGGTGCTGTTGTTGACCATGCCCACGATGGCCACGCCCAGGTTGCAGCGGATGCCGAAGGAGATGCAGAAGCCGAGGCCGCTCATGATGGCGATGATGTAGCGCTGGGGCAGACCGAAGCACTTGCAGTCGCACAGCGGGGGCTTCTTCGCCGCGGCCTCCCGGGGCCGCCCGTCCTCCGTCAGCTCGATCACCTCCCCGGTCTTCTGCTTCCTCTCGATCACCCTGCGAGGACAAGACACGTCCACTGAGTCCCCACGTCAAGTGACCCCACGTGAGAGGGGGGGTGCACACAGAGGTGAAGGTATCATCTCTCCTGTAGTGGATTTATTTCTACAGAAGGAGGCCCATGTCTTTATTTCCTCCGTGTATGAATATTTTATTATGGGGCTGGAGGTTAGAAGGTTCGTTGTGTGTGTTTTTTCATTCCAAGATGTTGCAGAATCACCACAATCATGCACAGCACGTGTGTGTTTGTATGTGTGTGTGTGCGTGTGTGTGTGTGTGTGTGTGTGTGTGAGTGTGAGGCCTTTCTTACACTGGGGAATCTCAAGATCCTTCCCATTTATTATTTACAGAGACGCGAGCATGAGATTTCAAACCAAAGTCCATATCTATTGCAGTTTAATAAAACAACACGACAAGGATCCAAACAAACAAACTAACACGCATCGCCTCTGTGTTTAAAGCTGGAAACAGCCGCGCGTGAGTCGGACTGTACCGCATTGCAGCAGCAGCAGCAGCTCCCCTCACTTCTCACACTGATTAGCATTCACGGGGCCGAGCCGCGGCTCCAGCCTTCAGACAGCGATGCTTCACGACCGTGGGCATTCCTCAAAATCCCCACCCACATACACACACACACACTACCACACACCCACCTGCCCACCCGCCCCTCACCCCATCTCCTCCAACCACCTTCAGGAGAAAGTCACATTTATTCTCCACGCGTCCAGATGCACAAAACGCCCAGAAAAATCGAAATATTAAAATGCACGTGTCTGTAAAGGGATGAGACTTTTTTTTTCTTCCACTCGAATAAAACGATGATAGACTCAGGAGCTACTGTTAAAACAAAGGCCCGAGTTTTTAAATATCAGTGTAGAATAACTGCAATTTACTGGAAATCTCAAGCAAATGTGGCCTGATCCACTTTAAAACCAGATGTTCTGTATTTCTACCGAAGCTGCAGGAATGTCCTCGTTCTGTCAGGAATGTCCTCGTACGATGGAAGATACATCCACATGGGACCAAGACTAAATATAGCAGGGAGAATTTGTTTTATTCATTCGGCCTCAGATCGAGAAACAACCGAGATTCTCCAGATGAAAGAGAATCCAGATGTTCGATGTCATTTCATTGAACGGGGGCGGTGGGTGTACTATCAGTTTTAGTGTTGCGTCAGAGGGCTTTAGACAATAATATGAGCCGTGTTATGAATTATGAATGAAGAGCAACAATCTGCAGTGTATTTATTAAATCGTGCGCGGCCTTCACGTGCCCTAACCTGCCTGTTAATGAGATTCACGCGCAGGCCCTCATCATCATCATCATCATCCGGTGGCATCTCGGTTCATCCCAACCCACAGCCATCACCGCACACACGCGCACGCAAACGCACACGCACACACAGGTACACACGCACATGCACGCCCACACACGCACACTCACACACCCCTGATTACATAATTTCCCCTCTCACTTCCAGAGGCGTGACCACAGATGCGAGTTGTAGAAAGTGTGAGGCCCGCAGACCCACACATCATGTCTCATGTGTAACTCGAATCCAAGTCATCACATCAGGAAACTCACCCGCGTCCCAACAAGATGAAATGACTGATAATAGTATTAATAAATAAATATCCGGTCCTTACTTGTACATTTGGCCGAGGGTCTTCCCCGCAAATTCCTTCACCCCCGTCACAGCCCTCATCTTCACGGACTCCATATCCAGATCGCTTGTGTGAGGCCTAAAAATCTTCTCAGTGCAAATTCTACTGCTCGGTCGTCATGTTACGGCGCAGGATGCAGCGGCGACACGAGCGAAAACAACAACGGGCGAAGTTGCGGTGGATGAGCGGAGGGGCGACGATCCGGCGGCCGAGTTGAGTTCTCACAGGGAAAAGTGCCGAAGCGAAAGGACAAATAAAAACATGCGTGCACACGAATCAAACGAGCCGTGCGCCTTCTCCTCCCATCAGCTCATCCCCTGAAGCCGGGGAAAGAACAGCAGCAGCAGCCGCGCACGGTGCCATCACCAAGAAGACGCACGAGTGGTGGAGGTGGTGGGATTAAAGGCAGCGCCGTCGAAGGATGTGGATCAAATTAAAATAAAAAAAAGGAGGGAGAGAGGATGAGAAGGTGGATGGACGGATTTAAAAAGAAAGGAGAGAAGTTGAGGAGGCAGCCGCGCGTGCTGGAGGCGGCTCGGTGGACTCAGAGAGGGAGTGAGGCTGGCTCGTGCCTCCTGTGGTGCGCGCGGCTTCGTCTGACGTCGCGTTCAGCACCGAGGTCAGCGACGGCAGCTCCGCGTGCAGCAACATCTGGACAGATGCTCGACCGGCGCGAGCGAAGGCCACACGTGTGAACCGCCTGCAAACACCCAGGCTGCAGCACGAGGCGGTTTATTTTTAGTGAATTTCCTAAAAAGGGAAAGACTGTTGTGTGTGTGTGTGTGTGTGTGTGTGTGTGTGTGTTATTTGCATCTGATCATTATTGCAATGATGCAACTTTAACTAATAACACAACTCGATTTCGTTCATTTTTTAATCTGCTTATTTATGTTTAAAATGTTTAAGAAAATAAAATAAAACTAAGACAGTAATCTGATATATGAAAGCTGCAGCTCTCTGGAGGGCGGTGCCATGGAAACCAAATGAGCGGGAGAGGAACCCCCTCCACACTCGCCCACCCACCCAACAGTCTCCTCTCCTCACATCCATCAATAATTTAAGCATCTCCACATACTTCCTTCCCCCCGACAACCACATCTTCACACAGAGGCATGAATACAAAATCTGGATTCAACAAAAAAATATATACATTCTTCTAAAAGGGTTTCATTATCTGGAGGCCTCATTGTTCTCTTGCTATTTGGCAAAATAATAGAAATACAGATGCTGCCTGCTGGTAGTACATGTGAAAATAGCAACAGAAATAATGCTGATGATATTAACAACAAATATTAATGTTAGTAATAATAATAATTAAAAGCTTTGATTAAAGGATAAAATACATGATAGCTAAAAGCGAGCTGGGCCTTTCCTTCCATTTGTGGGTATTGGCTGCCACCTGGTGGCCATACAAGACACTGTATCTTACACAAATGTAAATTCAAGCCTTAAACATATATTCTTTCTTATTTATTTCTTCTTTTATATTTGATGATTGTTGGATCCTCTGTATTGACATGTTTTCTTTATCGTCATATGCATTTTGCTGGATCTTGTTCAATACAGCTGTTATATCTTAAGAGTTTAAAGCCCCACTCAAAAAACCTCAATTGTGTTTTGTTTGTTGTTACCTTACTGTGACCTTTGACCTTCACTGTGCTGCGAAGTGTGGGCAGAGCTGGACACGATTGTTTTGTTTTACATTAATCTGCAGAAGCAGCGAAGTTTCTCGGCTCAGTTGAGTTTGAGATGATGATTCAGAAAATAACTTAAAGTTTTGAAGCCAATCTTGGCCATTAAAACTTAATAAACAATTTTTTTTAGAAATGTATTGATTCAGTTTCTTTTTTTAAATCTTTTTGGGGGAAGAGAGAAGAATTATATTCTTTTAAGAGTTAGCAGTATTGAACTCTGTAATAAGAACAAGAATAATTTGTATTTTTCTTTATCTTTCATATGCTCAACTTGTAATATGTGGATTTGTGTTGTTGTGTGGACCAGGGGTTTTTATGGGTGGCAGGTGTCCCCAAGACGGCGCCGAATGTATTTTTTCTTGATTTGATTAATTATGAAGTTACATCAAACAGCAAAATGCGGCTTTCTGGGCTCAGTCTGTGAAATCAAATAGCATAATCGTTATGTTATAGGCATCCAGGAATTTAACTAAACTAATGAAGCCAACTAAAAGAGATGAGGGAGGAGCCTTTTTCTTTTAAGCCTTGTTTGAGGGAGGTCACAGTCTCAGACTTTGAAATCCTCTGGTGTGGTCAAGTGCAAAAAAACCAAAACTCACAATAATACGTAGTATTTATTTATTTATTTATTGTGGACATAACCACCTTTACTGCGTTTCTGTACAATAGGCTACAGTAAGGTTAGAATATAACAGAGACAATATTTACACAAAACAGCAACTCAAAGCAGACAAAACAACTACTTTGAAAAGACAAGCAGCAGCGACATGAAACAGGTTTTGAAGTCAGACAGGATAGCTGCCGTTACAAAATCATACAACAAGAAGTAAACACAGACATTTAAGGCATTTGTTTGCTGGGATATATTTTACAGCGAGCATCTTACAGGATCATGCACCGACCTAACCCCTCGCACATGTCTGACATCTGCATATCGTGTCAAAAAGGGATGCTGCACCGACACTGGAAGAGGTCTAATCCTGAGATTATAGAGTAAACCAGATTAGAGTAAATCAGGTCAATTCGTCAGATATAATTTGCTTTGAGCTGGAATCACAACTGCATCAATTACAGTGTAAATCACAAATACGTCTTGATACAAACATAGAAAGATCCAAAGCAGAAGCAGATACAAAGCTTCACTGTTTTAGATAAATGATCTGCTGTCAAGAGTTATAATCACATTTCTGAACCTGTGTCTCCCACAGGTTTTAACTTCTCTGGTCCCTCCACAAAGTTTGAATCAATAGCATAAAAATGCACTTGAGCAACTTTCTGCTCTAACACTGTTTGGTGGCGACAATTTGTGTCACAATTAAACGAATAATAAAATTAATTAAAATGAGAATGTTGAGATGGTTGTAAATAAAAAAGGATTCAGGTCACAGAGAGGAAACAGATCAATAAATTAATCGCTCTACAACAAATTAAAATAGATAACATTTATATTTTTATATCCAAAGCAACACTTAATATCCAGCCAGAGAGGAAGAGGTTACTAAAGGCATTAAGTTTATATTTCTTATGTGTTCATTCACTTGTATGATTATCTCAGAAATCAAGGTTACAACTGTTTATGCCTCCAGACAACGTGAAACAGAAAAGGCCATTTTAAGTCTGAGTGCAGCACGAGGAGGAATGAGGCCGACACACGACCAAGCTGAACCCGTCCACACACACTGATTGTATTACAACTGTCAGGAGATCTTCCAACCTGTTATTTGTTTCTTTGGGTAAGAGTCTTGTTATTGGTCCCGGAGCAGGTTGGGATCACGTTTGGAAGATGAACCTGCAGCATCTGTCTCGCCGAAGTGTAAACGGAGGTACTTCGTTTTAAAAATGCACAGTTTTTAAAGCGCTTTCCCCCAAATATAACACACTGAAAACTAAAAACTGACAGTCTCATAGCCCAGCTACAGATAAGTGGGAGCAAATATTATGCAGCTACTGATTAAAAAAGGAAATTAAGTGAAACTGTCTGAGGTTTAAGAACTGGCTATTTAATTCTCTTATATTATAAATGTGGTTCAGATCTGATATATTGAAACCTTTTATAAGTGTTTCCTACATTCACAATGAAATTATATGAGCCACAATTACCATTCAAACTATTCCACAACTATAAACAAGTCCGACCTCATCTCAGTTTTCTCAGTAGATGAACCACATGCAAAACAAGAAAGGGAATTGTTAGCATATCCAGCTAATTTAAAGGGAAATTACAACTAATTTCACACGGTAAACACCATTAACTTAAACTCTACAATCAAATACAGAGTCTCTCAGTCATGAGTTTGAATGCATCACGTGGAAAACGATACAAACTGCAGCTACACTCGTATCCGTCCCGACACCTTCCGATATTTCGTTATGGCACAGAAAAGTTTCAGTCACTCGAGAAGCTGATTTAAAGTACGAAGCACAGTGAAACATGGCGCTGGATTTGTTTTTCAGATCCATCTCTACTTCCTCTCGCAGGAGGACCGGATGTTGATGTACATTTAAAAGATAGCAGCGCTTTTATCCCCAAGACAAAAGCCCTTACACATGGATCATATGGACGTTCTGGGCAGCCCAGAGTCCCACACGTGTCCATTTCTTGGCTTGTTTAGTCGGAGGGGTGAAGCCTCGGCTACAGGCACTCAGACAACACCTCGTGCGTGTCCGATATCAGGGACGTGTCCAATATCAGGGACGTGTCCGACTGCGGCGCCGTGATGAAACTGGCGCTCAGCTGCATTTTGAGCTTCTCCACCTCGTAGTTGTGCAGGTACTCTTGGATCAGGTAGCGCTCTCGTTTGAACCGAGCCTTCACGTCCGACGGCACGTCCGGGATCATCCACGCCACGAAGAACTTCACCACAAAGACCACATGCTGCAGAGGAAGGACAAATCACATGATGAAGAGTTCAATCAGTGTTCTAGATGAATTCTGAGAGTAATGTAGACAGAAGGTGTGTGGTCTACCTCCATGGTGATAATGAAGGCCATTTTGGCAGCTAGGATGTGCCAGAACTGCATGGTGTGGGTGTACTCCTTGTCGTGGCCTGGAGGGTAACGATAATCACGGTATCTAAACAAAAACAACAAGAGGACAGAGCATCAAATGAGGATTAATGTATATATTCATATAGAAAATATGCTGGTAAAGTAAATCAGTAAATACTACAGTGTAGAATTTCCAAACTTATCTGCATTTGTTTGTACGTTAGTTTGCAAGATTACACAAAAACTATTTGTAGTTTCACCATCAAACTAGGTGGACAGATGTGGTGTGGCTAAAAACAATATCTGTGTGAATCTAGATAAGAAGCCAGATCCAGTACTTCCAGTACATTGCCATATTGGGCAACTTTCAACATTCTCTCAGAGAATAATTTAGGGATCTTGATAAAAATCAAAAATGTGGGGAACTGATATCTATGTGTGTGTGAAACTTGGTTCAGCTTGATTGAGTCTAAGGAGACTGGGTACTTTTTGGCCTTGGAGCAGGTACGTGCTCTTCTGCTCTGCACATTTTCTTTTCCTGATCATGACCTTTTGTTCCACATTCATCATCAATGACATGTTAGGTCCCATAGAAGATGATGTAATAGTTCAAGTCAAGAAAAATGTCTGATCACTGGACATTTAAACCTCTTTCTTAGAAACAAATACTTTCTCTTCATCCTATGACCATGTAAGGAAAGAAAAAGGTCCACAGTATCATGTGTTGTTTGTCTACGTTGATTACATCATGAGTACATGCTGAGAATGAATTATATTTAAGTGTCTCAACTGAGCATCATCGTTTTAGTTACATCCGTCTGGAACTCTGATGAGATTCAATTGATAGAGAATTAACTATCAACAATTTTCAAGATCAATTATCTACATAAATTCAAAAATATCTGGTTTCAGCTTTTCCGATGTGACGTTTTACATCTTTTCTGTTTTACATCACTGTGAAATGTAATGTTGCTCTTTCTCTGTTACCTGCAGGTGGAGGTCAAGTTATCAAAGGAGAATTCCCGTTCCTCCGGCATGTTGCGTTCAGGGATTTGAGAGATGTTGTATATTGACAGGCTGTTGTTGACGTAGCCCATCATGCTGGAGTTGTTACCGTAGGCGTACAGATAGACCATCCGGGGTATCATGTCTGAGGTGAACGCCATGATAAACGCCTGTAGCAACAGGAAGCACATAGGAGTGTCGTTTAAAATGTTTCACTGTGGTAAAAGAAAAAATCTTCCAAGCGAGTTTGATGCTTAGTTTTCTGCTGAATTGGACATTTTATTTAGGTTGCATTATTTAGTTAGCATTCCAGTTCGAAAGCTAAACATTTATAATCCATGAAAATGTTGATATTCGTAAAAATTCCGCAAACAAAACTACATTAACTGACTCACATTGGTAACGACTGATAAAATGGCCACCGCGTTTAGGATCTCCTGCCACGCGCCGATGTTTCGAGCCTTGGACGCCACCGGCCGTCTGAACTGGGTGGTGAACTTCCAGGCGTCCACCCTGATCTCCAGGATGTTGTTGAACAGAGCCAAGAGCGGAGCCAAAGGGAAGGAGGCCACAAACAGAGTGATGAAGCCAAACTGGACGACTGGTCCGACGAAGAGGGAGAACAGATAGATTGATGAAATAGAAAAGGCAGAACGCAGTGATATGAGAGGTGTGGTTGTGATCAGTGCATATTATGATTCTGTACAAATGTGACCTGTAACTTATCATTTCACAAGTAATCCAGCAGAAGTATCTCACCCATCTCCAGGTACTCGTAGAACAAGCCCAGTTGGGTGAAGTTCAGCAGGACGTTGTCTTGCTCCCAGCGGCTGTAATGGTTTTCAGGATGGTGCCGCCCCTTTCTGCCGCTCCACCAGTTACGCATCAACCTGTCGAGGAGCCCGTGAAGAAGAATCACACGTCAGTCTGGGTGTGATTAAATATCAACTTTGGAATTGGCACAAACACAGAGATACATTTCTGGAGGGATGATGATGAAATGATCTGTACAGTTTTAACATAGTATGTTCTGCACACGATAGAAATAAGTTGTTTAAAGCATGCAGCTCTTTAATTCTCTATTGAATAGTTTCCACTAACTTTATGGTCACTTGCTGTCTTACAGGCATTAGGCCAAATCATCTTCCTCCAGGTTCCATCAATACGCTCATCAATTCAACTGACTTGATGTGAGAGATTTTGACAAAAGCTGTCTTTTAAAATCTGAAGCATTTTACATGGTATGTCATCTAAACCTATGAATCTTCTCAAAGAAATGAACAGATCGCGGGCGGAGTCGATAACCTGGTCTAAGTCTGTATACACCCTCACTTATATGTTAAACTGAATCTATCTTGCACTTTCCAGCTCTCATAAATCACATTCAGGTACAATGTGATGCTCAGTAACTTGCCTAAGGACACTTTGAAATGCAGACAGGAGAAGCTGGGGATCAAACCACCGACCTTATGTTATTGAACGACCCTCTGAACCTCCTGAGCCAAGGCATTTAAAATGTGTAGCTAATGTTTTTTTGCTGAGGACATTCCCAGCTGAGGTGAAATAGAAAGTTCTTGATATTTTGCAAGGTGGAAAACTATTCAGTATGTATTAACGGAAAATCTACTGATGATGACTCTGTACAATTTGTAGCAGAGAATAGAATATGATAGAAATGTTGTCTTGTTGTGGCCTTTTCACTCTGAGAAGCTAAATGAGGGGAACGATGAAAGGGACACACACACACAGATGTGATGGACTCACGGCAGCAGAGCTTCCTGAATGTTCCCCCATAACTGTTTCCCGGCCATGACGATCACCAGCTGCGTGGTCAGCTCAATGAGGCAGCCGCCAGGGTCACACTGCGACAACAACACGCTTTGATTTTAATGCACTTTTCTCTGGAAATATTAACTTCAGGAATTACAACTCAGTGTATTTACTCAATCATGTCCTTGAATGATGGTTTAATATGGGTCTAACTCACCTCCTCGTTCCTCAGATTGCTCCATCTGCCAAACATGTAGGAGTAGTCACCAGGATAACCCACAAATTTCCCTTTGAAGAAGGCCACGTAGAAGCAGGAGGAGTAGTAGTTGACGAACTGGAACATAAACATCTTCATGGTCAGCCTGTTCTCATACTCCAGGTGGGTCTTTGGGATTTCTGGGGAAAGAGGAGTTTGCACCATCAACACCAGACATTCCTCTAAATCTGTTCCAATGTGTTTTCTTTAGGTCGGTGGACGTCAGACGAAACCTCCTCACCCATATCAGTGATCCAAATGGCTACCCTCTCGTAAAAGAAGTTGAGGATCATGATGATGACAAAGTTGATGCAGGAGGCGGTGGCAGAAGTCGCCAGCTGCGGCGTGATGAACCTGCCCACCACCTGGATCTTCCTCATGGGGTCTTTAATGATACTGGCGAAGGCGGCGTACACGGCAAGTCTGTATGCTATCACCCCGATGATACAGGCCACTATAAGAGAGATCTGTAGAGAACACACACACGCACACACACACACACACACAAATGCAGCTGTTGGTACTAAGCGACTTATCATGAAATTGATAATAGATATAATATGAATAGCTTTCACACGCACACACACACACATATTTACCCAGAATATGACGGTGGCTGTGGAGAGGCAGAAGCGAGCACACTTGCTGGTGATGGGGAGATAAGGCTCCATTTCCTGAAAGATAAAATACCATTGTCACAATTTTATCTTTTTGAAAACACATACGTTAGTTTATAGTCAGAAAGGCTCTTAAGCACCTGGGTGATCTTGTTCAGTCTCCTGTTGGTGCATCTGATCTCGAACTCTGGGCGCATTTGAAGCTGCTGCTGCTCCTCCTCAAAATCCACCAGGTCCCACTCGTACTCCAGCCGCGCCTGACGCCGCTTCCAGAACTCCAGAAACAGAGTCACTGTCAACAGACGTAAACTCTTAGTCTGGGAGAATCTGAACAAAGACTTTGATCTACAATGAGAAGCTAGTGTTTCTGCGAGTGTTTTTTTGTGTCCCTGCATTTCTTTGGACAGATGTCTAAGACCTAAATCTAGTTGTGGCTTTAGCATCAACTGAAAACATGTGTCTCAGCAGTGCTTTGACCCTCGTCACGACTTGGCGGCCTGCTGTGCATGACGCCAGAGACTTGGCCGACACGTCGCCAGGCAAACTGCTCGTTCATAGCAACATAATTGTGCTGGAAAGTTGCTCTGGGCTGAAGTGCAAGTTTTAATAGTGAAAATCTGTCTTACAGGATAAGGGCAGAGGGAGAGCTGCACAGACGGACACTTACCCCAAATCCCCATAAATATGGCGAAGAACACCGTCCCCTCATTATCAAACAGATGGGATTGCTGAGAGAGAGAAAATAAAAAGAGGTTAAGTGGAGAAATAAAGGACGTGTCATGTACTCACACAGCAGGATACTATTTATGACCTTGTATTCTTTATGTATGAACAGATGCAAGTGTGATTAACAAATATGTTTTAATCCTCATAAGATATACTTTAAATTCTTAGTCCAGTGTTTCCACCAACATGGTATCACAGTATGTCAGTATGTAGTATAAACACTGATATGACCCCTGGCTTCAAAATGGAGTCCAAATAAGGAAGACAAATGTTTTTTACCCAGGACGAGAGACAAGTGGAGTTGAGCTTCCAGAAAGGACATTTTTTATCACAAAGTGGACACATCAGAATGCTGCCCCCGATGGTAGCGTCACATATTTCTTTGCTGAAAAGAGAAAGAGAATAAATAAAGGTAGATTACATTACAATATATTTCATTTCATTTAGCTGATGCTTTTATCCAAAGCGACTTACAACAAGTGCATTCAACCATGAGGGTACAAATCCAGAGTCCACATGGCACTGCATACTTTGACTGGCCTTATCAAACACCAAACAGCAGCTCATGACCTCACTGGTGACCTTGTGGCTGATTTGGAGATAACGTCTGCAGATTCCATAGAAAACCTTCCCATAAGATTTGAGACTTTTATAGCAGTTCATGAATGTTTGATGGTTTTGGAATAAATTGGTCAACAACAACAACTTACAGGTGATCTATGAGTGTCCACTAACTTTTGACCGTAATGTAAAAGAAGCTGTTATAGCAGCATATCAATTCCCATGGCTTTGGAATAAAGTGTTCAACAATCGCATATGATTTTGTAATGCATTGGTGTCTCCATACGTTTGGTTATAATACTAAAGAGGCTGATATAGCAGCATATGAATGTCAATGGTTTTGTAACAAAGTGGTCTAGTGCCCCTGAGCAAGGCACCTTACTTCCCCAACATCTGCTCCCAGGGCGCTGTACATGGCTGCTCACTGCTCTGTGTGTCCTGCACCAGATGGGTTAAAAGCAGAGGCTAAATTTACCTACCATTGCATGAGTGTGTCTGTGCATGTCTGTGCATGTGTTTGGTATAAATAAACGTATCTTAATCTTAATCTCAATTATGTGTCTACATACTTTTGGCCATGGAGTTATCAGCTCCCTGATGCCCTCTAGTGGTACTTACCTTGAATGGTTGTCATCATAACTGAGCACTCCATAGGTGAAGCATATGACGCCCATGACGGCTGCGACGAACAGCATCTCTGTGTAGAAGCCCAACCAGGCAAAGTAGATCCCGATCTTTTCCCCATAGTACTTCCTGCAGCCAGAGAATCACTTTAATATCATGTTAACTTTCATTTCTATAAAACATAATAAGGGATGATTGTAATCGTGAGTGCATTAGGGTCTCGTCTGTTTTACCTGATGAGGTTCAGCGGCTGCTCTTTGTAGAAACAAAGGAACCGGGCCCAGTGGCTGTACAGGTTGAAGCGCTCGCTCTCACATTCAGCGTCTCGAGCCCTTTTCCAGTATCGACACTGGAAGGAAAACAAGCAGTGGACTTACGGCTGCTGAGCTCAAGATATTTGGAAATTAAACGTGTCCAATTTTAAATGTAATCAATGTCAAACTTTTCCAAGGTTTCATCACATTTTCCGTCAAGTAAAAGGAAAATAAATGGAGTTATATACTATGGCTAGTTAGGAGCAAAATAAGCAGCTGATATGATGTAAACTAAGTCACTGTAGTAGTAAAAGTAGGACTTACACTAAAATGTACTCATTCTGCAGAACTGCTGCTCTCAATGTGTTTCAGCATCATGTGGTAAAATATTAACAGTAGTTCAATGTTGTGTGAGATGCAGGAAGCATCATTTCAGACTATTTAATATGGAATTGGGTTACTTAAACTCATATATGATGCATGTCCAATCTTAATCTCTGAGGAATTACCGATAAAAAATACTGAGTCACCGTGATCATCTCTCTGTAATGACCTACAAGTCAAAAGTCTCAGAAATCTGAAGGAATTTTTACTAATATTAAATGTACTTTGATTGGTTGACCTCTTCATATTCATGTGCTTTCTTCCGTGTGTTCTTACATCATGAAGTGGGAAGGCCGCTGTGTAGGTCCCGTTGCTGATTAATCGCTTGATTCCCGTCTTGTCTTTCTCTTTGCGACCCTCTTTAAAGTACGGACAACGAGCCAGGAGGTAGAACACCTAACAACAAGGAGGGAATAAAAAAATTGATTAAAGGATTTGGTTTCACTGATTTCATTTTGCTAAATGCATTTTGCTTCTGTGTTATATTCGTCAGGGTGGATAGGTTTTTCCCCTGTCTGTTTGATTTCAACAAAACCCATCACCACACCAAAAGAACACATTCTATTTTAGGGTGGAACTGGACAAACGGGGCGGGGGAATATTTCACGTGGAATAATTTATGGATCTACAACCAAGTGCTATTTCCATTGCACAAGCATATTCCAACGCTGTAGAGGAAACCCCTGAGTCCAGATGAATTGCAAAGAGTTAGATTGTGGTAGCATTTTCATTCCTAAATACTAAAATCTTAGATGAGGCAATTTAACAAGTGAATTCATAATAAACGGAAGAAATCACTCACAATCCTGTTTCTTGTGGACGGTGGAAAGAACGAGTCTTTGTCATTGATGAGGAAGAAGTCCGTCTTGTTCTTGTCGAAGGGATAAGTGAAGTAGTCCGGTTGTGGGTGCATTATATAGTCCGGCAGACGGAAAGGATGCGATAGCCACTCCAGTGGGACATCCTGGGCGTGGGGGATATCACTCTCCTTGAAGGGAACTTTGACTTTTAAGACATCGGCGTAGGTGGTTAGTACTTCCCATGGAGCGTGGATCTTCAGGAAATATGTCTTCTGGTCTTTAGAGTCCTGATACGAGCACAAATAGAGAAGAAGAAGAATATTGCTCACCTCACTGCAGTTATTTTAAAGACTTGTCAAAAGGCAATTTCACGTGTTTGCAACTGAGAGATCCCTTTAAGATAGTTTTCTGTAGAATGGGGTGTGCCTCGGCAAACTAGCCACTAGGGGGTGCAGCTACTCTGCGGCTGAATCTTCTTACTGATTTGTCCTCTGTCTCCAGCTCCAGACCGGTTTTCTCCAGGTTGGCCTCAAACTCCCTCCTCCTTTCCTGTGGACAAGAACACAAACCACACAAGTGGTGTCGCTGCGTCCACTTTACACAGATGTAACAAAGCTGCAGAACTTTGATTCACATTTCAAGAATCTCAAAAGGCGACTGGGCCTGAGGTCGGTGCAGAACAACAGACGTGGCTTCTCCAAAAAAAAACTAGACTTCTCAAATTACTGTGGGAGCTTCCGAATGGATTTTCGGGAGGGGCAGCTCCTCAGGGGACAGAGTTGTAGGATTATCATTATCAGACGTAGATGTTTCATTCATAAATCTGATTTTATAAACATTTGTCAAATAAAAAAAAGAAAATATGGCAAACGAACATTAAACTTAAACAGGAAAGAAAGACAATCAGGACGACTGACTTTTACTACTTAAAAGTGAGGTTCAAATTTGAGTTTTCTTTTGCTGGGACACGTCGTCATCATTGTGTGAGGGCGGTGGTGATTTTACTTTTTGGTCAGCTAGCATTAACAGAATAATACTTTGTTGCTCAGGTGGTTTGTCTCATGTCACGTTACGCCCTCGTGTCAGTAGGTGGCAGTAATTAGCTGGAGTCAGTCGCTGCAGTGTCATTCTGACTCACAAAGCAAAGCACTACTGAAAAAGTAGCCACACACACTCACTTCCCTTAACAACATTTGACTTGGTAAGTAACAATTTAACAAAAAAGGACATTGTGAAATATAAAATTGGTTTCATTGTTACAGTTTGTCAAATGCTTCAAAAAGGAACTCTAACGGTAAATCAGTTGTTTAATGGGGCGGTCTATGTACTGGGGGTTTCCCTTTAGTGTTCACTAGCTAGCCAGTAGGCCACTGCCGCAAACTACTGCAAATATATGTGTATATAATTCAAAAAAGATATACAAATCTTGTTTCTTTGTGAATTAAATGAGGGATTTTCTATTTAAAGTGATTTAGTTTAAGTTTATCATGTTAATTTAAGTGTTGATTGACTCTTACTTTGACTCTTGCTTATAAGTAATGTTTCTGTTCTGTTGTTCATCGTGTTTAGAACATCGACTCTGCTCATGTCTGAGTACAGACCTGAGAGATCTTTTCAGAATGAGCTATGAGGACCAAGTGGGGGTCAATGTGAGTAAACTTGTGATGACAGATAAACAACCGTGTACACGCACGAGTGAACTGTTATTTTTACAAAATATTGATTATAGCCACTTTAACACCATGAATGAAAATATGTTGACAACTGCCTAACTTTTCTGGAAGGGCTGAATGTGAGAATGCATAAAGGTATGAGTGTGTTGCTCTGGAAATTTTCATGAACTTTTCATGCCAGCCCCCTGGTAAAATATACGGAAAATGTCATAGTGAGCCCATTTGAGAAAACAGCAGGAACATTTTCCAGAAAATTCACAGCGAGTGGACTTGTTGATGATATTTCTAACACGGGGCAGATGCAAAACAAAATATCTAAGGTGGAAAAAGAGGTGCTGCACGTCTGGAAGACGCCACCTCGACAACTCTGTTCTTTGATTCTCACTTCCTCTCGCAGAACCACATACCTTCCTGTTCTAGTGGTTTTGATGTCACAGTAACAAAATGCTGAGTAGTCAGGAAACACGATTCTGTTCGGTTACACTTACCTGTTTCTTTTCTCCATCTTTGTCATCCACGTAAGACAAGACAAAGTCTATCCTTCGAACTCCGTCCCTGAAGAAAACTGTGTCTTTGTTTGGTTGAAGCTTTTCAGTCTGAGGGAAAAACAATAAACATGAAATTAGCAGGAAGTGAAAGCAAACAGAAACACGCAACTTGGAAAAACAGGTGCACAGACATTATACTTGAAGACACAAACCACAGGCTCCGACTCTGATAGATGAACATTCAGGTTATTCTGAACTACTGATTCCTGGGATTAGACATTTCTCGACAGTACACAGGATAGAATTGAATCGTTTTTTGAAGATAGCTTAGATGGGCACCATGACAACTGTAGAAACCCCCAAATAAACTCTAGACTCTACAGTAAACCACAACCTGTCATCATACAACAATAGCTGATGGAGGGAAATCAAAGTTCTGATGCTTTATATTTTAGTTATTCGTTTTTTTACAAGGAAATGTTTTAATGCTATATGAGAAACCTAAAACCTTCATCTGTTCACAACATTAATCCTCTGATTTGACCAATTATCTAATATCTATTCGAAACAACTTTCTTGCTGGAAAAGATCAATCTGTGAAAATTGTTTCAACATCAAATGGTCAACATGTGCGCGATTTTACTGTCATCAGCGTCTTTATTTCTCTGTGTGTGCCTTTAATTGTTGTGCTGTCACAAAACTGTGGATTAAGATGTCGAAAGTAGATATATCTAGTAACCAGACTGGAATTTAAAACACATCAGCAAACTCTCAGTCTGCATTTGTCATTTCTGATTTTGTAAGATTGACAGGATCTTGACAGTTACTTTTCCACACAGTTAAATAACCTGATGTTTTAGAGGTTTACACCCCCATTCATGCTTCACTTGAACATGACTTTTGAAAAAGGTTCACTTTCAATTCAGCTGCATTAATGATGTCAGTGTTTGGAGGAAGAACACATAATGTCTGGGGATATCTGAGAGGCAATATTTATGAATACACAAAGTGTGCAGTATTTTCTTTGGCTTTTTGCCCCAAGTGTTGCTCTTGCTCTTGCTCACAGCTCCTCATAGTGTTATTGAATCATGTTAGCACTGAGGAGAACAGAGACATAATTTATTCAGTGCTATGAATTCTGATGGATAAACCATCTCCTTGATGGGTTCACTGTATCACAGCCTAACAGGCTCCTGTCTGATTGTGGAGGTCAGAGGAATGAACCAAGCTCTTTGACACACTGAGGTCTTGTGACTCAGTAATGAGGCCAGTGATTCAACAAAGGATCAGTGAATAAGTCGGCAAAAACCACACAATCATAAACACTGGCATAACACACAACAATATTTTGGCCACAAATAAAAGCGCACAAGCTTTGGAGATATCAAAAAACACTTGAACTATTTGTTTGTAATATTGTTTATTTGGGACTTCAGACCAAATCAAAAAAGGATATTACTTAATAAAGCCACATTAAAAGTTCAATTTGGGTTTTATTATAGCCTGATAAAGTGTCAGAACAGCTGTTTTAAGTATCCATGCTAAGCTAAGTCAACTGTTGTTTCTGGCTTCATATAGATCATCTACGTTGAGAAGCAAACAGATGCATTAAAACTTACTTCTGTATTTCCAGGCAGCGTCCCTCGTTCAGATAATGAACTGACGCCATTTCCGTTGTTTTCATCTGCAAAAGAAATACAACATCACATTAGAAGGTACAGTAAATATGTGTCATACAACTGAGTGTAGGGTCAATACTTTCATCCCATCCACCAAGATGGTTATGTTTCTCCTGTGTTTGTTTGTTAGTTAGCAGCATAGGAAAAAATCTACAAGACGGATTTACATGAAACTCCTGATATGGGTCAGGAAAGGCATCATTACATTTTGGTGTGGATTCATATCAGTGGGCAGATTTTTCTCCTTATTAAACATTATATATTAACAATTTCGATGGCTTTTCAGTGAATAATTCATAGATCTTTATGAAAAAACTCATATTTAGAGGACTGTGTCAAATTTGGTGCAGATCCTACACAAATATCTGGATGAAGTGAATGTCATTGTGGTTTCATAAGGGGACTGCTTGGTCTTGGCAGAGGTACAAGCTCTACTGAGTAACAATCTAGTAAGTACCTGGTTTACATTTGTTGTGTCAACCAAACAGAGTGACAATAATTAATATTTAAGGAGGTGTTGTCTTGAAGTGAAACGTGTATTTATAGAAGGGATGAGAAACGCAAAAAGCAATGGCTCACACACACACACACTCTCTCTCTCAGTCCTCTTCATCTCTAATACAATGACACACTACATTCCAGCAGTGCCTCCCTCTCCCTGCATGGCAGACTGTGGCTGAGGGAATGTGCTCATGTAGCACTGCTCGGCTCGCTGCCTGCTCCAACCCCCCTTCTCTTGATTAATTCCCTGAACAGTGGGAAAAGCAGCACTTCCTGTGGCGGACGTGCATGAGCACACCCGAGAGGGGGGAGGGACCAGGGACTGAGATGGCTGCTGTATCAGGAGTCCATCTAACCTCCCCCTGGATGAAACACACTCAGAAAACAAAGGAGACAAAGATCTCCAGCCTCCTTCAGATTCAGCCCAGGCGAGCACCAACGGCCACCTCTGATTAGACAGTGGTCTGACAGACAGCAGTGTGAGCCAATGAGAGAGGGACAGTGGTGTTTCTATGCAGACTTACTTAAAAAGCTGTGTAAATAAGGCATTTCAGTGGGACCACAGGAATCTCTGAGGTACACAAAGGGCAAATGACAGTGTCATTTTTCTACTGGGCTCGTGGGAAGCTTCGTTCACTCAGCAGCTGAGTATTTTCTTTCTTCTTAGCGTTTTTTTCCCCTCTTTCCTATTTTATCTTTCTCTACTTGTTTGTCCTGACTCCAACTGCGCACAGTCGGCAATCAGATCCTGGTTGTAGAGCCTGAGCAAACAGAAGCAAAGGGCCAGCAGTGTGTTATATCTACTTCCACTGAGGAACAAATAATTGGCAGGGGTCATACACAGAGTGTAGAACTGAGCAGCAAACAGGACAGTACAGACAGAATGACTAAATAATTCACTTGAAACCTCCATTGTATATCGAAACGGCAAAGTTATTCATCCAGGCTATTTACTAATTAGCTTTAAAACTCTTACTTACAGGGCTGCAGATTAACTGAATTCATTTGAAAGTAAGTTTATTCACACACTTTTCACCCAAGTGACCCAATTACACGTCATTGGCTATTTACAGCAGCTGACACATTCTCATGTGATCATACACCAGCAAAATGCAAACTGTAAAAAAAAGGGGAGGGCTCAGCGTTAAAATGAAACTTTTAACCACCACTGAAAGAAAACTAGGGTCCCAAATAGCTGATGTCAAAGCCCAGACTAAGATGACTGACATATACTTATTTCTCCTTGCTTGTGATATGATGTCTTACAACGGCCGTTTCCACAAACGGCTGAACAGGAAGTGGTCCGGGTCAGATGCTTTCACAACAACAAGACAATGTACACAACATTAAGATGAGGGGTGGCCTCTGGTTAGAGCATACAGGAGGCAGGACATAACGTTTTTGTTTACAACCAATTGACATCACTATCAGCCTTCATCACACAAAGCTCAATGTTGACATCTTCATCGGCGTCTTCTACATGTATGGTCCTCTTTGTCATCCTAAGATATTTGTATTTGTTCTAGGTCATCCGTATTCGTTCTGGGTCGTCCGCCCCATGCTCAGTTGCTCGTCTTTAAATGTATTCAATGTTTTCCTGCTGTATTCTCACATGGGCTCACTAAGGCATTCCTGGACATTTTACTAACTAGACTGGCTATTAAAGTTACGGAAAATGTCAGGAGTAACTGATAGGGTCGCATTTGCCTTCTCCTATTCAGCCAGGAAAATGTCCGGACTCCAGTGCATGCTTGAAAGCAGCTTATGAGATACAGAGAGGGATTATTACACATGTCTTCCACTTAGCCCTCAAATCCTCTCTTAAAGTAAAGAACATGTTGAACCAAGTGTATTCCCATGGAAAAGAACAGGCTCATAGAGACGTATCTGTCTGTGTTTCTAAGAAGAGGTTCAAAACTGCTGTGTCAGATCTACAGAGCCCTACAAGCAAGGAGGGATCACAGCCCGACAATCCTCCCTCACCCTGAGTAATTTAAGATATTAGAAAAGGAGCTCTACAGTAAATCAGGCCCACAATATATGAGAATAGGGAGCCATTGACGGCGCTGACGAGCTACATCAATCAATACTTTTCTATTGCTTTTAGATCTCCCTCCTCTAACTGCACCTCTGGATCACAGCTCCCACATGAGCTGCATATTTACTGCTCCACAGTTTCTTTTTGCATGAGTAACCGGCAGGAGTGATTCATCACAACATGTGGGAACCAGTGTTTCCAAATCTGAACTGACATCCAGTGTCTAGTGTTTGTCTGGCAAGAGGACGTGAAAGTATATGTCAGCAGCCCCCACACACAACCATTAACCAACACACAAGCACACTACATAATGCATATTCTTCCATCCATTACGGAGTCATCATAAACTTGTATTTCTGACACATGACACTTTTAAACGCACATTTTCACCAGCAGTGATGGAAAGAGAGTTACTCAAGTTCTGTACTAGGTTCAGTTTGTATTTTAAGTTTTTATCCTACTTTCTACTCTGCTTTATCACATTTACTATGCAGAATTTGACAGAAAGAAAGAAATCTGAGCAGCTTCAAAATGCTTGCTACTATTTAAACTTAAATGAAAGATCACAATACCTCTTCCACAAATGTAAACAAGTTATAGGGATAAATATATCCCTATAACAGTGTCTGTAACTTTACCATCCTTCAAAATCAACTGTAGCTGTCGATGGATAAAATAACAAGTCTGGGCTGTTCTGTCAAATTATAACGTTGGTAAATATAAAAAATGTCATGGTTGATAAAATTATATATCTGCAAAGGTAACATCAGCCATAATTGTAACATGACCATGTGCATGCGTGGCGTTAAAGTATATGAGAGCATGCATCCGTGCTGATTTGACTTCCCAGCCATAAACACAGCACACTGAGCTTCCAGCAGCCCGGCTCTGCAGCTGTAGCCAGAAGCTGAGAGATCAGATAGAGAAACAGACATCCGGTTGTGATTAACAGACAAACCGGAAGACAGCAACGAAATTAACAGCAAAAACACAACGAGAAAAATCGGCAGCTACTGAGGAGCATTCAGCCTTAGAAGCAAATGGATGAAAAGAGAGACGGCCGAGGATGAGGAGGATGATGATGGTGCGAGGACGGACAGACAGGCATCACATAAAGCCTCCAATCTGCCCGTACCTGAGAGCAGGCTTATCTTAAAAAAGGACACACAGACACAGGTTAGGAAGAAGTATTAGATTGCTGATCAGTAGAAGTAAACGTGCAGTGAGAGACGATAAATTCTTGATTGTAAAATGCCTCAAAGAGTTTTTCTCGTAAAACAGAGCCAGGGGCCTGATTGGACATCATTTCCATCTGCAGCACAGTAACAAGCAGAGCTGGTGGTGTGCTGCAAAATGTAAATTTAACTCAGTGAGAAAACAGTTTTAAAATGAGCCAAACTGCTCCACACTGGCTCTTGTGTAGCTCGTCCGTGAGGTTGGCACCACCCAGTTTAACAACCCTGCAATCAACCCTGTTCAGCTCGACAAACACAGACACTGAACGCGACACAAACCTACACACACAACTGTGCGATATTTTAAAGTGTATGTAAGTTCCCTCTTATTAGATATTACATTTGTATTATGTCTTATGTAATCAATATCCTTATCGCATAATGGTATATTTATATATTTTACTTTATTTCTGATTATGTATCTCATTGTTATTGCCTACTACCAAACATGTCATATGGGGAATTGGAGGGTACATGAGTTTATGTACTGATCTGACAACCCATCTTAAATGTATATTAGTTTCTGACAGATAAACTTCAGATACCTTCTCTTTTCCTGTAAATCCCTTCTTCTTAACTGCTTCAAAACAGCAGCTGCACTGTCCTGCCACTTGCAAATATGCTTTTAGAGCAGCAAAGAAGACGTGATTACCTGTAGTGTAGCATTAGCCAGAGCTAGCTAAAATGTCAACGCAATTTTGGCGATATATCACTGTATCGACCTGACATGTGCTATATGTAACTCTTCAGTTTCCAGGGGTGGCTCTTACGTCAGACCAATACTCACAATCTCATAAAACATTTAGATTTCAATTTCAATTTGAATTCACTAAAGTGTTCAATTAGCATTCATCTTCAGTTATGATGTCAGACTAAATAATAAAAGAAGTTTTATGACATTCATTCTCTGTGTTGATTTTTTGTTTCTAAAGGTTTGACCTAAGGCAGGTGCATACAACAAACAAATTCACTTTCTAAATGCACTAATATTAGATTGGTACAAAGGTATCTGAATAGATATCAGGAAGTGAAAATTTATATCAGACAAGATCTAACCCTAACTCTTACAATCTGTTTTTCCTGGTAACTCCTCAAACACACACCACAGCTCGGGATTATGACGTCTCTGAAGGGAAGTGACACAGACATGTCACAGACTCTCCCTGGAGGCAGGAGTTCTATTCATGACAGATGTGTGGGAAACAGATGTGGTAGATACTAACGGAGAAAAAAGAAATAATGACATGTTATTAACAAAACATAAAATAATTCTTGATTGTGTTCTGGATGTAGTTTTCATCATGCTGCAACGAAACCACAATATACTGAGCGTGGGCTGGACCTAAGTCCTCTATGACATGACATCCTCTCTATCCTATCTCCTTCAGCATGTTTCCTGTTGAGTCAGCTCAGAAGTGAAAAGTTCACAAACTGCTCCATTCAAATATGTATTTAAAGCCCTTGTGTGAAAACGTGAGGTATAAAATACCATCTAAAATTTGTGCAGTTAAAAAGAAAACCTGTAATATGTTTCATGTATCAGAGCTCCATTGACAAATGGACTTCATCAAGTCGTCATGGACTTGAGGAAGGACCCTGAACTTTTAGCACCAAATCTAAACACTTTATTTTTGAATGTTAATGGTCATTTGGAACTAATTTGAAGAGATTCCCTCAAGGCATGCCTGGGATATGAATTGAAGAGAATGAGATGGACAAATGTACAGATGGACAAGTATTAAAAAGTATTAATAGTACTTGGTCATAATTAGAGGGATAATTCTTGAAAACATGTTTTATGAGTTCACAGTGACATCAGTCTTTGACCCCATATACTATTCAGTTTAACCTTTGGTCCAAGTTGACATTTGTGCAAAATTTTAAGAGATTTCCTCCCGCCGATTCCACAAAAATGTTCATAAAAAGGGGACAAATGGACAACCCTATCCCAATCGTCCTTTTTTTTAACATAGTCATGCGTATGTATCAGGATGCTCCAGTCTCAAGGGCATATTTCCTGACAATCCCCGGAAGGCTTGATCAGTTTAAAAATACCACAAACGCGTACACAAGAGGCTGTGTTTAGGGCCCAGAGAGCCATGTATTATCTTCCAAATACACAACACAGCGTACTAAAAATACCATGTTAAGAAATGCATGTTTGAGAAAAGAGGAGAGCGACTCTCTACAAGGAAAACTGGTCAACTCCGACAGAACCCAGTGGTTTCCTCCCTTTGTTTTTCTTGGATATGATTCAAGCAAGACGGCAGGTTCATAAATTCATGCTCGTTTCTGTCGTTCTATAATCAGATTAGTCAACATTTATCAAACGATACTGTAATATGATAAATATAGCTCCGTCAGGCACAGTCTCTCATTAAAAGAGCTGCCACATAAACCTCAGTGTTTCCTGTACATGTGCGAACAGGCCCATCAGGCCAAAGCGAAGAGAGGCACAGAGCATTTTACTTAGAAAAAGAAAGTCTATAAAGAAATACAATGAAATCGCACAAATAAATCGACTGTAGCTGTCCTCTAGTTCACCGAGGGGAAACTAGGTTGCTCTCTAAGTCTGATTAAGTATCCTGCCTCCATCAAAGACGGTAATGATATCACAAGGCCTGTTTCCATAGCAACTCTCTGGCTCTGTTTCACCTCTGACTGGAAGATAAATTCACTGACCCGGCTGCAGATAGCAAAGTGAAATCTGCCTAAATGGATGGAAATTCCTCATAATGTGAGTCATTTGTTTCAAAAAATTACCGGACCGTCTCCAGCAGATGCGGAAAAGAAAAACCCTGAAGAGCTTTTAGTCAGATTTAAAAGACTCACTGAATTTGCATGACACCAACAAGTACCTTCTGTATTTGAGGTGTTTTAGGTTTAGACACCATCCACACTCTTAATAATGTCACAGTACATCTGGTGTTCATCCAGCTGAAGGACATCACTCATGACCTTCTATTAATCAGTGTTTGGCCACCTGCGGACAAGAGGAAACACTCCAAACACATAAAGCAAGGTGAAGACAGACGTCACAGGAAGCTGAAGGTCTGTTCTGATAAGAGCCTGAACAAAGCTTTTGCAGAACGAGGGACAGTCAATTAACCCGCAGCTCACCCAGAAAAAAGCAGGCACGTGTCTTTATTAACAAACAACTGATTATCACAATAACATGGTGGGGAATTAGAAACTGAAGAGCTCTGAGATTTAATTATGTTCACTCGACGGACTGGTTCTAAGTGAATGCTAGGAAAAAAATCATCAGGATGTTACTACCGGTAGTCCCTTTAAGGTTCATCCTATTAAAAAATATAGCCAAGGAAACAAAGAAAAATGCCAAATAAGCATTCATTTGCAGCACTATTGCTGTTCTCCAAAAATCTGCATATATCAGACATCATATGAGCGGAGCAGATATATCTGTGATAGGGCAATATTGGCCAATAAAATGAATTGACAAATATACCGCCTTATATCACAAAGGCTCCATTAAGAGCAGAGACTCAAACATTTTTTTTACAAAATTATAGGACAAAATGCAAACTTTGGTGTCTCAACTGTAAAATGCAGCACTGCTCTTATCACAAGAGCAGCAGACTTTTGCAATACCCTCACATCATCTTGTGTTTTGACAAGCAGGGCTCAAAAGATAAGGACAGTCAACACACGCCACACACTAACTGTATTTAGAGAAAGCCTACTCTCCATGTGCGCTTTACTTTTCATGTTATGGATCCCAAACTGCAGATTTCTGCTGGAAATTGCCTCCTGAACTATTCACCACGATTACTGGTGGTCTCCAGACTTCTGTGCTTTGGCTACTGCAGTTTTGGAAAGAGTTTAAAACATCAGTGAGAGGATAATACTGGTTATAATTAGGAATTTTAATCCCTCGAGATAAGTGAGACGTGTATTATGTAAGTGGGAATACAAGGGACACTTCAGAGTACATCAGACTAACATGAGGGGTAAAAGAAGTTTCTGAATTCATGCACTGTTAAGAACTTTTAGCTGAGCCTCTCTTTATGGTAGGTCAGCTAATCTTTACCACACACAGTTTCTTTAATTATCTATTTTGTGTTTTTAAGGAAGATTACACAAGAGCTACAGGCGGATTTTCATGAAATTTAGAGGAAGGATGTGTCATGGGTCACGGAAAACACTCAAATTTTGGTGCAGTTTTTCACTTTCTTAAACATTGCGAGGTGTTGATGTGTTATTAAACATTTCACTGTTTTCCTATGGGGAATGATTCATGGAAAAGCCAGGCTTATTTGAGCAAACTGCTCTTTCCTCAGTTGACAGCTCCGGTATGTCATCTTCACAAACTGTTCAACCATGGGTAAGATAATTCTGGGCTTAATAGACCACAGCCCTCCACTATTGAGATTTAGTCCTCTGTGAAAGCCCAAACCATTACCTTTAACTCCATTTTCTGGTGACACTGGTGATTAGTGTGCACAACAACAATAAATAATGACAAGCCATTTCAGCTCCATCACACTAATGTCATGAGTATGAGTGAGCACGCTGTCTGAAACCACAGGCTGAGAGTGGTTTGCTGTTTAGTCAGTGAAGCCACAATATCTCAGACAACGTAATCCCATATCTACACAAATACTCAGGAGCAGGAGGAGAACATGGATTTCTTTACCCGGGTAATTCACTTGGGACAATTTTACCCTTTTGCCAGTTTAACCTAATCTCCATTGAAAAATGTTCAATGGAGATGAAGATGTCTGAAAGGTACAAATCCTCCTCAGTGACCACACAGTCACAGGTTTTAAGGGACATTCCTGACAAGCAAATCACAAGACTGTACAGTACACACACACACAAACACCCATTGTGTGTGTTTGTGCTACAGGATCACTGCTATAACTCATTTTATAATGATGCACACATGAGCTAGTTTAAATTTAAATTGTGGGTTAATCCTGCTTGTTGACCTCTGACCTCTGACTGACTGTGATTAGCCTACCTAAACCAGATCCTTCTCAAACTCAACTTTATGCAGACGCATGACGTGAGCAGCTTCCAAACTGGGACATGGTTCATAACTTTTTTTTAAAGAGTAGATCTTGTAGGGCTGTACAATTTGTCCAAAGATGATATAAATAGAATTTTAAATCTTGATATAATTGATATTTGTGATAATTTTCATAATAATGTCACATTATTATTTCTTTGAAGTTTGAAGCCTGATTTTTGTCTCCACTAGATAAACAACAAAACATTTGATAACCCTGATGTAGATCAATATGTGATATATCTTCACTCTAATGTATAAGCAATATGTTGCAATACATATTGGACTTATAGTTATATTGTTATTGATTAAAACTACATTGTGATAATTAGAATATTGATCTAGCTTTATTGCCCAGCCCTAATATCTTAATTATGCTGTGGAAGAAACATGCGCAGATGAAAAATAACCAAGTTATATGTAATAGAGTGACACTAAAATTTCAAATTGACATTCTGGCACTAAAATGACTGAAATACACATCTTAAAATAAGGATATTTGTACTGGATTGTGAGGTTACACTGTTTCTCTAAAGTTGAATGCTTTGCTATATTAGTGTTCTATAAAGGCTCCATGATGGAAACGTGTTCTTCAAAGCAAAGGCAGTAAATAACAGCACTTCTGCAGATACATGCATGGGACACATGCTGCCATAGATTCCCTTAAGACCTCCTCAGACCTTGTTAAATGTGAATGAGCTCATTGTTTGGTTTAATTACCTGTGGTCTGTGAATCCGTGGCGCTCTGCAGCTCGATCAAAGTTTCATCCTTCGCCTTCCCCGTTATTCGCCTCATAGCGGAACGCGGTTATTATAGAGGCCGCTTCACCTTCTCAGGAAAGTGGGGGAAGGCGGAGAAGATGCCGCCGTGATCCCGAGAGGTAGACGGATGTCTCCACCATTCAAACACCAGCGGCCGATCTCACCCTCCTGTCACTCAATGAGTCCGATCCCTCAATCGATTGATTATAGACGGTTCATATTCCTCATTATGACTGGAACTGTGCCCGGCTGGACTCCCTGGCGCTGCCCGAGGAGACCAGGCACATTAAAGGGGAGTGGCAGGGGGTTTCTTTTCTGTCGGCAAATTGGTGAGGAAGAGGAGGAGGAGGGGAGAGAGAGAGAGAGAGAGAGATGTGGGTGAGAGGTTGAGAGAGGAATCGTTTCTTAACCTATGACCTGTTTTGAAATAATGTTTTTCTATGTTAGGTCAATGTGATCAAAAAGCAGCACGACATGTGTTAGTCTACCTGCACGACCTTTCAAAATAAAAGTCAAACACACTAAGTCTAAAGTCCTCAATACGACGACGACTCCGTGTGGCCATTAACAATATTGCAATATCACATGTACTCAAAGTAAATAAATAAAAATCATATGAACTATCAAAAATATTTTCCAAAATAATTGTTATTGATCAACTTAAATGTTGCCGAGTCTGTCTCTCTCTCTCACGCTTTCTTAATTTCACTAAAAATTATTTTTGTTTAATAGTTATATTTAAATATTTGAATTGCAGTATGGATACTGTTTATCAGCCCTTTGCAACAGTATGGTGCACATTAGTAGCTAGAATGTACATTCTCTTTTTGTACATGTATTAGTTCATAAGGCCTTGAATAGATCATGTGGACTATAACCCTCTAGTATTGCAGGCTTGACAGATTATTGTAAAAACTCTCAAAGTCAATTTAATATTTATACTACAATACCATGCAGATGACATTAGTGGCTTGTTAAAAAAAGGAATGATTCTTTATTAATGACTTTATCAGCATGTATAACAATGGCATTAATAGTTTATCAGCCACTATTAATGCCACATCTGCATGACATGATTGACTATCATGGGCCATCAGTAGGAAACATGGTGACTGGGTGACTGGGTTTTTCACAACCTGGTAACCCCAAAGTTGCTCTTATTATTGACTTGAAGCTGATCAATAAAGCCTTGACGTCATTTATTTATTAAATATGAATGCAGCGGTTCAGGCCTCTGTAAACGGTGTTGGATGCATGGGCATCAGAGTGTATACATGTATACTAATAAACTGCAGCCTCAGTGGTGGATCAATGAAAACTATAAGGCTTCAAATGGCACGGGAAGGGCATGCTAAGATTCCACACTCACATTGTTGTCCGTCTTGTCTCACTTCCATTACACTGCAACTGTTAAAATATTTATAATCCCATACCACTCTCAACACTGCACAATCACCACAATCCTTGTCAGCACAGTCTCACTCAGAGCAGCTGTGGGAATGCACAGACCAGCTCAACTACTTACAAACCACACTGCACCAACAGCAGAGGTTAATGGGGAGGCTGGCCTCTCTGGAGGGAAATGCTCCACTCAGCAGATTAAACAAATATCAACAACGGCCTTAATTGGTGTAAACTGTCCCCAACCAGAATTACACCTGCAGTTTCCAGCTGATACTGAAGCTCTCTAATGACTCTTAATGGCCCCTGCCACAAACCCCCAACTCCCTGAATAATAATCCAGTAGTGACGACTATTTCCAAAAACATGTAAAACCACTCTATTACATTCTAGTGTCGTTGTTGGGGGTGTACTCAGATTCTTCCCTCAACCAGAATATTAGCAGGATAAAAGTACAAATTGTCAATGTTTAGTCCAAGTGAAGTACAGAGGCACATGTATAAAGACTAAAATGACCTTCCACAAAAACAGATCCTATGACTGATTTATTGTATTATCATTTAGACTAAGACTTAAACTAACACATCAGTCTGTAAAGTGAAACCAGTTAAACTATTTAATTCACATTTAGGTACTTCAGTTCGCTCCCAATCAAAGTACACACCCAAATAAATGTTTAATTCACTATCTGTGAATATTTCGGGACTTATTCCATCTGCACCTATTTTTATCATCAAATAGTTTTGGTTTCGTTTTGAATTAAAAACGATTTCCAGCAGTTTTTGTCAATAACAAAGTAAACATAATTATTTGGTGATTAGACTCCTGATCAAACAGAACATGACATTTAAAGATTTCCTGTTGGACCTTATGACGATTCATCCAGAAAATACTAATCGAAATGATCCATAATACAAATAATATGAACCTGGAGACCCAGTTGCAACCAAAGCAAGGCTAACTTGAAACACAGGAATGTAAACAGAGTTTTTTCCAAGGAAGAAACTAGTAATGGACCTAAAAGAAATGTAGCAATGTAAAAAGCATAAATCACCTCTAGTTTTAAAGGAGAAGTTGAATCAAACAAACAGTGTACTTTGAAAAGAAGAGTAGCCAATTGTCCACCACTTCCAGTGAGCTTTAGAAACTACTGATATTTTCTTGTGACCTCGGTTTGGTCTGTAGTTCTATTCCGTTACTTTAAGGCAGAGTGAGACATCTCCCCGTTGTTAACCTGTGACATTAGTACAGACCATAGGTACAGACATGACACCTGAAAACAGCTGAGAGGGACTGATGTGTCCACTGACCTTTCACCAAGCATCAGGTCAGACACGTCACGTTTCTAGCGCGGCAGTTTGTGTGTGAAGAACAGCCACGAGTGACCGGCTAGTTCCCGCTAGTACACGCCAGAATGCTAACAGTGTTACAATGCTAGCTGTTTTTGTACGAGTGTGTGTATTGTAAAGCCCTTGGTGCTAATATTTGAGCATTTGACCAGATAAACAAAATGCTGAATCTATATATTAATGATTTACGTGTTGAACACAACTTGTTGCTATTTAAGCTAGCAGTGAGCTTTGTGTAACTTCGTATATTTTTCAGAGTTTTGTTGTCAGGATGTGGCGTCAGTGGATTGATGGGAAATCTTATCTTTGAAGTATTAAATTACTGCAGTTTAAGGAAACACACACAAGTAGACAAATCTGTAGCCAATTATATAAGAACTTCTTGAATTTTACACTAAACTGCAGGTACTTACTATTTAGTGGCAACCTCATCGTGACATCATCCATTGGTCATTGAAGTGTGATGCCTCTAGTTCAGGGGTGTCCAAACTACGGCCCCCGGGCCAACTGCCGACCACCATCCATTTTTAATTGGCTCGCATAAAAAAAAGAAAAAGAAAAAGAAAAAAAATTAAATTAAAAATAGTTTTTTTAACAATTTAGTAGCACTTAAATAGCAGTTATTCATAGCACTTTGTAGTTTTGCTTTATTTTTGAAGAAATTGTACTTTCTTGATTCTTGTTGTTCTGGGTTTGTACCCTCAGGGTTGAATGCACTTATTGTAAGTCGCTTTGGATAAAAGCGTCAGCTAAATGTAATGTAATGTAATGGACTATGGCCAACTGTATTGCACTTCTCAGTTTAGACACTAGGTGGTGCCCAACTCACCCCTGACCTGCCAGCTGTCCCTCAGAATGCGGCCACTCCCCTTGCCCTGAGCGACGCGATTGAGGGGCACTCCTACACTTATTCACCTGCTTCCTGAGGGGACATTTCTTAACAGTCCATGTTTACAGCTCTACCAAAAAGGTAAATGCTCTGCAAACACATACACAAAGAAACAAACACTACCACAATCTCTTGTGTCAGGATTTCTTTATCTGTAAAACTGACTCACAAACACACCCCCTGACTCTGACCCATCTGATACACACATCAGCCAGTCTGTTGCCTCTGACATGTCGCCCTCCCTGCTGACAGACGTGGTTGTAACATAAAAATCCCATCTTTTGTCCATCAAATGTCACCATCAGTAAAATCTATCCCCTTAATCTGACCATGATTCATAGTCAACAGAACAGAGCTTTGCTTCAATTCCAGTGACCTCAATTACCGTCAATAACTTCCAGAGCTCAGGACAGTAGTGAGTTTGATCTGTTGAAGATACACATTGATTTCTCTTTGCTGGCAGACTTTGAAACAATTGACCATGAAATTTTCCTAAATATGTGTGGTGGAAGTTTGTTTTAAAGGGTCCAGTTCTCCGTCTCACGTCTGAGAAACAGAACCCTTCTAAGAAGGGGAACTTTTATCAAATGTGATCTCCCTCAAGGTTCTTTATCAAGCCTACTTTTAATTTCACTCCACGTGCTCCCTCTTGGTTCAGAAGAACAATATTCTTTATCACTATTATGCAGGTTATCCTGGAAATTTGACCTTACTGGATACTGTACAATTAGATGTATTGTTGGTAGGGGAGCTGAAGCACTTGTTTGATCCACTAGGGGGACCCAGAGTATAGTTTTGTACAGCTTTGTTATAGGGATCTTGTTTATTTATCATATAACGTGTGAAACATTGCATCTCTTTGCAGATGTAAATATAAATGCTACACAGCCATATTTCAACATTGTCCACCGTCCACTTACATTGACAACAGTAGCTTTAAATTACAGCAACGTTACAATTTGTTACATCCCATGCTGTTTTTGTTGTTATTGTTATTGTCCTCAGCTGTACAGTGATTATATTTGGAGTTTTGACTGTTTGGTCACACAAATAAACTACGGAAGATGTCAGCATGGACGATTGGAAACTGATGAAGGTATTTTTACAGTATGTCTATAATATTTCACATAACATAATGTGAAATCAACAAAAATAATGGGCAAAAAGATGATCATTAAATCATTTTTCTTGACGTAGCCTGAATACAGAGCGAAAAACATTTTACAACGGGAAATTGTCACGTTTTGTTTAGAGTCCATCCACTACTACACACCACCTGATTCAAGGGACCCAGATAGGGACTGCGTTTGCTTCGCTAGGGGGCGCTCGGGTACAGCTCAACAGCGGCTCCTTTGTTGTAATTGAGTGTTAGAGGTCCTCGTTGTTTATTCTTCACATCAGGTTCACTTGTGCTGAACCTTCAGCTTTAAATAAAAACACATCCACCGTACACGGACCCTCAGGATGCCAAACACGCCTGTTTATTTTTATTATTAATCGATTTATTTATCTGTGATCACAATAACACCTGTCACGTGTTGGTCTGAAGTGGTTTTTAGGTTTGCTGGTTTGTCGTCATTTGTTTCATCATGGGCTTTATTTTGTATACACATGTGCAGCAAATGACAGAAGGAAGATTTGTTTCACACAAGAGTTTCCCAGAAATACATAGGATGTGGTTAGAATGAAGAATATCGTCATAAACATTTTAAATTGGCTGTTGCATTAATATTATTATTATTATTATTATTACATCATAGTTCTGTTATTATGGCTGACCACTCTCATCACTTTTATGTATGGTTATTACAATTATTAACCCTATAGTCTATAAATCTGTATCTGTAGAAGTATTGTTGTTATTGTATTGACATGTAGAAATCCTGCAGCTCTTGCAGGTTTCTCATGCTGTTGGGAGGGAAGCAGTCAGCCGTCGGCTCTTTTGTTCCGAGAGCAGATTCAGCGTGTGTGTGTATGTGTGTTAGTGTGTGTGAGTGTGTGAGAGAGAGAGAGGGAGAGGGAGAGAGAGAGGTGGAGAGAGGGGGGTCTTTGGGATACAGCGGGGTGAGTGAGGGAGGAGGAGGAGAGGGAAAGAGAGAGGAGAGCTGGATGCTGACAGATTCCTGATAGATGGTTAAAATGGCGAGAGCTCGTCGGACCCCGGTGAGCCTCCAAAGTGTCGCCCTGTAGGTCGGAACATGCAGAAGCTGGAGCTGGATATCTCTGTTGTTTGAAAACCCTCGTGTGCGTTCGCCTCACTTTGTTTCCTGGAGTGCGGGGATCTATTTTGAAGTCTTTCAATGGCATCCGCAAGGCGCCGCCGCCTTGTCCTGTGCTTTTTGGGAATACTCCTGAATTCTCTCATCGGTAAGTGGCTCTACCTTATTGCCGGGGGGGAGGTGGTGGAGGCGGGTCCCGGTGGCAGGGTGTGACGGTTCTGTGTGTAACGGAACAGCCGCTGTCAGCCCGCGGAGGCTCCGGGAGTCTGGTGCACGTTGCATGCGGCGATGAGCGCAGCACTGACCGGTGACTCTGAACTTGGCCGCTCTCCGGAGTCTGTTAGTATTTGTCGGTAGTAAGTGTCAGTGTTGTGCTGGAGCTTGGTGCACTGCGGGATTTGTACGTGTGTCTCACTGGGGCGCTCGTTCTGAGTGTGTTTGAAAGTTTGTTGGTGCATTTCAGTAGTAGCTCCACATGCACCATACCTGCACACTTAGATGGTGCTTGATGTGCAGGCAACAGCGTGGGAATACACGGTCGCCTCGTGCAATGCAGTCAGCAGAGTCTCTGGGTTTTCATTGGTATTATTTGTCCCACCTATAGTAGCCTAAGTCACAGTTTTAGTGCTGCAGGAGTTTGAAGTTGCCTTTTTTAACCAGGTGTCCCAGCAGCAGCATGGATGCAGAACTGGAGAAACATATGTCATGCATTTTTCTCCACATGGTCTTCATGTCACCAACAAAACTGGAATGAGGTCCAATAGAGGGATTGTAATGCTCACAAAACTTTATTTAGATGCAGGTTTAAATTCTTTTGAATTACAATCCACAGCTCAAATCCAGTTGTGTGACCATAGCTCCTCGGGCCAACTCTGGAGTAGTTTAATTTCATATCAGAGGGCTTTTAAAGGTGATGGAGTTCTTGGTCCTTACAGCACACCACCCTGTGGCAGGGTGAAATGACAGTGGTTATTGCTCCGAGGATAGATTGTATAGTGATTGCCTGCTGGGGAGAATATTTGTACAGATTAAATGTCAAGACTGTCCCTCTCGTTCCTTTCAAATTTCCCTTTTCTACCCATTGTTCTCTATGATAGACAGTTTCTCTGTTTCTAAGAGAGGCCCCTTAATTCAAAGGCAGGAGAGAGTATTGAGTATTTGCAAAGCATACCACACAGGGACCCACAAAGGCCCTTACTGGAATCATAAAGGCCAGTACACATTGGTTCATAACATTTTCAGCCAGAGAAGCGGGAACAAAAACTTCAGAAACTTGTCTGTGATGGTTGTAACTCCAATCTACCCATGACATTAAAGAAACGAAGCTCTTTCAAGTGCGGGTCTGCCTCAGAGATTAGATTCAGTTTCGATAAAAGGGTCTTTTTTGATGACATTTTAAGCGGAGTTAATACAAACGACAAAAGCATTAACACAAATATCAGCATTGGATCTCTTACGGATTGAAGGGTTCATACTCTGTTAGATCTCTCAGATCTCATCAGAAGAACGTCTTGGTTTATCAGAGTCTTTGCATAGAGTCACTGAGTTCACTTTTGTCTTTAAAGTTTCAGTAAAACAGGACTATCGGGTTTAATCAAAGAATGCAAGAGAAAAATACTGAAACGTCATAATATTATGTTCCTGCGTATTATTATTTTAACCTTCAACTATCAGAATATGTTTGGTTTATCCTGAGTAGGATAAGGATGGTTACAGAAAGATTATACAGATGAATAGCGATGTACAGTGTAGGCAGTGAGAAGATTCAGGGGAGGTGAACTGTGCAACAGCTGCCCTCTACATCTCCTATCATGCCAGCATGTGGACTGTTTCTCAGCATTCTTGTGGTGCAGTTGGCTGTTGCCCGTGTTACAGTAATTTCTGTGTAATCATTACCGAGCTGCTGCCATTACAACAGGTGATTAACAGAATGCTCGGAACTACATGCCCATGAGTATCAAAGGTAACTAGAAGAAGAAGAAGAGTATTGATTCTTAAATTATCAAGCAGAATCCAATATGGGAGGAAATACAAGTATCCATGCTGCATGCATCCCCCCTGGAAGTGTAATGAATGTGTCCTTTAGCCACAAGGCTTTACAGGAAGAAAATTGAGCTGTTCTCTGGACATTTAAATTGGCCATTTATACCGAAACCGTTTCAATCATCACTTTATATCAATATAAGTATATAACCTTTAGCTATACATACTGAATAAACACGTTTAAGTCTATAAAATGTATATTTAATACGCAGCCCTCATGTGGAACACAGGTGGAGAGCACTCACTTTTTCAGAGTGGACTTACTGCTTCAGCTTTCTCTCTGCAGCTCAGTGCAGTTAACAGGATCAATCCGAAATCCTTGTCCGGCACACAAAACATTATTCTACATTTCAAACACAGCTAACCTGATGCCTCCGCAGCCTGTCAGAGCAGATTTAGTTGGTACATTTACAATATGTTGCATTGATTGTTATGGTAAGCAAGAATGTAGAGTATGGCCACAGAGCTGCAACAGATACTTAGCGAGTGAAAGAGAGAAGGTTATTTAGTTCTGCTCTTATTTCATCACTCTTTACTGCTCCTTTAACTATGTTACATGATACCTTATGTAGTATTTAAAAGACTATTCCAAAGCTGCAGTTTAGTGAATGATTATTTCAGTCTTTCAAGCAAATGCACCAAACACCTGATTTTGCTGCTTTCCTTGGTTTTATTCACAGCTGATTGTAGAACATGTAATACTGTATTTTCAGAATTGTCAATGAAAACAAGACATTGATGATGGCAGCTTGTTCTCTAGTACACTGTGATTTACTGTTTTTACTGTTTCACAAACTAAACAATTATATGGCATTCTACAGAGCAAGTGCCTCTAACAAAGCCCAACAGTTCCCTTTAATTAAATCAAGCCAAATTTACACACTCACAGATGTCCGTCCCCTGAATATGCCTGATTGTTTTCATCAAATCCATGAATTATTCAACGGGAAATCAGTGTAAATGTGTGAAAAGCAGCCTATCTCGTGATGGAAAAATATCCCTGGATCAGCTTAACGCGGATCCACACCAAAATGGGAAGGGTCTTTCCAGGACCCATACCCTCATTCAACCAGGTTTTGTGGATATCCATAGATTTTGTGTGTGTGTAATTGTGCTCACAAACAAACAAACATACAAAATCAATCAACCAACTAAAAGACTGCGGTGAAAACAATTTACTTGGCAAATCGATAATGAAAATAGTTTCCTGCAGCCCTGGGCTCTACCAAATCTAAACGATAACACAGCAGTGGTATCACTGGATTACCATAGATATGATGCGCAATAGTTAAATCACTAACCTATTTTATCGCCTGTACGAAACCTGCGCTGTGTCCTGAGCTCACTCCTCTTGTGTCTGCTAACTATATCAGTCTGTCAGAAGCTGGTGTGTGATCCTCTCGTTACTGTTGCAGCAGTAAACCTTTGTGCCAGCCAACCACACGTATCTGTCAATAGTAAGCCGGGGCATGAGCCACACTTAGCCAACACTTGTCTCTGGTCTCCCACGGTAATCCCACATGCTGGTGTTTCTTTCCTCTGCGTGGAAAGAGCATTAGGATGTATGTCTGTCTCCTTATCTACCCATGAAATCCACGCCCGTATAGATTCATGGCTGCGCGCACGTGTTTCTGTGGATTGGCCACCGTTTTATTTTTTTTACAGCTGTGCACGTCGTCCTCTCCCTCTTCACACCCTCTGGATGCTCAGTATTCACAGATGACCTTAACCCAAACCACATAAAGTGCAAAATCCAGGCATCAACCCCTCTGTTTCTGTTGTCCCCTTATCTCCTTTGTCTCGCTGGATTTCTTATGATTCACTGTTGTGCTCAAAATAATTTCCCCTGACCTTTCTTGTTTTTAACCTTCTCTGCTCTCCCAGAGCTGAGAATTGAATTACCCAGTCACTCCGGCAACGTGCTTTATTCCTGATAGGAGCGCCGAAGCCCAAGAACTTTCACATTGTCTCTGCTATTGGAAGGAACTGAAATCACAATGAGCCACATACAGCATCAATCAACTCCAAATTAATGACATTGAACACTGAGGTGACATTCTGCTGTTTGCAGCGAGGCTTGATAACACGGACAAATTTGATTAGATAGCTGAAAATAAAAAGCCTCTGATATATTCTGCACAAAGAAAGGTTGAATGTATAATCAATTGGATGTGCCTTGCGTTGTCACATTTGTCCAGAAGCACTTGCAGTAGTTACTTCACCCATGTGTTGATGAAATCATGAAGGCTGTGAGCTCTTTGTATGCCATGTATTTTTCTCCACTGGCCGCTTCCTGTGTGAAAACGTGATCTCTCTTGGACCACAGGAGATGCAGCTCTGTGGCCAGCATCAGTTTGGACAACAGCAGCCAGCCCAGGCGGCGGGATCACTCCCTGCCAGCTAAGGGTTAAATATTTCTCCACCGCCACCCCCTTGTTTTTCACAAGTGGTAGCACTGATGTCTCTTTGGTCCCATGGCCATTTTACTTACCGTGCTCGTTGAGTGAAAAAAAGGGAGGGAGGGTGGGGGGCACATAAAAAAGGATACAGAGCAAGAAGAGGAGAGAGAGAGGAAATGTTTCTTTGCATTATACTCAATATGTGATCTTCATGAGGGAGGGTGTCAGTAAATTCCTTGTCTGCACCTAAGGGGCGGCATTTCTCTCTGGTTGGAATTTGAGGGACATAGCCAAAGGTTCTCTGTTTTGACCCCTGTGCTTTGCCCCCCTCACTGCCCGCCCCGCTAGCCCCCCTCCCCCCAGATTCCAGGGCCCGGGGCAGAGACTGGTAGTGCTTAGTCCATCAGCGGCTGAAACATGATATCAAGAGAGCCCGCTAAGCTCCTCTTTTATAGTACCAAGTCAGGTCAGGCTGTTTACATCCTTTATTTATTGTTCTGCCACTTCCCCCTCTTTACCCTCAGAAACCACAAATACAGCTAATCAGATCTCTTTCCCCCCATCATTATCAAGTGAAAAGCATCACTACAATAATAAAACTATAACTGATGGAGCTTTGAGTCACAGTGTCGTCGCTTTGTGTTGGCGGGTTGAAAAGGGAAAGGCGAGCACAGTGATTATAGTGACAAAGTTGCTGCCACTGGTTCAAAGGTAGAGCATATACAAGGCCGTGTGTTTGTGTGTGTGTGAGTGTGTGTGTACGTGTGTGTGTTTATAGTACAAGCTAACACATACTCTGGATATATTCAATCTATAGGGTCCATTGAATTCCCCCCTTGACTGTAGCCTGGAGGGAGCTCAGTCAAGGGTGTTTGATTCATGAGCTGTGAGGCCTGGTGAGCTGCTTTCAGTGACGTGACATTCGGAGCAGTCGTTTCTGTTTGTTTAGGTATCAGGGTTCATATGAAAAGTATTACCTGTCACATTCCCTTTTGACCCTGGATAGTAATAAAAACAAGTAGAAAAGGAATGAGCCTGTAACGAATACCGGTATATCTGAATTGAACTAAATGTTTTTGATATGATAGATCACATATAAGTCATTTTCTCCTATTTCTCCTGAATTGAGTTTGGCTTGCCGCTGCATTTGCAAACTCTTGTGCTCAAATATACCTTCACTACATGTAGATAAAGGTGCAGGTAGATTTAGTAAACTGTCTTATAGTGAAAATTACAGTGACACAATCATAGTTAATGTAAATGTGCATGTTTGAATGGACAGGGCTCAGGGTTGCCGCTCTGGTTTTAGAGTCAGAGTGTGATATAGCCACAGTTTGCATGAACTTGTTTTGTGAAGACTGAGCCTAGTTTTGTTTTCTTTGCATAGCTGGGTTATTGCAATGTGACGGTCAGGAGAGATGACATAAAATGAGGGAGAGATAGAGAGAGGGTCAACAGAGGTTCGCCTCCATGTTACAGTTCAACACCTTACTCACCAAGCCACATGGTTACCTCTATACACAGCTGCTTTATTTCAGGAAGAAGTAAACTTCACTGGATTTGTTTTTTCTGGAGTTTTATGGTTTGGCCACATAAACTTAATAAATCCCATCTGCTGAGAAAGGGAGATGAAAAAGCAAGTAAGCGAACAGTGAGTTTGTTTTTTATTAACAAGAAGTGGCCCGATGGTGTGTCAGAGATTACATATTAATGCTGTTCTTGTTCAATCCCACAAGGTGAAACTAAAAAATTACAAAGTTTTAGATTTAGTAACGCAAGTTGTATATAAAATAATGCAGAAGACATCTAGATTTGGATTTATTTATTGCAAGTTCCTAAAATAATGTTAATTGATCCAAAACGTTTATGTGGATTCCTGATAGAGAAAGTTGGTCAAGTGCAAGAATATGAATCAGTTATGGGAGGATACAAAGATGATGCTCTGTAAAGGCTTGTGTATGAGTATTTCTGTCAGTGTCGTCCTTATTTACAGCGTTTTGATTAAAAGGTGGAACTAACGCATACTTCAGCATCATTCTTAAAGCTACTTAAGGGGAAATACAAGGGAAAATGTATGTTGAAGGATTTGTTCAATCCAGACTGAACATCCATGCTCAACTGTATGTGTGTGTGTCCTCAGGTGTGATGTGCGAAGCTGAGCTCTCCTTCACGCTGGAGCCCAGTGACATCATCGCAGTGCAGGAGCAGCCCCTCATGCTCCACTGCCAGGTGGACGGCATCCCCCCAATTACGACACAGTGGAGGCACAATGGCCTTCTTCTAACTCAGGACCAGCATCACAGCACCTTCATCAACGGCTCACTCCTGATCGGCCACTTCCAGAAGACCAAGTCTGACGGCTCATCTGACGAGGGCGACTACGAGTGCATGGCCCAGAATTTGTTTGGGCTGGTGGTGAGCCGCAAGGCCCGGATTCAGGCAGCCAGTAAGTCTCTTCTTTGGTCTTTGGTTTTCTTTTCTGGGAAGGTTTCTGTTATGTCCTCATTGTTAACCTAATTGGGTTCATATAAGTACATTCTTTTCAAGTTTAGTTAATCACCCTATAATGTATTCCAACACACATCGTTGCCATGGTTATAATTTTTTATTTTAGCTGTTATTAGATGTTATCTTTCGATTTTGACTTTATCACCCTGAATGACCTTATATTGAAATAACAACACATTCATTTGTCTGGGCCAGATTGTTCTTTTCCTTATGCTAAGAAATCATGACACACACAATAAATTAGTTTTTTTGGATTAATCTCTCTCCGTCACAAAGGTGAACACTGTAATTGAAATATCGCCTTAAGTAATCTCATTCAAGTCCAGTCTCAGTCATCGGGGGAATCGCTGTGCATGTAAATGTGCCTAATTTCCCTGTCTGTGGAGTCATTTGAATATTTTAAAATCTTTCTTTGAGTTTAATGAACTATCTGATGCTCATCTACAGTCCTGCTTAGAAATTCTAGCCTTTGAATTTAGCATTAACAAGCGCTCATGCTGGGAGTCTCCATGCTGCCTTGTGTGTTCGTGTAATAAGCTTGAAGCAACCCAGCAGCCCGCTCCGTGCTTAAGGCATCAAGATCAATTTTCTCTGGCTTGAGCACCCAATCTCTTATTTGAAGTCAGATCAGCAGCTGTAAAGTTCCCATCATTTTTGCCATGGTTTATTTACCACAGTTTTATCATATCATAGTGAGACTTTTCCTCCCGTCTCATCTCTCTCACAACTTAAAGTGCATGTCTCAACTTACTTTCAATCCAAGGTATCCAGGCGCTGCACGTTGCACATTCCTCAGTGGACATGCTGAGGTGATGCAACAGGGACTTCGGTGATACTGCACCGTTCCACACTGTGCTGAGTTGTGACTTTTTAAAGCCTCTGTTATGTATATACTTTAACACAGAGATGGACAAAGGCTCACGGAAGCCTGTTGATTCCTGGGCCATGTGTAGACAGCACACTGCTGTGCTGTTGTGACCAATACAGCTTTTCCCCTCAGTGGGATAGGGGGGGTTAGCACAGTCGTCTCGCTGGCTGAAGGCACAAGTCACTTCATCTCAGTGCCCAGCGATGTCAAACACATACAACCTTTAAAGGCCTCGACATAGAGTTATTCTTTTCAAAGGTCATGTTGGAGCTGCAATTTTTACCGCTTCTTTTTCTATTCCGAAATGTCAGCAACATGGCCGCCCAGTTTTTTAAATATTTCTCACAATCATTTTGATAAAGTGGTAAAAGAGCATGAGGAAAATGAAAATCCATAGATTAATGAAAACAAGGTTTATCATAAATCCTCAAACAGGATGCACGAAAAAAGCAATAGAATGAACCAGATGATATTTGCTGCAGCACTGTATGGGTATTAGTTATTTAAGTTTTCATATGTGGTGGCATTTACATGTTATTTCCTTTATCATCTGGCATTTTGAATTCTGTAATCAAAAATTCTGAATCAGAATGATAATCAGTTTGATTACCAGACAGTTGTTGAAATTGTTTAAATGGTGGTAAATTAATTATCACATATAATTTCTGTGTGTGTTATAGTGTAATGTAAAATTATAAATTATGTATCATATTCAGCATTAAATAAATTCAAGAGTTGAATACCATATGAGAACTAAAGAATTATGCAAGTGCAGAGCAATCGTCCATCTGTCTAAGAGAAATTGAATAAGGATTTTAATGAATGAACCTGACTTTGACCACAAGCAAAGTGCAATTATACTGTTCTGAGCTTTGGTCTCCTGCAGACCTTCCCAGCTTTTCCTTTTGACTTGTATTGATCCTCCAGAGACTCGAAAGATAAAAATGTCTCCCTGTATATTGGCCCGGTCTTACCCATCTTTGCCCATTACCATCAAGGCACCTCTAGTGTTGTCCTGTTGTTCAAGCTTCAATTTATCAGACTGTTACATAATCAATCTTTTAAGGTGTATATTTAACATCCCTGCATGACAGTGTGTAAAAGCAGCTAGAGTTATGATATTAAGTTTTTTTAATTTTACTTCATTCCAGATGTTTCAAGTAGTTTAAAAACCTTTGTGCATGTGGCACTGCTCGAACTTGCCTTTTATCTAGTTTAAAAGACTTATACTTTGTCATTTTAACCATACATTTCAACCAAATGAAGGAGTCATTGAACCTGGATCATTAGAAAGATATGCAGAGAAAACTTTAGTGGTAGCTTGGCTTTAAACCAGATGTCCTGTCCCCACCAACTGAACAGCTTCAGAAAAAATTGTGAATCTGTTTTATTCAGTGTTATATACCAGATTTAATCAAAGGCTTTATATGTTTTGAAATGGAGCTGATCTCTATGGACAATTTTGCTCCTGAGCAATTAACACTGATGTAATCGTAACCGGGGAAAGCTGCCTGCAGTGGTGGTGAAATCGAATGCATGTCAATGTTTTGATGGAGAGACCCCTAGTGGCGGAAAATTGTACTTTGTCCCTTTAATATAAGGTCTTGAGTGTTTTCTTTTAGTTTTTCTAAGAAAAATGGCTCCAAACAAGTGAAATGCTCTCCTTACAAAGCTCAGTGACTAGTGTTTGTTTCTTTTTCTGTCCCATGTGTTTGTCGAGGTCGATGCTCTCTTTGTGTTTTTGAGGTAATTTGCTGTGTTATAGTCCCTCTTACAACAGGGCTCTGACTTGTACCACTGAGATGCAATGGGTGGTGTGATTACTGAAGCCTCTTTATAGCCCTCCCAGTGGATAAAGCCGCCACCGAACTCTCCACACTACCTCCCACCATAAATTTCACTTTTTATTTGCTTGACAACCATTTGTGTGAGCTCACTGTCGGGGGCTGGTGTAGGACGGACTCCCCATCGCCCCTCTAAATCGGCAGTTGGTCCAGGAAACACTTTTTTCCTCCAAAATGTTATCTCTTTGATGGTCGGTTTTCTCTCTCTCCATCTCTCTCCTTCTTTCCTCACTTTCTCTAGGACCTCCTCATTAGCTTAGGTTCAGGAAGCTTTTCATCATGTGGCTGAATGACAAGCCTGATACAGTGGACCCAGCTAGTGTTCCTGCCCCTCCCCCACAGCACACCCGTGTCACCAGGCAACACACCACAAAAGGCCCCCGTTACAAAATAGCTGTTAGGATCAATTGAAATGACTTGCTTTTGTCTGTTTGTCTGGAATTAATTGGAAAGAGTTGAAGCTTATTTAGGGAAATAATTTATTTTTTTCCCCAGGCCCATTCATATGGGGAGATTGTAATTGACCTCAGGGACTAACCGAAAAGATTTGCAAACACAATATGAAGTGAGCAGAGAAAAGGCAAACTGTGCAGTGCAAACATGAGGAGGAGGAAAAAACAAATAGCACAAAATGGAGCAAATGAACATATAATAGCTGCATTATTACAGGTATGTGCACTTAATTGTATTGATTGCCTCACTGTTGATATAGAGCCCTTTCATTCTGAAATTGTCCAGTTAAATTGCACGGTTGTTGTAAAGTTAGGCTTCTGAATGAGACTTAAATGAAAAAGAAGAACCAAGGGGGCCATAAAGGATGAAATAGGAGGAGACATAGTGTGCCTGTAAAAGTGTCTCCGTTTATACCCATACCTCTCATTTGTGTGAATTTAACTCCTCCCAGGGGTGTGAATGTAAAGACGTGGGATGTCAACCAGGCAGAGTCAGATGTGCAGCCGGGGCAAAAAGATGCAAAGTTGCAACATGCAACTTTTTAAAAGCTGCGTGGATGCTTTGCCACTAGCAGCTCAGCCCTGAGACAGCGCTTAGTGAGAGTGATTTATGGGTAGCTGCTAGTATACCTGAGAGTGTTTGTATGCGTGCGTGCGCGTGCGCTTGGAGGGTCGACGGTAGCTCTCCATCACCCTCCGACCTTCCTGTCCCCACCCCTTTTCATGGCCTCCCGCCCGAGTGAATGCTGAAGCTCCATCTCTGCATCTCCTTGTAGCTTCCTTTGTCTGCGGACCAAACCCCGCCCTCGGTCCATCCCCCTCCCACCCTTGTCCTTCTCTGCTCACTTGCCACGAAGCAAGTCATCTCCTTGTCATAAAGATCAGCCAACTAAATGCCATGTTCCAGCTTCTTCTGACATTGGAACATGAAGCCTCTTACTGTTTTCTTTCACTCCTTGCAAAATCAAAACGAGCTCATGCAGAAACCACGTGTTTGACTGTTGACGTTATTGTTTTGCTGTTTTCCTCTGGCTGATATCATTTCTCTCATCTTGCCTTGAAAACATCACATTGTCGTAGCATGTGTGGACATGGCCTTAAGTCTGCTGTGTGCCTTTCTTTGGGCAGGCATTTGGGCTGATGTTAAACCCCAGTGCCCCCCCTTGATGTGTGGTCAGTGCCCCTACATCTGTCAGAAGGATCTTGGAAGAAAAGCTTTTTTCCTCCTCTCTTTTTCTTTAGCAACGAGGTGGGCTGGAGGGATGAGAGCGTTGACCTCCGATTTGTAATTACACTGGAAACTGGTTTATTACTGTAGACCTTCAGAATGAATGCTCAGATCTCATTGGCTGATTATACTCACTCCATTTTCTGATATAGCATTGTGAAGAGATTTCATTCCTTGTCTGCAAAATGATCTGCTTTTTGGGATTGGTTCAAAGTACTGTAGATCCTCTCTAATAGTATCAATGGTTACATACAAGCAAAGCCAAGGGTACAAAATCCAATCGTGTGGTCGTCCTCCAATAAAATGACATCCCCCCCCGACCCACTCCCCGTCTTGTCTATCAAGATGATGTTTGTCCTCTGTGGCTTGTTTTTTCATTTTTCAGGACGCTGAATAAACAGCAATACAAAATGGCCCTGAGTGATAGCTCTGGATATTTGCATGCAAACGTTTGTCCCTGTCTCCACGGAAAAAATAGGGGAGGCGGAATCTCAATTTTTTTCTGAAGATGACACGTCATTGACCTTGAAGGTGTACAAAAAATCACCAATGGATCCCGTACCGCCCATAGTCTCCCATATTGTCTTAGTTTACTGTATGTCCAGATTTCCAAACCAATTTAGAAAGGTTAAACCGCGACAGTTAATAACAAATAAATTACATTTCACATTCTTTACTATTCTTATTTCATACAGTATTGATAAGGCTGCAAGGTTGCAAATAAAAAAGGGCATGAACCCTATCTTTATTTGCAGAACCATCAGTTGCACTCCCTCTGTCCTTGAATGTTAAGAATCAGTGGCAAATCAACAACACAATGGTCACAAATGTGCTTAGGGGATTTCAGCCATGCACAGAGCCACAGTCAGGAGGGTTATAGCAATCCTCTATGAGAGGGGAGCTGCTTCATTATATGAGGGATGAGCTACGTGTGGAGCAGAATGTCTGCTCTAAAAATACCTGCATGGGTAAACATCACTTAGGAAATCAAGCCTTCAAACAGGGTAGTGATACTGAAGAATGGTCACACTGTATTGAACTTATTTTATCCCTCCTTGTGCATGTCTCCATGATTGAAATGGTTTTTGTCCAATTTATAAATTTTCTTACAGTGATATGATAACAAATGACAAGAAAACCTAGAAACTTGATACCCATAAGTCCATTAATAAACTCTATGTGCCAATTTCATACACACAGAAAACACATTAGAGAAAATAAGTTAAGTTGATTGGCCAAGTTTATGTTTTAACCAAGGACAAATTTAAGTTGAATAATCAACCCACAGAAGCATAAAGGGAAACAAAGTAGAGTTTAGAGCATAACAAACAGCCGAATTGATCAAAGCTTGATTTAGTTGGAGAGTAAAATATATTAAATATATGAGTAGTATTTCAAAGTTAAAAGTATTAGGGACCCAGAATTGAGCCATGAGGACCACCAAATGGAATGATAGCTGTTATTGGCCTTAGATTACTTTAAATTCGAGTTAAATCGATGTGTGAATTATCCCTTGATTATCAAATCTCAGAACTGCTTAAATAATGTTTGAAAATGATGGACAAAATTATTATAGTTTGCTTATTACTTATTTCAAATTTGGCATATACCTGACCTACCATTTCCTGCTTTAAGAGTGCAATAGAGTAAAAGTTATACTCTTACTTGTTTATTTCCTTTTGAATTATAATGTAAACTACTTTAAAATATGCAGGTAGAAAACAAGATATTAACACATCTGGTGCAGCTGTAAACAGACACATTCACATCCCACACACTCAACAGGTCAAAAAAGGGAAATGTGCATTTCGGATTGATGAAAAGTTGGGGAAGTTAAAAAGGACTAAAATAAATGATGGTACAAAGTGGCCGATGATCTTTTAAACATCAACCTTCTGGCTTGCTGTCTTTTTTTAATGATTTAATTAATTCAAACATCTTATTCTTCATTTTAATGGCGCTCCTCATGTATTTAACAGACCTATTAAGCGCTTACCCAGAACAACTTAAAATGCAGAGCAAACTTTGACCTTGTCATCGGGACGCTGCCTCCTCACACTGTGCCAGCTGTTCTCATCAGCTGTTTGCACTGATCACCCAGATAATGCCCATTCAGATAAAGTCATACAAAGCCGCGTGAAGTTAGGAAAACACCATACTTGGATAATGTGGAATCATATTTAAGTTTGAGTGAATCATTTTAAGAAATACCATGTCGACGCTGTGTGCGATTGTGCACGTGAAACCGACTGCGCTCGTGTGTGGGACTCTGTTAAAGAAATCCATGTTGGTCTCCGGATGTCTCTGGGCAACCCTCCCTATTCTCCAACAAACAAATGAAAAGGGGGCCTAAAATTCCTCCTCCCTGCTTTTAAGGCCCACAGGAGGAATTCCTAAGTAATAGAGGTGAAAGGTGAAAGGAGAGAGAGCAGACGCCGGGCCAAAGGTTGGACCAGGCAGACCAGTCCCAAAGTGCTGCTTTGTGGTATATAAACACAACAATCCTGCATTCTTTTCACCATCTAAACTTCACCTTGACCTTGGAAACTTTTTTCAATTTTACTTTTTTCAATTTTTTTTCAAAAGGTGGTATTTTGGTTGGTCCACTCATCTTATTTTACCCATTATCATCATCAGAAAGAGAACGAGGTGTAGCTGAAGGTTAGGCAACAGGGATTCATTTGTTCAGTAGAGGGTTCTCCTAAGGATAGAGGCGGGACAATATGTGGGTTTGTGCTGAGCGTGTACGTTGGTGTTCCTGTGATCCCAGGCTTCACTAGAGGCTCGGTTGGCTCTCGCTACTGCCCCGTCACCGCGCTTCACTACACTTAACAGAGCCTTTATGGGCAGATTGTGCAGTTAAAGCTTTTACAAGGTCTGCACCATCCACTAATAAAGAAACACAAATACTCCCTCTTCCTGTCTTCTACCTAGGCAGACATTTTGATTTGGTAATCGTGTGGATGACAGACAGGAGCTGAAACCAGCTGTGGCTATAAGTAGTTATGATATAAAGGACATGATTTCGCCCTCTTTGTCATCCACACACACAAGGCCCCTCAGTCCAGTTTTCACTTTTCTCAAGCAGAGATCAGGAAATCTTTCTGTGTTGGCCAATAAAGAGTTGGAGACAAAGAGCAGTCAGTGATGGGCAGGCAGCAGCTCTCCTCTGGGCCTCTGCCACCTCTCCCCTCCTTAGCCTGTGTGAGTGTGTGTGTTTGCATGTGTTGGGGTACCTCTCGGAGCAGGGCAGCACCTATTGTTAGTTGTGAAATACAGGGCAGTGGAGTGGCTGGGAACAGGCAGAGGCTGTGGAGATGTGCAGCCTCTGGTGGCTCCGCTTTGTGACGGTGGCCTGGGTGTTTGTTCTCCTGACCAACTCGACTAGCTGGGGCTGGGTCCCCCCCCTTTTGTCGCCGCTGACTCTGGGTGGGTGTGTTACCCCTTGAAACCACCCTCCCCCCTCTCCTCTCTCTGTTTCAGCATTGACTTAGAAATGGAGGGGTCGGAGGTCGTGAGGGGCTGGACGAGGGAGAGGGGGGTTTATCTGGGAAAATGTGACCTTTTTGTGTGCACTAGGGCAGAATATCCCTCCCCTTCTTTTTTTATTCTCCTCCCATTACGTTTCCCCTCCTCCAACGCTCAGCCTCCAGCTCAATCCCCAGTGGGAACCCATCCCCCTGTCGGATGGCCGTGGGGCAGTGGCAGTGACCTTGGCTTTGGCAGTGAAATAAGGTGTCCCGAACCTGTCACTGCACCGCAGCTCTAACCTCGCCCTTTCTCCAAACAAGCAACGCAGCAGCCTGGAAGAACAAGAGCAGAATAAGCGTATTCTCGCTCACTCAGAAAGGACATTATTTGTCTGTGTCACTTGTTTTCTGCTTTTCCACAAAGGCTCAACAATAAGTCTCTGAGAACAAAAGTCAGTTCTACATAAAATTAGACTTGTTTACTTCTGATGCTGCCGTTATGTCCAGATGGGTTTCAAGACAGGACTTGATGATTGATTTTGGAGTTGGTTAAAGGAAGAAACATTTCACTTGCTTCACAGAGGTATAATGATAAGGTTCTGCATTAAAGCTATCATTTATTCATTTTTGTGGCTGTACCCAGCAACACGCAAAGTGGAGTTTCAAGCTTAAGACTCATTTTTCAATTTTGAAAGAGGCTAACTGGTATTTGTGTGAATAATGAGGGAGGGCGAGTGTGAGTCTATGAAAGCTTGTGGGAAGAAATGATTGAATAGGTTTAGTTCCCTCTCTCCCTCTCCCGCTGCATCTCTTTCTCTCTCCCTATCTCTCTCTCTATTTTTCTGCATTGCAGTTGTCTTTTTTCTATCACATCTTTGAAAACATGAACTCGTTGGGATCAGCACTACAAATAATAATAAAACCTTTTTACCCTCCTCTCTCCATAGCTGTGACACAGGGGCAGAGCTCCAGAAGTGTTTGGGGTTAGAATACTGTCCCACACTCCACTGTGTGTCGGTGTGTGTGTCTGTGTGTCTGTGTGCGGAGTCAGTCACCAGGAATAAAATGAATTCCACAGGAACAAATTAGAAGTGTTGTTGCTGGCAGAGGATGAAAGACATCGGGGGTGACCAGGTTGTGTTAGCATGTATCACCTTTGGGAATTTGTAAAATGTACAGTTCATGGGGCAGACATGACCACTCATTATTACAAATTATGACATTCAGTCTTAGAAATTTAACGTGTGGGAATTAAGGAAGAAAATGTTCATTTCTGTGACTTGGAGAGACTTCATCAACAGACAAAAAGCCAGGTTTTACAATATTCTCTGTTAGGATTATTACGTTTTTGGTCATATGCCTTGGTAATTGGTTCCTCTCCAGGTTTGGGGCTGTTGGTTGGACAAAATAACTTTTGAAGATGTAAATTTGGGCTTCAGGAGATGGTGATCGGTATTTTCTCTGACATTTATAAAGCAAACTTGTGATTGATTTACCTACAAAATCATCTTTACATACACCAATGATAATGGCAGTAGAGCGCATACCCAACAGGCCCCTCTAGATCTAGAATTTTTACTTGGATATGCACCAAATTGCACACACTTATAAATATCAGTCTCCTGACTATGCCTGATATATTTCCCAGATCCATGAACAATTATTCGAGAAATCGATAAAATAAAAAAATAAAAAGTCCTTTCATGCAATGTTGAAGAAAGTGAAATCCACAACAAATTTTAAGGGTTTTATCTTGGGTCATGCCCCATCCTCCACAAAATGTCATGGAAATCATTGGTGTAGTTTTTGTGTTGTCCTGCAAACTAACAAACGAATACAGAAGAAAACCACTACTATGTGATACTACAATTTATGACGTATAATAATAATCACTTTATTTACATATTGCAAAAGTTTCTTTGACAGCATTGTCAATGTTATCTCGATATAGAAGTGTAGGGGACTAAGCAGCATTCATTTGACTTATCTGAGTGGCAGAGAAAGTAGGCCACAGCAAAAACAAAGTCCTGAAGGAGGCAGGGGGAGATGAAAGTGGAGAGGTAGAGAGTAAAATAGATGGAGCATGTGTCGGTGGTCTCAAATGATCTCTGGGCCCCTCTGGCTCTGGAGGCTGGACCTTGAACCAGGAAGGAACATTCCATTCCGATGCTGTGCCGTGACCTCCTGACCCCGGTAGCTTTGTTTCAAGGGCAGCTTTTGGATAGGCAGCAGGAGGCAAAGCAACAGCGGCAAACTTAGCTTGAAGAAGCACGCCTCTGCCGTTAGAACATGCTGGAAAACTGCTCCCCTGACCCCAGCCTCGTAAATCATCACTGTAACGTGCACATTACCTACACTTAACATCAAATAAATGCACTGACATGGACATGTGCACACTCTGGCTCCGGCTCACGGTCAGTGACTGTACATACCTGGACCTGCTCCTTGTAAAAAAACAGCAGCTAATGCACCGTGTGCTTTCCTGCAACACAAGATTTGTTACTGAGGCCTGAAAGTACAACTGGAACATTTAATTTATTTCCCACCTTAAGTGATATGTTAGCAAATGGAAGGTACATTATAGTAGACGTATCAAATGGCTTTTCAGCGGACGAGGTGTGTTTGTTTTATAATCATATAAAGAATTTGTACCATCCACTCATCTAGAGGCTTCAATCACCTTTATAGACGTTGCGCTGCTTTTTTTTTCTCTTTAAAGAAGTGGTTTCATGTCATGTGTTAGTGAGTCGTAAGGCAGATCAATTCATTGCCTCAGCGTGAAGAGATGAAACATGATGCTAGTAGCCCTCTCCATTTGCCAGCATAGGCATTATTTCTGAGTGGGAAGACAGTTTTAGAGGGTTAGCTGGCTGATGGCAGGCTGGAAGAGCCGGTGATATGTGCTTTTGTCTGACAGCTTATGGTGGTGCTCCTCCCATTCACTGCAGGGAGAAGACGAGAACGTGTCAGTCAAGGGAGAGAGGCAGCTCTACAGGCTGCTGGTCTGCTCTTTGTCAGCCTCTCTGCTTTGAGGACATTATTATGACAAGTGATTGGACACTTTTCAAGCAAAAAATTTCAAATATGTTTTGGCTCCATCGTGAGGAGTTGCTCCTTTTCTTTGCTGTGCATAGGAAACTGAAAATCTTTTGGTGAACATTAGGTTTTCTGATATTTTTAAGGCAAGGCAATTAACTGAGAAAATAGATAATGAAAATAATGGTCAGCTACAGCCTTTGCAAATATGTGTGGGAAAAAAAGGAAATGACGACAAATTAATATGTTGAGCTTCTTGAAAACCACAGCTTAATAGCAAATTAATTGGTAATCCAGAATAATTGACATTCATTTGATTTACAGTAAAGAACCACTATAAAGAGAATTCCTACATTTTATCAGAGGGTTCATAAACCCCTGCCTTCGGATAGAAAAAAAATAATGTTTCTCTCAATTTATGTAAATCCAGAGCTGTTGTTTGTTTACTCAAATCCTGTAAATGGTATTTCATTATCTGATTGTACAGATACACTGTCGTAACAAATACAGTATCTGCAGTCTTTGTTTGCACATACACTGTAGGTAGAGGCAGAGAGAGACAAAGGGCTTTCATTCCTCACCCGCTGTCTTGTAACACTAAGTGGTTATGACAGGGCCTGCACTTGCCTCTCTTCATATCCTCCTCCTCTCTCTCCCTCATGCTCTGCTCCTCTTCCTCTTTGGTTATTTTTCCTGGTGAATTGGTGTGAGCTAGACGGTAGGCGTGGCGGGGGAGCAGCACATGTGTGTACAAAAGGAGCTGTTTACTGACTGCATATTAGCATGAATTTGTCAGGATTGGCCGGTGGGTACGAGGATGAACGAGGGGGGCGGGAGGGGGGGCTTGGATCAGCAAGGGGCAGTAATGTCCCTGGTGACCGCAGTCAGCTGGCAGCCTGAAAGCAGGGAGATAAATAAGAAAAGAAAAGAATGGGCAGTCTGACTTTGAGTTTCCCGCTGTCTCGACAGAAGGATGCTGCGTTGACAATGTCCTGACGTCACAAAACGAGGCAACAGCTATTTTTTCCCACACATTAGCGGCTGCTGCCCTCTTTGTCACTGTCTGAAAAGCCCCAGGCTCTTCAACAGCTTCCTCACTAGTCCTCAGCACGTCTGTTTAAATCTACACAAATGTGTGTCTGTGTTGCTGCCACACAGTTTGTGAAGCCGTGCGGTGGTTGAGCAAAGTATCTCCCACAGAATCTTAGCTCCCAGTAACTGATCTCATGTTTACAGTATGAGCATCTTGAGGATTGCCTCTTCCTGTCTTGCCCAGACTTTCCCATCAAATAAGAAGGAGATGATTTACCAAATGCAATGTTTTGTTACGAAGCATTGTTAGATTTTTATGATCTTCATATTCCCATTCCTTGTGTCTTCGAAATTATCACTGTAGATCATCCTTTGCTACGCTGCAGACCCATTGCCCCCCACTTGCACATCTCTCGCTCTCTCTCTTTGCCACACACGTGATGGCACTGTGTTTCCCGGGATTGTGATTAATGGCCACAATTCAGCCTGAAAAATTCCCTTGAGTGAGTGCCAGTTGGCTTACACAGAGAAGAAACTCATTACTGCTGTCAGTTGAGCTGACAGAGCATGGGAGGGTGTGGGCGATCGTGTGTGTGTGTGTGTGTGTGTGTGTGTGTGTGTGTGTGTGTGCCTGCATGCATGCATGCATGCAAGAGTGGGGGAGCAACTCGTTTTTGTGCATGTCAGTGAGTGCAGGCATGTCTGTCCACCTTTGCCGTAGAGAAGCCATCATGCGTGAAGAAGTCTGTCCACATGTTTTAAGCTGAGTGTAAAAGTGACAGGGTCCCAGGGCTCGTATCCTAGTAACATGGATAATTTCTCAGAAATGAACGAGTCTGATTCCATCAGCACCCTGCCCACACAAACAGTCCAACTTAAGCTTTTAATGGGTGACCTGTGTGCTCCACAGCGCTTTATGACCACACTCATTCTCCTCTACTGCATCTTACAAATGTTTGGATCATATGGCTTCTTGTTTGTTTATTATTTATCTATGTATTCCTGTTCTACATTCATAGATAAACTCTTATCTGTTGTGTGGCAAATATGGCAGCTAGTGGGGATATTACTCTGCTTAATAGTCCTGGGATAGAGCCAATCCTTGTTAAATTAATGTAAAACACAGTAATTACCTGTCCGGTCTTATTAAACGTCATGTGGCAGTGAGAATATAAAGCAAGGAGGAGGGAAAAAAAACGCATGAGAAAAGGCAGAAAAGAAAATGAGAGTAGGCCTGCATAATGTGGATAAGCAGAGAAGTGTGTCATCCACTGAGAGATTGGTATCTACACTCACTGACACCACAGATGCTGCCCAAATGAAGATTTGAGGACATGCACGTATACGATGTATATCCATATGGAAATTAGCTCCATTTGTGGTGCCGCCGTTTGCTTTGCTGCTTAGATTGAAGAGGCTAGGACCGGGAGAGAAATCTAATTATTTTTGGTCAACACAGAATCTCTTTTGAAATGTCTGTAATATTTGAATTGCAGATGTGCGATTTACATGACTACATATAATATGCATGTGCCCAGTGTGTTCAGGTACTTCAGATCACTATTGTGAGGCGTGCAGGAGTTGGGCCGCCTCCAGCTGACACCACAAAGATGAAAGTTTTGCAAATAATGATGACAGCTATAGAACGAGTGCAATTATTTTATTGTTCCTTGTAAAACTGTTATCGCAAATGCAGTATGTAAAACATTTGAGAGGACCTTCAAGGACTCAGAAAGATGCAGAGCTCTTATTGTGGAACCACTTTACCTGCCAGTTTGTCCTCATTTGAGACAGATAAAAGTCTTTGTAATATTTGGCACAGTTGGGTAGTACATGTGTGTGATATTATCGCATGCACATGTGGGTTACATGTTGGGTGGAAAGACATTTGTGGGGTCAGATCTTAATACAGAATAAAGAAAAATAGAAAACAGTCCGCTTAAATTCAAGCTGCTCAGAATTTCACAATGATAAATATGGGTTTCCCTAAAGATCTTTAAATTATTCCCAACAAAAATGAAATTGTCAATTATTTATTTTGATTATGTAATAAAATATACTGATTTGGTAAAAATGATTTGGATCTGCACCAACATGTGATGGGTTCCTCCCTAAACCGTACCACATCCTACAACCAAGTTTCATGGAAATCCATTTTAATGCTGCTTACAACCAAACAAACAGACAGCATCAAAATAATAATGGCCCATGAGAGAGTTGTATTAAATAGACAGCTTGCAGTTGTCACTTCGGTTTTGATGGATTTGTTTATGTGAATTTTTGACAGTACTGTACTTTGGGATGCTCTGATGTGAGGATTTGGAAATCAGCAGGGACGCTAAGACACAGATGAATGCCCAATGGGAACCACGCAGCTGAGGCACAGTGGGCCTCCCTCTTACAACTACCAGGGGCTTCTCTTGTGTGTGAGTGTGTGCACGTGTGTGTGCGTCTGTGCGTGTGTGTTGGGAATGAGTGACGAAGGGCTGAGATTTACACAGCCGTTCCAGCCATTCGGGATAGCCCTGTTTTAAGGGTGCTGTGAGATGCAGTGGAGCGCATGGGCTGGTCCCGCCCTGTGCCTTTCAGATGTCCCGTGGGAGTGCCAGATGTGGGGTCATCCATCTACCCCTGGTTCAGACAAGTCCCTCTCAAAGTCTCTGTCACTTGCATACTTAACACTGCAAGCTAGACTCTGAGAAAGGAACACACACACACAAACATATCTCAACAGTTGTCCTCTAATGAGGGGGAAGTAACAAGCGTTAGACTGGGGAGAATTGTGTTGCCAAATGTCCGTCCAGGTTGTTATTCAGAGCCACTGCTGTCTGCAGGCCTCGCTTATTTCTGCCCTGACAAAACAAGAGGCGGAGACGAGCCAAAGAGGAATTTAATGGCATTACCATTTGAATACAAAGGCTAGTTTAACCCAGATGTCTCTAAACGTTTTAAAATATTTCACTCTCTCCAACACCAAGGAACCACAAGACGAGACTGGGAAGAAGCAGGTGTGGATTTGTGCTGTTTGTGTGCAGTGTACAGTGAAGGAGCCGAGTGAGAGCAGCACATAATTCAAGTGGACATGACCTCGTACATGCCGCTGGGATGATGAGAGGGGCATCTCATTTTAATTCTAAAGCAGGCAGATGCATGCTGAGGTATTGGTGATATTAATTAGATATGTGGCCTCTGGGCAAGCAGAGAATGGCATTGTGAAGGCAGAGCCTCTTCCCATCAGCAATCAAGTGTGAAAAAGAACTGATAAATCATATTTACATCATCACTGCAATACGGATATGTGCAATAAACACACAATTGCAAAACACTGGCAGAAATGCGATGGAACAGAATATTTTATTTATATGTGTCATACGAGCCAACGAACTAGAAGAAACTGATGTAAGTTCTTTATCGTGTTAGGGCATCTAGCTGCAGCCTCTTCCTGTTTAAATTGTTTGCTAGATTACAACAACTATGCTTGTATACCACTGTAAATGTCATCAAAACATTTGCCTTAAGCCAGTGAGAGTCTTTTATCACTCCACCTGTTCAATGTTTTAAACAATGAACAACAAGTGCTCTCATCCGACACGGTACAACCACAGCAGGCGTGTTTAAATAATGAAGATTTGTTCTGACCAAGATAAAAGGAAAGTTGTCCATCTTCGAATTGTCAAATTGATAACTACAGCCTGAGAACACAGCTTTGTTTTAATGTCAGGAATATTATTAAGATTATTGACATTTTACATTTAATTCCAGAGAGATGGGATAGTTTGTGACTCTGCTGCTGTAAACGTTAGAAACTAAATTATTTAGAAAATAATTAGATGCTGTATTGATAAGAATAAGTTCATTATAATTTTACATTGCTGCACCCTGCTCAACGCAACCTCAGCACAAGCCCTCCAGAAGCTAACCCTGTATTCCCAAACTTCTCAGATGGAGCGCAGGATGCATGTAAGCTTCGGTCATGCTATCGCAGAATCTTAGCTATACTCAACTCTCAGTATTCACCTTTATAGCCAGAAATCCTCAAGAAAATGTTTTGGGGGGCAGAGGCCAACGTAAAATCTCTCTGGGCCCATCCCACAGTGTGCCCAATAAGGTGGTAATTTGGCAGAGGGACAAACAAATGAAGGGGGGGCCAGTTAGAAGGATATCGAATTCTTTCGAGAGGAGGATTCCGGTCTCCAGTTATAGGAGAGTTCCTCTTTGTGTCTTACTTTTTCTTGTCTTGTTTCTTTTTTTTTAAAACCAGAGCTAAGCAGAGTTGCATCCCCAGTGTATAACCAGGGAACAGAAATAGAAAATGTGTAGGCTGCATATTGATTTAGGGGAGTTGTATTACTTTCTTAAACATATAAGTTGTATTCTATAGCTGGACAGAATAGCAAGTGTAAAACAAGTAAGTAAAAAACCTTGTCTCTTAAAAACAGATCACACCAGTCGCCTGTCTGTGTCTTTCACCAGACATGTGATCACATCTCGCTCTTGCATTAAACTTTCAGGTGACGAGGATGGAAAAGAACTCGAAACATATGTGTGATGTAGCCGCCTGTGGGTGTACTGTATGTCTGAGAGGATGCACAGTACACACAGGATGACACCCCCCATGAGATGCCAGACTGGACGTCTGAGCATAAAAAAAGCGTGGGCCCTTCTGCATATTGAAGAGAAAGGCATCTTTATTGCAGAGAGAACTAGACAGCGTGATGGGCAGCGTGGAGTAAACACCATCAGAGTAAGTCTCTGTGAGGTTTTTGAACACATTTGAGCCGTCTCTCCGATTATCATGAGCGATCGTTTGAAGTTGTTTAATGAGTATGCAGTTTCACGCCCAGTTAGTCCTCAAATGCAACAAACCTCTTTTTGTTCCCACACATCACAAATCCCTGGCTTGTGAGTCTCTGCCTGAACAAACACTTTTTCTTTATTCGATAAAAAGGAAACAATATCAAGAAGTTGGACCCACTAGCAGTTATTTTCAAATCCGTGCCACTGGTTATTTTAACCTTGCCTTCTCTGTTGTCCTCCCCCAGCCTCTTACTCTCTCTTTTGTCTGTCGCTTGTCTTTAATCTTACCCACGCCACGACTGGGAATCATTTAAATAATCCCTTAATTTTGAGCATCTGTTGTGCTGTAATGGGTCTCTCTTTAATTAGGTTCTGCATGTTGAAGTGAGGGTAGAAGGCTTAGTACAAAGATTGGGGGGTACCGGGGAAGGCCAGGAGCACAGGGACGCTGGGGGGTGTGAGGAGCGGAGGCCGGATGATTGGGGTGAGGTGGTGGGAGGGGCCATAGGTGGCGCAGTAGTTAGGGGTGTAACGAAGGTACAGGCCCAGAGCAGGGCACCATGGGAGGCCAAGGCTTTGTCCCTTGAGTGTAGAGGTTAGGAGGGGGGGGGGTGCAACTAGTCAGCAAGCAATGAGCCTTTCCCATCACACTGTCTTTGTGCAATAAAAAGCTTCTATCTTATATCAATTACAGCTGATGCAGAGCTATTTTGTATTCCAGTATAAGGTTTCTTATTATGTGATGGAACAAGCTAAAGAAAACAAAGTCGCTTCATGATATTTGCAGCTAGCAAATATAAAAAATCCTTCTAACACTGCACAGTTCATAATAATAATGAGATTCCTAATTTACATAATCACTTAAGCTGTGCATCAATTTTGAAACTGAATAAAAGGAATATTCCAAAGACCGGGTTGAAATAATCCAATCTCTCATTTTGTCCAACCGAGTGTTTAAAACCTGAAGATATTTATTTTCATGTCATACAGGACAAAGAAAATCAACATTTTGAATCTGGAACCTGTGAATTTTGGTCATTTTTGTTTAAAAAAAATGAATTAAGTGATTTTTGGATTATCAAAGTAATTCATCATTAGTGTCACATCCGTTGATTTGTTGTTTTGATTGAGTAGTTGTTTGAGGTCTGATCAAGTAAACAACGTACCTCCCGGAAACTACAAACTTGGCAAGACTACGATTCAAGCACCACTTACCTGCTTCTTTCATCAGCAGATTTGTTAGAACCCTTGTCAAGGAACTGTTGGTGTTCAAGCTGCCAGGATTTTGAGCACCATCTACATGTTATCTATACGAAGGTTGTGCTCATTACAGAACCAAGAGACAGATTGCATTACAATGTACAAGGGGTTCCTATTTTTCTGGTCACCCAGCCCGTCTACTCCTAATTTCCTCGGTGAGGCGTAGAAGAAATGTTAAGCATATTCGTGAGTGATAACTATTGTAGCATTGCAGCTCCCTCCACCTCCTACAGGGAGCCTTAATAGCAGCCATCAATCTTACTATATTTAACTTAGCACACACAAGCTCCACAGTATTGATCAACACAACATGCTAAGGACAAACCCACAGCTGGGAAGTCTAATGCCAACAAGCCTGCAGCACAAGCAGAAAAGGCAATTAAATTCCAGTCAAAACTGTTTTGTCATGTGAGATTGAAAGTAAGAAAACCTGTCGTGTTGGGGTGTGAATATAGGAAATCAAACAGGGGAGAATCGGAGAAGACAAGTGAAGGAAAGCCAGTATAACCATGAAAAGAAAAACGACGTGGGTAATCGAAGGGGACAGAATGTATTTCTCCTTGTGTTGACATTAAGCTGATCCACGTTTCCTCTGAAATATGGTGGACCTCAAGTGTCAAGGACATGGTAATAAATAATTGTATTAAATATGTAATTGTACGAGGAAAAATTGGCATTAACAAAACACATTTATTCATTAATCAATACACAAATATGCCAAACTGCAAAATTTGCTATTCTATTTGCTGTCACTTAGCTTCTCTCTTAGCCTCACTGTTTAGGGTCAACAGTTTTGGTATAGCATTAATGAAAGGAGATAAAACAATCTAAATAAGCCATGGGATGTAACAATCTCTCTGATTGGTGATAGAACCCCAACAACATCATATCTATCAGACTACCGGATTCAAATCTTTATTAGTGATTCTGTGATGCCAGTTATTTCTGTATTACATGCGATTTCCAATCAATTTTAATTTCCATTATTTTGTTGCCATATTTTAAGTGCTTTACTTTTATTAGAAATTAAAGACACTTGTGGTCTTTCATAATGATTTGCCCTTTATTGCAACCAACATGAAAACAATCTCTTTAGGGCGTCATTGTGTTGACAGACTGTGACTCATGCTATTCCCTAAGAGTCTTTTCAAATCCCCTCTCTATACTTTAAGCACTACACAATATTGTACTCAATATTTAGTCAGCTGTGCTAGCAGCCTGCCTTTAGCAGTGGCTGTGTAGTTTAGTGTGTTTGTTCGTCCATATTGAAGTATCTCAACAACTGAATTAAACTTTGCACAGACGTCCATGCTTCTTCAGAGGATTGTAGGTTATCTGTGTGTCTGTTTTCAGTGAACTTTTCTCAACCGCTACTGGTTGGGTCACTGCGTAATCTGGATCACACGTCCATGTCCCTACAGGATGTTTTAATAAATGTGATTATTGTTTGACATTTTATCTAGCACAATCATTTGATTAAATTCTCATCAGCCTCAGGGTGACGTAGCTGAAGATTCTTCGCTCTTCTATCATGTCCTTATTGTTTTTTTAAACATTCATTTTTATTGAATTGTAAAGGTAATGGTTTCTCTGGATCACCTTGCTGGTAAAGAAGAAATGTTGATCGTATGCCAGATGAAACGAAAACAGGTGCAAGGGGTGACAGAACATAACTGATACGTAAGCAAGAAAACATGCTTCTGAGGGCCGACTGTTCAAATCATATTACAGGTTGGAGAGCCTTTTAATACAAATAATCAATAATCCTGTGGTTCCTGAGGCCCTCTGTCCACATGTACAGTACATCTGCCACCTGGGACCAGGCAGTAGATGGTGCAGGTCAGCCGATGCTTTTGCTCATGCAGGTACTGACAGAGGAAGGTGTTGATGTGTAAACGCATTAGAGGGAGATAATGAATGTGTGTCAGAGGAAGACAGAGTATAACTTACGTACGTGCAGCCCTCCCTTTCATAGGTGATAAGCATCACGCACCACAAACCAACAGATTGATCACAGGAGTGCCCACGCCTGGGTGCAGGTTGGTGGAGGAGGAAGATGTGGAGGGGTGCGGGGGGAGCGCTTGTGGGGCAGAGAGCCAATAAAATATCACATCTGCATTAAAATGCCATCTCTGGGGTCTCAGCGCTGGGCTTGCTATTTCAAGGATGCCTATTTAAAGGCTGTTGAAGTGTGCGCTCTCCACGCTGGAATAGCACTGTACACCATCTCCATTATTTATGTGCCTCATCTCTATTTTACTGGTTTACCACAGTGGGGGTGGAGTGGGTATGGCAGTCATCACCCTTGGTTGAACAATGAACATGTGCCTAATGATGTCATAGGTTTGAGGGGCCTGCTGGGGGTGGGGCGAGGGGTGCGATGAAGAGCTGGGGGAACAGTTGAAGAGCACGTGGGGCGGTGGTCGTTGGGACTGGAGGTAAGGGCAGGTGTGAGTGAGGGTGATGACATTACAACACGAGGGTTCACTCAAGCTTTGCGCCATAGCTGCAGGTTTGGATGGACGCTGTGGGATATGTGTCCCTCTGCTGGCATCATTACCTCTGTCATATCGATGAATCAGCCCCTGCACAGGAAAACAACACTCACGTGACCACGAGGCTGTATCAAAAGCATGGAAATGTCTGAGCAGGTATGGTCACTGCAGTATAGTTGTGATGCAACAGCAGTTTGGACTTTTTGTCCCCTCGTTATTTATTCACAGTTGAGTTTGTATGTTTGTCGGATTGATCTTTACTTTGGGACCATTTGGAAAACCATTATTTCAGCAAGGGCAGAAAGATAATTATCCATTTATTTTCTATTTCTCTCTGCCAAGGACGTTATGTTTACATCAGCGTGTGTTTGTTTGTTATTAAGCAGCATCGTACAAAAACTATACAGGACTGATTACCGTGAAACCTAGATGGATGTGGTATGCGTCAGGGGAAAATCCATTTAACATTGGTGCAGATCTGTATCACGGGGCGGACCCAGGAATTCTAATTCCGTTTCTTTTAAAATGCAAAATAGGATGTTGCAAAATGTCCATAGATTTTTTGGGAAATTATGTGAAAATCTTGATTTTTGAGCTATTTTTTGTTTGCAATATTGAGTAAAAAAACACATAACCTTCTAGTTTTACATCTGAGGTTCTCACCTTTAGAAAAAAGGCTGAAAATTCAAAAGCATTAATTTTCATTGTACATGACCAGAAGCTTTGGACTTGAAGGATGAGACAATTCATCAATATTGACTGCCCTTTGAGCTTGTTATTGGCTTCAAACCCGATAATATGTATTAATATATCTGCTCTTGCATTCATATTTCATCCTTTGTGTAACTATGTGTGCAATCCCCCGAAGAGTAGTGTCATGTGACACTTCAAAACCTATTTTCATGATAATTTCTACCTGGTTCAAACACGTTTTGGAAATATTTGGTTGTATATTGTGAAGCGCACAGCGGGCAACTTCTCGGCTATTGTCAGATGACCAGCATTTTGACAACACCGGATTTACTGGCGAGCTACCTATCTAAATCACCACGCTTCACATTTCCTGTCTGTGACCTTCATTCATATCACTCACTCACTCATTCTTCCTTTGTGGTGGTCATGAGGGGCCGTCAAACATATGTCCAATGAGCAATCGCCTCCCATTGCACTTGTGGATGGATTTCTTTTTAGAATAATCCCCCGTCCATTCTCTCCCTCGTTACTGTAATTAGACCTGCTCCATTTAAGCCAGCAGCGACATGCTGCTAGTGGACAGTGTTTAATCATGTGAGTGTCTGTCAACACTTCGAAAAGGAAGAATGAGTAACAGGTCCGATGCTGCTGCTGCTGCTGCTGCTGCTGGAGATGAGTGAGAGCGCCTCAGTGACTCCAATGTGTGTGTCTGTCTTTTCCTACAGCGAGGCCGATCAATATTGTGTGTTTCTGTCAAAGCAGCTCTTTGCATGTGTTTATATTTAAATGCTTTAGCTGAGCAACATCACTTTAGATTGACTCTGGAACCTCTCCGACAATAACTTCCGACAATAATAGATTACGAATGGATGTTTTCCTTTTTATGTGACAGGAATGGTTAGCAAGTTTGTCTTGCCTCCGTCTGTGTTTGTATGTTTATGTAAACTTATTGTGATTTTTTTCCAATTGTGTCTGATCCCGCTAGTGTGTTGATGGTCACAGGGCTGTGGGCCTCTCGGAGAATTCATGTTTTATGCATGAGGGCCAAGGGTGGGGCCCGTTAGGGGGGCTGTGTCGGAGGACACACTCCAGCAGCCGGATCAGTGGACACCATGACTACTTGGCAAAGATGCACAAGAAAGATCCAATAGACACTGGTCCTCTTTTGTTCGTCAGTACAGCACAGACAGCTATTTGCACACATGCCTGTATCTTCATTTGAGACTTTGTTCCAAGACCGTGAGCTTCCCTGACCGTCAGCCCTTGTTTTCTGTGAGCTGTGGTCTGAAGGACGTCTAGCTGTTTTCACCATATCCAACCTCCCTGTATCAGCAGCGTCAGTGGCCTGAGGGCTTTCCCTCTGTGCTGCACCAATGCCAACAGATCGCCAAGACGGACAGTATAGCTGATTGCCTTTGTCAACACTCTGTCTAGGAAAGGGAGTGAGAAGCCATAAAAGTGTTCTTATGGGCCAATATTCTGTCACTGGATATATACAATAATTTGATGCTTCTGACAAGTTTGCAATGACTTCCATTGTTTTACAACTTTACTAAACTGAAATGAAAGAGTAGAATGTTTTAGGGCTTGCAGTTCACTGTGCCTAAGAGGAAACCGTTTTCTAAAGAGCATGTAAATAGCCGTCTCTGTACTATAACAGGGGGTTCGGTTATCAAATACTGCTGATGTTCTCTGTGGCATCCAGGCCACACTACGCTTTACAGTGAAGTTGGCCTAAAACGTTTTATGGCCAGGAGGCTGTGTGTCCCAGGTGGAAAAATTGCAGTTGGGCCCTTGAGATAAGCACTTAGGCTGAAATACACCAGTGAGAGGGACAGCTGTTTAAGTGTTGCCTTGTAGTATAGAGGCAAATAAAAAAAATGGAAATCTGTCGGGATGAGTAACAGTCAGGTTATCGCTGTGTTATTATAATCCTGATAACAAAACCTGGAGGTTTCATAGAGAACCCATTAGCTTACGGGGAGATTGAAGTCGCCACTGGAAGAATACCAAATTAGCATGTTTAATTTTTCATCAGAGCTCCACACATCCATTGAAAGATCTCAGGTCAAGTCGTGTTAGAGAATGCCACACTTCTCATTAAGCTGTGAAATGGAATAATCACAGCGTTGGACCACTGATGCAGCCACATAATGCCCCTCAGATGAAGTCTCTCTCTCAATTTCCTGTCCACTATAAACCTGTTAGTGTCTTATTTATATTTAAATACAGATGCAGTTTTTTTAAGCTGCAATGTCAGCGCTGTGCAACAGGATGAAACTAGAAAGGCAATCAGAATCTGCATCCCTTATGAAACTAATACAAAATCTAGATCCAGATTTGTATTTGCATCTGTACCAAATTGCACATACTCGTAAATATCAGTTCCCTAAACATCATAAACAGCCGAAGATACCGACATGTAATGGGCCCTTTCCTTCCACCAAGTTTTCTGGGAATATGTCCAGTAATTCTGACCTTATCCTGCTAACTAACAGACAACAGATGAATAGACAAATGGAGATGAAAACATAACCTCCTTGATGGAGGAAATAAACATGAATGACATGTGGACAACTCAAAGCAGAAATTGTAGAATTCATCAACGATAAATGCAGTACAGCCAGCTTTTTGCATCGAAATCAATCCCACTCACTAAACAGAAGAAGGAGGGAAGTAAGAAGGCATTAGCGGAAACACAAACAGACAATAGCCTGCCATGTTCCAGGCATAAAGCCTCCTTGGTATAGTGCTGCTTACCACTCACTCATCCTGTAAGTAAGGAATTAATGCAGGCTACAGGATGGGAAGAGCAGGAGGTTATGAAATAATAAGGGGTCCGTCCCTCTTGTTATGCTAACAGTGTTCAGATAAGTCCCCCTTCGTCTAAGTTAATTATGGTTGACATTTAAATGAGTACACTTGTGTTGAAGAAGGTGGGAGAACTGCGAAAGCAGAGGGCCTCTCTCTAATTGAGTTTGTCGCTGGCTCCACCTTCGATGACGCCTTTGTTCTGCAGGGAGTAGATATGTGAGGTGCAGCTGAATGAGGCTCTCTGTTGGACTATTGATACTGGCTTTGCTATATGGTGCGCATGTGTGTGTGTGTGTATACGTTTTGCCTTTGTCGTTGTTACCATGAATTTTTTAAAAAATGTGCCTGACCTACATACTAAATGTTAACATATGGCAGGAAATCCATACGCAGGCCCCGTGTATGTAACGATCACCTTCAGCTCCTGAGGACTGCAGCTCATGTACAACTACTGTACATGTGTTGAATGGAGCCATTGACCTGTGGTGCAACAGCAGTAGCAGCAATGTTCTGCAGTTTCATTTTTAGAGCTGGCCCAGGCCCAGCAGTCCCCTTAAATTCAATCAAGCTGCATCTAATTTCACACACACACACACACACACACACACACACACACACGATCTCTAAATGTGCCGGATTATTTTATTATTCCCTGGGAAAAGACCAAAAAATCCTCTACAAAGAATACAATTTTGGTGCCTCAGATGAAATACTGAAATAATTCTAGTCTAGTTAATATTGCAATCAACTCTGGTGGAAACACACTGTCTAACACTGTCTTCATGGCTCTGGCTACACGTAACCTTAGCCTTTTTATCATCGACCCAAATTTGTGCTTTTTTTTTGTCTTTATTCATCGTCAATATCAGAAGAAAAAAATACATTCCTCCCAGTTTCCCTCTATGACCAAGAAACCAAAGTCCTAAACAGTTGTGGGCTCTATAATACGATGTACAGTGTAATATTTAAGGACGTTCTGTATTAGATATACTGAAATTTAGCATTTTTGTTTACTCTCTACAATACCAAAACCATGGCAAACAACAATTGTGTTACATTTTGAGTGAAAACATTTATGTTGAGGGAATGGCCACGGGTAATAATTCCAGATAATATTTTATCCAGCAAAGTTTTCCTTTAAAACAGTAACTTTATAGCTGGCAGCATTATTTTCTTAGTGTGAACTCTGTGCTGTGAGTTTCCGCTTTCTGTTGAGCGCTGTTAAAAAAAACCTGCTTGTGTGTCCCTGAGTACAACAGTCCACATTGTGCTCAGTCTTTTTCTTTCAACCACTCTGTCTTCACACCCTGGAGATCGTCATCCCTTCTCTTCAGTTTTTTTTTCTATACTACGTGTTAATTAACATATGTAAATGACATTAGAACCTCACACAGTGTTACTGTTGAGATGAGATGTTATATCAGAGGACATAAACCCAGGGGAATGGTACATAATGGTACATATGCTCGGTATATAAATATAATCGTATATGTATACGTAATTTACAACATATTTAAATCTTGAGCATGTCCACTGTATATCGGTACAGAAATACTTATCTCCTGAACACAGGCAGGCCTGTTGCTCTGTAGTTGCCTTGCTGTATTTTGATGTTAAGCCTTACATCTCCTCTCTCTCTTTCCCTCCACAGCCATGGCAGACTTCCACGTCCAGCCAGAGTCGGTTCATGCTGAGGAATCTGGCGTTGCTCGATTCCAGTGTCAGATCCATGGTCTGCCGGAGCCCGTCATCAGCTGGGAAAAAGACAGCCGCCCGGTGGACACCAAGGACGAAAGGTTGGACCGAACCACAGCTCGACCTCACGCTTATTAGAAATGTACCTGGTCTCATGGTGTTAATCTTTTTCTTCTGTCTCGTAGATACACTCTGCTGCCGACAGGTGTTCTGCAGATCACTGGGGTGACAGAGGAGGAGAGTGGAAGGTTCTGCTGTGTGGCCCACAACAGTGCAGGAGTGAAACACAGCACTGAGGCAATCCTCACAGTTTCAGGTTGTTATATTTATTGAATTTCACTAGCTCACGTGTGCAGACCGCTTTTTGTCACATGGAATCAAGCATACACACCCTCGCTGTAGATTAACTTTTAAATCTGTGTTGTGTGCCGCTCATTGTTCTCCCCATCACTGCTTGAAAACAACCATTGCATTGCACAGCTGTTTATCTATCCAGCATATTTCCAAACCCATTGTTCCTCTGCCTGATCCAAGAGATACAGCATATCGAGCTAATGCACTCCAGAGAAATCCAATTAAAGGACGCCATCCATCATGCTCATTCCCATCTTCTGCTTCCCTCTCCTCTCTTTTTCTTCCAGGCTCCCAGTCATCTGTCTACAAAGAGCCCATGATCCTGGTTGGCCCAGAAAACCTCACCCTCACTGTCCACCAAACCGCCATCTTGGAGTGCATTGCAACAGGATACCCTCGGCCCATCGTGTCTTGGAGCAGACTAGGTGAGTAACATTTCCTGATAAGTTCAAAGTCGAGGCCCCTGGAGGGTGCATGTATGTAGTTTAGATTCTACGATATGTGTGTGTGTGTGTGCATTTGTGTGTGTGTGTGTGTGTGTGTGTGTGTGTGTGCATGCATACATACTGAGTGTTTTGTGTGAGCCCTATGTGCTTTGTGTTTTCATGTGCTTGTATGTTTTCTACAACACAGCTTTGATCCTTTCTGTATTGTTTAATGTATATGTGCGCCCAGAATACACTTGATACAGCAGGGTATTGTGTATACATGAGGCAATGGGATTCAACATCAGGCCTCGGGGCTAAACATTACGTTCCACTCTGTGTTGATAAATGCACACTTCATTTCCTCATGAAGTTGAACCTGCTGCACTGGAGAGCCTCTGATTAATTGCTATGAGGTGCTGAGACAGATACGATTAGTTTCCCCCTCCCGTCAAGTGTATTTTTTTCTTGACTATCAGTCAAAGTCTGTTGTGTCCAATTCTTCAATCTGGTATCTGTTTTCTTTACCTATTATCCAATCTGATTTGCCGTTTCGAATGTAAATTGCCGCCCCTCCCAAGCAGTCGGGCATAATCAGATTTAGGGTATTGCCTTACACAATATCGCTAGAATGAAATGCTAACACGATGGGATTTGTATGTATTAGATTACAGCAGGGAGGCTGGGATACGACGCATAATGAATCTGATAGTTTCACATCAGTCACTCCTTAATGCCAGAGTTTGTTTGCTGCTATTCATTGAGCAGCTCCACAGCTTGCTGGCTTGTTGTCTTTCTTCTCTGACTAACTTAATTAGTGCCTGACGGAGAGAAACTGATGGAGGGGGCAAGCGAGAGGGAGAAAGAAATATAGTTGAAAAAGGCAACAAAAAAAAAGAGAACAAGTCGGTCTTTGTTGAGACAGAGGCTCGCTGGACTGTTACTTCTCAGTCCAGCGAGTCTGTTAGTGGTAATGGGAAAAATGTAGAAAGAGCAATAAAACATCATAATGACGGATTCTGACAAAAACCACTTGGGGAGCAATTAGGAGTGATTTATCTAATCTCCATTATTTATCGTGATTAATAACGAATATTGTCCTCTCCATCACAACAATTGCATCTTGTCTAAATAGAGTGTGTACAATGTGCCAGAGTATTTAAATGATCCTTCTGATTACACAGTGTAAATTAAACATTGAATTATACTTAAATCCAAGATGCATCCAAAGAGATCCCCAGATAAAAATACACTGTTGAGTAGCGACCATGTGGTTTGTATTGCTGGCTGCAGCTCCTGCCTCTGCATATGTCCACAGTACCCATCTCCCTGTCTCCCCGCCTGGCCTTTTAACACATCAAGCCTGGACCATACCGCAGATGGAAGTCATAGATGGGAGTTAAATGCCCCTGTGGCCCCATAGCTAATATCAGACACAGGCTGAAGTCTGTGCTGGAGCTGAAACTGCAGATAGGGAACACAAGAAAGTGTGAGTTTATCATGTAAGTACAGCTAGAGCAGAGAGGAGGCAGCTATGGATTGTGTAAGTAGATAGGAGATTAGAATTCGCAGTTAGAGTTTCTTGTCCCCTGTGGTGGAAGGAACATCTCCTGTGTAACCGTTTATCAGAGAATGTGCTGCACTACAAGGCTCTGTCCAACAAAAGGCACACAACTTAGATTGACTGGCCCTCCATTAGAGAATGAGAACATTTAATAAATACTTTTAATCACTGTAAAACCTTGGAAAGCGTAATGCTTTTTTTAAACTCTCTTAACAATATACCTTTTACAACCATCACAAGCTCCAGATAAAGATGACCTCTCTCTCTTTCTTACCTCTGTGTCTGTTCTGGCAGCTTCATCACAAGAAATTACAATTCCGCGAATTGCACACTTTACTGTGAAAGCTTCATCCTTGACCCTTGAGAGGTCCAGAAATAGCTCTACCTCATGGTGCTTTTGACTGTAAATGTGCAATATATTTAGTTAGTCTCTCTTGATGGCAATTTCCAGCCCACTCAGATCTTTACTGTAGTGTGCAGTACACACACTTACACACACAGCTAACAGGTACTGCACACTTGCACAGCAAGGCCTTTTTTTGTTGTCTTGTATAAATTCTTTCTCTCTCTCTTTTCCCTGACCAGACGGCCGTCCCATCGGCGTGGAGGGGATCCAGGTGCTTGGCACAGGGAATCTGATGATCTCAGACGTCGGCGTGCAGCACTCAGGGGTTTATGTGTGTGCCGCTAACAAACCAGGGACTCGTGTTCGGAGGACTGCTCAGGGACGTCTGGTGGTCCAAGGTGAGTTCTGGATGAAAGTAATATGCTTTTTTCAGAAGATAAGAAAGGGGTTGTGGAGGGACTAAAAGCCCGTGAATGCAGCTGTGGTGCAAGTGATAAGGTGAAGCTTGTCAGTTCTGTGGGTGGACCTCTGTGCAGGCAACACAAATACGAACCGTGTCCATACCTCCCTGGGGACCCAATCAAAGGTATGCTAAGGGTCCCTAATGTACATCAACCTGTGAGCCACGTGAACGATTTTCACTTATAAAATAGTATTTACACTGTGGCTTTGCTGAACACTTGATGGATATGATTTATTTCACCATTTTGTACAGTTTGTCAGACTTAACACTATTTAGTTTAATATTTAATGAATAGTCAATGTTAGGCCAGTGCTTTCGTGGTTTGGCAGTATAAGATATAACAGTATATACAGAAAATATAAATATAATAAATGCCTTAAATGGGTTTTCCAGCGGCGCTGTCTGTGTGTTTAAAGATGCTGTGAAACGAATTACCTAACTTTCTTGTGAATAATTTAAGTAACGTAAATCACCCGTCAAAAAGACTAAAGACCTAGATATGATCGTTAATTCACGTGACCTGACAGCTTCACATGTTACCAGTGACAGCCAGGTAGCGAGGAAAATACAACCGATCAAACAGATTCATTAACATCATCCATCAAGCTTTTACTATCAGCAAAATCACAGTGTGAAAAACAAGAGAAGATGTACAGTGTCACACGAAGAGGCAGCAAAGTCTGTAAACTCAGCTATTGTGGTCATTTAAAATCCAGTTTGAGAGAAGAAGATGAATCAGACAATATGATTTTGTAGATTATCTTCAGATCTGTGGAACTTGAATTGTTAGAAGACATAAAAATAAGATAAGTTGTTATATACTGTAATTTATTATTTTCATGTGGCCACTGCAAAGCAAATATCATCAATCATACCCTCATTTTTAAATAGAAAAATTCTCAAGTATTTTTATCGGCTTTTTGCTGTGGTAGTTATTATTCTTTTGAACTCTCTAATGAAACAATAACAATACAGAAGAAAACTGCCCACTGCCATGACAATTAGCAGCAATTGAAGCTTTTGATCTTCATAACATGTTTGAGTTCAGTCTCACAGACCAAGAATACACACATCATATCTCCAATAGGTCCTTTCAGTTCCTCTTTATATTTATTTATTTATTTTTCAAAGCCAAATCGCAGAGAAACCAAAGAAACTCTATCAAAGATGTTGATGATTTTGTTGCAGCGGTTGTCACCAAGCAGGAAACATCCAGGATCGGCCTCACTCACATGATCAGATGGACCACACTTTGCTTCAGCTCATAGCAGCATTGATCCAGATCAATATTTCATGTTAGCTGCCTGTCAACTGTGAGACCAGCCCGCTACCCAAACAAGGAACAAAGAAGATAAGCCATGAATTCTCATTATATGTTTTAGGGTCGTTTATGGATTTTTGGAAACAAACATTTACCGTTAATTTCCAAATAATGTAAATTTGGCCTACTTCATTATTAGAGGAAAAACTGTGGATTTAATTGCATGTGCTTAAAGAATTGGTCTATAACTGCGGTGTAAATAAGCCAGTTAACACCTCTGTTAATATATTAGGGCGTCAAAGCACTCAGGAACTCCAATTTACTGCTTATGAAACCATCAGATATCTCATAAATGCACTGGTCACAGTTAATCAATTAGGGTTCATTTTGGCTCGTTTGGAGTACAAACGTAGAGACACATGAAACAAAGATGGAAGGCTGAGAGTCAAAGTGTGTGTGTGAGCCAAATGGGGAAAAAACAAGAGCAAGATGGATGGATGGTGCTGATGGTCTGACCCACACCCTTACAGGTACGAATCAATACCTACCCGAGCTCCCTCTGACCTTCACCTTTGAGAAGGCATTCAAAGAGGGAATGAAGCTGGGAGAGATGGAGAGATAAATGAAAGGACAATCACAAGCTGTCAGCTGCCTCCTTTCAAACGCCTTAAGGGTGCCTCATCTTTTCAAATGAGAGAATGGAAATGCTTTCATTGAACAAGCGGTATTATCTGTGTAGCTCAATATACACACACACATACACACAGAGATAATTTATTCCGCTCTGTCGTAGAGCTTCATTGTTGTCCGGTATTATTTGTTAATGCCATGCTCCGTCATTACGATGAATATGGAAACTGCATTTTATTTTGAGTCAATCTCACATAGATATACATTAATCTACAGCTGAAAAAAAGACCCTCAGCAAGACCTCCGCCATTTTCCTCTCCGAAGGCTCAACAGGTCCCTTATGGAACAAATACAATATACTAAATCGTTTTTTTTGTTTGCATCAGTCTCTGATATCTGCCTAGTTTTCTTTCTCCACAAAAGAAGATTCTAAAGTCCCTACCGACCAATGTTAAAGACAGTGAACGAAAAGTCCATGATCTTCCCTGACCCATACCACAAACCTCCACCAAGTTTCGTGAAAATCTGTTTAGTTATTTTTGAGAACTCTTACTCACAAACATACGAGGTGAAAACAGGGGTGAAAACATAACCTCCCTGGCAGAGATACCATGTGCACAATCTGTTAAAGTTGCTATGTTAAGTATTTGCTTTTGGTACAGAGCCAGCTCCCATGCATTCAATTTGGTTATTAAGAACATGAGTCACTGATCCTGTTTTTTGAGATTCCTCATCTTGAGATTTTCTTTCCAAACAGCATCACTCAAAACCTGTAATTTTACAATTTGATTCCTGTTGCTCTGTCCCATCAGGTAATGATGAGTAAAATGATTGGGACGGCAGGAGAGTGGAGCGTTCTTCTCTTTTACAACAGGCAATGTGATATGCCCTGTTCTCCAGCTCACTATCCTCCAGTGACGACTCTGAGATATTCTAATAACCATAACATTTTTTTTATTGAGTTAATATGCTCATAAATACCTTTGGTTATCAAATCACTGAAAGCCGCCTGGACAATAATGAGTGCAGTGGAGATGACGATGCCTGCCAGCTCGAATAAAAGCATGAACCCAGGAATCAAACTCCAGGGGACGTAACTGTAATTACTCTGCAAGAACCATTTCAAATGAATAGGTTATTATCACTGATTGACCATGGATTGAAACCAGAGGAAGGATATGAAGAACCTGTGACCTGCAGCATTTTGTGTTCATGTGGATGTGTTGTTGTCAAGTGCTGCTGCTGCTGTTGTTGTTGTTATTCCTCCACATTTCTAGTCTTCTCTATCTCTTTTTATTTTCCCAGAATCTGCATTGACCTTGTGTCTTTTACATTCCTGCTAAATGACCCTGAATTATAGATAGGCAACAGAGTTTACATACATCTACCATTTTACTATTTCTCTACCATGAATAACCTTGATACCTGATAGGCTCTCATAGTTCCCTTTTAAAATGTTATTTTTATCAACATCACTTTGTCCCTTAATAAAGTCATGGTCATAGATTGTCTTTCTGTCACTGATTTATCTGGCACTCTCTTGTATCTGGGGAACATCTTGTCTGAGCCTCCGTTTTCTTGGTCTTTCAGCTCCAGCTGAGTTTGTTCAACTTCCTCAGTCCATTGCTCGTCCTGTCGGCACCACCGCCATCTTCACCTGCCAGGCGCAGGGCGAGCCCGAGCCCCAGCTCACCTGGCTGAAGAACGGGCAGATCCTGGAACCCGGGGCACACGTCAGACTCAGGAACAATAACAGGTAAGAAGAAAAAAAAAGCTTGTATGTGGAAATATATTTATATATAAAAGATTACCAACAAATCCATGGGTTGAACCTGTTGTTACTCTCAGTGAGGTCTGCCTGTGACCCAGTAACTCTTCACTGAGGATTTGCTTGTGTGTCATGTTGTGTGCACTGTTTACATTTACATTAGTTGATTCTTCATATATATATTCAGCCTGTACATAGGCTTGAGTCTCCTTACTGAGAGTGATTTATGGTACCTCTTTAATACCACAGAAATTACCCCTTGTAAAACTTTTGAAAGTCCTAATTAATGTCTTAATTAATGGTTTAGAAGCCATTAACTAATACTTCACACATCATTAACAGAGAATCTGGATTGAATTACATTGCTTAGAAATGTATTCAATGTAACTATTCACACGATGGTTTACTAGAATGTGTGAAAACATAAATATTTACATTATTAACCAAATAATAAGGATAAACACAACTTTGTGGTCCCTCAATATTTCAGATTCAAGGTTCATACAGCCTTTTTAAACAATGGAATGAGGTAATTAATTAAAACGAGTAAACCATTAATAAAGCGCATCTTATCAGAAGGTGGTATGATAGTTTGATTACTTTATTTTGAATCTGAAAATATTATATAAGAGTTATATAGGTGATCACATGATTCAAACTAACACAACACAACTCTAGTGTCCGTCACTGTATCTTCTTAAGGTTGGACCAAGCTCTCTGAAGTCGTGTAGATGTCACTTTCAATCACTGCTCCCTTGATCTGATCATTTGCATCATCAAATGTTCTGTTTCCCTGCGTTATCTTCTGCTCCTGACGCTGCAGCTGCTGGAACCTGTGCCTGCCAAGACATGAGCCTCAGTCTATTTGTACCTTTGTGTGTGAGCAGCGTATTGACTCGATGTTGGATTATTTCCTGTGGCAGTCTCCCGAAATGCCACGAGCAGAATGGCCGAGCACCCAGCTCAGTCAGTTACCATTCTCAGCATCGCGCACTATGAATGCTGCGTGTTGCATGAAATGTTTTATTGTACATCTTAGCGATGATGCAGTGCAGCGGATCACATGTTTGACCTGCTTTTCTTCTCAAGGGTCCGGCTGATCCCTGCAGCTAGGCAGCCGTGTATGTTGTTATTACTCATAAAATAGAGTATTAGGTGCATACATTAAATATATACCAAAGAATCAATACTTGCACTCTGCCGCAGTGAGAGTGAAGGGAGCAGACACCTCCATCGCTCACATACACTGCACAGTTCACACTTCGCCTCTATCAGTCTATATTAGTCAGAGAGATGGAGCCAGGGACTAACAACCGAGGAAGAAAGAGAGGGAGGAAACAAATGAGAGGCCAGATTTCAATGTAGGAAAAAAATGACCGGATGGTCAAAGACAAATGACGAGTTTGCAATAAGAACAAATGAGGAGAGAGAGAGAGAGAGATAGTAGAGCGGGTAGTCGGGGCATCATAGTGTTTCCATTTGCCACCATTAGTGTATGACCGGCTATAATATGGATCTCATGCATCACAAACTCTGCGCTGTGATTGGTTAAGGAGGCGGGCCTCAGCTTGAGATCTACCATTAGCTAATGAGCTCATAAACTCAGCTAGTTGACCAGGAAATCCAGAGAACAGGGCAGCTTGATTAAAAATGTGAAATGTGGAGCTGAACTGTGTGATTTGTACATCGAGGACGATGGTATTAACTATCACAGTCTATATAAGATTACAAATTAGTTATTATGAAAAACCAGTGTTAATGCATATCTGCTGTAATCTTAATCTTAGTTACTTTGACAGATATATTTCAAAGGTCATTGCAGCATTAATTTCATTCTCTCACAATGAGAGATGGCAATATCTTTTTTTTTCATCATTAATTAACCCACCAATATTTTCTGATTAATCAATTTTTTTAGAAAAGGGCTTGACCACAATCCCCAAAACCTAGATGAAAGTTTTCGTGAATCCAAAGCATACAGGTCATAAACCCTGCCTCCTCCATGGTATTAGATGGGACAAGGGAAAAACTAGAGTAATACAAAATAATTGATAATAATAAATAATGGTAACTATAAAGTTAAATACATTTTAGATCGCTCTCATCTTGTAATTTTTACGGATAACTTTGGTTATTCTCGCAAGTGAGTAAGTAAAGTTAGTAAATTCTGATTTGCCTTAAGCCTGTTAAGCCATGTTCTAGGCAATGTAGTGAATGGAAATAAAATTATATGGTATGAACCCAATTTACCTCATGAACTGATCCAAAACAGAAGTAATGCTATATGCAAATTATATTCAACTCTAGGCAACACGATGACTTTGTGCTAATATACAGTTATACACACAAGCACTATCTGATAGGGAAGCTTGGATATACTGCACAGTGAGTGTAATATCCCCAACAGGGAGATTGTCATTTGTGTGTGTGTGTGCTTGCGTATGTGTGTGTGTGTGTGTGTGTGTGTGTGTGTGTGTGTGTGTGTGTGTGTGTGTGTGTGTGTGTGTGTGTGTGTGCTTGCGTGTGTGTGTGCGTGGGAATGCGAGTGTGTGTGCGTGAGTGTAAGCAGTGTTTTTTCCTCTCAGCTCGGCCCTCATGACCCTGACCTTCAAGAGCAAATCGGACAAGGGGAGAAAAGGGGATCGATTGTACATTTCATTCACACACACGCATGCACACACATTAATCAGTGAGCCCATAGGGGTGCAAATAGCCCGGTGGTGCATGCCATCATTCATTTTGTGCACACGCATAATCAAACATGAAAATTCACAGAAAGTGTTGTTGTATCTCCTCATCCGCAGACACACACAAAACAGACAGGGAGAAGACAAAGCTGCGTGAGATATAATGTAGGATGACGAAGCTGCTTCTGTAAACAGATGTTGCTGCTCAGGGTGAAGTTGTGTGTTTCACAGATCTTGATACACACGTCTGCACACACCCGCTCAGGCACAAACACACAGACACACACAAACACACATTTCAAGCATGATTGTAATCCCATTTATTATCGGCCTCTGCTGACCAGGCTACTGTAAAACAGGCTATCATGGCTATTTGAAGCCTCTTTGAGAGCTGTTACTAATTATGTATAAGGACTCGCCTCACTCTAACGTCTTTAAAGCTTAGACGCGTAATCATCCAAGACATGGGAGCTGTGATCGCACATCACACAGTGTTATAAGCACGAGGTTGGAGGTCGGCCTGTTTTAAAAGCGATATTGTAGACGAAGCTAAAGAAAATTGAATTCTTACTCGTGGTAAATGATTGTATGAGAAAGGTTTAGTCTCTTTCTCTGTAGGAGAGTAAGAAAACTCAGGACAGGTTTACATTTGTGCGTTAAGAGTTAAATTTACAGGGAAAAGAAAAGAATGTGTTTTGAGTGTGTGTGTGAGTGTGAGCGCTGTGGTGTGTTTTATAATTAATGGCCGACATCTGAAGGAACAGGCTACCACATAAACCTGGACATTTCGTTGTAGAATTATTTTCAAAGGCTCTTTTTCTTTTCTCCTTTTTTTGCTGCTGTCTTTCCCCAAGACCTGGCTTTCTTGTTTGCAGCCCCTCTCTGTGCCCCACACCCCCCTTCCTGCCCCCGTTACAGAGAGCTGGGGCCTGGGCATTGGCCTTGAACTCTGACCCTGCCTGTAATCAGTCATATCCCAGGGCCCTTCCCTCCTCTCAGGCCACAGACAGCTCGTGGCTCCTCCCCCTCCCACTTCCCAACCTCTTCCTCCTTTTCTCTCTTTGTCCCCGTATTTTTTCTTCTCCCCATTTCCCCCTCTCGCTGGATACAGGGCGGCCGCGCTGGCTTTTGATTGGGTGCTGTTCGGAGACAACAGAGAGTAAACATGGCCTCAGCAGCAGAACAACAGGCCCAAGGCCCCACTGTCAGCCACTCCCCTGGCCCATGGCCTTATCCATCAGTCTGTGAAATGACCTTGAACTGATGAGTAAATGATGGTGTCAACCTGTCAGCACGGGACAGCTTGGCTTTGGAGCTCATGTGAGACGAGCAAACTCGGGCCATAGTCCTCCCAAAACACTCATTCAAACTTTCTGACCTTTTTTTCTCTCCTCACTCACTTCATGGATCTTTGGTGGCCCAGCGCTGCTGCTGCATATTAATGTACGGCATCAACCTATTTTAAAGCTCTACACCAAGATTGAAAAAGGTCTAAAAACATGAGTAAAAATATGTACATAATCTTTGATCTCCCTAGAAATAAGATGGTTGTCCAGACAAATTGCTTGATTTAAATAAAACTGGATAAAGATGTTCTTTCTCCTCGATCCCAGTCTTCGCCATCTGAATGCCGCAGTATCCTTGAGCAAAACCCTGAACCCCCAATTGCCTCATAGAAAAAAGTGCTGCCCTTAAGATGAACTGTATGAATGAGTGTGTGAATGGGTGAATGGCAACAAAAAAACGTACTGTAAAGCACTTTAAGGGATCATCAAGGCTAGAAAACTGGTATATATAAATACAGACCATTTGCCATCTTATGAACATCATTTTCTCTTACAGTGAGGAATGATGTTTCCATTTAAAACTGAAAAACAGACACTTTCCTCTTCAGTTACCAAATTATTACCTCGGCCAAGGAGATTCAACTCTATTGGTTTGTTTGTAAACAAGATTGGATGGATTGGATTTGGTGGAAGGATGTAGCACATGCCAGCTTTAAGGTCTCTTATTGTCCCTCAGTTGTTATCTCCTTGGATAAATTGAGTAAATGAGTAAACGTCAGATAAAGGCTGCAGTCATTAATAATCAGTGATCGTTGGCTAAAAGATACAAAGCAGATATTCATGAGTATGTAAACAAGCACGTTTAATACATTAAGCGCACTTGTACCAAAAATGCTGAAACCACTGAAGCTTTCCTCCTGGAAGTTGAAAGGGGAGTTTTTGACAGCAGGTGTGGAATTTCATAAGCTCAACGTCAGCAGGATCGGTCTGTGTGTATGTGGCGAGGAATTTCGTGCACGTGAATGTGCCAACATGCGGGCGGAAGCTGCCGTACCCTCTGAACCGAGCAGCGTCTTGTGAAATTTCCCCCAAGGCTCCTCCAGGGTCCCGGTGGCAATGAACAGTGCGTCCCCAGGGGCCTCTTTGCTGAGTCCGAGGCATCCGGTCAGGCCGCCCGTCTGCAAACACTCCGTCTATCGCTGATATGAAAGGCTGTCAGGAAATGTGATGGTTGAGTAGCGAGCCGAGGGCTGGCGACTGCTGCCACCTCAGAGGTCAGAGGTGAGATTGACTTAGAGAGGGTGAAATACAGCGGGCCTCTTTGACCTGATAATTATCCAGATTGAATCCACCAGGTAGAGCGGACAGGAATAATAACTCTTCCGGCTCACAGCCTTTTCTGACCCAGTTAAGAGACGTACAGTAATTTTGTCCCACCACATCAATTTTGAAAAGGAAATGGAATGATTCACTCCTCCATCCTGCCTGCTGACCCAGAGGAGCACTCTGCTGTCCCTACAAATCCATCCTCACCTCACAAACCTTGCTGAGTGTGGTCTGAGGTCAGCGAGTCTGTCTTGAGCTGAAATGCCACTTTCCTCATGTCCCCATCGTGGGTCCACTAGGTGTCTGGTGACAAACCACATACACCCCACAGGGCTGACATGTAGTTCTTTCAATAAATTGCATGGTTTTCCTCACGGGATCGTCCTGACACTTCTTAATAAATTCTGATTTATACACTGAGGATACCACCTGTCTGTCAAAAGAAAGATGACAATCGGTTTCGACAGGTCCTTACAAACATCAAATGACAGATTAGCTGCATGCTGCAGGATATACATTGAACTTAAAGCGCAGCATAAAAACCAGAAGCTAGAAGGTTCTCTTACTGGTCTAATCTACTAAGATGCCATTACGGCTCGCAAGCTGCTCTTTGCCTGCTCATGTGTGGTTCGGAGATATATCTGTGAGCTTGAATATATATATATATATATCAATGAAAATGTGGAATATTTTTACAATACTGCCAATAAATTTGCCCAATATTTTCAAAATACAAAAAGGTAATCATTGTGGAATTGATCCAAATGTCCTCATGTAGATACAAAACCGGAAACAATGTGCAGATACAGAAGATGGTTTGCCAGAACAGAGAATATCAGATCTGAAGTGAATTGAAACTTGTAGTTTTATATATGGATCTTTAGAAAGGCTGCTTGTTCAGAATGCATTAGATAATTTTGAAAATCATTCCAAATAAGCTGCATAATAATCATAAAAATGTTTTCCCCTTCTTAAAGACTTTGTTTTACGTGTACACACAGATAAACAGAAAGTGTATATTTGGAAAATATCTACTTTGGGAGGGTTTTGTAAAAATCGCTGTTTAGTGGCAAAACACCATTTGCATGTGGACAAGAGGCTGAAACACGGAGGAAACCCATTTGTTTATCAAACTATCCATATTAGCCAGATCTTTTCCAACATTATCTGCCTCATGTTCCACAGTCAGAACATAGTGACGTGTTTTAGTAAACATGTTTTTATTTTCTAAATGTTCACTCCTGCAGCTTTAAGGAAGAGCTGCTTTCACTGCTGCATCTGACAGTCTTCGAAAAGCCTCCTCTGAGGCAGGTGATGTCGTGACCCAGTTGTAGATGATTTAAGATTCTGAGGTTGACAGACTTACATCTGTTTTAAAAGAAGGAACCACAGAGTTCTGGAAAAGGGTTGCCCTCAGAAAGATTAACATTGAACTGATTTTAAAGACACTTTATATATAAAGCGACAATAACTGTGAACCATACAGACCTGACCGTGTCCAATTGAGAAAAAAGAACAGACCTATGAAGAGATTAGTCTAAACATTATGTAATAAGTCACTGCAGTTGTAGTGTGGGCATCCACGTGTTGTGTGGCTCATATAGCTCTGTATGCTGGGGCAGCCACCCGGGGCTACAGTGTGTCAACGCAGACAAAATGGACGAAGCTACAACTCGTGCCCTCCCATATTCCCAGGGTACTCATTGTTTGCAAGTTCTCAGTTTTCCCCAGCACACATTACACCTTAAATACTGCACAAATGGCCTTGGCATGAAATGCGATGAAGACATGCTTTGCGCCACCGGGCCTCATTTCCATAGTATGTTAAATGTTTTATTTTTCCTTTTGCCTCGGGGTAAGTGCAGCGCAAGGAGTGGATTATGTGTTTTCTCCTAATAACACCTACTCAGCATGCACAAACTAACTCGCACAGGGTACACACACACACCCACACACACAATGCCTCCCTTATAGGTCTTCTATACGTGACGACAGGTTAGGTGGGAGAGAAGAAGGAGGAGCAGAGATAGAAAGATGGGGACAAAGAGCAGAGTGGTAGAGGTACGATATTGTGGAGCCATGGCAGGAACAAAGAGAATATAGTGAATGCTCTGAGGAAAAGGATTTACTGTCTGTGGGAGGTTGTGTGTGTGCATCGGTATGTGAGTACATATATGTGCATGGACAGATGAAAGGTTTTTACCGATGTAGGCAAATTAAATTTTTTGAAACATTGAAATAGATTTATCTGCTCCAATGGGAGCGAAGAACATGAGTGAAGAACTTCTATACATTCTGCCCCCGTCTGTAGTATGTGGAGTCCTTCCATCAGTCACTCAAACACACACTCCGCTGCACACACTCGCTTGTGATACCGATGCACTGTCACATTCTTCTTCTTTGTATGCAGTCCCATACGTGGGGCTAGAGGCAGCTGGAATACCTGAGTGCATTTATTCAAGTAGAGGTGCCTAGCTTCTGGGAGACTTCATACTTTTAGTAAAAAAGGAACATTGTACCTTTTCCTTCACAGAAAAATAAACAATAACTTTTTCCACTTAACAGCAAGTGAATGAAATTGCTACATCCTTCACAGAGGAAATGTTGTCACAGAAACTAAACATCCTTGTTTCCTTTTTTTTCTTTCTCAATTTCCTTTCTTCCTTCCTGTTCCTGCCCTCCCAGCACGCTGACAGTCTACGGCATTAGCCAGGAGGATGAAGCCATCTACCAGTGCATCGCTGAGAACAGCGCCGGCTCCGTGCAGGCCAGCGCCCGCCTCACGGTGCTCTGGGCTGACGGACTGCCCGGTGTGCCCAGCCATGTGCAAGCCGAAGCCCTCTCACCCACCACCATTCAGGTGTCCTGGAAGGAGCCCGAGCAGAACACTCAGGACATCATCGGATATGTGCTCCACATCCGCAGGACCTCAGGTGAGGCGGCAGTTACATGCAGTGGATAATATAGAAATAACTCAGGATGATAAAGTTCCCAAATAGATAATAAGTAAAGCATGAACCACATAAAATGAATGTCAAAGAACATTGTTGGTGATCCTGGAGCTTAGACGTTCAAATTAAATTGTCTGGAGGGGCTGGAGGTGAGAACACAAACGTCAGAGTCAGCATTTTCCAGAACTTTATTTACCAAATATATCTGGAGCATGTCTGTATGAGCCGTGTGAGACTACAGCTGTGAGAGTGGTGAATTCATAATGCAATTCAGAGGGAATTTTGCTAATTAGGTGAAACAGACTCGGATACAACCTCAGGTGCAGAAAGCCGTGATAAATAGTGTTAACCATCTGTGTTACACGATATTTGTGCAAATCATTTGTCTAAACAATTTTTAGTTTGGGCACTAAAACTTGTTGGTGTCAACAAAATTAGGAACCATATCCAAGTGCAGCTCCCCACACTATGAATAAAACGATTTAAAACAAAAAATGAATAAAATATAAATCTGATTTCATGTTTTGGGATCCATATGTTGGAATATCTACTTTGACTCTCCCTGTTTGTTTTCATATATGAAGCTATGCTGATTTACATAGATGCAGTGTGTAGTTCTTTATGGTTTTGTGTGTCCTGTTTGTCTCTGTTTTTCTGTGTAGTGAGAGTCTTATAGTGCCAGCTGCTGTTTTTCTCAGTAGTTCTATTGGATGGATAATTAAGGGCCCCAGGGGCCAACCAATAAGATCTGCTGTAATTACCCTTCCTTCCCCGGCCCAGTCGGTGGAGGGCTGGAGGTAGATAGTGGTTATGGTTGGATGTTTCTAGATTAAGAGCAATAAAATGGTTTAACAGATCCTCGGAAACTCCCACATTTACCCCTGTCTCCTCCACCCCAGCAATTCACCCGACCATCATTATTCAGGCTCCCAAGGGCCGAACTAGATAAGCTGTTTTACAGGGCTGCTCTGATAACACAGGTGAAATGGGCAATAACCATAAAACGATGACACTAACAGATTGTATTTATCGTTCCCTCTCTCTGTCTTTTGATACCTGCTCCTCCTCCATCCCTGTTTCTTCTTGCCGTATACATTTTCCTCTTTCCACCTCCCACTCTTTTCAACCATCACCTCCTCTTTCTGTTGCTCCATCTCTTCTTCTTCTTCTTCTTCTTCTTCTTCTTCTTCTTCTTCTTCTTCTTCTTCTTCTTCTTCTTCTTCTTCTTCTTCTTCTTCTTCTTCTTCTTCTTCTTCTTCTTCTTCTTCTTCTTCTTCTTCTTCTTCTTCTTCTTCTTCTTCTTCTTCCTCCTCCTCCATCATCCTGCCTTAGACCCAGTGGAAATGGAATATGAGGAGGCCGTCAGTAAAGTGACGCTGCAGCAGATCATCAGGGAGCTGGAGCCCTCCACCAGTTACACCTTCTACGTCAAGGCTTACACATCCCACGGGGCCAGCAAAGCATCGGACAGCGTCACCCAGACCACGCACGGGGAGGGTGAGCTGGAGTCATAACACTCATCCATTAATCCATATATTTTAATAAATATATTTTTTTTACTGCATATGTTAAGTGTTTGCTCAGAGTTCAAATCATGCAAGATTTCCAATCCAATCCATAAAAGGTGAAGGATCTAAGATCAGCTAAACTTTCTTTCTAGCTTCAATCAAGCTGTTATAGATAAGATATAAATGGAATCACCTAAATCTGCCTTGGCTCACACACTTTTTATTTGTATTATTCATAAAAGGCTTTTAGGCTGATGACAAACATTTAAAAATAAAAAAAATAAAAATTTTAAATACATGTATTAAGTTATCTTATTGAAATAAAATGTATCTGATCGATAAAAATAAATAACATAAAATTGTCTTATTCCTACTCCACCGATACAGAATTCAAAGCGTTCCTGTTTACTGTTGGGTTCTGCTTCTATCAATGTTGTTGTACCACTCGACAGCCTGTATCGCCCCGGCTGACAGTCTGTGTTGTGTTGCAGTGCCCGCGCCTCCCTCCCTCTACACCAAGGTGGTGAACAGCAGCTTTCTTCAGGTGATGTGGGAGCCGTCCTCCAAGATGGGTCAACATCAAGGCTTCAGGCTGTTTTACAGAAGAGCCCACACGCCGCTGTTCACCGGTCCCATCAGCTTCCCTCGCAACATCACCCAGTACAACATCACTCAGCTGGGTGAGACATGGTTATAAAAGGATATACACTTATTAGTCATGTTATCCTTATCCCCCTCCCCTCCCCCACCCCAAATAAAAGGACAAAGGATCCCATATGACTCACTCAGACAAACTTGGTCCCGTCAGGAACGATATCAACCTCTGTGGTGTGGTGATAGATTCAGGGTGAAGTTTTTCTGCCTTGTTCATAATCTGAAAATCTCTCTCTGTCTCTTGTTTTGTCCAGATCCCTCACTGGTCTACGAGATTAAACTGCTTGTGTACAACCAACACGGAGACGGCAACGCCACTGTGCGATTTGTCTCACTTCGCGAGGCGTTGGAGAAATCTGGTGATTTGAGCTGACACGACCAAACACACCCACACATCAGCTACTCAATGTGCATCAAGTATAACACGGCTCACTGAGTCACAAGTGTCATCTTTTATTTTGGCAAAGTGATGTTGATTTCCTCAGACTAACAATCCACTCTACTATGACATATCCTGGTTTATACAAACTCTGGCAGTGGTTTGACTGTGATGTGCGGTTGTGTCTCCTCAGTATTGGACGCCCCGTGTGACTGTGTCAAAGACGAACAGAGTAAAACCTCCACTACAGGCATCATAATCGGGATTCACATCGGAGTCACCTGCATCATCTTCTGCGTGCTTTTCCTCGTTCTCAGCTACCGGGGCAGGTCAGTACCAACCTGCCGTGTAAATCACTATCGACAACAAGTGGAACCTATGGAAATAACTGTTGTTGAAGGGTCAATGTCCGTTTATCATGTGTACTCAGTTGACAAGTGTTTTTATGTGTGTGTCTGTCGGTGTGTAATCTGCAGGTTAATGATGTGTAAGACAGTTCAGGCAACCCCCCAGGCGGGGCACAGCGCGGTGCTGGAGTCCTCGTCCTCTTCCCAGGGGGCCGCTGGGCTGAACAGGGCTGCCAGGAGAGAGATGGAGGTCAACGGCAGCGCGACTGGAAAGAAGGTGGTGGACAGCAACGAGCTGGAGAGACTTTTCACTCAACCCCACACACAAGACTCCTGCATGGTGAGTCCCAGTAGTAAGAGCACCGTGTCGGGGTGAATGAAAGTCTTTTTAACTCAGGCTCTGTTAGATGTAACTCGTTGTAACTGAGGATGTTTTAAAGAAGTTTAATACAACTTAAGTTGGGTTTTCATCATTCATTTTGACAGTTAAGGGAAGATAACAACCAAAAAAACAAATATATGATCATCTTGTCATGTATATTTCTTGCCCTGTTGGACTGAGGCACTGTTGCTGTGTAAGTGCAGTGTTATCAGAACTGAGAGACCCAATACCTGGATCTGCGGAAATGAAGCTGTAATAAGTTTTAGTGGTCTAGTTTACCTTTAAATCAGTTTAAAATAACACATGTTTCCTGTCTCTCTCCTATTAATGAATGAATGAATTATAACCCTGTCTAATATCAATCATTGGCTTGTGTTTTCAGTCCGATGCCTACCCACTGAACGACACCCAGCTGTCTACGATACCGCTGGACGAGTTTGTGATGGAGCTCCAGGAGCCTCCCGCAGCAGGAGCGGGTCAGCAGGACCAAGGCTGATCATGTATGATGGCCGATTCACACGACACTGTCCACAGTGTAGACTTAGACTCTTCACTCACTCAGGTTGAAAAGTGTTTCCTTTCAAAGTAGTTTTTACTTTTTGTGCAAAGATTTTTTATTGGTAAGTTAAGGAGGATCTAGGACTGTATGCCAGAGGATGTGTTATTTTGTTTGGCCTGGTTCTGGAGAGCTCTCATCTGATGGAGGGCTGTTTCAAGCTAGGCAGGCCAGTTAAATGTTTGTTTTTTATTTTTACAACTGTTTATTCCCGGGCTGTCACTTTTTTTCCAGTCAAGTTTGAACAAATATTTGAAAAAATATTTTGTTCCATTAACTTTCATCGTTGCCACAACGGCTTTGTCTACGTTGTTGACTTTGCCACAAACGAAAAAGTGTAAATGAAAACAAAAGTATAAATTCTGAAAATACTTCCACATTATGCTTATCAGACACTTCGGTGTCACTGTCCTCTATTTTTGTTTTATGCAGCTTAGTTCATGTGGACACAACAGTCCTTGTTATAGAGATTTAGATTTTGAGCCAAATTTTATTTTTGTGTTTTTCAAACAAATTGTTCTTATTTGGGAGAAAAAGTGACGGCCCTACTCCTTAGCTCATTTTCTGGTATTAGGCAGCACAGAGTAGAGGGCCCTGAATGTCCTTGTTACACAATAATGATTTTATTTTTAAGTTCATAGATATATACAGTAAATATATATATAAATACATATATATCTTTATCATCTATATGTCAAAAGTGGTTATAAGTTATTGGTCTTATTTCTACCTTTCTGTGGATGTCAAAGACTCCTGCTGCCTGCTCTTACACCAACCAATGATTCCACCCTCGCGCTCTCAGAAGACCTCAGCCTTCTTCCAGGGATTTGATATATTCTGTCTCAGGACTTTGTTTCAGCGATATCAACGTTTTTTTATGAGTTCTCGGCCTCCGTACAGGAACTAGACTTGGCTGCGTGAACCTTGCGACTCAACAAAAACCTACCTCAGCCGGAATGAATGTGTTGCGGGAAGCTTTTAGGGACTTTACCTTCCCCCGGTCCTCACAATTACTTTACATGCGGAGGAACCGATTGGTTTTGAAAAGTACGAGATCAGGTGCCGCACTACCTCAGATGTCAAGAACCTTCTCTCCTCTCCTGCTTGTCGAAAGCGAAAACAAAACAAAAAGAAAAAAACAAGAATCCAACATAAAGCACTTCCAAATGCTGAAAGTTAATGTTCTACCTCAAGATAACAATGTTAATGTTGTCGCTGTTGTTGTTTGTTTGTTTGTCTGTTTATTGCATAATGAAAAAAACCTCTTTTCCTCACTCTGTGAAATCCTGGCCTCCATCTGTTGATGAATACAGTTTGGTGTTTGTGGATACAATGTCAGTACCTCATGCAAGTTGACAGACTGATAACACTGTTGTATGGCGTATGTCAGGAATGTGTATGAATTATGCTGTTCCATCGTGAACTTGGTTTTTTCTTCTTTTGTTGTTGATTTTATTTCATTTGAAAGATGTTATTTTTTTTCTATAAACGTAGTTGCTTCAGTTGAATGAAAAGACCATTAGAGATACACTGCATTGCTCATGATATATGTTCAGGCTGATTTACTGCTGAATGAGATGTGACGCGATAATGTTCAATTGGACATGAGACAAAATTTTACAGTATACAGGAATCATTGTGTATATGGGTTTGAAATGAGCTGTGAGCGTGTGTTATTGTGTGTCTGTTAATGTGGAGATATTTTAATGACTGAATGAATGTTTTCATGTATATAATGAGGAGTAGAAGACAAAAATTAAGCACAAATCTTACCAAAATGTCCCCAAACATGACTCTGATATTGTAGTAATCTACTGTTGTAGTTGGGCATATCGTGAAATACGCTTATTGGCTTTCTTTTGGTAGTTAGATGATACAACTCTGGACTCTTGACCGGTAGTGTTGACTCAAAACTACTTTGTTCAACAAATAGAAATAACTTCAGAAAGCTGAACACATATTTCCTGATATGCTCAACTACTCCACAAAACAAAACAGAAATTACGGTGTTATTGATTTCCCCAGAATAACGAAAAACAAGCTATTTCCCCAAAACATTGAACTGTTTCTTTAAATTCAATTGACAGCAGTGTATCTCTAAGCTTTTTTTCGAAATATTTGTTGCTGCAGTGCTCGTAGTGATTTTGTTTAGCTGTCACATTTATCTGCCTCCTTCTGAAACAGAATAAGTAGCCTTTTACACTGCTGGTGCCCAGGACGCGTGACAGGTGGTGATCATCCGTGTCTATCTTTAACTCGCTTCCCAAAACCGCTGCTCAGCTTTCTCCCTCCTGTCAACACTGACTAGTCGAAGCACTTCAGGAAGACTTTTACGATAACGCTGGATGACGACAACCACAGAGAGAGAGAGAGAGAGAGAGAGCATGGTCACCGGGTGGCTAAACCATCACAGGGTCTCTCTCTCTCTCAGGCTCTCTGCTGGGCGTCGTCACAAACTGTACAGGACTTGCTCTGATGCTTACAGGGATTAAAGTTCTCAGTCACTACGCTGGATTTCCATCAATTGGATCCCAGAGAGGCCCGATATGAGACCTGAGGGGTGGGGTGGGGAGCAAGGGGACGGTGGGGTGACACAGTAAGCAAGCCTAGTGGTTGTATGAAACCATGACAAGCAGACATACTGTTCACTTCCTCTTCAGCTGCTTCCATCTTTTTTACATAAAAAACGATGAAAAGTGACTGCAGAGCTTTTTCCATTCCCACTGGCTGGAGGCTACACAACCGAATACTCACTCAAGTCCAGTCCCATTCTTAATAAATTAGTTTTTAACAACAAGTTGTGTTTCACTGTGCGTTTACATTTTACAACCACTCGCCTCTGCTTCAAAACTATGAAACAGGCCAATGTCTGTAGTCACACAGTGTCATTTTACAGTGTAAAAAAAAATCTGCATTTATTTGTTTTGCCACTGACCAATTATGCAAACTAATGTCTGGTACCACAAATCAGGTTTTTTAATTAAAATAATTTGGGCTAGTAATATGCACTAGAGGGGAACTCAGAGAACACATACCTCCACCGATGGCTACTTCTTTGCTCCATGGGCAACACCCCCTCCAACAGCCCAAACAAAATTTCATTTTAAGTCAGTTTAGTATTTATAAGTAATCTTTCTAACTAACAAACAAGCAAATGCCAATGAAAACATCAGACAAATAGTGTGTGTATATGCAGTTGGGAACTGGACATCGGACCACTGGGACAAATGCTACTGGGCCGTACCAGTGGTCGACTGATGGAACGTAAAAATACAGAGTAATGAAAACATAATAAAACCCACCGACCCTGAGTACCCCCCCACCCCTCCCCTCTGTCAGTCAGAAGTGTTTCTTTCGCTTTAATCCCTGTAATTAACCTACCTCAACTCCGTTTCTGGACTTTCTCTCAGGTCTTAACAAAGGAAACTTACAGAGTACCAACAATGGAGTAGAGAAACACACACTTTTACTGCATATCATTGTATATTTATACACATAGCAAGTATCAAAACATGCTGGACAGGAAAAAAAAAGTAGATGGAAAGGGGCACACGGAGGGAGACATGTTTAGGACCTTTATCATGTGCACTAATTATTAAAACAGTTCATCTTCATACTTTGTTTATAGTGGGTGTGTGTTTGTGTGTGTGTGTGTGGGGGGGGGGTCATCTTGTTCTCTTTTGCTTCGTTTTTTTTCATATCAGAAGATTTTTTACTTCTAACTGGGGTTTTCCTTTATATCCTCTGTGGAAACTTTGTCTGTGAACAGGGAGAAACGAGAAAAGTGACGTGGGTGGCACCTCCAACTAGAACACAGTTCCACATGATTGGTTTATTGATTTGATAAGTCATCGTCTTAATTATGCTGCATTCATGTGATCCCGATGAGATTGGGTTTATGAGGAGGGGGATGGGAAAACTGTGGCTCCTACCAGGATTTCTAACGGCTACAATTTCTTCCACTTAACGTTTCTGTTTGTTTCTCAATAATCAAGCAGAAAATACATTTGATCTGGTATGTACTTATTTGAAAACACAGTCGAGTTAGTCATCCCACTGCGGCCTTTCCATATTGACAAGCTGAGGTAAGACAGCTTGTACCTTCATCAGATTTTTAAATCTATGGTGTTGAATCATTTAAGCCACTCAGCACCATAGCTAGTTTTCAGCAGGCCTCCAAAAGCAAAACATCACTTTCTAGTGAACTGATCCAAACACTGTATGTACCTAGTTCCACACAAGAAAACGTGTTCATTTGAATAGCGTGAATATAAGATTTAGCGATTACAAAAGTTGAAATAACGGGTATGTTTTCTATTTCTCCTGTTCTGCTCACATTGCCTGAATGCAGCATAAATGTCACTATGTACAGGGAACTGGAAACGTGTTTCCTAAAGGCATATTTCATAAATTTAGCATCAAATGTTCTGATCATTCCACATGTTGTACGTGTCCCCACTTCAGAGAATCGACTGCCATTTTATTGTGTTATGCAAACCAACATTCTACACAGTTTTCATGTTAGTGATCATCGTAGGTACCGGGAATTTATGTTTTTTTAAAGTTATTGATTTATGCATATTGTCTGCGAAGTTTCTCCTTGCATCAATTTCCTGTATTTAATTGTACATGTTGGTGTTGATATCATGTTACAAGTGTTGGAAATAATAGTACATGTCAAAATAGCAGAACAAATGCCCGACCTATGATGTCTCCTGCTTGTATATTTATTAACTACCAGTGTGGTATTTTCTCTTCAGGCTTAATCAGTGTTTTTACTTCTGTTACGAGTAATTTCACTGGGGAAACACGTGGTGTGTTTTTCTTCTTTACTTCCTTCCTTCCTTCCTCTTTTCCCTCGGTGTAATTTCGGGTTAATCTCCTGCAGGAAATTGCCCGCATCTCCGCCGTGGACGTGACAGGTTTTTAGCGGCGTACTGTTGAACCTGCTTCACTGGGAATGAGGCGCTTCGGCGATTATGTTTACGTGATTAGACGTTGATAGGTCAGGGTTTCGAATTGCTGTGTAATATAGAACTTTGTGTGATTTCATGGAGCCCTGAAAGCTGTTCTCACTGCGGCTCCTCGAGCGGAGGGGCTTTGCAGATCTCTTCGCTGACACAGTGAGAAAAAAAAGGGCCTTTGTCGTGATGTATTTTGCAGCCTTGGGAAGTGCTACATCACCAAACTCTGTTCCTGTCAGTAGGACAACCCCCCCCCCTCCCCCCTCCCCCCTCTCTCTGTCTTGAAGCCTGACCTTTGGACAGGGAGACTGTGTGCTCAGGGACTCTCTGATTCTCATGTTGTATGTATATTAACAGGTTTGCACTTGACCTTCTGGACTTTACATGATTTTCACCCTAAAAATCCACTGGTTGCCCAGTTCAGACAGATCTGCTGGGAGGGACGCCCTGTTTGCTGATCCCAGACGTGTTCAGGCCGCTGCGCTAAAAGCAACAAATGGAACATTTCTCTGAAAATAGATCGACTTCCTCTTTAGTTTCCACCTGCGTGATGCAGAGAACACTGCAGGGATTATAAATTAACACCAAGTCACAATTTCGGTTAAAAAATAACACAAGGCCCATCATTCATTAACAAGTTCCCCCCAAATACTGTAGATGTGATCAACTCATGTTTCTCAACATTGAATTGTGCAAACTACAAATCTTTCAAACCAGTCACACTATTTCAAAATTTAAATCATAAATTTTTCTGAAATAAAACAAATATGAATTTGAATAATTCTCAAGCTCTGACAAAGTGAAGCTTCTGCATTGTGAGACGTGGCTGCTTCTCTTCGTGACACGAGGTAACGCTGAGCTATCGTTTCACCATTTGCTGATGTGTTATGGGCAAAACAGCTCATTGATTAGCTGGTAGAATAATCATTAGTTGCAGTTGTATCTCATTGGTGTTTCTTCCAGTCCCCTGAGGTTCCTCACAGAGAGGCCTCGTGGACCAGGCACCTGCAGGGTTCCTATGATACAGCTTTTACTGTTAAAACTGCACGTCTGTCTGTGTGGTCCTCTCTCTTTAATATGCATCAACTGAACACAGGTAACCAGATCAATATAAGCTAAGACTGACTCGATTGATATTGAATCATTGCATCATGTGTGTTCTGGATACAAGAACCATGCTGTAACCATGGTTTGAACATTTAAGGATAACTGAGCTCTTCCGACTCTGGTTTCCTTTAAAAGTCCAAACACCGATGACTCTAGAGCGTCTTCTTGAATTAATCCTTCACATCATGTGGTATCGAACATTGTGGCACAAAGCGAACGTCTGATACGATTGCAAATTGATTACTTTTCCCATTTATCTCTATGGTGTTCTGCTCTGAGACCCTGGCGACTGTACATGTCAAATAACACCGAGTTTAATGATTTAGTTTAAAGTAATTTATGCTCTTGTCAAATGGTGATTTAATGTAATTGTAATTTAATGTTTGAGATCAGTATTCTACTTTACATACCTCTGTCAAGGCAGAAGATTGGACCCGAGGTAGTAGGCAGAGAAGATCCTACAGTAGATCTGCATGAGCCAAGAGAAGCTAACGTGTTATTTTAGCTGAAATGAGAAGTGTTAGTTAATCATTATTGGACTTGTGATGGTAACACTGTGATATTTAGCCGAATACTGGCCCCAAAAATTGTTGTGATCTCAAAATGGTGCTATTGATGGTCCTGTCTTACATTGTCGGTCAATGTTTGATGGTGTGTATTGTAGAAAATAGGTGGAGTGACCTTTTCCCCGTTCGACCAACCCAAATCAGTGCTGCCCTGGTTGATGCCTGATGATCAGCTCATCCTCATCCTGTCTCTCTCCTCCCCCCCCCCGGGTTGAGGTCCTGTCAGTCCTGTTTCCTTTTCAAGTGACAAGTCGGCTTCATTTTCCCTCACAAACCATCTTCGCTTGAGTCTGTTCTGTGTTGATGTTTTCACTGAGACATAAAATCTTTACGTGCAGAGCAACAGGCACCAGATCTGCTGAGCGATAATATTTGTGATTCACAGTGGAAGCTTGATACTGTTGCCTCATCAGACCACGTGGGAGCGTTTCACCTGCTCTTGCCCAGTGTTCACAAACTTGTTTTCAGTTTGCCTTTGAAGTTTCTCTCTGTCCCATTAAATATTTAGATTTGGATAAGAAAGACTCAAAATCAAATTACAGGAACAAACTTGATTGTAAGCTTGTAAATAATTAATATTTTTAAAGTTTAAAAAGTGATAGTGGCTTTATCTGGACAAATTTCAACGACCCAACCACCATCATCATATTTTGATGCACCAACACACGTGATATCACCTTTTACCAATGAGGAGAACAAAAGCAAACACAGACGCAGAAATCTCTTGTGTTAAATTCCCAAATTTCTTCTAACTAAGAAGTTCAACTGAGAAAATAAGATACAAATACAAACATGCATCACCATCAATGTGTTGGCTTTGAATTAAAAATACTTCAAGTGTCAACCAAGACTCTACCAAGAAAAATCTGGTTTTCCATCCTTACAGATCAATATGATAACTCAGTATTACTTATTAATTAGACAGAAACTACCTGCAAATTCCTGATGAAGCTGATAATATGAGCAGCACAGTCGTCCTGTTAGAATCCTGATGTGGTTGTAAAAAATAAAAATAAAAACGTATCATTTATCTACTCAGTATTTGATATTAGCTTATGATTTCAGTTTTTCTGCGGGTTATGTTGTGTCGCTGAAGGGCAAGAGAAGGGAACAGGTCAGAACCCACTGTATCGTCACTACGCTGACTGTGTAATTGCTTTATTCACCTGCAACAGTTCAATAACACAGGGTTACACTACAAAACCTCTATTTAATCTATGCAGTTTTATTTTTTTATTATTATTCTTAGGTCGCTGCAGGGTTCAAATGTGATGTCAACCTTAAACCAAAAAAAACATCTTCATCTCTCGCTGTGTAGACGCAGCCTCGTTTGTAGTGTTTCCCTGAATCTGGTTAACTGACGGCTCGTTTTGAAGGAATGAAGGGAGCACAAATCAGTGAAGTCAACCCATGATCACACATCTGTCTGTCTGTCTGTCTGTCTGTCTGTGTGTTTTCCTGCCTGTCCTGCTGATGTCACTGCCCCTCTCTTTCTCTCTCTCTCTCTCTCTCTCGCTCTATCTCCGCTCTTCCTGTCTCTCCCACAGTTAAATTCAGGTCAATATGAGATGATTTAAATTCTATAAACGTTCTCAGAGCATTATCAGGGATCACTGCTGTATATGTTTACACAAACGTTATGTTTCTACCGTCTCTCAAGACCAAGGTGTTGCAATTATAAATCTGTATACACATCCACATATACTGTATGTACTGTATGTGTGTATGTATATGTGTAAAAAGGCAACATAGACCATTTCTAGTGGTTTGTGTTGTTTTGGGTTTCATTGTGCAACATTGATTGAAGAAAAGACAATAACAGTGATAATAAACTAGCTCTAGTAATAATGACTCCAGTCTTTATTCCGGTATTCTGTGTGTGTGTGTGTGTTTGTGTGTGTGTTTGTGTGTGTGTGTGTGTGGTAGAGCAGTATAATTTACAGCCCAGATGTTTGTTTGCTTGCTTCCTGTGGTCCTCTGAGATGCAGCAGATCAATCCGATGCAGCCTCTCGTCTCCCTCCCCACTTTGCCGTCCGTTTCCACTGTTCAGCACATTAACTCGTGGGCTGCTGGCCAGACAAAGAGTATTGAGCGCAAACCCCAGAGCCCCTGGTCGATGAAGGTTGGTGCAGGACTTCTAATCATTGTGAAGCCCAGCGCATGATTGAACTTCAGGACAAAGAAGTCCAATATGGATCGGCCTCCTCTTCCTGCTTCTCTCTGTCTGGATTTCTCTCTCTGTCTCTTTTGGGGAAGGCATCAAACCGCTGCTCTCACTGCTTCAACCGATTTTCAACTATTCAAACTTCAAAACGTTCAGGACATTTCTGCTCACAACCAACTTTCCTCACCCCAGGATATTTCTACTTCTAACTTTTTGATTATATATTCTCAACTCATCCAAAACCTTCCTCTCTTTAAATCTCCTCCTTTCATCTTTTTTGGCTACAAATGAAAAGTTATCAGAAAGATGAAATTAACTGAATTAAAGACGTTAGAATTAAAATCTCTCAGAGCAGTGAAGAATTTCTCGTGTTAGTTTGAAAATTGACTACCTGATCATGACACCATGAGGACATGTGTAAACACTGATTATCTGTCATCAATAGCCAATGGTTTCTGAGCTCAGCTTTTCCCCATTTACTTGTGCAGTTTGCAGTTACCAGCATTTCACCTCCTCCCACATAATCAGGTTTATAACTTGAATTGATGTGGGGGGTTTTTTCTGAGGACTACATTTGGCTGCTTTTATAAATCTGGCTCCATCTCCTGATGCCTACTGCAAGGTGACAGAGAAACATGTCGTCCATCTTTATTTACAGTCTATGGTCATTATGTTTGCTGGACTTTGTTCTAGTTTAAATGTTGTTACTTTCTAAAAAGATTTTTAGACACCAGTTATTATTTGTCTCTCCGTTTGTGTTCTGTGTTTTTGTGTTTGTGTGAGGATGAAAAAAAAATGAATTCCTCTGGGAGTTTTTGAGGATTTATTTTTTTGTTTTGTGCCTCTGAGTTTATTCCCAAATGATTTTGGGATGAGTTTTTCCTTTCCTCACGTCCACTGTAGCAGTAGACCACGTGTGTGTGTGCCTTGGTGTGCGTGTTTGTGTGTGGGCTAACAGTTTGATGTGTAAATTTGTGTATTTGTATGGAATGAGAGGTGTGTGTTGTGTGGACGATTGTTATAGTGGCGGAGGGAAACCGCAAGTGTCTCCATTATTTTTGTTTCTAAAAGAGAGAGAACAGTAGTTTTTTACAAGCAGCTCCCTCTCCCTCACACACACACACACACACACACACACAGCAGTCCAGACTGTGGAAAGCAGTGAAACTCTACCCCCGGGAGGACCACCTCAACTGGGCCCCGGGTCCTCCTGACCCCACAGCATTTAAACTGAACGGAGAAAAGGGACCTCAGTTTCCCAGAGAGAGCCCAGCGGAGGAGAAGGGGGGGGGGTGCAGCTGTCTGCTGGCTTCTCACACCGCACGCCGTTTAGTGGCTCAAAGGGAGCAGCCCAGTAAGAGGGAGGCCAGAGGTCACACCAGCCAACTCTCATACCTGCCTTCCTCTGATGTTCCCCGTGTGCGTTTCTCCCTGTTTTTCGCTCTCTTCTTTTTTAATGTTTCCAGATTTCCAGCCGTAACACACTTCACAGGTGACGTCCCTCTTTACACGCTGCAAATAATCTAAACCGCCCTGTCACCTTCTGTCTCTTTCTTCAACGCCTGCTGTGTGTGTGTTCGTGTGTGTCTGTGTGTGTGTGTGTTACCGCATGAATTCAAAGGATTCTTCGTTTCCTAGTTATGTTTAAAACTCCCATAGGAGTTATAGTTTTTTAAAATTTCAAGATATAATATGTACTGATTCTTCATTCAAATGCCTATAAACGACTGGATCTATGTTGTATATCTTATTGACCTGTGTACTTACACTATCCAAACTGTTTCTAACAATGGTCAAACCAACACAAACAACTTTGGCCCGTTTTTCCAGTGTGGGATCTTGGGAGTTGTTGTCTTCACCACCATTGCAGATGGAAATCTACCTAACACGACTCAGGTGCAAATTATATCCATGGACGAGGTCACGTGTTACAGTTGAATTGAGGTCATTCAGCAAACGGCAATGAATAATCATGATCCATTACGAGTGACTGATAAACCCAGGAGTTAGAGCAGAAACGTGCAAAGCCAGAGGTAACCTTGAATAAATTGGTGGATTTCTTTGGGTTTGAATATACAAAATATTTTAGGTAGGTTTTCATTATGCAGATCTTATCGCACTGATGTTTAAGCGTTCAATTTGGTTTTAATTTATTATTTGATGCTATAAAAACAGGGTGAAACATCATGATTGACAGCCATATTGACAGCTGAGACTGACTTGTGATTGGTTGAGCGTAGATATCATAGATCTAAGAACATGCCACCGCGGATCCATATCCTGAACCACTGTACAGTCTCTGATTCCAAATGCACAAGATAGCGGCGCTGGTATCCAGGATGTTGTGGATTCATTTGTGGATAATGGGAGGAGGTAGAGACACGTTGTTCATATTACAGATTAGACAAGAACCTTGGATTGAAACTATAAAACCCCAGTGAATGAGAAGCAAGATGTCAGATAAAAGCATTAAACTAATGAAGTCACTATTTCACAAGATGTTTTAAAATCCTCAGATAACTTGCAACCGAGCTAAACTCCTGAATGTCAAGTGATGTGGGTGTGTGACCATGAGTGTGTGTGTGGGTGTGACTGCAGGTGAAAAAAGACAATATGATTTCTGCCACTTCTCATCCCCCGTGCCGCTGCCTGTGGCTCCGGTTTAAAATGGAGTGTCATGTGGTGGAGGGTGACTGATGGAGAATGCGAGCATTAACATGCCGAGGCCACAGGAGACGTGGCACTGAAAGCATTAATGGAGTGACTGTTTCTGAGAAAAAGAGGGCTGATGTGATTGCAATGTGTGCCGGGGGAATCGTTGTGCAGGAGGCGAGCACACGGGCTGCAGGTATCACTGCCTTTATAACACATTGGTTTGTATCTGAGAGATAAATCGGGGTGGCCTTTTCAGTGGCAGCGGGTTTCGGGCTCACATGCAGAAATGTGCAGTCATCAACCATGACACCACCCCCCGCCCCCCACCCACCCCCCACCCCCTGTCCCGACCCCTTCTCTCAAGTTTCTCTTCATTTATCAATCAAACCGCACGTGCATGCTCACTCTGGATGTTCGAGCGACTCCTCACCGGTTAACACGTGCAAAGCACCCGAGTGCCCTCAAGGAAGAGAGCAGGGTAGATGCGTGGGGGGAGGGTGCAGTGGCAGAGAGATCCCCAGTGCACACGGCAGCGCGCTGGTGTGTGGAGCAGGACAAAGAAAGGAGGGGCGGGTTGGACAAAGGGAGCGAGGGATGAAGATGTGGGGTGGCTCCGAGGAAGCAGAGAAAAATCAAAGGATGCTGGAGGTGTGGGGCCACATGGCAGCAAAGGTGCAAAGATGTAAAATCAAAAAAAAAGGGAGGGGAAGGTGTCATCTGATGCTTTGAAGTCGAAATTACAAAAATTAATTTTCTCAGGTCTTATCAGTGGCTCAGCCTGCACCGTTTGGAAATATTAAGGAGAAACTTAGTATGTAGATCAAACACATTGGCTGGATTCTCCCCGTCATCATTGTTTAACATTAAAGCACCCGGGATGAAGGGACATTCCCTCTGGAGATGCTGATAAATTGCAGAGTTAAGGGATGTTTGCGAAAGTGGCTGAAAAAAGGCCACAGGAGAGCCATCGAGCCTTCACAGTGATTTCACAGTGGGACACTCAGCAGTTTCTCTAAAGGATTTAAAAGCTATTTATTTGAAGAAAGTAGTTCTTGTTAAAACTGGTCACACTCAGATCTTTGGTTTATCTATAGACTGTGAATAAGGATTGACGACATGTCTCCACTTCCTCCCAGTATACAGAAATGAAGCCAAACCATCACAGATTCGAGCGCATGCATCTTATACAGCAGAGTCTGTGTAGGTGTGATCAGGGGACTGATCTGTGGGGGCGTGGTCTCGAGCTGGCTTAAGTAGTCTCAGCTGTCAATAGCATAAAATACAAAACAAACTTCTCTGAAACTCTTGGACAAACACATGAGTGAGAAGAACAACCTAATAAGAAACCATCTTTGAGAAAAAAAATGTTGACGTGTTCTGGACTTTTTAGTTTGTCCCATCCACCAACATGGAGGAGGCAGGTCTTACCTATATTGCATTAAGCCACCAGGGGGTATTCAAGGAATTTGGCTTCACTTTTGGGAAGTTGGCTTCTCCTCCATCTCTACATGCAGTCCGTGCTACAATTAAAATTGTATTATTTATTAAATATTATATATATATTTTAATTAAATCTGTACTTGGGTTATTTCCCTGTCTGTGTTTTCATTCTTTGCTTTTATTCCTACTTATATAAATGTAATTTACACTAAAAACACTAAGCAGACTTTTGTTGAACTGTTTATTGTGTAAAATGAGAGTAAAGTTGAATCCAATGGAAATAAAATAGAGAAAGGAAAGCTTTCTATCACATCAGATTTCTGGTCAACATACATTTCCTATTTGTTTCTCTTCTCTTCTTCTGCTGGTCTCCAGTGCCGGTTGCCCTGGGCCTGTCCCTCTCCATTACCCCCAGCACTCACCTATCTCTAATCCATACTCAGTGAGGAAACCTCTTGAGGATTGTGGTCTGCAAACAGGGCTTTGTTCCAACCAGAGGATCGAGGCTTTGTTCCAACACTGTCTCTGGCCTTGAGGAAGCATTGTTTCATACCAAATTACATGGAGAGAAAAAAAACATAGTATTCGTTGTCTCTTTGATTGACTCAAACATTTCACGTATTGATTTCTCTGGGTCTAATCACGCTGCTTTGTGCCAAGTTCAGACTCTTGTTTCATTGCCCTGAACACAGCTGAGGGGGAACAGCAAATACAGCAATGTTTTCTGATTCATCAGTGGAGGAAATATGGAGTGAACGCCCCGTGCCCCCACCCCATCCTGTCCCGCGTCTCTCTCTCTTTATCTCTATGTGTTTAATCACACTGAGCCATATGGATGCACGGTGTGTTGTATTAATTAGACCCCAGGGCGTGGCCACAGAGGGGACTGGAGTGACTCCAGCAGTTGCTATGCTGGGAGCAGAAGTGCATCCTGAGCGTAAAGTGGGAGGATTAACAGGAGACGAGCTGAGGATGACTCACACTCAGCCCAATAGTTATTGTTGTGATCTGTGTGATGATGAAGACACCCCCCCCCACCAACACCATTCATTTAACTAAATCTCATTGAGATCAATCTCCAGCGTCTGATGTTTGTCCCCTAAGAGGATTTTATCACATTGATCAGTTTTCCAGAAAAACAACAATAGGTTAAAGGATCACTGCACCAAGTTGAACGTTTTTTTTTGTCTTGAAAATTGATATTTATTGTATGGATTATGAGAATCAACATTCACTTTTACATCCAATAACAACATCCAATAACCACTGTGTTATACGAGCAGGTGCTGCTGTCTCTCTGTTCTCTATAATGAACTTTCTCTCCAGGAAAATGGGAAACTTTCACCTGATGAGGAAAAAAAGCCTTGTTTAGTGTTTGATTAACAGAGTTGTGTTAAAATGTAACATTGTGTTAGTGTGAGGTTTTTTCTGTATAAGTAACCTGTAACACTCAGTTGGACTCAGCAGCAGCACACGTGACTGACGCGTGTTTCGCCGCATAATTTTGTTCATTTGCTATTTTTATATACACGTATGTAAAAGAAGATATATAAGATATAAAAGAACATAAAACTGTACTCTGCTAATTGTATGAATAAGCTCGGCCGCCTGAGCCTTGTAAGGGTTAAGGAGTGCACTCACAGGGGGATAAATCAGGTGTGTGTTGTTGTCAGTATGTGGGTGTGTGTGTGTGTGTGTGTGTGTGTTTGTGTGTGTGTGTGTGTGTGTGTGAAATAGAGAGAAAGAGATGAAGGAAGACAAATCGAAGGAGGAGAAGAGCGGGAGAAAAACAAGGTTCCGTTCAGTAAGAAAAAAAATTAAGATAGAATAAAGAAAGAAAGAAAGAAAGGAAAAGGAAGGAAAGAAATAAAGGAAAGGAAAGAAAGGCACAAAATAAACGAAAGAACGGAAAGAAAAGAAGTAAGAAAGATGGAAAGAAGAAGGAAAAAAAAAGAAAGAAAGAAGAATAGCAGCAGTGTCTTGTCTAAAGAAACTGACCCTTGTGTATTTGCTTCGGCTCTTAACTGTTTTGAATTCCTGAGCCTCACACGTCGGCCCTGCCGGGGGACCACAGTCCTGGGTGGGCATCAGGTCCAGTCGCTGGGCTGGTGAGGTGAACGGAGGGGCCGACGGAGGGAGCATCTGGAGCTAAACGGGTAGCTGGTGGGGGGGAGCTCGGCTTAAGGGGGTTTGTGGAGAATGAGGCAGATTTGGGTTGGTGTTTGTCCAGCTGTCCCCCGGGCAGATGAGGGAGAAGCTATAGAGGATGGAGATGGTTCAGCCGGAGGAGATGGGCGTGACCTGTTATTTCATTTTGTTGTTATTTTATGGAAAGAGGAGACTGATATCAATCCAATGTGTTCCAGCCTTTTTCCGTCTTTTAACCTGAAAGCTGCAGTGCAGGGTTATTTAACTGATGAATTTCTCTTTATCTGATGGATTCACTAGTTGTAACTTGTGTCTGTTTAAAGATTTGTCCATGAATACAGTGGGACTTGTGTCACTGAACCATGTGATCGTCTCATTTCTTTAACAGACCAATCACAAAGCTAAGAGAAAGAATACTGGACTTACATTCATTAGATGACCAGAGGCCCGACTCAGACTGAATGACCATGTGGTTCTGTGATTACTGGATGTGTCAAAAAGCTTCTTTTCATTCATTCTACCAACCTATGAGGTGTTTTCATGTTATCCGACTTTAAACTCATACATTAGTAAGAAGCAACCATTCACACCAGTGGTCAATTCAAAGTCTCTAATTGACCGAAAAAGAAATCTGCATTTCTTTGGTACTCAAAAGAAACCCAGGGGAAGAACATGCAAACTCCACATAAACAAACTGGGATCAAACCAGTAACCTTCTAGTTTTATGGTGACAGTCCTGCCCACTGTACCATCATGCCAATCTCAGGAGGAAGTAACAAGAAGATATTGTATTCCATTGATATCTGACAAAATAGGGACGACCATCAAACTTAATGGTTTGTAACTTACAGTTTAAATTATCTCCAACTTCACTGGTAAAACTATTCAAATGCTTCAGAATCAAGCTGATAATGTCAGTGTTGATAATGCAGTTTTCTTTTTTACTCTTATGCTTCATTAACAGTTTTTCTAATTTTCACCTTGAAGTTCCAGTTTTACGTGCTTATAGACCAAAAATCCAAATCTGTATCAGCAATTTATTTAGCCACTTAAAATGACATTTTATTTTATAAATACAGAGAGACCTGTAGCAGAATATGTTTCTTTACAGCGGGTGTTAGTTGCTTGTCTCTTGGCTTGATACCAGGACGTCACTTCCGCTGCACACATTTTTCTTCTTCCTCCAATCATCTGTGGTCACTTTCCTCTTGTCAAACCTGACCTCCATTATTCTGCTGCCCTCGTGGCCTCTCAGGAGTCCCGGGACAATCTGTTCCCTCTCCATCATCTGCTTGACTAAATCCTGTGAAACAAGCACCCGACCTACAGATCCTTCATCCTGTATTAAACAGTGACACCTCTATTAGATTTGTGAGATTTTTATGGACACCATTAACAACTTTATATTCCAATTTTTCCCTACCAGGTCCATTTATTACCACCTCCTGTTTTTTATCCTCTTGGGTCAAGGTTCAGCCCTGAAATAAACAAAGAGTTTTCCTGTGTACTAGGTCTCTGATTGAAGCTTTGAGCACCAACACATGAATAAGAAGCTGTTGAGCTCGTTTTATTGACAACAGCAACATACTCTATGAAAACCAGAAGTGGCCTGAGGGATCCTCTTTAATCCCGTGGTTGTTCTCCCAGATTGAATCATGTGAAATGATTGCCTTGCTCTCCAGTTGCATCATCACCCTCCAGGATGAAGGATCGTCTGCCTAATGGGAGACGGACCTACTTCTGCGCTGGTACGCAGGGACCCAGTCCCAAGCTCTGTGAGGTTGAGGTGGAGAGAGCGGTGGAGAGAGCGGTGGAGAGAGAGCGATGGAGAGAGCGGTCCCAGGCGGAGGTCACCGTGGTCGCTGGTTGTGTCTTCTCGAGTCAGCGGGCTGTGTTGGAGGTGAGGTGAAGATCAGGGAGGCTGCTGCTGCTGCTGCCCCAACTCCCCCCCACCCCCCCCACCCCCACCCCCCGTTCACCAGCACCACCACCACCACCACCATGTTCTCCTGGTCAATGTCCTTCTCTACCATTGACAGCTCACTCAATAACCATTACTCTCAACTGGACATGAAGTGGGTGGACCCTGCTGGGCCGCTAATTGCACGATCAATAGGTGACCATCAAATGGCAGTGAGCTCACCAGAGGGATCTATTAGTATGAAGACTGTAACACTAACTGGATCACAGCACATAATGATATTAAGAGGGCAGCAAGTACAACAGTAACATGTATTATTATTGATTGATATGCTCTATTCGCTTCGATCACTTTATACAAAATTTTTAATTAAATTTTTCCAATTAAAAAAAAAGTTATTTTTCTGGCTCCGTGTTATTATGAATCCTTGAAGCCGACTGGCCTTTGTCCATCACTTCAGTTACACAGACTCTTTACGATGGCTTTTCCTTTGTTGTCTCAGCTTATAGGCACGGTGCTACTGGTTTGCATGCTGGGTAATGTATGGATGAAGAAACACACACACACACACATACACACACACAAAAACACACACGTGAAAAAACACCCAAATTCTCTTAATGCACAGGAAAGAAAAGCAGTGCCACCTATTGGTCAGACCCCGTCGATGCAGCAATCTTGTGTGTTCATATAGTCCTGGGATGTACAATGAGTGTGATTTAAATACAATAATTACATTATAGCAATAATGAAATGTTATTTGTGTAGAACCTTTCATTAAGAAATGCAGCTCAATGTGCTTTACATATGATATAGATATAAATAAAAACATGTTAATACAAATATAAACATGTTAAAATGTAATTTATATAAGAGAACAGATTTTAAGTAACATAAGAACATATTCAAATTACATTTAAAAGAAAAGGAAATAAAAAAGAAATTCAATTAAAGACAAATTAAAATAAATTAAAAACAGAAGAGTAAAATAATGAAATAAAAATCATTAAAGCGAAGGAGTGCAGGCAAGTGAAAGATCTAGATAAAGGCTGAAGTAAAGAGAAATGTTTACTGTTACTGAACTAGCTTCTCGGATATCGAGAGAAGATATCCGAGAAGCTAGCAATTGTCCGGAAGCCCCGAGATTCAAATTTGTCTCGAAACGGCTTCAATTACTTTCTTAAAATACAAACGGCAGTTACACAGCAACATTATTGACATAGAGTCAAATTTCTGCAACTGAGAGATGTATAACTGAAATGTCTTTATGTTATCAGTTCTTTGGTCTCTACGATGTCCAAAAAAAGATATAGATTTATTATCTTTGTGTCTTTTAGCTGCTACATGTCTTGTAATGATTCTGATTTAGAAGGACACAAATATTGGTTGATTTATGAATATTCATCAATATTTTTACACCTAAAGCAGAGGAAGTGATGTTATTTTCAACTTGAGGGTTAAGTCACCGAGCAACGAACATCGATAAGTCTTTGTGAACTTTATGGTGTATTCCATTTTGATCTGGCATTTTCAACAGGATCATCGCTCAACACAGGCTTGACATATGATCTTTCAGGTTGAGCGTGTTTGTGTGTGTGTGCGTGTGTGCGTGTGTGTGTGCGTGTGCGTGTGCGTGTGTATTGACCCCAGGAGGAAAGGAGCATTCAGGTCATCTGGGTGGTGATTGACTGTTTTAATGAGTTTTGCTGACGAGGATGCGTTTTTTTTTATTATGTCAATACAAACAGATAAATATCTCACTGACTAGATGGACAGCACACACACAAACACACACACACAGACACACAAGTCCTCGTCTTACAACATTCTGTCATAAACGTATGTGTTCCCTAGCCCTAATTCACACCCTAACCCCAAAACCAGGTCTTATCCCTCAAACAGCCAATCAGACCAGTATTTTGGTAGTGTAGTGGTTTTCCAGTTTTTGGACCCCACAGCTCCCCCCACAACGACACACACACAGAAACACACACAGACACACACACACACACACACACACAATCCAATTGCAGCAAACCTCATGGTGCAATCAGTCTTCCAGTGCTGCACGTTGTTGTGTACAGTAGCAATAAGGCCGTTAGAGAGACACACGTGCTTTCTCCTTGCAGTCCATACATCTCTGTCACAACATGTAATACCCCCCCCCCAGTCTCCTCCTCTGCCTGCAGATTGTAGCATTTCACCCGAGCTTTGAGGAGATCAGTTCGGACATCTGTGTCCAGAAGCTCCTACAACCAATCGATATCTGGGGATTTGTCAACAGTCCCCTGAGAAGCAGCTTGATGTCCCCCTGCCCCCATTCTGCATCCACTGGCTTACCCCATACCTGTAGCCTGTGGACTGCAACATAAACCAACCCTGTGTTGTTATCGATCTGGTGCTAATGTGGTTTAGAACAATAGTGGATAATAGTGGCAGCCTGAACATTGGTTCAGCCTGAACATTGGTTCAAGCTGCCACAGCAGTGGGCTCCCTCATGGTGGAAAGGTTAAGGTCTCGGCAACATGAAAAGATTTCAAATTAGTTTCTTACTTCTGATGTAGATTCAGCAACTGATGATGTGAAGTGACGGATATCGACAGAGAAGAAAATGATTCTGTGGACTCTGTTATTTGTCGTTTATTTCCTTATCTTAGCTCTAACTTTCTCCTCCCATATAAATATTTACACGCAAACCAGCTTTACCTAGTCTATTCAAACACATATTATCTTGCACTATAGTAACGTCATGAACTGTTTTGTGCTTTTGTCTAAACGTCTATTCATCCTGACAACAACCTGTCTTGTGTCTTTTTTTTTGCAATAAAAAAGATATGTGATTGTTTTCTGGTTGTTTACTCAACAAGCTTCATCCGTCTCCCCTTTAAACGTATGAAACCACATTACTTCACATTATCTCAGTATTTAAATTCTTTACAGCTTGTTCCTTTTGAAGCAATATGATGTTTACAGTCAAGTGAGAAAACTGAAACCCAACAATACATTATTTACAGCTGCTCAAACTAAAATATATAAGATGTCTTCAGCAATATCTATCACATATGATGGACCCTAATACAATCCCATGAGCCTTTGTCACTGTTGCCATGGAGAAGAATCACGGTGAGCGCAAATTCAAAATGCCAAACTGGTGCAGTTGTCTGAGACCTAGAACATAAACCTAAACCGATTTGTGCGAAATTATGAGACATTAAATTTATTTGGGATCATGATCATTTTTTGTTATGGACTCTTTAAACTGAATTTTCTATTATTGATTTAAAATGCACCCTGAAAGTTGTGTTTAACCTCTTCCTTAAAGTTCCTGTGTATATAGCCTGTGCCTATAAAGTAACAGATATAAATTCATGTATTTCTTGATCTAAAATGTACACAACTTTTAATAGGAGCTCATCAAACAAGCGTGCAAAATGAGAATGACACTCAGTACCCCCTCACACCTCCTCACCCCTCCTCAAAGGTTCTGCAGTCCCTTTAAATAAAATCAAACTGCATAAAATTGCTCCGGCCATTGATATCAGTCCTCTGGTTATTTTAATTTAGCCCCATGTGTTTTTTCTTGAGAATTTGTGTGTCTGTTTTTCAACATATGGAAGACATGCAAATAAATCCTAGGTCCGCCTTTAGTCAGATGCACATTAAAGTTTAATGAGAGGTCTCTTGGCCCATGTCCTATATCCTCCCGGCAAGTTTCATGGAAATCCATTCAATAGTTTCTGCGTAATCCTGCTGACAAACAAAGAGAAGAACCAACGAAAAGGAGTAAACATCCATACCGTCCTTGGCAGAAGTAGAAAACTGAAAAATGGATTGCGGTCAATGTGATGCCACGTTTACCAGAAACCTTTTCCTTAATGCACACGTTCACTTCTTGTCTGTCACACACACCTGCTGGAGACACAATCCTTCAGGACGCCTCCTGGGTTCCTCTGCGGCACCTGAAAAGTCAACCGCTGTGAGAATTTATGCACAAATGCTATTAAGCCTAGAGTGCATTAATGTATTCACTGTATGAGTGTGTGTGTTTGTGTTTACGTGTGTATGTGTGTGTGTGTGTGTGTGTTCGTGATTGAGATATGTGTATTCAAAAAAGGGGGTTGGATTTTAATAATGAGCAGATGAATATGAGTCGAGTTGTGCAAGCAATTGTCCCTCCCCTCACATCACTTGCAATCACAATGACTGTCCTCCACCTTTATTCAATTATCATAACTATCTTCTATGATTTGCATACACACACTCACACGCGCACGCGCACACGCACGCACATCTTGAATAATTCATTATGCATAACACTGGCAGCTCTGTTCACGTGGAGATGGAAAAGCTGGAAAATAGGAATTCAAAGCTTCCTCTGCCGATTCGACTTGTTAATTCTCCGGGTCAAATTATTGCATGTGCTTCTGCAAGAAAGAGCAGAGCTGCATCCATATTAAAATGCCATGAGCACATTTATTTTCCACACAAAATATTGAATGATTAAAAGTCACTTGAGTTCAAATAATGTTGCAGGAGACTGTGCAGGTAATTATTGTTTTCATTTAGCATAATGAGTATTTCCTCTGTCGCTAAAGATGAATTAATTTGTGGAGAACTTTGCGCGTGTGTGTGTGTGTGTGTGTGTGTATGTGTGTGTGTGTGTGTGTGTGTGTCTGTGTGTGCTCCTTCTAAAGTCTAACTCATATTTCTGTGACCTCATCATCTCAGTATTCTGCTCTTGTCCTTCTGTTCCTCCAGCCCTCTCTCACCTTGTCGTCGAATGCAATTGAAGGACAATTTGACAAAAGGACACTTCAGGGTACACTTGCATGTCCCAGTCCCGTGCACTCCTCATGATTGTTGTCCACTGATTTAGATCAAATCGCTGCTCCTCCGGGCTGAGCACAGTGGGATACAGATGACAGTCCTCCAGCCTCCAAGATATAATATGAGGAACATGCTGATGTTTGCCACGCCTGTAGTGCTTTTCACATTTGCATTTCAATAGCCGAGGTGCCACATGTATTTTCAGGGGAGATAACGCCTGTCAAGCACACGGCAGTAACACGGAACGTGGGGGTCTTCCGCCTCTGCTTCTTTACTCGGGGTCTGAATAGAGACACTTAACTGTCAGAGCAGATTCAGCAGCTGGAGCCACATCCTGGGATCCTCTGCCCCCGCTCACTATGTATGAGCATTCATAATTACAAGGCCCTCAATTAGTCATTAATTCTTCAAGGCTGGGCTGAGCTAAGATTTGAAAGCGCTTGAGGGATGAAGTGAGTGTGTGTCTTCGTTATGAGCATCGCCGTCGTCTTTCTGTGATCTCCATGGTCCCCCCCCCCTCCATCCTCACCACCTGTATCACTGACAGAGACGAGCACATGCATCTAATGTCTCATTCTGTTTATACAAAACTAATCTGCTCTAGTTTGTACATTAAGAGGGAAAAGCTAAAAGGTGCCGGGTTGTTGTTCTGTGGTAACGTTTAAATCAAGCTTCCCTTCTGTACCATCTGTTGGTTTTGACAACAAAAAAACTAAATGTTGTCAAAGTGAACACATCCTGTCGTGTTCTTCAAGTCAAATTTGAATTAATTAACATTTAGTCAAGACCGTAATCTTCCCACAGTGCTTGAATTAAAATAAATCATCCATTCATTATCTAGTGGTTAATCTTTAATTGTCATGTAGCCATTAACTCAGCTGACAACCACCACCTGTACACGCTGAGGCTTTCAGGAATTACATGATATTTGAATTTAATTTAGGTGACGTTTCTAAAATAATGACCATTATAATATGATTATTATTTGCTATTTCAAATTAGTATTAGATGAATGTAATTTGTAGGAGACCTATTTTAATTCGAGGTCTTTAAATTCAGAAACTGGGATTTAGTTGTTTTCAAACATTCACGATTAAACACTGATTAAAAAACTAAACGCTTGTGGACCTGTGAACCGGAGGTGAGAAGAAAAGCACACACCATTAAAGGAGTGCAGGGAGGTGTGGCAGTCAGGTTATTATTGTCTCCCCCGAAGGTCTGCTGAAGGTCAGAGCTCGGCTGAGCAACAGATCTGTGCTCTCTCCCTCTCCTCCTCCATCTCTCCATCTCTCCCCTCCCCCAACCCCGGGTAATGTCATTCCATCTCACGCGTCCCCGCTGACGGACTAGCTGTCCCCACCTGACTTCCATCGAATGGCCGGGCAGCTGCCTGCGAACACGACTCTGCTCGATCAATTCACCTCCTGCCCTTCCTCCGAACCACTCAGAGGAGAATCAAAGAAGAGGTGGAGACTCATCAACAGGCCCTGCAAAGAAGATTCTGGTTTATTTTACGAGGTGCTCAGCTCCCCCCCCAAGTGTCATTTATCAAATAAGAGCTTTGGAGAATTTTATTTGACCAGTCAGAATATGAAACACAAATATTGCAGTCCATCTGAATGGTGTGTCGGGGATATTCTTCAGTGTGTGTCTGCTTTAATGGTGCGCCTGGGACCAATTACTCTGTCACTGCCACAGCCCATCATTCACTCATCATTTCTCCGTCACATCAAATTTATTCTTACTCTCAGAGGATCTCTGTAAAAATGGCTTTCAGCGTAAATTTACACCTTCGGTCTTTATAAAGCAAGATTTTCTGAGCCACTGAATAAAACTTTTATTTCTCCCTATTAACTAATCTATGCTGTGGGTGTACGGTGTAAAAAGTCTCCACTCCTCATGGGTTCCTCAAGGCTGGCGAAGGTCACTCCATCAGTCTCTCAGGTAATAAAGAAGGATCTTACAAACTGTGGCCTCTGACGATTGGAAAACCATCACGATCAATTGATCACCACAGGCCAGGGAATAGAACCTTGTCGTGGAATCAATTGGCCTGGACCAGAGAAGGACAGAAATTTACCAAATAAATTTTGGCCTCTGGACTGGTGAGTTGCAAAACCCACGTAAGATCTACTGGAAACAAATTAAAGCAGGCAAAACAAACAGGAAAAGGGCAAACAGATGAATTATGTTATCTGTATCCATAACTGTGTGTGAAGGCAGGTTAGACAGGACACTCATCAGATAATCATGGTACTAGACTACCTGACAAATCCACTCAGCCCGGAGGAATCCTCTCTCTTCTGAGAGGAGGGACCATCTGACAGGCTCTGCTGATGGATGGACAGATGGCCTGAAAAACTGGGCCAGCCAGATTGGAGGACAGAAAGTGTGGAGAAGATAGAAAACAAAAAAGATAAGGCGAGACAAGGGAAAGCATAGAAAAGGAAAGGGAAAGCTTAGAAAAGGAAAGTACTGCAAACGAAAGGGAAAGAAAAGGAAGAGAAAGTACGAAACAAAATGAAAAGCTAATGAAAGCAAAAGAAAGAAAAGAGAAAACTGAGGAAAGAAAACCAAAACAAAGCAAAGCTAAAAAATGAAAGCAAAGGAAACAAAAGGAAAGGAGAGGAAAGTGAAAGGACAGGAAACACTTGCTTATTTTACCTCAGTTCTTATGTTAATGAAGTTTGTATATTACAGCAGAGGTACACAAAGCCAGCAGCACCATTAACCTTGTAAAAGAGAGACTGTATAGATTCTATATACAATCAACAGACTGAATGTATGACTCACTGCAGACAGTCTGAAGCAGCTCTGCACTTTACACAAGTATGAGAAAACAAACTCAAACACACACAACAACTGATGTTCACAGTCACTCTGAACTGATTCTTAACTTCCACCTGTTCAACCTTGTTTTCAGTTCTAGTTTTCAAACAAACAAAAATACACACTTCAATAAAACTGTCTCCTGTTTTAAAGCCCCTACTAGGAACTTTAGAGTTTACTTGATTTTGGCGCCTCTGTGGACAAACGTGGTAGTGTTTCTACCGTCACCTGGTTTGGCCAGCATGGGCAAACGTGAGATAAAGACATATTTGTATGCTGGATGCGTAGCGACGAGGTAATGACTCTTTTTGTTGCTTATTAATTGTTAATCGTTATGTTCTCTGATTGCGAAGCATTTAGGCTTATAGGGTGTAGCGTGACTCACTTCCCCCACTTCTGTTTCCACTCCCTCCGCCAACCTGTGTTCTTTCACTGGTGGGATGGTGATGCCCGTGGTCTCTGGGGTACGTAGGATCTCCAGAATGATTAAAAAAATTAAATTGAACCTCATAGGAGTAAATGAAAACTTAGGCTTTTCAGGCCTGACTGTCGGAAGAGGAAGAGGACTGACGTAAATTGTTTAGAAAAATAAAAATTTCTCCCTGATTGTGTCATTTGCGGCTGTCGGTCATAAAGAAGCAGCAATATTAAGATGAGACGGTTTCATAACCAGTCACAAACCCCCTGTAGGGGCTTTAATATGCATCAAATCAAGTCATTGGTAGAGAATATATATATATATATATATATATATATTGGTTTTGATACATTATTTAGTGGAAATTAAAATACTGATTGTAAAAATAGTATTGGCAATTTTAATAATGTATGTTCAATAAGAATTGTATACATTAATTTACAACAAGAATAAGAGTGCTCAGACACTTTACATAAAATCAATTAAAAAAAATTACATAAGAGCAAATAACTATAGCTATAAAATATTCATCAGAATTACATTGTATCCGAATTTAAAACTTTGAGCTAATTCTAAGTACAGTTATTAAACCAGCACCAGATCAGATTAGCTTGTGACTGGGCCACAAATATACAACTGAGACATTTGAGTGTTAAGAATAAAGATGACTTTAAAGCTGATTCTGAGAAGGGAGTGGTTTCATTCCTGGAGTAATAGAGCTGGAGCATTCCAGGTATTAAAGGAAATAAAGTGCACTACAGTATAACCTGGTTGAGATGAACGTATGAACCGGATGCTGCAGAATCAGTTTGACATTTACACACATCAGCCGCCACATTAAAACCTAATGTTGAGTCGGATCTGTGTAAAGTCCTCCAGGCATTTTTCTTTTGTTTGTACAAGCCAATCAAAATGCAGTCAACCGGGGAAAAAAAATGTAATAAAGTGCGAACCACTGCAACGGCAAAAATGTGAGTAAGCTCAAACGTCTGCCATCCCGGGAGTATATAACCGTAATCTATGCATAATTAATAACCCACTGAAACATTAATGCAGCATTTGCTTTTGTTTGTCTTTATACAAACTGCTGCCTCGCTCATGTCAGGCAGCTTTTGACTTCTGCTGAACGCCATTTGATCATAAAGATAAACATGGTGGGGGGGGGGATGTGCTTCTGTTAGACCTCAGAGGGGAGAAAAGAACGTGGGGATGAAGGAGCCTCTGTGGTGGAGATAAAACGAGGAGAGAATGGAGGTCAGAGGGGGGAGAGTAAGGGAAAATTAGAGGCTGTGGTTGGCTGAGGCCAACAACAGCTTTGAAAGTAATCTCCAGGATAATAAACTCCGGCTCCATCCAGAGGTGGATCAATGCAGCGCTGGACAGAAGAGAGACATTTTCCTTCTTCATCTGCTGGAGATGGAGCCACTCGCGACCTAACCTTGTCCATTATCTAGACTAGCGTAGGGCAAGTACAGTCCAAAGGCTTCAATCTCTGTCTCTATGATTTTCCTGCCAGTCTGTACTTCATCCTCTCTTTCTGCAGAGTGCTGCCGCTTTCTGCTGCACAGCAAAGACAGATGGAAAGAGTATAAATGGGGGTCACCCGCTCCCTTGTGAGAGTTCATTACCTTACACACTGGAGGAGGAAGAGCCGTGGAGCCGTGTTCGGTGGGGATCCCATCCACAGAGGGGAATGTGGCTCTAAAGAGGGGCAGGAGGGATGCTGGTCCAAAGAAATGCAGGTCAAGAGTGTCAGACACAAAAGACAACACAGCATTCAGAGCCGGCAGACACCTCCACAATGCCAGAGGGGAAAGAGAAGTGTACTTTATTGTCGCAGCAACTGTTCCAATGTTATGGAAATGTACGTTTAAAAAAGGTGAATTGTGGGCTTTGTGTCCCCGGTGGTGGAGCTTTGTTGTCCTCGCTGACACGCACTTAAACTAAGCAGGAGCGAAGTTGATCTCTCCTTGTGTGTGTGCGTGCGCGTTGAGTGTTACAGCAAGCGAATCTACTCGGAGATTGTGTGCGCTGAATGTGTACAGAGCACTGTTTGTCCCCTATCGGTATGCTGCCAATTGTCAGGCTGGAAGCTGCTCTTTCAAACCAGCAACAAAAGGCTCTTTCCCCCAAATGCTCCCTCTCCGCAGATCCACCGCTTTCCCTCTTGAATGAGGCGAAGCCAGTGGTGCAAAGACAAAAATGTGAATAAACGGGGAACACAAAAACAGGATTTATCAACTCATGTAAGCAGAACTATCTCAAGAGGTGTGAAGAAAGAGTGAGATCCAGAGAGAGGTGTTGGAGGGGTGGAGGGGGTTGGGGGGAGTTCGGAAAGAAAGAGAGCCACTGTAAGTAGCGAGAGGAAACGTTCCCATAGGCGCTGTCGTTATTTCTTCCCACCTGGACTGTTATTCTGGTTTGGAAAGGAGTTCTGGCTGCGTCCCGTGTGGTCACTGCTACAGTGTGACCCGGTCCAGATGGTCTCCTCTCTCTCTCTCCTCTGTGAGCGCTGCAGGGAGTGTGACAGACGGCCAGCGTAGTGTAACGGCCCACAGGAAGGATAGAAAGACTGACAGACAGGAGGGGATACAAACCAGCGAGGAGAATCAGCCATTTATAGACATTTACAGAAGAATTGAATGAGTGACAAAAACTAGGATTACAGCCGTGTAGTTGTTTGCCTCAACCAACCAGTGCAGTTTTAGTCTAAATGCATTTTTCTCAGACTCAATGGTCACGTGTGCCTTTGACTTTTAACCATTTAAATCTATTCAGTGAAAGTTTAACTTCAAGTGGCAACTGGTAAAAATTTGAGCACATTCCCTGATAGCAGACTTCAGATATCATGTTCACAACATCACTATGAAGTCACCATGACTTTGACCTTCGACTTTTAATCACCCAAATCCAAACAGATAATCTGTGAGTCTCAGTGAACATTTGTGGTAAATTTGAAAGGATTCTCTTGGGTCGTTCCCAATATAATGTATTCAGAAGGAAAGACCTGCAAGTGACCTTGACCACCAAATTCAAACAAGTCACACTTAAGTCTAAGGGAATGCTTGTACCACATGTGATGAAATATCCAATGGGTAATCTTGATATATCACGTTCACAAGAACATGAGTGTTGGTGCTAATACTGCTTTTCTTTTTTCTTTTTCGGGTATTACTATATCACAATACATTTTAATGATGGGTTACGTTCCACATCAAGTATTAAATAGATAGGGTTGTGTAGTCTCGATAGATTTGGACGTTGGAGATGTCATGGTTTTCACCATAAAACTAAGATTTCACTAATTGAATATCACCAACAATAATCTTAAGATTTTGCATAAGAAAACTACCTCCTGCATCGTGCAGCTTGAACAAGAACAACAAGAAGCATGCCACATAGAAACGACTTAAGGTATTTACATAAATAACACATTTTAGTGTTCATTCACCAACAAGGCTACCATATTGTTTAAATAAGTCTAAATAATATGATCACATTGACCTTGACCTTTGACCTTCAACCACCAAAATCAAATCATTTAATTTGTGAGACCAACTTAATGTTTCTACCACATTATAAGAAATTCCCTCAAGGCATTCTTCAGATATTATGTTCACAAGACAAACGGATGGACGGGCAAAAACAAATGCCTCAGGTCTGAGTGAATGAAAATAATTTCATAAATGTTTCTTTAGAACAGTAAGATTTTAACTTTAGCTGAATTGATGCTGACACTGGTGCTCTCTGCTGCACAACTAAACGCTTCCTCTTCAGGTGATTCCGTGTAGTCTGGTTGATTAAGCATTAAGGTGTCATTTATACATGTACTGAAGAAATATATGTGTTCATGATCGTTGGTATGTTAAAATATTCAAGCCCTCTTTCATTCCCATCGTTCCTGTCTCTCTCTCTCCATTTTTCTCTCTCCATTTACTACGGCTAATGAAGCACAAAATCCACCTTGCTGGAGAAAGACAACAGTGTCACGCTGAGCTTGGTTGACAAAGTGATCATCAGAGAAATGCAGCAATAACAGCAAAGAATGAACATGTTGTGGTTGGAAGATCTAAAACAAAATAAGAGAAAAAACAGGGATATATTCTAAAGCATTGGCAAATAAATGAAGATCTTTTAAAGATGATGTCATGGGACATCATCTTTAAAAGCAAACTATATTGCATTCTGAAAATGCAGGGAAAACAACAACAAGTGTGGTTGACCTAAAAAAATAATCTTCCCTGCGACATTTCTGTGGATTTTCCCTTTAATTTCTCTCCAGCTCAACAGTTTTAAAACCGGAGCTCCTGATCTACTGTAGCTCTGTCCCCGCTGTTTGATAGAAGGCCACCCACATCTCATCAGGCCTGAAATGATCAAACTGACACAGAGAGCTTCATCATTACAGCCTCTGACCGACTGCCTGTGTGCCAGCTGCTCCCCTCTTCACACTCCCCACAGCTCCGCCCGTGCACCCTTATAGTCTATCTAACCCCTGAACATCTCGGCCCTCCTGCAGGCCAGCCCCTGCCCTACGATTCCCCGGCTCATCCATTATCATGACAGACAAGCGCCACACTTCACTGCACAGCGGGTAACAAGCTCCAAACCACATATGGGAACTCCTCCGTCGCTCAGACACCTCTGTTCCCTGCTGTCACCTGCACCAGCCCCGCCTCATCACAGATATACTTCCTGTTTTAAATATATCTCATATATACTGAATATTGACTCTGCATTCAGAAGCGTCCTCTTCAGTTATCCGAGTCTTCTCTCAACTGAAATATCTCTAGCTTAAACTGAGGATTTATAGATAACCCTTGTTCTTTCTATCCAAAACAGTAATTTGTAATACAATCACTAAAGCTTTAGATGTTAATATTATCTGTAATAGTGATAAATCATGTTCATAAAAAGGCATTTCACAGGGCTCTATACTTGGCCCACTTTGTTTCACCTTACATATAAAGATAAGTATTAATTTTCAACGGTGTAAATGATAAAGTAATAATGTACATAAAGACACCATCACAGGTCATTTTAGAGAGCTTGGACCAATGCTTTATTTTGTCTGTAAATTCGTGGTTTTGGTTAACTTGCCTCTGTAGTAGTGAACTGTCAAACACTCCCTGCTCATCAGTATTTCTTTTTTATGGATTTTCTGTTTCTATTTATAGATTTTAATTGTCCCAACTAGAGCCTTTAAAACACACATGGGGATCGCAAACTATCTGAAGCTATAACTGCTTCATGGTATCTGTCCTTGTTGTATACCTAACCGATATTAAAATCAAATGAATGGAAATATACATGTCCTATCAGCATTGTCTACAGGTTGTTTTAAAATTCATGTATCTGAAATAAATCTCCTCTTCTCTGCCCAGGAATGTGTGCACAATGTATAGTTATCTGCTAGGGTCCAGTGAAATGACTGTACATACATTAGCATGTGATTTAAAAACACTCTGTCCTCCTGCTTCTCCCTGCTCCTGCCTCTGTGCTGAGAGGATGTCATACATTCCGGCTAAAGCAGAAGACAATGAGGAAAAACAAATCTGCCACATAAGCTGTAATTGGGTAATAAGGTAAAGCAAGATGAGACGTTTAGTGTCCCTGCTGGGAGGAGAATGGCCCATTACACAGTGATTTTCTCGAGAATGATTATTACATATGGTATGTAAAGGCACTATGCTGTAGTGACCAGTTAATTACATCCATTACTCAGGGACTGGGTGGCAAGTTCACACTGGGAGAAACACACACACACACACACACACACACATGTAGAGGAACAGAACATTCTATCACGTTCCGTTGTGCACATACAGGAGCAGTGTGTTTGTACCTGGAAGTGATTGATCAGTCATTTCTCAGAGCTGCGCACACAGATTTTTAAAGCCACAGTAGGAAAGAAAGCTGACAGATTGAAACCTTTTGGTTGAATGTTTGAAGAATAAAAAAAAGGCATTTCTCTTCACGATAACATTTCTGCTCAAAGGTGCAGTTGTGACCTTTAAAGTCATCTCCACGAACCTTTAGAAGCCTCCGTGATTCCATGGGAACCTGCTCCCTGAACAGAGCCGCTGTCTGGCTGAGGGCATTTATTTACCCAGACCTTATGTTTTCACTAAAGCTCCACATCAGTTCTGCTGGGACTGAAATTATTATTTTTTGTTTGTCTTGGTGAACAGATCTCATATGTATTCTCATTACTCATTTAGTAGATGTTGCTGTGATGGTGTCAGTGAAAATCCGCCGCCGAATAGTGACACCTAATGGAGGAGAGTGGAGAATGGAGGAGTCTGACATTCCTGTTGTGAACTATCTGAATATCACATCTGGGTTTATCAGGAACTAAAATCTTTTCTTATGAGAAGCTGCTCAGACTCAAAAGATTTGATGCAGATACTGATCTCCCACTTTCTAGATAATCTTTAAGCATGAAAAGAAAAGACTGTGTTAAAGCTCAAAATGTTGTTGCCTGTCGATATTCTGAGAAACATGTTACTGTTTGTGAGAAAACACTTCATACACCTTCTAAAACATCCACCAGACTTCTAAATGAATAATGAAATCAACGGATGTTCCTTTGTCTACTGTATACAAAATCCGAAACATCTTGTGACCCACTGTCTGTTTTGTCCATTTCATAAATAACAGTGAATCGGTTTCACAGATGATTCGCTAAATTTAAATCATCACTTTAAATAAAGTTGTTGTAGTAAAGAAGCGCAAGATTCAGATTTAAACGTCAAAATGACATCACTTCCTCAGGTCACTTTCTCAGTCACCTTAAAATGATTATTTATTATATTTTAATTATTTTAAATAATAATACAAAACTAAATAATAATAGTAAAAATCCTTACATTTTCAATAGGGCCTCCCACCGTTCAGTGCTCGGGCCCTAATTAGAATAGTTTGACTCTTTCGTGATCAATATTTCATGAGCTTCTTTACATGTGAAGATCAAATGAAGACCACCACTAGAGAGCAGCAGCGTCACTTGTGACCTCAGACAAAACGTCACAACTTAAACAAGACGTGGATGGATTGAATCAGTGAAGTGGTTTTTAAAAACCTGTTATTTCACTTACAGAGTTTGTGCTGTAAAATACAACCTGCAGACAGAAAAGAAAAAAGTAGCAAGAAAAATAATAATTCAATGAAATGATTTCTGACACCTGGACAAAGAAACACAGTGAGACTCAAAGTGTGACCTGTGTCTAATTACTAATCTTTAATCAATCTTAATCATTAAGTATCTGAGGCCATGTTTGGTCAAACTATGTGAGCGTGTGTGTTTTGGGAGCCTTCAGATTTGATGGCTTTCCCAGCCACAGCGTTTCCTGCTCGCAGACTGTAAACGGCCACAAAGGAAATATTTTAGTGTTTGGCTGAGCACAGGATGAATTATGGGACGTTCATATTTGAAGCAACGAGACATGGATGAAATCATTTCTGATACAACGGCACATCTGACAAGGTTCAATCCTCATTACACTCTGACAATTACCCAAATATCCGCTGCACAGAGTAAACTTTTCAAGGCTGTAAGTTAAATATTCTGCATAATTAACTGTTGGAAAATGTTATTGTTCCAAGAGGAGTAATTGCTAAATAAATGAAGAACAGAAAGGGCAAAATGAAGGATGACCACATGGTTTTGTACATAGACGGTTATTGAGCGAAACTTAGACAGTAGGCTTGTGTCAGGGTTTTTGTGAACTTTCTCCTACATTCAAAAACACCACATTATGACTGATATTAACTTTTAAACCTTTCTCAAACACATGTAGACAGCAGTCCAAATATAATACTACAATATAAACTTGAGATGAAAGATTATTTTCCTTTCCAAGTCAGTTTTTCTCATGTCTCCTTTGCTTCCTTCTCTCCACAGACATGGCATAAAACGATTAAACCGTCTCAGATTCCCAGTAGATCGGCTTTTGTTAGAGCGTTTTCTGAATTCAAAAAGCACACGCTCTCTCCATCCAGTAGCCAAGGCTGTTGCTCTGATTGCTGACAGATGTTGGGCCGAAGTAAGGACACAGCGATCGACTTTATCTCTGCAGCCTGACGTTGAAGATGTTGAAGATTGGCCCCATGTTCCAGTATGTGACACGTTCACGTAGGCTCATGTAGATCAACATGCCAATATTATGGCTTAACATTTTCCCAAAAGACCCTAATCCGAAGCAGGTTGGAAACTGTGATTACGAGCAGAGAATTGTTTACGGCAACTGTTTCAATCAGAGCAAAATATGTCCCGACTCTCAGATGAAAGCCGAGCACCAGAGGTAACTTTACCAGCTGCAAAAGACCTCCGGCTACTTTTTTGGGGGAAATGTTTTTGTTGTGAGAATGAATAATAACGAGGGTCCGGTGGGGGATATCAGATTCCCACTGTGATTGGTTTGATGAGGAGTGAGTTTGATGAAGGGACTGAAGGAGCTCCCAGGCAGTGATGTCATGGGCTTCAGAAAAACATCGAGCGAAGGTGTTTGCACAATCTCTATGAAGTTAGTCAGTGTTTTGTTTCAACAACAGATTAACCCAGCATGAATATCACATATTTTTTTGATTGTTGATTAACCTTTTAATAAGTAATCACCTTGGTAATTTAGTAGATGATGAATGCTGTGTTTTTGCTTTTAAACAGTGGAAATGTTTTTTGTTTGTTGTTGTTGCTGTCTTAGTAGTGTCGATATTGTATCAATATTAACTGTGTGTGTCGAGAGGTGTGTAACTGTATCTGTGCATGGTCAGATTTGTACATTTGTAAAAGAATGTGCAAATGCGTAGTGAGATTTAGTACAAGGATCTTCGAAGGTGCATCTAGAGTGTGTGTGTGCGTAATAAGATTTGTAAAAGTAGAATCTGCAAATGTAAACATGGATCTGTTCGTGTGTAGATGAATCTTTAAATGTTTACATAGATTTTTATTGGCTGAAAATGCCAAGTTTTACTCAAAGAGCTGGAAATACAGACGAGTCCTCAACTAGAGACAAGCCTCACAATTGGTCGGCCTATCAATTGTGATTATTTTTGCTAAACTTCTGCTGTGGGTAAAAAATTTATTTGGGGACATATATATATATTCAATTCCAGTAGGATTTCATAGGAAAACTCTGAAGCTCCACCTCAGGGTGTTTACCTACACAGCCCTGGGCTTTCTCAGATGATCTTGGCTGGAACACGACCACTGTTTTTACAATGTGCAACAGTTTTTCTCATTACGCAACAATAAAACCCCGTCCAGACTTAGAATTGTTCTCTGGTATCACGATGATCAACCCTGTGACTTCTGACTGCTTCCCTCTCACTGATGCATCGATATCACAACCTCACACGTAGCTGACGTGTTTTGAGCACCCACTGTTTGTCTTATTATAAGTGTGTGTGTTGGTTTGTACTGGGTCTTTCTTTGTGGAGTTTGCATGTTCTCCATGTGTCTCCGGGTATCCTCACCACAGTCTAAAGGCATGTGGTGGGTAGTGGACTAGTTAGGTTAATAGACCGTAGGAGTGAGTGTGTCTGGCTGTTTGTGTTTTGGCCCTGTTGTACGCTGGCAAACTGCTCAGCGTGCACCACCCTGCCCAGTAAGTTGGGACTGGCCCCAGTTCCCCAGAAGGCGTGAAGTGGAATATATAATGGATGGAGACAAACAAAACATTCTCTTATGTGAGGTAATGTTTTCAGGATCACACATGTGTAATTCCATCATTTTGCGAGTGGCAGGAACTGCTCTCATCTGTGGCTGATGTAATTTATTTTTTCTGTAAACAAGACAAACATTAGATCTCACTGTCACTGGAACATGTGTTGTTTTCCCTCCAAGAGATGCAGCACTGAAAGAGGAGAGGAGGTCTGAATCCCTGTTTACAGACCAGAGAAGAGATGTTCATTACAACACCAGGAAAGTCAGACCCTGAAAGAGACTTGGAGCTGAACACAATATTCATGCACAGTTTTGAGAGGATGGTTTTTAATGTGCTTTCTCTCAGCGTTCACAGGCAGCATCATCCCATCTTTCTTGTCTGGATGTGAACAGAACTTTCAGCCTGAGTGAGTCATGTGATCGGGGGAATAGCTCCTTGTGCAACACATCTCTCTCCGTTCTCCTGTTCAGCTGCAGATGAATGAAGTCAGATTTAAAAAACCACTTGTATCCTCATAAAAACGTGTGTGCATTTCTGCCAGCTGCCAAGTTTCCTGTTCTTTACGTATCCAGGGACCCAAAGCATGAATCAATGATTATCTTCACACAGATATTCTACTTCATGTTCTGCAGTTCTTTCTCTTTCCCTTTTTATTCCTATTCCGTACCATGTTATTCATTTTAAATGTTTGCCTCCGTTAAGAGAATGAACCCAGTGTCTTCCTACGTTTATCTTCATTCATATTATTTACATTTTACAGATTGTTTTAGTTTAATCCACTTTGTGTCCAAGTGAGTACAGTAAAAACTGTACGTGTAATCACGTGATACTCTCTTCATCATTTGATCACATTGATCACATCAGATTGGATCAGACTGATGATGACAGAATGACTTGAAGCTGATTGGCTCTTCTGTTTCCTGAACGCACGTGATGTACATGTGCTTTAAATAAAAGGTTTATCTTTGTTCCTTCTTGAGCTCAAACATCACAGAAACATTACACAACAAAAACAGAACAGAAGTCTGGAGCAAGCAGCGATAACATCAGTTACTTGTTGAGCAATGAGGTGAAACGTGGGATTTTAAAAACTTTTCAACAGATCAGTTTCCACCTCATGAATTAAAAAAAAGGTAAAGATGTTTTTCTGTGTTTACACTCATTTGATTTGCATGCATAAATCTGACATGTCCTATTGAACTTGCGTAAATTTAGCTTTAGGACCGGGGTCTCTGGAGGTCTCCAAACACAGTCCAGGAAGAAAATGGACGACCCTGTTGAGCACATATCATCTGTCTTCCTGGTCAACCGCACATGGTTCCAATCTAGCCCTTAATTCTGCACGTCTTCATGCTTTACAGAGCCGGAGTCGGCCAGAAAACATGAAGGAGGTGCCGTAACCTTTACATGTGCTCTCCATATTGTGTCAGCAGAAAAACACATGTCCTCCCCCCCTGCTTGTTCCAGGTTAACAGATCTTTACAGTCGTGTAAGAGGAAATAGGTTTGTACTGTGGTCATGTGTGGTATACGGATAATGGCTTGCAGCATGAAGAGAATAGCCTTTTTCCTACTTTTGCCACTTTTCCCTTTTGTTCAAGTGAAAACGCTGCCATGAGAGAGTCATTAGTGGGGTCACAAGAGTTCAATAGAGCCATTGAGCATAGACCTCACAAACATCCAGAAAATTTGTGTTTTATAACTATAACTCTATTCTAACTCAAAGAGACAGGACTCTGACAGCAGCACTAACAAATAGACTGTATACATTTATCCATACACACTTTCATACAACACTTCATTATAAAGATGGGATTCATTATCTTGCGCAAGGGCACTTCAGATGCAGGCTGGAGGAGCTGGGGATTTAACCGCTGACCCTCTCTACCTCCTGAGCTGCAGCCACTCAATGCCACCAGTACATTATTCTACTCTCCTCTCACTTTGAGGAGAAGGTCATTTGGTTTACATCCGACCACAATGCCAAGGATATAATGATAAATCTATACAGATAACATAACATATATCAATATATGAAATAAATAAACTCTGACCAGTGAAGTCTTTTTTGCTGAAATTAAACCTAAAATAAGAATCTGTCAGTAGGTCACCAAAATAACATGCAGCCTCTTAAATGATATGAAATGAAGATGAATCATTACATTTAGAATCCCAGACACAACACGATCCCCATGTTTTCCATTTAATCTCCAATAACATTTTCTCCATTGAGACACGGACACAACTGATTTTGCTTTAGTGGATTCAGACCATGAGTGATGTCGCCCAACCTCATAACAATAAGATGCTGTAATAATAACAGACTGTGTTCTCCGCAGTAAGTGCTACTTTGATCCAGACCAAGCCCAGTTTGTAGAACATATAAATATAACTAATAAAACAAGGATTAAAGGAAGACACATCATTTACTGTTGCCAAGAGGAAATGTATAATAAGGTAAAAGCTTTTTTGAGTTGAAAGGGTTTATTACTTCAATTACAAAGAATGCAGCTCTCTACTGGTTTCAGTTATATGTAAGGTAAAACAACAAACATGCACTGGTCCCTGCTCCTCCAAAGTGAGGATGTATATGTATCTAAGCCAATGAGGTTATGTTTTCATCTGCGTTTGTTTGTTTGTTCGAAGGATTAAACAATAACCAGTCAATATATTTACATCTAATTATGTGGAGGGGTGTGACCCAAGGAAGAACCCATTACATTTTGGAAAATAATTCATGGGTCTTGATGGAAACGATCAGGTTATTGGTTTCACTGGTATTTTTGCAACCGGTTCCTAATTCTTCTTGAAGCATCTTGAAGTGTTTCTCCACGACAGACCAGGACAGAGAGGAGGCAGAGGTTAGACAGGGAGCAGTGGTGGTGGTGGTGGGTGGGGGGGTGTGGGGGGGGGGTCCCTGTTAATGACTCTACCAGTGAAACTATGCAGAACCTCTGCTACTGTCATTAGGGGCCCGGCATCGACACAGAGGGAGAGAGCCCACTTCACTTCCTCTACGTCCTCACAGAGAAAGAGTGGCTCCGATTCGAGGAAATTGTCATGATTTTGAAAAGTCAACACATTTGACTTTTTGGGGAAGGACGTCGTCTCCCACTGAACAAGAATCACGGCTCTGATCAAAACCTCATCAGTAGATTTTCTCATTGAGGATGAAATTGGTTTGGACAGAGAGCTTCATTAAAACCACCTCCAGAGCTGCTCTGGTCATTAAGATCAGACTGAGATAACTGAGACAGCCTCATTCAATACAGCACGTTGTCACTGTCCGGTTTAAACCTGTTGGATCCAGTTCAGTTGAACACTAGTACTGTTGGTCTTGGGTTGAATGCAGTGGTGGAAGAATTATTCAGATGATTTACTAGAGTAAATGAAGTAATACAACAGTGTAGAGTAACTGCATTACATAACTATATTTATATTGAACTTCAAAGTAGAAGACAATGAAAACAAGAAGTAAGAAATTAGATTTAATTACAGTGCATTAGTAAATGTACTTTGTGTGATAATAAGAGTTTTTTATACAGTTTAACATATTGAGTTAGTCTATAAAACATATGCTGTAGCTGATATAAACAGAAAACTAACATTGTTTGCATAAAACATTTGAACAATTAATGTAAACCAGTGTCTGGCAGAGAAATAAACTAAAACCATCAAACCTTTGTTTGTGCTGTGGAGATGAACTTTGTCTGAACTGTGATCTTTGTAGTCAACATGAGCTGTGAGGTGTTGTTTCAGATCTGGTGCTCGCAACACAACATATATGTGTCCGTATTCACATGTATGGAAACTCCTGTCAGCTACATATTGCAAATAGGTTTAATGTACAGTACAGTTGACTTAAAGGATACACTACATTGTAAAACACATTTCATGACTCTGGATCAATGTGCTTTTTGAAATATAAGCAACATTTTTGTTTGTAGACATGAGTAGAGTGTTTGTTTGTTTGTTAGCAGGATTAAACAAAACCATTGGATGTTGTTGCTGATACCGGAATTTCATTCTTTTGTGTGTTGTAACATTTCCCAACATTTTCACATTTTTCACATGGAAAAATGTCTTGATCTTGATAATAAAAAATAAACATATGCAGGGGACTGATGTTAATGTGTGTGGGGCTCAGATCTTCAAAAAAATCTGGATTTAGTGGATTTAAATGTGGTTTCTTCAGGGGACTGTTGGGCCTGGTGGAGGTATGGGCTCTACTGAGTGATGTTCTAGTTTTTAATGGCTTTATATCAATGTGGTAAAAGCAAGAAACTATAGGTGTTGGATAAATTTCTTCAGATGTTAGAAAATACTCTATTGGGGTAGAAAGTAGCAAAAAATGGAAATAGTCAAGTACCTAAAAACTGCAGTTTCTCACCGGCCTTGAATAAGAGCACATCCATCACTATAAAATAAATCTGCAGCCGAGTGATTAAGGACTAAAATGAAACACATAATTAAACTAAACATAAAAAACTAAGTAATGAAACAACTTTCTGATTGTCACATAAAATCAGTCATTTATTTTGTGTTGGTGACAGATGTTGCCAGAAGTTGAATGACTGCCAGCCTGATGACAGAACACCTCCTGTGTGACAGTAAATCATACAGAAAAGAGGAAACTAATTAAAATCGTCCGTTCCATAAAAAGTCCAGCTTGACGGAGCTGCACAGATTTTGCCCAACATGATTTATCTGTGTGGAATCCAGTAACAGGCTGTTGTTTGGCAGAACATACAACTGTGTCTTCTCCTGTTGCCAAGAGACCAAACTTTGTGTATTTGTGTTTGTGTGTGTCCAACCTCGCCTCATCCTCGCTTCTTTCATATCCTTCCTTCTCTCACTTTCCCACATCATTACCCGCAACCGCTGTCGTCCCTTTTTTTTAACAAAGTAATTTGACGACCTGGAACGTGTCATAAAGTTGTCCTCACTGAACGTCTTGTAAAAGTTGGAAAAAGACATCATTACAGAAAGCTACTTACAGAGCCTGACAGCAGGAGTCCATGTACTGTATACAGGCTAGTGGGGAAATCATTATCTTTTGGGTAAATGTTAGATATATTTAAGCCATTTAAGCTTTTCTCCTAAGATCATATATGATAAGATAAGATGAGATAAAATAAGATAAACGTTATTAATCGCGAAGTAAACTCTTGACGGTGCCTAATTGAAATAATAACAGAAGTAAAATAACACCAGACAGTAAACTAATACTAAATTTAAGTGTCAATAGAAGGTATAACAATGATAACAGGAGTAAGTAATATGGAAGAAGTATTACACATGACATTGAAAATAATATGATGCTACACGTACTAATATTGCATATGAATAGCTTTTAATTTTTACAAAGAATTCACTTGGATAGAGCATAAGTCAATTTGACTGAGGATGTTAAAAGCCGCTGTTAGTTTAGTTTGAGCCGAGACGTCTGAACCAAAGTCTCTGAAACTCAAATTAAATCATTTATAGTCTCATGTCTGACAGACCAACATGCAGTATTGTTTTTGGTTCTTCTTTCTCCTGGTTATCCGTTTCCTCACCTCTGCTGAGCAAAAAAAAACAATAATTGGTGGGAGACAAACATGAAGGGAGGTTGTTGGACGTGACCGACTCGTATTCTGACCCTGTTCCTGCTCAGGTTGCTTCCTCCCAGTCATCGGGAGCATCTACCCATTACGAGGACAATTTAAGGTGTGCAGCCACAGATTGACCTCGATTCAAAGCTGAGTTTCCCGCTGACACAAAGTAATTTGTCCTCTCACCTCGTCTGAGACCTTAAAGACGTCTGGAAGGACGGAGGTGCAGCAGCAGGTTATAATCCTCCCTCCCGGGTGTTCTTTGCCTTGTAATTGACACGATGAGGTCAACTGCTGAAAGTTGTGTGGAAAAATACAGATACTGAGGATTACAGGATCTCTAACAGACATGACCAGCACACATCCTGAGAATCTGCCAGACGTCTTCAGATTCTTTCTCTTCGCACCAAATTCCCACACACATAGATATTAGAAACCTGTGTGCAGGGTTCTTTCTATCAGGATCCATGAGTTGTTCCTGAACTAAGCAAATTTTGAAAAGTTTAAATCTTGCATTGTTAAATGATGTAGAGCTAAATTCGTGCATCTGGCACCTGATTTGGATCAGACGGTTCTTCTGTGACCCAAGCCTTCCACCAAGTTTCAATGATTTTGTGTAATCTTGCTCAAAAATAAACAAACAAGAGAACAAACAAATGGACAGTGGTGAAAACAGCCTCCTCTGCAGAGGTCAAGAAAAGGGGCACATGTTGAGATAAACTCTGAGAATCTCTTGATTCAAAATAACCTATGCATCTTCCACTTTTTTAACAGTTGTGTTGCTATTTATGTCCAAACAACCATGTTTTTTTGTCAAATTGTTTTGATCTAATCCTATGTAGTTTCATTGTGTGTGTGTGCACTATGGAGATGCATTGAAATGAATTACTTGGCTGTGCAATCAATGCTTTACAGAGTCTTTCAGCTCATTGTTTCGGTTTGTCCAGCGTGAGAATGCTTGGGTTCACACTTTGTCACTTTATGCTACTTTCAGTAAAGAAGCAAGAGGTAAAGCATCTGTAAAAACAAGCAGGCAAAGTCAGCAACTTGCTAATTACCATAGTGATGTTTTCAGCTTTTAGAAGAGAAACATACTTCACTGAGGAGGGACCAAAAGAAAAATAGCCAAAGAAGATTGAATTTACATTCAGGAGGCCAGAAATACACAGTTAAAGTTGATTATGTTGTTCTGTATTTGTATGAGTGACCCTATGGTCCCAGTAAAACAAGATTCAGCTTATTGCCCTTTTTACCTAATTTTTATTATTTTTAAGTCAAAGTTACACCGACATGAGTTCCTGTTTGAAATAATATAATCTACTCAACGATCTGCCTGCACAAATTGACATTGTGTTATTGCAGATCTAAAATGAAAAGGCCTCAAGTCAAACAGTTGTGTAACTGTAACTGGCCTGTTAGCATTGTGTAACACGATTCAGATGCGTAGCTGCACATGATGTATAAAACAGCAGCAGCCTGGACGTCTATTTAAAACCGCAACACATTCAGTTTGAATGTTTTCAAATATTTTCTGCACTTGAATAAATCTCTTCCGCTAAATAGTTTTTACTGGACACCACATATGTCAACAGGAATAAAAAAAAATCATGAATGAAAGAATTACTGTAAATGTCCACTGACTCCTGTGCTTCAAGTCTAATTTGTGCTCAAAGGGGATTTATCCAACACACATTAGAAAGCTAATGTGCAGTATTAGGATCTCATACTGATCTCCTTCTGATTGTTCTGCACAGTCGTGAAACAGAAACATTCAGGCTGAGGAGACAAATGCCCTGTTAGACTCTATCAGCATTGATCTTCAACACGGGGGGTCGATTTATTAACACCACGCATTTGTTAGCCAGCACCCCCCCCCCTCCCCCCCTCCCCACTGTCCTTCTTTCATACATAGCACTATTTAATAAACCATTGCGTGTCACGAGCGTACAATGGAGGTGATAAATTGTATGGATAATAGTGTAATCAAAAGACACCTTGGCTCACTGCCGAGAGGGGAGGTGGGAGAGTCGGGGGCGCTGGAGCCACAGACGTATAAAAGAGACAGTGAAGGAGTGTGTTGGACCAGAGTGAGAGAAGAGAGCAGGAAGAGGGGAGACAAAAAAGAAAATAACAGGATATTGAGCTCAAGAAGGTAAGGGGAAAAAAGATTATTAAAAAGTTTGTCTCAGCTCAACTGTACTTTTTATATTGGCAGAAAATATCACAGTCTAAATGCAGCTGGATGGGTCTTTGTATGTACGACTAAGAGCATCAGTAAAAACTTCTATGTTACAGTTTATTCTCATTTTAGTTTCTTTTATTTCAATATTGTCATTTTTTATTTGAATCATTGTCAACCTAATTAAACAATCTATTCTAACGCATATGGCTCCTCCTGATCAAAGTTAATGTTTTAATTATTTCATAAATATATATATCAATATTTTCAGGGACAAATTATTATGCGGTGAAAAGAATTGCAGTGTACAAATGCAAACTGTGAGTGTGTGTGTGTGTGTGTGTGTGTGTGTGTGTGTGGTGTGTGTGTGTGTGTGTGGTGGGTGGGTGTTTGGATTGTGTTGCCAGAGTTTCGTCAGTAGATGCAGAAATGTTTGAGCGCTCCCCTGACAGATGCTGATGGATAACACAGATGTGTAATCTGAGTGGGGGACTCTGTCCAGCCATGTTTTTTCACCCTAAAACAGAAAAGACAAAAAGCATGGAATAAATCCTTAAACAGCCATTTTTCATTTGTTCTGTTGTTTTATTCACTTTATTCAAGTTTAACGCAAACTCAATTGAAGTATTTGTTTTTGTTTAACTTCCTCATATCCAGGGTTTTTCATTTGTTTCTGTTGTTTCCTCAAATTCATCTGATCCTAATCTTCTCTTCCCAACAGGGGTCTCTGTTCGTGGACTCAGTCTTTTTTGAGCTCCTGGTGTGAAACGCACAAACCTGAGTTGAAAGTTCAAAGGTCAGAGGTGACGACAGAGAGTGAAAATGTCACTGAAGCCTCTTCTGCTCATCTGGGGAATCACTGCAGCCACTGTTGTTACTGCTCAAGGTGGGTCTCTCACGAAGACGCTGATATTTCATTTTTTCATGTCATGTCAGTGGCAACTCAGCCTCACTGGAAAACATATTTTAAATAACAGTGAGATGGGGACATGTTTACACAACAAAACACAAAGTTGCGCTTTGCAACACAATGAGACAGGAGACAAGGTAGTAAAACAGACTAATAAAAACTCTACAGAGAAATATGTATAGGTCCAGGGTGTAAGATTTAGGTGAAAAGGATCTATCGGCAGAAATTGAATATAAAACAACCCCAGTAATGTTTTCACTAGTATTTTATCTCAATTATATGAATGAGCTGTTTATATATAAATACTTTATGTTAAAATCAGGAATGGGTCCTCTCTATGGAGGCCGCCATTGTTTTTTACAGAAGTCATAACTGGACAAAATAAAGCCCTTTTGAGTTTGAAGGCTACCACAGGTTCTCTTTCATGTTTGGAAGGGGAGGTTGAGGTGTGGGGGGATTCAGCTGCAACATGCCACTTCTCCACTAGATGTCACTAAATTCTACACACTGAACCTTTAACACAGTAACGTCAAATGAAAATGTTTATGTGCAGATTTGACAGATACACATAACTGCACTCATATTTACATTTTCTTAAACACTTATCTATATGTATGCACAGTATACGCAATATTAACATTAGGTATTAGATATTGAAGCCTTTCAGAATCAGAAAATGTATTTTGTTCACAAGAAGCTAATTAGAATTTGTCTTTAACATGTCTCACCCATCAAAGGTAACTTGAACAAAAGTAAATACCAAGAACTACATGTCAGACAGAGTGGCTGCCCTGTCACTTAGGTCTAATATCTGCAGTTGGCAGACTATAAATGATGAGCAACATTTGAAGTAGTTACTAAAACACATGTATGAATGCATAACAAAAATATGGCATTAAATTGGGATCTTAAAATTTGATTTGTCTGTTGCAGGATCATGGAGAAAGGACAACAGGGAGTCCGGTCCTGCTGTCTACCAGGCTGAGGGTAACGGTTGTTCTAGATTTCTAAACAAAATATATATTTAAAAGTGTACACTGCCTTTTTGGGGGGGTTAGTCCCGTTCCTGTCTTTAAATATACTAACCTCACTAAGTATGAGCTGCTACTCAGAGCAATATTTATTTCTACACGCTTTAGAAAACTACGAGTGGACCACATGGTTCAACGTTGATCACCCCTGGAGGTCGTGGAGACTACGAGCAGCTGGAGGCCATTCGCTTCTACTACCGTGCACGAGTGTGTGAGACCCCGCGGGCAATTGAGGCCAGAACCACTGAATGGGTCCCAGCCCGTGACACTGGGGAGACGGTCCATGCAGACCCGACAGTGGGCTTCTGGTGCCTCAATGAGGAGCAAGGTCCCGAACGCAACTGCTCCAACTATGCAGTCCGCTTCCTCTGTCCTAAAGGTATGTCTCTTAAAGCACCTTTAAGATTCATTCTAATATCAAGATGGGGCATGTTTGAAGATTATTTTTACTCAATTTTCCAACAGTTATCAGTGTGAACACTCAGGGTACCTGGGGCCCTTGGTCAGACTGGAGCCCATGCCCCGCCGCCTGTGGTGAAGTGAAGGTCCAACTACGCTCCAGAAACTGCCAGTCTCCCTCTGTACCTTGCATTGGCCTTAAATTAGAGGAGAAAGTATGCAATGGACCAGAGTGCCCAAAGACAGGTGATGTGTGATTAGGTTGAAGAAATTCTTAGCAATCTGATTCTTGAATAAGCAGAACTACATCTTATCTGTGAAGCACTAAAGTTAGTAAATGTTTTGTTTTACTGCTTAGATTGTTCCCTGCAGTGTGTGGTGGGGAAGGTGAATGCTGAGTGTGACGCATGCATGTGTGAAGAGCACATCCTGTTGGGGTCAGTACGTGGGGCTGGGGGTCTCATCGGTGAAGGAGCTACAATCCTTCGCAATGGGAAGCTCCTCACCCTGACTGACCACAACGGACATTTCCGCATCCCCGGCGTCTGCCCTGACGGCAACACCACGCTGTCGGTCAGCCTGCAGGGTCACGTCGCCCATAACATCATCGTGCCATACAGCTCTGAACGCACTTCTGTCCTCAGTATCCAGCTGAAAAGAATAGGTACAATCCATGTCTTTGGATTACAGTTCACATTACCTGCTGCAGCTGTAACAGATTAACACATGAACACTAATTTCATTTCATTTCCAATTTGTCAGAGAAACTTCATGTGTTGAGCAAACCCGACAGCAAGGCCAGGAGGCAGGGGCAAACTGCTGCCTTCTGCTGCAAGGTGGCGGGAACACCACAGCCAGACAAGTACCAATGGTATGATTTGTTATATTTGCCTCTGATCAACTATAGACTCCAACGGATATAAAATATATTTCATGCCTTCGCTTCTGCTGTCTGTCTTTGCTTGTGTGTGACACAAACAGGTTTCATAACGACAGTCTCCTGGAGAGGCAGACTGGGAGCACCTTGGTCCTGAAGGATCTGCATCTTGAGCAGACTGGGGAGTACTACTGCCGAGCAAGTGGTCCATCTGGTGCTATCAAGACCAAACCAGCTACACTCAAGGTCCTAGGTGTGTTGAAAATTGATAAATAAACATAGTAAATATATAACAATTTGAATAAAATACTATATCAATGAATATACTGTATTTTAGATAACAGTAGGATCAAACTCAATCCCAGTTTTTATTTCTGTATCTCAAACACAGGTCGAAATGAGCATTCTTGTAACCCCAAGCCTCAATCCCACCTCATCCGTCTTCCACATGACTGCTACCAAAACAGCACAGACTCATTATATTTCGATGTGGGCAAGTGCCCTTCAAGCACATGTTCTGGAAAGCTGGACAATGGCATCAGGTGCAAAGACAAAGTGGCTTACTGCTGTGGAGTGGAAAATATGGAGAAGAGGCAGATTACATGCCAAGGTTACCAACTCCCCACCATGGTGGTGACTGAGTGTAGCTGCCAGAAATGTGTGGAAACCAAGTCTATTGTGCACGGTCGGGCCATTGCGGCAGATAATGGTGAGCCAATGAGGTTTGGCCATATCTTTATGAATGGAGTCAGAATCAGCCGAACGGGCTACAAAGGTACCTTCTCCATCCAGGTCTCTCCAGACACAGAAAGGCTAGTCCTGACTTTTGTGGACAACATGCAGAAATTTGTCAACACCACAAAGGTGCTTCCATTTAACACCAAAGGAGGGGCTGTTTACCATGAGATCAAACTTCTTAGAAAGAAAGCACCTGTCACCATCAGCTCAATAGAAACCAACACTTTGGAGCTTGGGGAGGCAGAGGGCCAAGAGGCAATGGTTCAGATCCAAATTCCTCCCAATTCCTTTTACAAGGAGAATGGAGAAGCCTTCACGGGTAATGTCAACGCTAGTATAACATTTCTCGACCCAAGAGACGTCTCCACAGCTGCTGCAGCGCAAAGTGATCTCAATTTTGTAGGAAGTGAAGGAGATACCTTACCTCTGAGAACCTATGGTATGTTCTCAGTTGACTTCAGGGGTGAGGAAAACAATGAGCCCCTGAATGCGGGCGAGGTGAAAGTTTTCCTTGATTCTGCTCAGGTGAAGATGTCTGAGCACCTGAACACCATGAAGCTGTGGTCACTGAACCCTGATACCGGCCTGTGGGAAGAGGAGGGAAGTCTGCAGGTTGAGAAGAAAAGAAGAGGCAAAAGGGAGGAGAGGACATTTTTGATTGGTAACATGGAGATCAGAGAGAGACGGCTGTTCAACCTGGATGTCCCAGAGAACCGCAGGTGTTACGTGAAAGTGAGGGCCTTCCGCAGTGATCGCTTCATGACCAGTGAGCAGGTGGAGGGAGTTGTGGTGAGTCTCATAAACATGGAGCCGACAGCTGGCTACTCCTCAAACCCACGTGCCTGGGGACGATTCGATAGCGTAATCACTGGCTCGAACGGTGCCTGTCTTCCTGCCTTCTGTGATGAACAAAAAGCTGATGCATACTCTGCCTATGTCATGGCCAATCTTGGAGGGGAGGAGCTGGAGGCTGTCCCTTCTGCTCCCAAACTTAATCCCAACCTCATTGGAGTACCCCAACCTTACCTGGATAAACTGAACTACAGGCGGACCGACCACGAAGACCCAAGAGTTAAGAAAACAGCTTTCAGCATCAACGTGGCAAAACCAGGTCCAAACGCAGCTGAGGAAGGCAACGGACCAGTGTACCAATTTGAGAAATTGAAAGACTGTGAGGAAGCTCCTTTCAGTGCAGCACACTTCCGTTTCTCAAGAGTGGAAGGAGACCGCTATGATTACAACACTGTGCCATTCAATGAAGACGACCCAATGAGCTGGACTGAGGACTACCTGAGCTGGTGGCCCAAGCCCATGGAATACCGGGCATGCTATGTTAAGGTTAAAATCACCGGTCCACATGAGATTAATGTGCGGTCCCGCAACATGGGTGGCACCCATCCCAAGACAGTGGGCCAGCTGTATGGCCTCCGCGACACTCGCAGCATCCGTGACATGGACCAGAACACTGTATCAGCTGTGTGCTTGGAGTTCAAATGCAGCGGGATGCTGTACGATCAGGAACGTGTCGACCGAACCCTGGTGAAAGTGATCCCACAAGGAAGCTGTAAGAGAGACCTTGTCAACACAATGCTTCAGGAGTATCTGGTCAACCACCTGCCCCTTGCCGTCAACAATGACACCAATGAGTTCACTATGCTGGCGCCTCTTGACCCTCTGGGCCATAACTATGGAATTTATACAGTGACAGACCAGGATCCCCGCACAGCTAAAGAGATCGCACTTGGACGCTGCTTCGATGGCAGCTCCGATGGCACGTCTCGCGTCATGAAGAGCAATGAAGGTGTGGCGCTGTCGTTCACCTGCGGAGATCGTGAGGCGACACACCAGAACGCTTTCCAGTCCTTGCAGAGCTCTCGGGGTCAGACAGTGACAAGTGTGGTGAGAGGCGCCGGCAAGCAGAACGGGCGCCGGCAGAGAGCCAATGCACCTCGCAGCAGTCGTAGACGTAGCACCAGAAACCCCACAGGAAAACGTGCAGAGGCCAAAAACTGAACAGTGAAGGTCAACATGGAGACCAAACAATTACCTCCAACAGATGGAGGACAGTGTGAACCTTCTGCTTTGATACATTTTTATATTGGCTTGTATTTTTTCCCCCAGGTAACTAAACAAATAGACCTTAATTTCTTGCAGCTTCTTCCCAAGACTGTTCTACATTGTTTGTTAGATTTTCATCTGTACTGTGGTAAATATTTACTTGAAACTGTAAATAGAGTATTTATTACATGTGCCTTATAAACAGCCATCAGTGAGCTGTTGTGTTAATACATGTAAGATTCTTGCAGTAAGGTTAAAAACAAAGAAAGAAAAACAACTTGTCCTTTTGACCAGTGGTTTATTAAATTAGATGCTTATAAAACACTGCAGATGCTGTATTTCCCATATTATCATTGTCATGATCATAATCCAATTGTCCATGTAACATTGAAACTTGTCAACTGTTAGAAAAGAACAGGAGAAATATGCCCCTTTCAACTAACTAGCCCATATGAAGACATGGTGGGGTGAAGCCCATAAGCCCCCGCTCCTCATCACACTTGATACAAGCCTGCAGAAGCAATGATTAGGAGACCAGTTGTAGAAAGTGAATCCACTTGCCTGATCTATACTTTTTCTGCATTAGTATAAATCAAATTAGTAAATTGCTTTTGTCATGCACGAAAAATACCTATGCTCAAAATTGTAAAGGATATTCCAGAGATGTATCAAGAGAATGGCTGTGAAGTTTTAAAGTCACATTTATTATACTTGTTTATCCCTTTTATCTTACAATGAATGTCACGTGCTCTGTAAAATTACAACTATTACTTACATGTTGCATCGGTCTCAGAATCACCCACAATGCAACCTTTCCGGAGATAAAGATGTATGTACTGAATAATTGTTCTGCATTTGGCAACCAAAGTTATAGATACTATATACTTTCCTGTAAGAGACCCATCCACAGGTAAGTTAGACCTATAATATATACATGACAATCTGGTTTAGGAATTTGCATAGAACCTTGTGTTTCTATGTCAGTAGACTTATAACTGCAATACTGTATCTGCCATTTTGACAGGGGCAACATTCAACTCATAAAATGAGCCCTGCAAAACTCAGACAAAAGCAGTTACAATGTATTCTTCATTGTTGAAGCTGGGTCACCCAACAGATACCTAATTATTATGAGTGTGTGAGTTGAGGCTGAATGAGAGAGAAAAGGCAATTCCATATGTATGAACATAAAGAGTTGGTGAGACTGGGTGCTCCCTGGTATAGTCCCTCTGGTCATTGAAGCAAAATGAATGGGGCAACACATAGTTCAGATTTTCCAGGATGGCACTGGAAAGCATGAAAAGGTACAGCTGCGTTTCTGAGGGTGGGGAGAAGGAAAGGGCAGAAGTGATGGAGCCAGTGTCACATAAAGTCCTCGTAGTCTTGGGCATAGCCACCATCAAACGATGCATAGTCAAGGTCGTCTCTCAGCTGTGCTTTCAAACCGCCTCCAGCTACGACCCCCTTCTTCTTCTTCTTTCCTTTGTTTTGCTGTATTGGCAAAAAAAAGTTTGCTTTTAAAACCATATAAATGAAGAATTATTACATATTTGCATCAAAAAGCGTTACTAGTTTGATCTGAGAATTTAGGAATGAACAATTCAAAGAACTAAATTATTCATGTGTATTCAGTTGCTAAACTTAAATGTTACTTGTTTCACTTGAATGAATGAATAATTACTTTATAGCACTGTTGATTTAAATTCATGACATAAATCACATGAATGTTTCAGAAGAAACTTGATGAGCACACATCAAGTGACATTGCAAGGTGAACAGCACCCCCTACTGAATATGAACAGATCTAAATTTCTGTGAGAAAACGCAAGAGTTTTTTTGCATCCTCTTACTTTTTCTTGTTTCAGCTTTTCACTAAGTAGAGCTGACAGGGAATTACTGACTTTCTTCATGTCATCTACTTCCACTGTAAGAAGAAGAGGAAAAACAAGTATTAGATGAACCTGCTTTGAAAGAAATCATGTCAATAACCAACAATGTTAAATGAAATCTAGTGATGAGAAGGTGAACTTACATGAAATACAGAGTTCCCGAAACAATGAATCCAAGAAACTTGAATAATGCACAGATTTTTCAAACTGGGATATTTTTTCTTTCAACAATTTTTCAAACTCAGAGAAGTCTTCTTTGGAAGATGGACACATGGCATCGATCCCAGTGACACTGTTCGAAGTGCTGCTGCCGATACCTGCACAGAAAAATAAAACATTAAAAGATAGTTCAATATTTCTTTAGAGGGGACATAATCACACAATTCTGTTTGTTACATTTAGGCTTTGCTAATGGGAAAAAAAAATTTAAAACATAAAATATTAATCTTAGTATTCATCGCAAATAACCAGTGCTTAAACATGACCGTGTGATCTCCATAGCAGAGTTAATACATCACTTCAAGCCTCTGCCTGCTGCACCCGGCTGCTCCACCTCTTGCCTGAATAATGGAGGATGTGATGCTGTTGTGAACGTGTCTGTTGCAAACACCTACCAGTGTGTTTTCGCATGCGTTAAAGAAACCACAGATCAAGTCTTTAGCTAATTCACTGGATTTTACCATTAGGTCATGTCTGAAAACTGCTTTACTTCTCACTGACTTGATTTATGTCAACATTTCAAAACATGTTTTTCTACCAGCTTTATAGTGAGAGTCTGGAACACTTGTAATGAAAACTGTCAAGATATTTTTGAAGAACACTAAGCATTATACTGTATTCATTACTTATAAAAACTTTACATTCAATTATTATTCCGTAATAAATAATAAAAATCACATAACCATTATTATGGTTTAAACATTGAGGTCAGTATTTTGTTTTTCCTGACCAGTGATTGTCTTACCAAAAGCATCTTTTGCTAGCTCCAAGTCAGCGGCTTCCTGTAATTTCTGCACTCTTAACTTCTCTTCGAGTTGTTCTTCAGAAGTAAGCTCTGCTTGCTGTAATGACAAATGCCACAAAGTCAACATTAAAAGCGAGGGGACAACCATTTGATGTATTATACAGACATTTAATGAAATGGTCCTTACTTGATCCTCCAGCTCTTTCTCCAGCTGCTCCTGTTGTTTTTTCTTTAACCGATTTTCTTTCTCCTTGATTTTCTCACTCAACTTTTTCTTTTCAGAAACTTTTGTCTCTGAAAATAGGAATACACAAAAAGGTAAATTTGCTGAAGGCATGTAATTAAGCCATTTATTTAAATACAATGAATACAGGTTAAAATTAAATACATACCTGCTTTTTTCGCCTCTGCATTTTTCTCCTCTTCCTCATCATCCCAGTTGTCCTAGAAATAGGAGGTGGCATAATTGTCATTGATAATGATTCAACACAGGCAATTTGTGTAAAAGCATGATGTCAAATAAAAGCATTACAAGTTTATATAATAATTATTGGAATCACTATAGCTGCAATTTGAAATTTGTAATACATATTTTGATGCTGTACAAATATATGTAGTTGCTTTACATTTTTTAATGAGGGGCTTAATATAAACCTTCCATATGATGACATTATTGGAAAACATCAGTGTTAGAATCGAATTTTATCTGACGAACTGAATACTTGACAAACTAAATGGTAAAATGGACAAAGCTGTACAACACAGATAGACATAATATAATGAGCTAACACAAGAAAGCTATTATATTTTGGAACATGTTCTAATTACAGTAATAACTCAACACAATCCACTTGAGGGATACAAACTCATTTCATTTAAACAATTGGCTTTGATCGCTCCTGGTTCGTCACGAGCATCACCTCCTGCCAGCTGAATAAAACCAGCTGTGGCTCGGAGGACACGACATCATCAGTTTCTTTATTTCTGCCTCCATATGGGACTGAACCCCCGAACAATTGAAGAGGCCTCTCCCAGCACTTTCCCCGGGTCAATTCTCGGAGGTTTCTGGACAGTGACCGTGTTCACACTCAGCTGAAAACAACCTGTAACTTCCCCGTCAGGTGAACAGCTGTTTCCCGTCACACTCGTGTTGTAAAAAAGGAGGAAACTTCTAGGCCTCGTTCTTGGATCAGTTGAGTCATCAAACCCAGATGAGGATTTCATCTGATTGCATGAGTCCGTTAGCAAGCTAAAGCCGCCTCATGGTAAAAGGGAACTTAAGCTATGGGACAGGACTCAATTGTTGATCTCATATTCTCACATAACCAAACCTGCTACCGGCAGCTGGGAAATAACCAGCAACATTCATTAAATACTCTGAACCAATAAAGTTACCGATGCTGTCGTCGAGGTGGAAGCTAATTTTGCGCGGAAGCTAACGGGAGCTAGTGGGTTTGCTAGCTCAGTGGCCCAGGAGGAGGTTAGCTTTAAGATAGCTTATCTTACTTTAGCCCGGCTGTCAAATGAGCTACATCACCAGCTGTCAGCTTCATAATAAAAAAAAATGACGATTAGGAATCATTTTAAAACCACACCGCTCTGCCGGTAGACTAACACACATCGTGGTACATGTTCGCTTTGAGCGCTAACAACCGAGTGTTAGCCCCCGTCGGCTTAGCTGGAGTTAGTACAGGCTGCCCGCTGGAGCCACATGAGTTAGCTTAGCTAGCTAGTTAGCGCCGAGCTAACACAGGCTCGGGGGTTGACAGACAGCCACAGACCGCGGTGAAGCATGGCACCAGAGACGGGGCGGCAGAGCTCGGACCCGCCATTAGCTCCACACCCACCGGACCGACTAACCGCGCTCTGGCCGTTCACCTGAGCCCGACCCCCCGCTCGGACCATGTGTGTTTAAGCATGTTTGTTCGCCATGTTAGCTCACCTTAACATCTTCCTCTTCGTCCTCGCCTTCCCATTTGTCCACCACTGCCGCCTTTTGGATCTGCTCCTCCGGCTCGAAGGTGTCAGCGTCTGTAAGAACGACAACAGGAGATTGGTTAGAACGATCCACATCTACCGAGAGGCGTCGACAAGAACGCGGTGTCAAGCGGTTAAACACGGAGGAGACGGAGAGACAGCGGCCGATGAACCGACAGCTATCCTCTCCAACTTAGTTTCTCACCCCAGTCCGCCATGTCGGCTGTGTTGCTTGTGTTTGCAGTGAGGGCAAGCTCAAGTCGTGGCAGCAATAGCTCGTCGAGGCACTTCCGGTGTCATTACAAACTGCCACTGATATGTAAAAGCTGCTGCCTGTGATGTCACATGGTTTGGCCTCTACCTTTGATGTCTCACACTGTTTAAACGCTGCCTTCGATGTCACATGGTTTGGCCTCAGCCTTTGATGTCACACTGTTAGGAGGCCACTGTCACTGCAATTCGCGGCAACCGCCTCTATAAACCAGTGGCAGTTTCTGTTGCCACCGGAAGTGCCTCAACGAGCTGCCGCTGCCTCCACTTGAGCTCGCTGTCTCTCTGTGTTTGACAGACTGTCGGTGGAGTCAGTGCTGCAGCCCGCTGGCCACGTTCAGGAACAGCTCACACGTGCTGGACGTAGCTGTGGGTTTATCTAATGTCCTCAGTGCCCCGGACTCCTGCCAGTAACAGGAGCCCGAGCAGCCACCACCGCTTCTCCATTTCACCACATATGATCAGGCCTGGTGTCAGGTACAGCACACACCATGTGTATACCATTTATTTATTGACAGGGAGGAGGCCAATGTTTGCCTTTTAATGTTTGCCTTTTACAAGTAAAACTGTCAGAAAACTGTCTCATTATTCAAGATACCAAACTTTACTGTATGGATATAGATAGATAGATAGATAGATAGATAGATAGATAGATAGATAGATAGATAGATAGATAGATAGATAGATAGATAGATAGATAGATAGATAGATAGATAGATAGATAGATAGATAGATAGATAGATAGATAGATAGATAGATAGATAGATAGATAGATAGATAGATAGATAGATAGATAGATAGATAGATAGATAGATAGATAGATAGATAGATAGATAGATAGATAGATAGATAGATAGATAGATAGATAGATAGATAGATAGATAGATAGATAGATAGATAGATAGATAGATAGATAGATAGATAGATAGATAGATAGATAGATAGATAGATAGATAGATAGATAGATAGATAGATAGATAGATAGATAGATAGATAGATAGATAGATAGATATTAGACAATAACTTTTTGAATCTTGAACAATAATGTAGGCATTGATGGGAATATATGTTTCACTGATGTATGACACACAAAGTGGCAGTGGGGATAAAATGTGTTTTTAAGCAGCACCTCTGTGCACAGGGAAGTCTGTAGCTTCACTGATGGCATCCTTTTCAAAAAGTCATATAACATAGTTAATATAAGTTGTCAAAGAAAATACTACATATTTTAATAATCTTATTAATGGTTCTTATGTTGATACATCAGTATTAAAAACCCTACAACGTGTACCACTGTATGTTCAGATGCCTGCAAAAATAATGTCTTGAAAAGTTTAAATTTTTCATTAATTAAAAGTCATAGCAGTATTTAGAGTAAGAACACTTTCAGCAGCAATTATCTTACACACACAGGCTGCTCCAACTTGTGTTTGTTCATGTGATAGCAGACAAACTCCATGATGTGGAGACAAGGGTTGTGTGGGAGCCACACCAGCTGGTGCAGGACTCCCTGTTCTCCTTGTCACTGAACATAGTTCTCTATGACCCTGGATGAATGGCCAGGGTTGATGTCATGCTGTAGAATGAATCTGGGACCAATTAGACGACTACCTGATGGTTGTGTACGATAAAAGAAACATTTTAAGTTTGTAAATGTCATATAAACAAATAGTGAGGTCAGTTAGGAACAAAAACAATTAGGATTTGAAAGGTCAAAGTCCTCCAGTATGTGCTGTTACAGAACTGTCCTGGTTCTGATACTTACTCATCATTTTCATACAACATTATAAACATAATCTCACATTGTAAGGTCTTATCATTTTGACTTCAAAACTAAAAGATAAACAGACAGACAGAACAGGTGGTAATTAAAAAAGTAAATTTTCACCACTTTCTAATTTTTATTTAATGAGTATTGTTAAACTAAAATAGAACAGTTGCACTGAGTGTGTATGAGAATTAAAGACTGACAGAGTCGATCAGAGGCAGAGTGGTTCACTTTAATAATTTACATATATATTTATCACACCACAGAGTGTGCACAACAATACAAAACTCACCACAAACACACTGAAGTACTAACACAAGTGTGTCCCACCGAGCATTATGAACCTGTTATCACAGCATCAATATATAAATGTGGGAAAGATTAAAGCTCTGATAAAAATATATCATCCTTTCACAAAAATATAGAACTTTGTAGGTTTGCAACACAACCTTGAACTGTTAATAAACAACTGTATAGTAACTATACCATTTCTTTCCTGGGTATGGCATCACATCCCTGGAAAAGATTCACCAGGAGTTCATACAGGTTCATCAAACTATATATAAAGTAATAAATAAAGGAAATGAAAAGTGAAATAAAAAGAATTCTATGGGAGTTGGTAGATATGTTGTTTATACACTGAACATGTGTAGTTTTTCTCTTACTTCTCTGAATTGATGAATATCTTTGGTTAGTTTAGTTCTGAATGTTGATAATTCAAAGTGACATCTGGAAAAAAGTCTCACTGAACACTTTATATTTATACATCCTGAAGTGCTGCTTGTTATCTAGAAGGTACGGTTTGCACAGATCAGTGAGATCATCTTGGTTATGTGGGGGAACAGGCGTCTCCTGATCCAGCAGGGGTGAGCGGGGTCATGTGCCAGAGCAGATCAGGGTCGGGCAGGACGATCAGCAGCATCAGCAGTCCCAGTACGAGGCACAGAGGTGTGTGGCTCAGCGCCAGCCCCAGTGACTTCCCTACAGGAACACAGTGAAACCATTACAAATGTAGGGATGGCTCTGCAGATTATCTGTCTTTGGTTATTATCACAAAAAACACATGGAAGTACATTTATTTGACCCCATTTTGAGTTCATTTGAAAATAAACCCTGTCAAAGACATTCCAGTATAAATGTTTCATTCAATCACACAATAAATAGAATAATACTCAGATGATATATTGATAAAATTATGTGCAATGTTGAATTTCCCAATTGAGTAAATATCAACTACCTTATGTCTTATAAACTAACAAGAAAAACTATAATATGAATATTGGTATATAATAACCTTTCAAATATAGTATTAGTATGGAATTGGGACAACATTTTGGTCAGAGCTTTACTTTTCGAAAAAGAAGTTGTAAGTGTCTGATCATGACTCGATATAGATTTCAAATGTTTCAACGTTTTACCTCTGAAGTCTATAGGCCTGTTCTCCCAGGGCGTCAGCGCCATGGCGAGGGCCGTCTGCTGAACGCTTGACATAGCGGAGAACTGCTCCGGAGTCACTGCAGCCGCCTGCTCATAGGAGAACATGCTGATCTGGATGTGGTTTAACGCCACCTTGAGGAAATGACAAAACAGACAGGCAGGCACATAGTGAGAGAAGCAGATTTTAACATTTAGGACTTGTGCTAAAGTTTAAACAAAATAATTGAATAACTTCATTTCCAAAGTTAATTTCCAAAGTTTATAAATATAAAGGGTACATTCTAGGGTAAAGAAAACAACAATTTGTACATTTTAGATGAAACATACAGGTGAATCTTAACACACTGGACCTTTAAATTTAACTTTGCTAAAACCTGATTATTGAACCAATGTGAACATGGATCAGGAGAACTTGGACTATAGAAAAGAAAAATCTATAAAAGCTCATGCAGTGAATATTGTTTTATGAAATGTGGACTTACACTGAACCGTACAGGCGATATCATCGAGATAGCCATGGGTGTAATTCCTTCGATTTGCTCTTTCACCAAAGCCGACATGGCAAAGTCTTCGAGACCAGCTGCAAGAAGTGGGAAATGTTTTAAAGAAATTTAATGTAATGTAATGTAATAAACATTTGGTGATTTGAATTTCAGGTTGTGAGCCCAAACTTCACGAGGCGAAGTGAAGGAACCCAACCTGCCAGAACTCCGATCTCAATGAAGACGTCAGTTCCCCACGAGCTGATGAGTCCAAAAGCAAGACTGTGTGAGAGCAGCCCCACCAGAGCATTGAGCTGCTCCTCCGAGCAGTAGAGCTTCAACTGACCCAGAAAGAGCACCGCTTTACTGCAGCCAGCAGGGGGAGACAAAGCACGAGGAGAGGGGAAATTCAAACATCAGGATTTAAACGAAAAGTTTGAACGAAGCGACTTCTGAATTTTCATTTTTTATTTTCTCACCTGAACTCAACAGCATTGAAATATTTGATCTGTGTGTCTTTAGCTCCGCACACGATGTGTCCCATGGCCACCAGCGTGCTGGAGTCCAGCTGACTGGGAGTCCGTTTGGTGGAGTTCAACACGGTGGTAAAGAGAGCAGCCAACTGGGAGGAAGGAAAAAGAGTTGTGACCCACACATCCAGACTTTTACCACAGGTACCGTTTATAAGGATGAGCTGAATTTAATACATTCTAACACAACAGCCCTGAAAAAAGTGTTTGAGAGAAAATCTAACAAAACTTTGGGGTCATTGAAAAAACTCTAGTTTAGTGTGAGGTGTTTTAAATATTTATTTAGTGTCATTGGTCTAATAAGAATGAATTGAAAATTTTACTCTGTAGTGGGACTGACTATGTGGAGGTCATAGAATAATAAAAGTTTTCTACAGTCGTCGGAAAATGCACAGGATAATATTAAACATTATCAAATTAAAAATATCAAAAACAATATTTTAGTCTGAACAATGTTTGATAAGAGCAGTATGGTGAGTTTATATAATATCTTAAAGCAGGTACCTGTCTGTTGCTCCAGCCACTGACAGCACCCAGAGCAGCGATGCTCCTCTGCTCAACCAGGCGGAGGCTGCTCAGCTCGTCTACCGTCAGCTCTAATGCTAGACCACCGAGCTGAGAGATCACAGACGGGGAGAAGGACGAGACGGGGCCGTACATCTACAGGCACACGCGTGTTATTCCAGAGGGACCCGGCAAAGACAGAGCAGACACACTGGGAATGAAACACATCTGAGAAGGAGATGAAGAAGACGACAAATGACTCTCACCTGTTTGACCTTCTGGAGCAGCTGCCTGTGTTGGTAGGATGAGAGGAACGGGTCGTGACCCATCAGCTCCAGACAGTTGGAGAAGGCAGATGAAGACATGCTGGTCAGGCTGCTGGAGGGCCAGGCAGCCGGAGTGATGGAGCGCAGAGTCTCACAGGTCGGACCGACTGGAGTCGCTGGTAACAGACACAAACATCTGATCAGAGGGGGCTGCTGACATATGATTATATGTAAAAAGATGTATAAGATCAACAACTTCTATGAGCAAAATAAAAATGTTTAATTTTATGCATACATTTGATGAACTTTACTAAAACAGAACTACAAAAAAATACACATAACAAACCTCTTTGTAAATTTTCTACCAGATTGTTAACATGCATTGGATTATCCAGAATGAACATTCACTGCTTCACACAGAGTAAGCAACAAAAAAATTGGATGAGCTTGTTAAAAACTCTTATTCACTCTGGCACACTTGGCGAATTATACAAATCAAACAGAACAAGTTATTTTCAAGTGAAAGTAACAAATACTTCATTCAGTAGTCGACTATTTGACTGTCAGCCAGTGCTTTTACAGAGCACTGAAAATGAACAACTCTTTTGTAGCAATTTGAGAGATTTTAGGATTCAAATGTGATGCTCACGTGACAGAGGATTTATACTGAGGAAGCCCAGGAAGAACTGCAGAACAAACTGCTGCTTGACAAAAAAAGCCATCCTCTCGTTCTTGTCCAAACAACGACTTCCCACCGGCCCGTCTTCCCACCGGCGCTGCATCATGAACAGCTTCTCTATATGTCCCACAGTCAACAGCGTCTGAGGGAACACAGACCACAACACACAAACAAGGAGAGACACTGACTGGAGATGTGACATATGAGGCTCATTTATATGCCTGCATTGGCCTCGCCTGCCATGGAATCAAGACACCCATGCATCTCTATAGATTTCCGGAAGACAAACAAATCTGTTACAGGAGTGAGTTTTTCGAATTCTCTACCTGAGGAGTGTTTATGACGTAAAATACATCAGTCAACTCACCATGGAAATGTCCTGCACACTGCTCTCGGGCAGGAAGAACAGGAACCGGTCCACCTGACTGAGAGTTGTCTGGTTCCAGTTCTTCACTGGGCTGAGAGGAAACAAGAGAGCGCTTCATCATCTTTCCTCAGTTTCCTGCTTTTTATCAGATGAAATCTCTTCCATTTAATGTAGCTATTCATCATCTTTCAACCTATACTGTGAACTAACAGTGAACTAACAGTTTAGATTAAAAGTTTAGGAAATTCTATAAACATACATTAAACCTGACTTGACAAAACTCTAAAATGAACGTTAAGAGGCCAATTTCTTAAATTAAACTACATGTATTTTTTTCCCTAAAGAAACTTGGAAATGTAATAACTCAGTTATCATATTAGCAAAATACAAAATACACAAACCTGACTCCTCAAAAAACATCACCCACAATTTATGTGTCGTATAAGAAATTCATTCGTAAGTTCTTTACCCAAAGACAGCAGGTTCTTGCAGGATCCGAGCCACCAGGTCCATCTTGCTCGTGCTGTAGCAGAGTCCCAGGAGGAGATCCAGATTGTCGATGAAGAAGCTGCGGTCCACATGAATGAAAACCTCTCCCACAATAAACGGTGCCATGACGCCCAGTGAACGAAACTCCTCCTCAGTGAACACTCCTGTGTACATGCTCTGTGGAGAAACAATTCACATTTATGAATCTGCCTGTTTTCAAACAAAAAATCTTGGCTTTTAATCTTCCTGTGGTCTTTTGGCCTCTTAGTTTTTCCTCTTAGTGTACTGACCATCCTCTGCCCCATTTTGTCCACCAGTAGTTCCTGTTTTTTTCTTGGCAGCAATAGAAAGTGATGAGGGTCCTGAATAACCAGCTGCCTCAGAGCGTCCATCTCAGTTGTAGAAAACTTGTTGATGGTGCTCATGCTGCAAGTCACCACACAAACACACAGGAACTAAATGTTAAAGACTTTACATTGTCAATGAATCTATTCATATTGATAAACTGCTGTTAAACAGACGTTTGGTCAGGGCTTGTCTCTGGAGCATGACTTCACAAGAAATTCTGTGTGAGGCAGAGACGACACAACGTTCTTCACAGACGTACATACAGTCATAAAGAATCATTGAAAACTGAGTAAATGAGTTTGATCTACATGTTTTACGGCCAAATGGAGAGAACAGGGCTTCTATCTATAATATATATTTGTTTTGTTTTGTTCTCACAGCAAGAGGAGGATTTGATCAAATTGTTGGTAGAATTTCCTGCCTGAGTTTATTCTGGGCCAACAAAGATGAGCTTGAGAGTGGACCTGATCACTCAAACCTCACCACTCAACAAACTTTTATCTTTTAATACCATCAAATTTGATGAAGGGCTTCTCATACATTTCCTGCCATGAAATCACCTGTGGTGACTTTTCACATATGTCACATGTGACATATAATTCGTATCGACTCCTAACAAGTTGACCTTTTCCCTGCAATTATTTTAAATGTTATGTGAAAACATTAACATTAAAAAAAAGGATTCATGCAAACTTGTGACTCACGGCATGGACAGGGCAATCTCAGCTCCGAGGTCTTTGAGCAGCTCAGAGAAGAACTCCAGCTGATACAGCTCGTCGATCACACACTTTTTCTGTCCAGGAGAACAATAACACAAAACAACTGATGTAAATAAATATGTAGACATAGATGTAGATGTAGATGTAGATATACACATATATATACATATATATATATGGGTGCAGGTATAGACATAGACTTGTACAGAGATGAAGATGTCGTTATAGATAAAGATTTACAGTAGCCAACAGAGATATAGATAAAGATAAAGATATATATATATACAGTGGAAAGAGATATAGATATAGATCCCATGCAGTTAAAAAAGTCAGGCATTTTAAGAGGATTGTTGTAGAATTATATTATATATGTTATTGTATTTGAATAAAGTGTTGGGAAAACAAGACTTTTGGCCACGTATGTCAAAGAAAAAGATTTTAGAATGCCGTCATATAATTTATAGTGAGCTCACCAGTGAGGTGTGCAGAGGACCAGGCTGCTGCCTGAGGAAGAGGAGGATTCTTGTCACCGCAGAGGGTGAAGAGTCGGCCTCAAAAAGTGTCTTTAGGACTTTACAGCTCACACCTTGACCCAGTGTTCCCAGACTCCTGCTCACATATAATACAAACCACCAACTCAATTAATAGACGGAGAAAAGGAAATCATCTGCAGAGAAATGATCACATTAATCAAAGGAATCAAGTTACTTACAGAAAGTGTTGTTGGATTAGGTTTGGTTTAGTTTCAAGTGCCTCTCGAAAAATTGCTTTAGCCTGGGGGAGACAACAGACACATGTTGTGTTACCTAGTTGTTGTAACATGACATTTTGTGCACTTTGTGAGCCAAGCGCAATCTGATATTAGGACAGTTTTTGGCTGTGTGGTTTGTTTTCACAGGCAGGTCCATTCACAGTGTCGGTGGTGATGACATATTTTGCTTCTCCACTAAATAATTAAGCCTCTAATCAAGATATTGTCATTAACACTTACTCATGACAAGCAGAGGAAATACAAAGAGACAATAACAGAAAGTAACAGTCAAGGTTGGAGGCTTTCGTCTGTTTAAACACTGAAAGCAAATACTGGCTAATGGGGCAAAAGCTTTGTATGTATTTAGCTTTATTTATTTATCTGTATATATACGCTTTTTCCTTTGTAAACACGCAAAATGTTAGTGAGTTCTATAGATAAATCTAACACACTTATATTTCTGCATTAAATATATCATCATGTTTTAAAATCTATTCTACTTTGTTTTACTTATGAACCTTTAATATTTAGAGGCACAACGCAATAAAGAACAAAAACAACAACATGGCATTTCCCTGCTATTGTGATGTGTTACCTGCTGTGTGTTAAAGGGTTTGGTGGTTATATTGGCGATGTGGTTCACAAGCAGACGAGTCCTGGGCAGGACACTGAGCAGAGGCGTGCAGTAGAGCAAAGGCTCCACATCATCCAACAACGTGACAACCTCTGGAAACCCCTGGTTAGAAGTACAAGAACATATAAGATAACATAAGATAACAATAAATGATAACTCTTTAGGTTTTTGAGTAAAAACTTCACGATTAAATAGGAAATCTACCAAAACTAAGGAAACATTTTATAGTTTAGTTTATAGTCTGATTTGAATTAAACCCAGTGATTGGAATAAGTGATAAGATATTAGATTCTTAATGATGTTATAATATGTCTAAGATGCTATTCAACTCAAGTGAGTGTTGATTTTTTTCTTTTACTTTACGTAACATCATCAAACTTGTTTTGTAAATAAACTCCTTGAAGTTAATATGAATGCGTCTCCCCACTCTTGGTCGTACCCATAGTTTGGTGGAGATAGAAGTGGCCACCGGCGGGCTGAGGCCTGGGGTGTGCTGGGCCATCTCGGGCAGGGAAGACAGCAGCATGTCGAAGGTGAGGGTCAACAAGGTCTCTGTCTTCATTCCCACGATGAGGGAGCCGAGCTTCTGCAGCTGACCAGGAGCGGTCATCTGTGCAGAGAGGAGAACGGAGTATAGGAGTCAAGGCCTAAACCAATGCAGAGTGAATCAATTCATGGTGTGAGGTGTTTTTTTGAATAACTCACTGTGGTACTCGAAGTCAGTTTGTCTACAATCACAGACGCCTGAAAAACAAAGAGACAGCAAATGAAAAACTGGAAATACTGCCACCAGTACAGTGCCAGTCAATTTCATAAAATTTTTCCAGACTCATATGAGGTCATCGTGACCTATCAGCTCTGAGATGTAATTGGTTCATCTGTGAGTCGTAGTGACAACTGGTCAAAATTTGAAGAAATTTGCTAAAGGCATATTTTAAGATATCAGTGTTTACATTCAGTGCTTCTGTCTTTACCATTACTTAATTTACTGGAATATAAAAAACATTTCCTTGGGCTTGACCAGATGATGCTGCAGTCAAACCATCATGAGGAGGTTAATCCTCTAGAGATTTCTTTGAAAATACAAAAGCAAGAGGACAGCTGTGAGGCTGAGGGGAGGTGGGGGGGGGGAGGCTCCGGTTCGGATGAATGCTGATGGTGAAGTAAAGATCAGGTCTTAGCTCAGGAGCCACCTCACCTCAGGGGTCCCTGTGCTGAGGACCCGCTGCCTGTCAGCTGCTCCTCCAGAGCTACTGGCTCCACCAGCTGCTTGAAGACCCGACTATGTGTAACAAATAAGGGTCTGTGTAGTGAAAGGGACTGAGGAAACCCCCACTCTCTGATACCTGATGTTCACTTTATACAAAAGACTCTATAGATGATGCTCTGACCTGCTAATTCCGACATCTTTCACTATACATTACAGGGGCGCGCTCCTCTACCTGTGCAGGGCTGAATGAAGTAGAGCTGAGAGCAGGGAGGACAGCGAGCAGCTGTGGTGGAGTGAGACCCTGAAGGAAGGTCACACCCAACAAGGGCATAAGGTGGGCGACCTCTGCCAGTCGAGCTGCGCTGAGCGAGGAGGGGACATCAAACTCTGTGCTGTTCAGCAACAAACTGGAAACCTGCAGGGACAGAATATATATATAAATAAATGTTTAATATTATAATACTGAATACAGCTCAATTGCAACTGTCAGTTCGTACCAGATGGTTGGGCAGACTGAGTCCCTCACGTGTGCAGTTCATGACAAAGTGCTGGATGACACTGAAGGCCTCAGTGCCTCTGTACAGCAGCAGGTTCTTTGGGTCCGCCAGGCATGACAGTTTACCAAGCCTAAAACATACACACACTGTTTGAACATCACACAGCTGGGAGCAGACGTCTCCTCCCAGGAAGTGACACAGACATTATTTAAAACACATATGTTCATTCTGCACAGCCTGCCTTTAGAGGAATCAGGAACTGTATCGCACTTAGGACAAATGACTGTGTATCTCTATTTCTTAAAAGGCAAAAGAAAGAGTTGTGTTACCATTACAATAATTTGTATAGTTATATATTGATGTGTGTTATAATTCTCCTCATGGTTATTAACCCTTAAAATAACAGTACAGCCCATGGACACTTTTCTTGATGAAGATTTGCATAATAACAAGAGGTCAAGAGTCTCATTTATTAACAAAAATACTAAATATTACATGTAATTCAATAGCCCTCTCTGAAATGTCTACAGTGCTACTGACCTGCAGGCAGAAAGTTAGTATTGACAGATGTCAAAATTACTCTACACGCTAAACTAGACATTAAAGTGTTTACATCCTTCTGATCTAATGTCAAATACAACACTATGTGAGTTGAAAAAGTGGATTATTTGTGAACCTGATAAAATCCTGAGCTGTCAGGTTCCTGTAGCTGCTGACGAGGCTCTGAGCGATGAACTCCTGCTTCAGAGCAGTGAGGTTGCTGTTCTGCAACACATCCAGCCCGTCCTCCAGCTGTGGATAAACATCACACACACATTTTCCATTAAATATTTTTAACGAATCTATATAACATCCACAGGTTATGGGAAATAACCACATTTACTCTTTTTGTGACGGGTTAAATGTCTGTGTGTGAAAATATGAAGCAATCATAACAGCGGGTTAACTTAGCTTAGCATTAGGACAGGAAACAGGAGGAAGCAGCAGAAATGTGGTCAGTGGTGATAAAATCCAAAATCTATGAAGTTAATAAAGATACCTAATAGTTTGTTTAGCAAATTAGTTCAAAAGTGTAAAAACATAACTTGTTCTGCTGGATATGTTCAGCAAGATAAGCTTTTTTCACTGGACAGACATGAGAGTGGTCTCAACCTTTTCTCATTGAATTCTTTGTAAGCGATTAAAGTATTTAAAAAAAATACCAAACTACTCCTTTAAACCCGTCTTTCAAACTCATCTATGAGTGACAGGTCAGAGACCATCTATTTCCTGGTCCTCGATAATTCATTTCATCTCCTCTTTACTTATTGAACATCAGCTTATGAGGAGACATGTTGGTGGTGACAGTGAACGAAGAGGTTGTACGTCTGTGCCTTCTTTCGACCGGTCTGTGACGTGGAGCTCGGCCGGGGCCCCGGGGCTAATCGAACTTTAGCAGTCCAGGTTTCTCGGGTTTCGCGGCCGGGTGTCAGGGCTCAGAGGTGCTGTTACCTGAGCAGATGAGAGGTGTTGGAAGTTGCGGAAGGGCAGGTAGGCGATCACGTTTCCAGTGTCTCTAATGAGTGACTTAGGACCTTTGATGATTTTGGACGGGGGCATATCTATGCTGTACCACTGGCCAAATGCTTCCTGCTGGTCCAGAGTCATGTGACCCAGGTTACTGTTGATGGCCTCCCTCCTGCAAACATAAATAAAACATTGTTTTCACTCACGTTATTTACGGAAACTGTTTTGTATGAGTTTTATCAAATAATTGCCATAGTACTATATGTAGCCATTGACATATTGAATTCAAGTTATTTAAAAATAGAGGGCTGAAAAACTTTTACTACCTTAAGTCAGGTACCGATCAAATATTAGGCATCTTTGGAATTGTATTGACTTTCTTGTTGAGCAAAGAGTGCTACCACTTACATGTGTCATTGTTACATATAAATATCTGAATGTATAAAATAATTTTTTTTATTTTGTATTAAGTTACATATATATTATATGAATCTACCAGGAATCAAAATGTTTTCCTTAAACTCATAGTATAAAGACAGGGAAACACTTGCTTTATCTAAAGGGTAATTAATTAGTGATTTATATCTATAAATACCTCATATAGCTTAACAAATATATACATGTCAAACTACAAGATGAAAAAAAAGAGAAAAAATGAAGACTTGTGCTAAACTACCTACTGTATTTCATCCTCAAATAGTTTTTGTATTGATTTCAATTGTAACTTTGTTTTGAAAAGGTGTAATATAAATTAATTTGATTGTCTAACTGTTTTTTCTGAGTTTAAAGACTCATCCTTGCTGAAACAAGATCAGATACACCACACACACACACACACACACACACACACTAGACGCCGTTCTACACTGAAATCTAGTAAGTGCACTAGTTTCCTTTACTTGCAATCTATAATGCATGTTCCTGGCATCTTGGGGTGAAATGACACATCTCTTGTCACGGACGCCTGACACCGGACCTGTGGCCAGATGGAAGCCTTATGTATGTCGGAAAGTGATACTGCATGATTGAGCACAAAACAAATCAGGCTGTTCACTACGGACTGTACTCAACATGGAATACTCAAGATTTAACACAGAGTCCCTGGGTTACAGCGATGTAACACAAGGCTGGACACAGACATGATACTGCGTAGGACACAGCCAGTCATGAGTCAGTCTCAGCTGTTGATCAGGATGTTTCTCATTCTAAGAGCATCAAATAGGTAATGAAAACCATCTTTGAGGAACCTTTATTTGACCTTTACTAGAACTTTTTAGATTGGTTCATGTCCCATGCACTAACATTGAGGTGGCTGGGTTCACAACCTGAGTCACAGCCCACCAGGGGAGATCGAGACATTTGAACTTGACTTTTGGGAGCAGTCATGTCATCCATCTTCATATAGAGTCTATGGTATTAGATCATCTAAGCGGACACCATCACTCACACAATCACGTTGTTCTGCAGTGAGGGTAAGGCTTGGATGTCGGCGGTACTGGCTGAGGCCAGCAGAGGAGCCAGCTCCGGGAAGAGACTGACATCTCTCTTCACGTGGGTGTTGAGCAGCACTGATAACATGCTGGGCAGGTACTGATCAGGCAACTGGAAAAAAAAGAGGCAAACATATTTTGTGTCCGCAAGAATGAAAAACTGCGGAATCATCAAAGGCTGAACAGAGAATGAAACACAGACTAAAGGTCTGGATGTTAAATGGTAGGCTTCTTCACCTGCAGTGTATTCTTGTTCCTGCTGTAGTACTGAAGGATCAGTCTGACGGTGGGGATGTTAGTCGAGCTGAGCACTGACTTCAGGCTGCTCAGCGGCACCCTGAAGTACTCCTGCAACCATTAGTGCATAAGTCCGATAAACATGAAAAAACATAGACACATACTTTTTTTACTTTATATTTCCTACTTTACATGAGAATTCAGATGATGCTGGCCATTGTTACGCCTCCATGCCAGTGACAGCCGGGGGCCGAAAGGTTTTAAGTTTCTGTCCCGTTCTTGTCAACACGATTTCTCAAGAATTTCTTTTGGGAATTTCTTGAAATTCGGTAAAAACATGCTGTGACCTCACAAAACAGGTTGCCTCCTGAACACCATACATCAGGAACACCCAACCCAGTGGGAATCTTCAGAGATAGCCAAATCAACTTTGACTCATAGATGAACTGATTCGATTTCAAAAGTCACAGAGACCTCATATAAAGCTAAAAGGGATGTATGTCGACTAAATCTGCAGTGGTTAGTGCATGTGTGTAGAACTAGTCACTTCTAGTTACCTTTATGAAGAAGAAGTCTTCTGTGGTCAAATCTCTTGCTGTCTGCATCAAGCTGGCTAGCACAGTCTACACACACACACACACACACACACACACACACACACACACACACACACACACACACACACACACACACACACACACCACACACACACACACACACACACACACACACACACACACACACACACACACACACACACACACACACACACACACACACACACACACACACACACACACACACACACACACACACACACACACACACACACACACACACACACACACACACAGATTAGTGTAATGGTCAAATCAAGTGTGAGACAGTGTTGATTCCACCCAAAAGACGAGGTTCATAATGTTAATATGGATGACAGAGGTGTAAGAGTAAACCAGGTGTAGGCTGCCTTTACACGGAAGGTCAGCTGCTCTACTGTGACACTGATGGGAACTGATACAGATGAATAATTTGATGAACTTTGAAGTCAGTGACTTGTCCTACGCAGAAACTGATTGAGCCTGAATAAATAAAAGATGAAGGGGAATCTCTCTCTGATTAACCTGCAGAGTCAGTGTCTGACAATACCTGAATGAGTCTTCATTATTAGTTCTCATTGAGCAACAGTTTCCTGTTTGTTCTCTGAAGAATAAGAAGTAAAATAAAATGGAAAATACATAAAATCCTCCACTTTGACCAATTAAAACAATAAACCTGCTCCTCAGATATTATTATGATAGTACTGTCATTTAAGAGTATAAATAAGTGGATAACTAATAACTTTTACCCAAGTACTGTACTATCAAAAGTTTTAGGCTTATGTAGTTTATTTAGTAGTACATAATGTAGTTAAGATTACCAGCTACAGCAATATGTGATTATTAAGTAAAGGTATATAGCAGAATGGCCCATTTCAGAATATATGTATTAAAGTTCTGATAGTTATAGTATAGCACATTTTTATGTTAATACTTGCAGAGGGTTAAGGTATTTCTGTATACATAGTTGTATTTGGACATGTTACATTTTTCAAACCCATGAGTACTTTTAGATTTACAGTTTTAGCACATTTAACTGCAGGACTTGTAGTTGCAATAGTTTTTTTGTATATGTCAGTATTGCTACTGTGAATATTTCTTCGGTCACGGATAGCAACTAAATATAACTGGACAATAAAACCATAGTTACCCCGAAGCACCGCAGCACCACCATCTTCTTTTCAAAGTCTTTTTCCCTCTCCAGGTAGCGCTGCACAGACTCTAGCACGTTGAGTCGAATGTTTTTGATGACGTGCAGCGAGGTGTTCTGCACTTCTTCCAGGGCCAACAGGATCACCACCGTAGTGCTGACGGCCTGCTCCAGCACTGCAGCCACAGGTGGAGTCAGCAGGTCCTCCACCCGGGGCCTCAGACTCTCCGCCCAGCAGCGCAACATCATCTGCAGGGCCATATTCTGACTGGCCCCGGGCCGACAGGCGGAGGTGAAGTCAGCCGAGCAGTTCCAGTTGAACTGCCTCACCAGTTTCCTGGCCAGGCAAAAATCAGGTTGTGCAGTGGTGCTGAGGTTGGGGAGGTTGGTGGCGTTGGTGGCGGTTGTGGTGGTGGTTGTGGAGGCGGTGGTGGTGGTGGTGGAGGCGGTGGTGGCGGTGTAGTTGGTGTAGGTGGTGCACATGCTGCTCACCCATACACTGGACGGCTCCTGGAACAGCAAGAGGAGGAGCACCGAGTTTGGACAGACAGAGGAGATAAAATTGGCCTGGTCACGTTCCCAGCAGAGAGTTAGCAGCAACACATCTGGAAGAGCCACGCTCCAGCTGGAGTACAGGCACTGCTCGGCAGGGTTGAATCCATCCCCATCATCTCCATCATCTCCATCACCTCCAGGAGAAACCCCGGGACCAGTGCGGTTGGCACAGTGCTGTATCAGCCAGGTGTTGTCCTGATTGGTCAGCAGGTTCTTGAGGATGGTTCGGTTGGTGCAGACGATGGAGGTGAAGTTGAGCGGGTCCATCTCGGAGCAGAGCGCGAGCTCCGTCATGTCCACCATGATGGGATACATCCACTTTGAGTAGTTGCACATCTAAAGCACAGATTATTTGAAAACAAGATCAGAAAAAAAAATCTCAAAAATATATAACTCGTAGGAAGTTAACAAAGTATATATATTTCATTATTATATTTAAGTAATTTGTTCCTCTCTCTGTAGTGAGGTAGAATTATTTTCAGGTACTTTTCACTTCTACTCCATTAAATATATCATAAAATATACAGTAAGTTCAGTTAATGATGTTGTTGATTGTTTCACTAGGCAAAAGGCTACTCTCAGCAAGTACTTTTACTTTTTATACTTTAAGTATAGTTTAAAGCAAATACTGTCTTATTTTTACTCAGGTAAAAAAGCCAATGCACTTTTCCTTTTACTTGATTATATGTTTGTCTGTTAATTTTTACAGAAGAAAATATTTGAGGTGCGACCACATACTGGCGAGTACATGTGTAGTACAGCTTTAAGCTGTTTTCTACTTTCTTCTATTTGGTTGATCGTTTGTCGTTTGTCACGGTTTCAATATATGCAAACAGAATGTATTAAAAAATGTTATCTAAAAACGTTTGCCTCTACTTTTATCCATGTTCAAATTTGGTCATTTCCTTTCACGCAAACGAGTTGATTGGACGACACAGAGCCAGGTCATCGAGGTGACACACCCACCTGTGGGGACACCTGGTCCTCTACTTCCCTGCACACTGCCACCAGCCACTGGTTTTGAGGGTTTTCTGTCAGCTTCTCCAACAGTGACGCCCTGCAGCAAACGGTCTTCTCAAAAACCAGTTTATCGATGTTCCAACAGAGGCCGACCACCGACTCGTCCACCGGCCGCTCGCCCCACATGTCGTAGTCACACCAGTCTGTGCCGTTCAGTGGCGCGCTCGGCTCGGTGGGAAAGAAGCCGAGAGAGGTTTCACAGTGACTCTGCAGCCAGTCGTTTCCCGTGTTGAGCAGCAGACTGTCGAGAAACGTCTGGTTTGCGCAAACCTCTCTAGTGAACCCGTTCTGATCGAGGCGCACACACTGGATCAACACTTCCTCGGGGATTCGCGCCACGTCGCGCCATTCGGAGTAACGACACGAATCTAGAATGAGTGAACCCGATTCAGGGAACAGGCCGGCAGGGGGCGACACTGAGCAGTTGGGCATGAACTGGAAGTTGTCCGGATTGGAGAACAACATCATGAAGAAGCCGGTGTTCTGACAGATGTGGTTGGTCAGCGTGGGGCCGTCCAGGTTCAGGCAGAACTCCAGCAAGTGGGGCCCGACCTGCACCTGGACCTGGTCGAGCCACCTCCCGTAGACGCAGAAGTGCCCCACCAGGTCCTCGGGGTCCGCGGAGGAGTTGGCACAGTACGCGTACAGCCAGATGTTCATCCGCTCCGACAGCAGCTTCTCCATCAGCGGGGCGTCGCCGCACACCTGCCGCACGAACTGCTCGCGCTCGTTGTCGCTGCACAGGGTCACGAGCACGGCGTCCACCACCGTCCCGTTCTCAGACCAGCTGTCGTAGTCGCAGGCGAGCTGTCGGAGGTTGGTGGCGTCTCTGGCCACTCGATGAGGGGCAGTCGGAGGGACGGTGGGAGGGGACGGGGTGGTGGTGGAGGCAGGTGAAGGCCCCAGGTCCCCAACCCTGCAGTCGGTTGACCTGCTGAGCGGGGCCGCCAGCTCCCGGACGACGTAGCACACGTTGCTCCACACCTGCTGCACCTGGAGGACGCTGAGGGAGTTCAGCGCCTGGCAGAAGGTGAGCACCGAGGTGTGGGATCCCGCCCTGGACCCGGCGAGGATGTCGGCGCACAGCGTGTCGTTGAACCGCGCCAAGTTGTGACGATCGCACGTGAGAAGGTCGTCGGGTCCGTCACCCGCAGCCCCCGAGGCGGTGCGCTGGAAGAGGACGCTGGGGGGGCTCTGGCAGTCGGGCCACTGGTAGGTGCACGGAGGCTGCTGCGGGGCAAAGAAGATGTCCAGGACGATGTCCACGATGGAGCTACTGAAGGACCAGCTCACGTTGTTGTTGATCCCCCTAAACAAAGAATATATCAGGGAGGCCACAGATTTAGTGAGAGCTACACTGGCTGGGATAGGGAGGGAAAATTTGAATTGTCTTGGGGACTTTTCTTCCATTCTTTATTCACGTGTCAGTTCCTTTCTAGAAAACATGTCAGCAATCTTACATAATCCAGGGTTTCTGCCTAATCCTATGCAAACCCTATGACCATACTGAAAGCAATATGGCACCTATGTGAGGTGCCACAGATAAGAGGGAATATCAGATTCCCAGAATAATTTACACTTTCCCAAAAACAGAGATAAAGGTCTCTTTTTCCCCCCCCCAACATGTTTCTCTATTGTTGATTCAACATGAATATGTTCCTGTCTGTTCAGAACGGGGACTTTATCTTTTCAGAAACAGCAGCAGGGAAGTGAACTTCACCTTCTACGTCCTTATGTTCATGCACAACACAAAAGGGGACCCAGTCTTACAATCATTGCTCCACAGTAGTAATTGCGGTAGAAAGTTCCACATTAGAGCTTCAATAAGGAAAAGGGGCTTATTTGAATTTAAAGAAGGCCTCACCACATGATGAGCTGCTTGAGATCTCCTGCAAAACAAGTGAGAAAACTATTTATACAGCAGAGAGAATTTGTAATAAACTGTGTATTATAAAGTGCAGTTAAAAACAAATACACATCTCACTATTCAAATGCTTTTAAAGGATAAGGGTTTACCTTGCTGACAGGTCTCCTCGCTGTCTGAAGACGGAACGCTGATTCCAAACTGTAAAGCTATGTTGATGTAGTCCATTGGTTCTTGGAGCAACGTTGCCATTAACCCCAGGATGTTTTTCACGGCTGCGTCCATGAGGCCGCTCGCCGCACCCATTAGGTTCCCTGTGAGTGGGACACTTGACAGTATGTTTATTAAGGTTTGCTGAAACCCAGTGAACACTGTGGCCACCGACTCCCCCATCCGGAGGTAGGCCCTGGAGAAGCTGGGCGACTGTGCGTCCCTGCTCAGAGGAGAGCATGTCTGCGACCTGAGAGTCGACACAAACGCCAGCAGAGGCCTTGCCAGCTCCAGAGTCACCGCCTTGGTCAGATCTGCCTCCAGGCCGCAGTCCTGCCTCCCTGACAGGATGCACACCAAGATCCTGGGAAGGTCGTCTGTGAACCTGTCTCTCACCAGAGGTTGGAAGAGAGCGTACAGGTTACTCAGCACACTGTAATATGCATCTAAGGAGAAACTCTCCTCTCCTGCAGTGAAGCTGCGTGTCTGATGGTTGTCATTGGACAAAGTGTGGATCTGATTGATGACTTTCTGGATGTCTTCCTCTAATGTGGTGAGCTCCTCTGGAACCTGCCCGCTCCGTCTTTGTAGAACTCTGGGCTGCAGTGAGGACACATCACATATGATCCCTGTAGGAAACAGGAAATAAACATTTGTGTTAACTCACAGATACAAGTCTTTCTACTCTTTGATCACAACAAATACAACATGTCAAAGACTGTGTGACATCTCATACTTTTCATACTAGTTACAGTTTAGTTATTACCTTCACAGTTAAAAGATGAGTTTACCTCTGTTGAATGTTCTCTGAATGTTGTAAGTGTCTGATACTTTTATTCAAATGAAGTTGTAATGGGTAAAAAGGTTATTTGAAGGGAATCTATTTAATCTTATATAAAGAACAATTATGCTTCCCCTTCACTCAGGCTTAACAAGACAATACAATACAAGTTAAGTTATCTGTATTTATATCACAGGTCATACAATGATATAATAAATTGTTGAACTTTTTTTTTAATATATTGTTTTTATTGGACAAAGCATGCATAATAAAGATAAATTAAATTAGGGCAATAAAACAATATCAATAGCAATATAACAAAAGTCTAACATATATCAAAATATCACTTGTGCATTGTACAAGCACATGTTTCACACATAATTGATCCACCGAATAAAATAAACAATAAAGTTACACATATCAAAATAACGATAGATAACGATAATGATGTGAAATCTTTCTCTTAGTATAATCGTTGGCCATATGTTAGACTGAGTTTCTGTTGTGAACTCACCTAACAGGATGCACACCATGGAAGCAGCTGGGGTGGACCACATTGTTGGTCTCCTCAGTCCAGCTCAAAGCAGGCAGCTCCTCCAGATAAAGACACAATATGTCCCACTCAGTTTAATCCTGCTGACACGGTGAGATGTTCATGTGAAGCTGGAGAGCCGGGCTGGAAACAGACATCCTGCAGGTGAAGTGTCAGTCGTTAAGAGCAACACACGTGGTTCAGGCTGTTCCTCATCCTCCTTCAGACTTCTGGAGAGGGGGGGAGGGGAAGGTGCTGCTGCTGCCTGTCAGGGGCCCCCCTCTCTCTCTGGAGCCTCCTCAGCTCCGGCCCTGCTCCGCAACCCTACACCAGCTCTGAGTCACTGTCAGCGGCCTAATTACACACAGGGCCGAGGTGTCGGTGTGGGTGTGAAATGAAGGCTGTGAAAGGCAGAAGGGATTTCTGCAACAAGCACGGCCATCGCTGCTGAATTATTAACCGAGTATGTTGATTAATTCCTCCGAGTGAAACCGGAGTGGTGTCGGGAGCTGGCAGAAGACAGCAGACTGACTGCAGGAGGATTTACACACAATCTGCTGCAGGAACATCTACAGACTGGTGAGGGCTGAGATGATGATGGTGCTGGTGGACACACAGGATATACAAACTAACTACTTCTTCAATAATCAGAGGTTATAGAATCTATAACTGATCAATTCTGACAAACAAATAAAAGTTGAAAGCACTGTATATTTTTTGTTGTCTAAATTAAATGCAAATGCCATAAAAATCCAGTAAATTACTCTTGTTAAAGATGTAATCCATTATACACATTCTCCTGCTGAATGTTTTTGTGTCTGTACTCAAAAAGAAATCTCTATAAATATAAGTAACTTTCTTTACTGTCATTTGACAGTGTATGTTTGGCAAGTTCTGTACGTGGCCCTCGGGATAAAAAGTTTGGACACCCCTGCTTTAAAGTCAAGTGACATTCTTAAATGATTTTACCTGATAAAAATTTGATTATTAACTCTTAATAAGGAAAATACCAAATGTTATGTTTCTAGCGTTTCAGGCAAATGCTAAAATCCTAAATTGAAATTAAACAGTGCAAACCCTGCAGAAATGAAAAAACTAACACAGTAGATATTTGAATTAAATAAATAAAAGATAAAGCCTGAACATCATTCTACTTCTAATGTTAGTGTAATGGATAATGTGCCCAGGGCCGGCCCTGGCAATGTTGGCGCCCTAGGCGAGATTTCAATTTGGCGCCCCCCCCCAACATACACACGCAAACTGTCATGCATCCCCAATAAGTTTTGGACTGTATACAGATGCACACACAAAATTGTAAGCTATAAAAAACAATACAAATATATAATACAAGTGCATGTTTTATTAAAACTATTTCAGATATTCGAATTTCTACTGATGCATGTTGAAATGATTTAATTCTTTGCTTTGGGTTTTTAAGCTATATTAGGATTAAGGTTTACACAGTTTCCCTGTTTGAGAAGGAAATTCTCTTCTTCTTATATTAATGGTTTATCTACATTCTTTTAATAGACCTGTAGTTTATCTACTTGATGGTTACTGAGAGGTAGGTCTTTTAACAGCTCATTTGTTTTGAATACACAAGTATCTACCATCGCTACAACTGTGTACCCATCATCCATATTGTGTTTTGTATGACTTTGAAGGAAGTTTTATCATGTTAGTGCAAAACTTTTGTGTCGCTTGTACTGTATGCAGTGGAATTAATTAAAATGTTCACCCTGACACAGTATGCTTGTTGCACACAGAGTACCAAAGGAGATGTGTTGGTAGTTACATTTAAACCAGGATGCTGTGCTCTCAACGCATACTGCATGTGACTATGCAGTATTCTTTCATTAGCAAAGCTCATTCAGGACAACAGCTGGAGTGCAGAGGAACCCAGCAGCCAGCAGGGGGCAGCCTCAGGACATCACATGGAAACAAGCAGCAGCAGGCTGTGATTCTTGAAAGGCGTCTGAAGACGAGGCTGGCAACTACTGGTTTATTCTCTAACAATAGTTTTTTAAAGCACCTTAAATCATCCAGTATCTAAAATCCAGGACAGTGATTTCAATATATTATTAATTGCAAAATATCTTACACTATGTTACTTTAAATTAAGTAAAAATATTTTTTTTTAAAATTCAAATTAAATTGAATTAAAAATAAAAAATATTTTTTAAAAGCTGCGCGCGCAGATCCTGCGCAATGGGCTTCTGCGCAGAAGGTGCACAGTGGGCTTCTGCGCAGAATGTGCGCGCGCAGTTTTTTTTTAAAAAATTTAATTGTTTTTATATTATTTTAATTAAATTAAATTAAATTTACTTTAAAAAAAATTATATTTATTTCTGGTGAAGGATATCTCATGAATGCTGCAGAGCATTAGAGTGAAGTGTAATTTCGCTATTTTAATGTGGAAAGAGTTTGAATTGTAGTAAACTAACAGAGTGAGAGAGTGTATATCCCCCCAAAAAAAAGCTGATGATCTGAGGTTAAAGACTTGTCACCTGAATACAGTCGAGATGGCGATCTCTCTTTTGAAATGTTAATGACACAACTGGTGCAACAGTTTCACCCTAATACAAATCCCCTCCATCCTCACCCATGAGTTCGGACACAGCTCCTGTGTCCACTGGTGTCCTGGTTCCACCAGGATGATGATGTGACGTTACTGTATTGTTTTACATTGCATGTGTCACGTCATGATAAATCAGTCTCCTGTGCCGCCTTCTCTGCAATTTGCGCCCTAGGCAACCGCCTATGTCGCCTGCACCAGGAGCCGCCCCTGAATGTGCCTACTTTAAGTAAAGGATTGGGAAATGGATTGAAGTGCTTCAACCATAAACATTTAAAGCAACACTTTGCAACAACATTTTTGATGTTTCGCTGACTTGGAAAAGGAAGAATGGAGCCTTGCTCACTCCCCAGTGGAGCTGACTGACCGTTGCAGCTGAACTTATCAGATCCAGTCATTTCAAGAGAACTGTAGATCAGTTCAAAGTTTTAGAATCGATTTAGAACAGTGTGTATCTCAAACATTCACTCTGTACAGAGTTTGGCGGATATGATGCAGCAGCAGCTCATCAGGAAGCCGGGGATTATGGGTAATATCCACTAATCAGTTGTGTTTCATCCCAGTGAACGAGACCACGCCCACCAACACTTTGATAAAACAACTTAAATGTTTGGATATGGACACAGACTCCAACTGAAGTCACCAGATGTGGCGGCAGAGGGCGCTGTTGTTCAGTTAAAGTTACAGTGCTGCTTTAAGTGTGACGTCACTTCCCTCTTTTCTCCCCTCTACTGTCCCACATCTTCGTCACAGTGGAGAAATAACAACAAGGGCATGCAAGAGGTTTTTAACTTTAAAACTTTGTTTCAGAAATTCAATGTAACTGTATATACACTTTACAATAGCATATAGCCTGACGGCTAACAAAGATGTCTTAAAATAGTTTTCAAATACATCTTCAGCACAAATAGCAGTTCTTGCAAGTAAAATGGCTTGACGTATATTGAAAAAAAAATCATTAACACAATTGCTTTTTTCTTTCTGCAGAAAAAGTGCCATGATTAAAATTTAATTCAGGACTTCCCCACAAAGCAAGCTGTATTCTCTACATGCTAAGTTTAACAGTTCAGTGACATAGCGCTAAACTAAACATACAGATATTTGTAAGAAAAAAAAACCACTCCATCTGATGTAAAGTTAAATCTTCATTAATACATTTAAAAAGTAGATATGACATGCCTTTTGAAATCAAAAATACAAAAGGTTTTCCCTACTTTAAGGATTTTTTTAAAACATGAAGCTGCATGTATTGTACAACATTCATTGTACAATAAACTGGTAATGCACAATAAAAATGGATTAAAAGTATCAAAGCCTCCCATCGCCGCCCACTGAGGAGACGAGTCCCCCCGGGCTACATCGCACACTCCAGGTGAGGCTTGCAGACTAAAAGATGGTGAGAGGTCATGGGGCGGGGGGGGGTCCATAGTAGGACCTCAATGAAACACTGTCCATGCCTTCTCTTCAACATCTGCACTTACATCCCCTTCTCACGTATTTGTTCTATTAGACGAGGAGCGGACTCAACATGGAATTCAGAAAGACACTTGAACACTTCGCCCCATGTACAATTTACATTCATAGTCTGGACATGTGTACCCATAACATCATGGCAGAGTAAACACCGTTGTGCCCCCGGACAAATTTTACTTGAACACAAGCTACATCTTCTAACTCCTGAAGAGCTGCCAACTTCTGGTGAGGAAAAGACCGAGACGGGGAGGAAACATCTCTCTGAACAGAATCTGTGTTGAGTGAGCGGCCGGCATCATTTATTAGGGGGCGGGGGCACAGCAGGAGCCACCTGGAGGGTGTGCTCATGGGGTCGGGACAGGGGAAAGGTTAAAACTCTGGAATTACAGTACACAACACATTCTGCACGTTAAAAAATAACAGGGGGAAGGGGTGGGCGTCTCCAGGCTTCAGTATCTGCAGAGCTCTGATGTCTGATTGTCTCTTTCCATCTAAGAATTTTCAGGGGTGGGAGAACTTCTACTGGGGATGGGGGGTGTGTATGGCACTGTACAGGCAACCTACAAATCCAAACAAGAACTTTAAAGAGTTCAACAATGCATGCCTAATTGTCAGAGATTCAAGTGGACCTTTTGAAGGACAGAAGACGGCCTTTTTTTTTAAATGACGCGTGTTTAACCTGTGCGTCGCTCTGTCTTCAGCTCACGGGTTTAGACAACATCAGCTACGTGTCCGTCACTCTTATTCAATAAATTAAGTTGAAACAACAGTGGAGTAAAAATGTCAGTTTGGCTTGTGTCCAGGCTGAAGTCAGGCAGAAACACATTCATATAGTTACCATTCTTTAACGTAATGCGTTAAACTGTGTTAAACAAAATCAAAAAAACAAAAGACAAGGTTAAAAAGTACAAAGTAAAAACGTATTAAACAGACGAGAAGTGGGGCAGTCAGTTCAAACAGTATGTTGCTAGTGCCAGAGCTGGCTGGTACAGGGTCTGGCCATAGATTTCCACCAGGGCTAGACTTCATGACACACTGGCAGAGATGTGCTACATTAGTCTTTATGCTACCGACATAGCCATCGAATTACACGTCACAAAGAAACCGAAAACTCTGATTCATCCAGAATACTTGATTAGGAGTAAAAAAAGACAACACTGATTATAGACAAATGACAAATACTATGATTAAAGAAAAGGTTGACGTTGACGCATCACTGTGAAGATGAATGCCCTCAGACCTTTACAATATGTAGATTTACAGGTAACGAGATTCTTAATCCTAACATTTAATTAGGGAGCCAAGTTGTATCCACAGTGAAGCCAACACACGGATTCAAACCTTTATCTGTTAGAAAGAGAAGAAACTAATCTTAAAGTCCAGAAACTAATTTCATCTGACTACGAAGTGGACCTTTTAATATGCGGCCATGTTCTCCTCATAGGAAAAAAGGCTTACAATAAAACGTACATGACCCCTTTTAAAATACCATATCTTACAAACAGAAGTAAAACATTTTGAAATGTTCCTCTCTCTTTTTTTTTAAACAATGAAACACCAGTTTTACCAGAAAAAAAACTGCAACCAACAATATAACTTGACTCAGCTACAGAGGAATGCATATGGTTTTAAAAGGCTACAGATTGTAGGTCTGCCAAACACCGAATCAGAGAGTGTGTGTGTGGCTAGGAGTAAACATACACACATGCGCAGATTGATTTACAGGCCCCGTCATTCCCACTGAAAATTGTCTGTAGCCACAGAGTGTCGTTAATCATCAGTGTCAACAGCGTGAGCGCCAGGAGTCGATTTGGGTTCAGGGACACGGTCAGTGTGGAGTTCCTCTTTGCCAGGTGGCAGTTTCAGATCCACTACACCAGCACCAAGACTTCAGAATTTAGTGTGGAGACAACATCTGGTTCCACAGTTGGAGAGTCAGTCAAAAAGAGAAGTCTATCTGGGCTTGTTCATTGTGTCGATTCATCTATACATTTAGAGATTTAGAAAATGTCTCCCAGATCCTTAAAAACGTTTTTCCTTTTCAGAGTTTTTCTTAAGCAAAGATGCATTTTAAAAACATCAAACCAAAAAAGGGGGGGGGAAAGGCTAACTCTTTTTTTTTCTTCAGTAATGGCAATGTTGTAGTTTGTAATCCAAACAGGGGCTTTCTACACACATGTGGTTTCGAGTCTTTTCACGTAGTCCCGTTCTGAGAGTCTGTGGTCGGGTTCAGTCTGGGGGCAACAGGTCGTGAAGTCGGAACCGCTCCCGAACATGCGGCCGCACATCCTCATCCTGACAAGTTCAGCAGGACGGAGCAACATGACAGGAGGAGAATACAAAAAACAATTAGATTAGATTTACTGAAATGGTAAAACAAGAGTTTGATCCAGCTGGTGTTACAGGTCGTACATATGTAAATGAAGAGTGAGACATCTTACCATCTCAACCAACTTCTCCAGGAAGGGCACCAGCTTCAGCAGCTCATTGTCATTCCTGTCCATGAACCAGCTCTCTATGGGAATCCCATTGGACAACTGAGGACAAGAGGAAATGTCATTACCATCACATAAAGAAACCAATGGCGTTTGTTTGTGTGTTAGTTAGCAGGATTACAAAACGACTGGATGTATTAACATGAAACCTGGTGGACGTGTGCAGGACAGGTCAGAGAAGAACTCATACAATTTTGGTGCAGATTCTGATCAGGGGGCAGGTACAGGGTCGCTAGGGTCATTGTAGTTTTTATATTTTAACTGACTTAAGTGCTTTCCCAGTGTGATTATAAAACATAACATTAGGTTTTAAGTAAAACAAGCTGAGGGGATGACACATATATAACGAGACAAGGTGTTTGCAGAGTTATCTGGTTAAGAAACTGGTGTTAAAATTAAACGTGTCAGTATCTGTCTGATTCAGCTCAGTGGGCTACATCAATTAATCAATGTTTGTTTTGTGGTAATTAATCAGAAGCACATAATGTCAGTGGAACAAGAAGAAATGTTCTTAAACCAAACCCCCCCAGTGTCGTGTTTTGTTTGGGTGGTCACCTGATAGGCGAAGGCTTGTGGTGAATTGTCAATGATGATGGTCTTTGACAGGTCTCTGCCTAAGATGTTGAGGTCCTTGATGTAGTTTCCCTGGACACAGACACAATGCTCGCGAAACAACCGGTGTCTACGGTTTCAGCCGGGAAGGAAAGGAAAGAGAAGAAGAAAAATTAATCAGGGCCAAGGTCAGCGTGATGAATAATTCAGACAAACCACAACACTGACACCTCGACAGTGACACAGGCCAACGCCGCGGCTGTTTCCTGAGCTCTTGGTCTTTTCATTCAGCTTTGGTGTTTGTTGTGTTTATATAAAAAGATGAACTGAAAACACATCCTACCTCACTAGCTGCTTTTTAGGATCCAAGATGTTGAGCAGTTTGTCTGCATATACCTTTTTAGAGGCTGTAAAAAGGATGATCTACAAAAGAGAGAAGAGAATAAATGTCAATTATCTAATCTGATGTGATTCAATTAATTTTCATAAACAGAGGAAGCCAGGCATTTATTTACCTCGTAGATCTGAGACATGCGTTCCAGAAACTCTCTGAAGAATGGCCTCAGTCGCACATACACCTGCACAGGACAACAGACGACAGGTTAGCAAACATTTAAGATCAACGTGTGACAAGTGTAGGACATGAGAGATGAAAATTGAAGGCTATGACCTCTGCATCTTATCAGAACAGCCGTTGTTGTGGTGTCTTTGTTTGGAAATACAACCGTGTCTATTTTTGGAAGCACACGTTTTTCTCGACAAGATGTCTTTAACCATAATGACTTCAGCCCCCTCTAGTGGTATTATACTATAGGAAACCTTCGTGTGAGGCAGCACTTACCTGGTAAATGACATCCTGAAAGAGAACAGGGAAGGTAAGTGCTGCGTCCTCCAGTTCATTTAGACTGCAGTGAACCAACGTCTCATCCTGCAGAACAAAACAGGAAACATAACATTTTAATAATGCCAATAATAATAATATAATATACAAATCATTTATTTTGTACATTAACTGACCAGGTCTAAGACCAGCGAGAACTCCGGCGTGCTGCGCGTCTTCAGTGGTAAGGCTGGCTTACGGGTGAGCTGCTCTTCTGTCAGTGGAGGGACGTGTTTGATGAAGAAATACCTAAAAAAAACACCAGACAAAATTTGAGCCAATTAAAACTTACACCACAATATGGTAAATTAGGCAGTTATTATACATTTTATTAGCTTGGATTTCGAGTAACAAGAAAGACAGACACTTCTGTTACATTTACTAGTTGTACACAGTAGGGGTGTAACGATTATGAAACTAATGAATGTTGCTCGCTTGACTTATAATGAGTGCAGGTGATCTAAATGGGGACTAGTTATAGGACTGATCACTATATGACACTTCGGTGATAAACTCACGGGTCAAAGACCTCCCAGTCCTCCTCATAGGTGGCCTCTGGAGGTACTGCAGTCGGAGGACAGTCCACATACGCCATTTCTGGGGCAGCGCCTGGAGCTTGGACCACAACAAGAAAAAAATCATTAGTACAAAGAGATTGAGAAAAAGGAACAACGTAGTGAGATACACCAGAGCCTGCAGTTATAGCTTACGTCATTATTACCTCAACATGAAACAAAACTCTTTGATATTTCAGAGCCACCTGGTTTGAGCTGTGGTATCTACCTGTAAGAGGTGGAAGGTCTGCATCAACAGCAAGCTCCCCCTCCCCCGCTGTGGGGGGAGCCTCTGGGATGTGGGGGGGCCGCAGAGGTGGCAGCTGTGGTACACTAGCGTAGAAGTTAGTGGTGGCACACAGTTCCGATGTGGATATGGCCGTGCTGGTGGGTATCTCCACAGCTTGCTCTATTTCCAGCTGCTTGACGATCTCCTCGGCCTCCAGCGACTGGTCTGGAGAGTCTGAAGAGGCTGAAACACAAATACAACGAGGAGACGTTTGAGCGACACAGCAGGTAATAAACATACGAGTCGAAATGTGATCAAGCAGTAAAAAACATTCTATGACTGAATAAACATTATGGCTACAGTCCCAGATATGAAACCAATCTGGATAACAGCATAATGGCACATTGCTTCACATAAAACATTTTACTTTATTTGGTGATCAAGATAGTAAAAGACAGCTCTAAATGAGAAAGAAACATACTACTGGGGATATACACTGCGTTCCACATTATTATGCAAATTACACTTTGCTCAGATTTTCCTAAATAGTAATGCACAGCCAGTCAGTATAATTTTCAAGTCATCAACTGTTAGAGTATAATTCAAATTTGATTGAACAAACCTCCCAATGATAACAGTATTTTTTTCAAAAATAAAAAACTCAAAATGCAGTGTTCCAAATTATTATGCAGAGTTTCTGAGTTTCAGAGTTTCAAGATATTTTATAGGTTGTAAAGAACTAAAAATGTCAATTGTTGAATTTGCAGCATTAAGAGGTCATATTTACTGAAATGAAAAAAAGTTTTAATCAAAAACATCTTAACAGGTCAAGTTACATAGGATCCCTTCTTTGACATCACCTTCACAATTCTCGCATCCATTGAACTTGTGAGTTCTTTGATAGTTTCTGCTTTAATGTCTTTGCAGGATGCCATAATAGCCTCCCAGAGCACCTGCTTGGATGTGAACTGCCTTCCACCCACATAGATATTTTGCTTGATGATGCTCCAAAAGTTCTCAATAGGGTTAAGGTCAGGGGAAGATGGGGGCCACACCATGAGTTTCTCTCCTTTTATGCCCATAGCAGCCAATGCCCCAGAGGTATTCTTTGCAGCATAAGATGTTTCATTCTCATGCATGGGGCACGGTTCTTCTTTTTGTACCACGGAAGAAAGTGGTCAGTCAGAAACTCTACATACTTTGCCAAGGTCATTTTCACACCATCAGGGACCCTGAAGGGGCCTACCAGCTCTCTGCCCTTGATGGCGGCCCAAAACATGTCTCCGCCACCTCCTTGTTGACGTCTCAGCCTTGTTGGGACATGGTGGCCATTCACCAACAATCCTCTACTCCATCCATCAGGTCCATAAAGGGTTGCACGGCACTCATCCGTAAACAAAACAATTTGGGTTAGTATGTAGTCCTTAGCCCACTGCAACCTTTTTTGCTTGTGAGCTTGGTTTAGGGGTGGCCGAATAACAGGTTTAAGGACCCTTTCAAACCTCTTGAGCATCCTACATCTTGAAGTTCGCGAGACTCCAGAGGCACCAGAGGCTTCAAACACCTGTTTGCTTCTATTCAATGGCATTTTAGTGGCTGCTCTCTTAACCCTACGCATTTGTTTGGCAGAAATCTTCCTTATTTTGCCTTTGTCTGAACGAACCTGCTTGTGCTGTGAATCAGGGACAAATTTCTTCACCGTCCGATGATCACGCGCAATTCTTTTGGAAATATCCAATGTTGTGATACCTTGACCAAGGTATTGCACTATTTGCTACATGTAGCTTGCTTAATAATGTGGAACATCCTTCTTAAGTAGTTTTCCTTTGATTGGGCTCACCTGGCAAACTAATTATCACAGGTGTCTGAGATTGATTTCAATCATCCAAATAGCCCTGAGACACAATACCATCCCTGAGTTTAATTCAAAAACTAAAAAATGAATGTTCATGACCCTTAAAATAAATTTGCATAATAATGTGGAACGCGGTGTATATGTACTACAGGATTTTAAATGTGTTCTGATAAAAAGGCTACCTGGGGGTTTATTTACCATTTTTAGCTGGTGAGAAGAAGTTGAATACAGGGGAGAAGATGGTCCCAAGGAGGGTGGTTCTCTGGGGACTGGTGGGCAGCTCCACAGCCGTCGTCGTCGTCTCCTCCAGACTGCCGTTAGGCTTCTCCTTACTCCTGTCATGATTGGTTGCCTCTGCCATGAAGAAGTAAGTGTTAACAGAGACAATTGGAAAATAAAGACAAGTAATTGCCAGGTAATCAGATAACTTTTTTATTTTGAGTGCTACTTACGGCCATTGATGGAGCCTCTCCTGCCGATAGTCCTGCGCGGGGAGTCGGTGGTCGTAGAGCTGATCAGGTTGTTGTCCACATCACAGTGGAGGCGTGTCTTCTTAGCTGGGCTTTCCTTCTCCACCTACGAGAAAATATATTACATTAAACAGTAATAAGTTGTATTTAATAAAAAATTATACTTTTCGATGATTTCAAGATGTTCCAAATTAAAACAAATGAAAGAAAAGTGATGCACACAAATCTTTATATAAATAGAGAGTCCAGCATTGGCTGGTTGGAAGCTTATACGAGCCCTTTCATGATGATGATCAAATCTTTGGCTACAAAGAAGGGCATGGGGATACATTACACAGAACCCACTGACTGCTGCACCTGGGCACATAGTCATATTTTCATTGAATAAACAATACAAAAAGGGAAAAACTGTTGACTATGTTGCTTTTTTTATGTATTTTAAAGTGGTATTTTTTTCCATTCACATCATAGCACTAGAATTCACCAGACATCACAAGCCACAACATTGATATGGTGCAGTTTATTACACTCATCTTGCACAGTACAAAACATAATGAATGTTCAACACCACTGGTATCAGTCTACATGGGCCTTTATCAGTGGTTAAGGGCTGGTGAAAAAGTAAAGGTTTTTTTCACTTCTAAGAGAGTTGACCAATAGAGGCTGTAACAACAAATATTGTCCTACAGGTCTTGAATAAAGACTTAAAGAGGAAATGCAGGAAAACCATGAAATAACAAAATTGTGTTAATCCTGTGTGTCTTTCCAGAGGAAAAGTTCCTTTCAGCTGAGTTGACTTTTCCACTTGTTACTACCTCCTGTCCCTGCACACCAGCTCTGTGAGCCAGAGGCTAAAATTAGACCCAAGTCCGAGTTCTCAGACAAGCTGCTGCATTCCTCCAGACATTTCTTGGGAAGCATGACACTCTACACCAAGAAACACTGTATTTAAGTCAAGAGACCTGGAGAGCGCATGCTACACCGTAAGAACAGTGAGAGAAAGTTTACCACTGTTGAACTAATCACTTGTACTGGGAGGAACAATTTCTTCAGGTACAACACTACAGAGCCTCATGAAGGGGTAACACACTCATTTCTCCATTGAACTTAATTAAAAAGTGAGGCCGCTTGACATGATCGTTGAGGTAGTTACCTTAACAGCATTTCCTCTGATGAACTTCTTGATGGTGGAGAACAATCCCCGCCCTCCGCTAGTAGGAGTGTCCTCTTCGACTTCTGAGTGCCTCCGCTTGGTCCTGGACGCCCGGCTCGCCGCGCTGGGGTTCGGTTGCTGAGACGCCTTACGCATTCTCAGCCTCATTGTTTTAGCAGTCACATGAAAGGCTGTTTTGGAAAAAACCCACATACAGGAAGAGAGACAGAGAGGGAGAGCAAATTAACACAACTGTGCACAGTGAAGGAAACAAATAGAAGTAAACACTTGATTGCTCAAGTGGAAGAACAGGTTGTTCGAACAGTCGCGACTGTGTTAAAAAGGGATAAGTCTGTGGGGGTGTATCCGTTTGTACTGGAGTAGTACTGGTGAATTTTCTGTAGACATCTGGATGCATTCAAGATCCCATTTCACTTACATCACAGCGGATCCCAGCAGCCACAGCTGGCTTTACTTCCATTTGTACAGTATAAAAAAAAAGGAACACACTACCTCGGACATTACTTTGCACACACATTATACAAGCACTCCTTGCTACTCGCTTTGCACATGCAAGATCAATGTTTAAGTCAACATACAGACGTCAAAATAATTAAAACTACTGATAAAGCTTTAAAATGTGGCTCACTTGAACCCAAAGTAATCTGTAAGAAACACACTCTTTATTCTGCAGAGTGGAGGGATTTAATTGGTCAGCATTGTCCTCAAGTAAGTACAGGGAAAAGTAAAAACTATTCACAGGCAACTCAGATTGTCAGTGAAACATGCCAGCCCCTCGAGCTTATGTAACAGCAGCTGGCTGAAAATGTGTCCGGACGTATCCGCAACCTGTCAGGAGCCCTACACACGCACAATAGCACACTCTGAATATTATCCTCTACGTCCCATGTACTGGAAATGTCCTTCGCTACATCTGCTTTACATTTCCAGGGGGCGGATCCTCTAACTCCACAGAGGTGCGAGTACTGTTGCTCAATCTCAGACCAAAAAAATACAAATAGAAATACGCCAAGTTAATGGTAACATTAAAGAAACAGGTAGTAAAAGTGGAAGAAGCCCGGAGAGTTGTGACTGGATATCAAAACTCAGACAGATCATTCATGAGAGTAGATTTGATCATACAGCTCTTGCCATATTTAAGTTTTCAAGACCTTCTGAGATCATTCTATTTTTGAGAGATTAAGGTGGTGATAAATCCAGGCGAGAGTTAGCAACTTTCTAAAGTGTTAAGATTCATAGACAAACTATCAGTGCCTTTATAAGAAGAAAACTCCCTTGTCTATCATATTCAGCACTTCAAGCTGTGAAGAACATTATAAAACAGCCCAAAAGAGGCTGATCTCTGGGAGACATTTTATCTGTTGTGGTTAGAATTGCATAACTTTATTTTTTCTGGCCTGGCCATGACAGTACATATGCTGTAATTAACGTACTTCGAATAAGTAGTCCATAATACTTCAGCAGTTCAGTGTTGTGCTAATCACAGTACTACAGTAGAGGCTGTAAAGATGTAATTACATCCTGTGTCCAATTCAATTTTAGGTTCAAAACTTATATACCAATTCTCTTCACCAATCTCTGCACCTAAGCATCGCACGTGCCCATAACTCTCTTACTGTATATATTATTGTTCTTCATTGTTGTTTTATGTACAGTGCAACAACCACAGCAAGGCAATTTCCTGTATGTGCAAATATACATGGCAAATAAAAGAATTCATATTCTTCCCTTTGGACCATAAAAATACAGGGAAATAAAGGTGTTTTGATTATAAATAAGTCTTAGGGTGAATGGTCAGAGTAGCAGGGATACTTTCCAAACAACTTGTAAACATTAGTAAACTTGTGGACACCAGAGATGCGAACTCAGCTAAAGGGACATTTTAAACTTTAAGCACAGTGTTGCTGATTAAAGATCCCACAGGTTACACGATACTAAGACGCCTGTTTGAATCGGTCCCCGTGCGAGCGACCCTCGGCCCGTGTTCTGCATGAGAACACACGGTCGCTGCCAAAACATCACCCACGAGCCGAGGACCTTGCTGACTGCCTGGTATGAGCGAGTGAGCGGGAAATAAGAACATGCCACAGAGACTGTACGAGGCAGCTAGCAAGACGCAGAGGAGAAGCCCAGCGAGGCCCTTCACTCAGCGGCACGTCCGCTCCGCAACAACAACCCTGGTGACCCGGGCGACTTCAGACGTGGTCAACGCATAACTCGTAATATCAGAAAACACACGTGTAAACACAGGACATGGACCAGTTGCTAAAAATCAAACCCATAACCGACGTTGAACCCAATAATCGAGGCTACCAAGCGTTGCGGCTAGTCGAGCAGCTAGCACGGTGAGGCTAACGCTTCCTCAGTGAGCTACACGGGGTCGAGTGTTTAGAAAGTAAGAAAACTGTAGTTCGAATCAACACTGTCTCGTTCGTCAAGTGTCACTCCGAAGCATCGCTTTGGTGTTAAATAACACAACCAGGCGCTCGGCTAGCGTTAGCATTCCGACGAGGCGAGTCCCGAACATGCTAACGAGTCGCTAGCGAACCAGTGCGACATCGCGAGTTGAGGGGGAAATAAGATTAAAGGCAATTAGTTTCTTTCAAAGACATCAAAGGCGTGAAGGAGGCCACTGCTCGTTGTCATGTGTACGTCTCTGTGAATCATGTATAATTTCGTGTTTGTGGTGTTTTGACAACGGAGCTCATCAGATGTCGTTAATCAAAACAGCTAACAGACACACTATCGTTTTAAAATGTCACATCGGTCTGAACAGTGTTAACGTGAAGCAACTGATGTGAATGTGTGTGGTTTCATTCAATGGTTTCAGTGGTTTAACGAGAACAACTCGGCACCAACTGGAAAGATGATAAATGGAGGGGACGGCGTTAGCTTGCTAACGGAGAGCTAGCAAACTTCAGTTCAGGAATGCCAGTCTAAACGCCGCTAGCCTCAGTAGAAGCTACAGGAGTTAGCATGTCGTTAGCTCGCGTCAACTGTTGATTTAAGAGGGAAAACAAACAGATGCGCTGGGTCTAATTTACACCGATTTGACCAAGAGCCAAATTAAAATAAAATTAACCGATACATCGAGTGGACCGGTAATTAGCCAGGCTCCAGGCTAGGCCGTGTTTTAGCGGTGCGAACGTAGCTTAGCACGGCTAACTTAGCCTGAACCCAGCCTAGCCTCCTGGTAAAACAGCTTCGGGCTAACAGATGTGCACGAGCGAGCGAGAGGAGGAAAATATTTATCCTGTCTTTAGCCAACATTACATAAACCGCAAGCCGAGGGAGCCGAGTGCACGACCAAGGTTAACGTGAGCGACTTACTTTACGGTGCTCCGCGGTGTCCGGGGGGAACGACTCAGCGCCGATCGACCATCACGACCGCGGCTGTGGTTGTTTTCGTGATCCGATCCGACTTTTTCGGTGTATCTGCTCAAGGGCCGTCTCCGAAATGACACACCGTTGTGTTACCAGGCGCCATTTCCCGCCTCTGCTCTGTCTCTCAGAGGCAGATACCCGTATGGGACACAGACACACCCCCTTACCTCTCAAAAACACCAGGCTGCAGAGCGAGAGGACGAGCGCTCCTCTTTTCTTCTCCCGCGGCTGATTGATCCGTGTGCTGCTTCTTTTGTAAACAAACAGCACATGACGTCTTCTTCAACGAGATAACAATCGATTGATTTTAATAACATCCCAGCCGCTAATTACTCAACAGATTCCTCATTCTTACAGAGAATGAAAGAACATGGTGTTACAGAAAGGATCTAAAGGCATTCACGAGCTGGACAACCACGAAAGTCTTTGTCTTTAGGAAGCAGCAGAGTTTTCTTATTGTTGAAGAACCATCCCCAGAATAAACCTGTGATACCTGTTGTTTTCCACTTCTACAATAACTCTAAAGCATGATCACAAGTGACAAATGACATGAAGCATCACCTTTAATAAAATTAAATTACATTCAATCTGCCTTTCCACGAGGAATCGATGTACCTGGCTGCACAAACAGAACCGATTTCATGTTGACGGATTTCTCTAAGGACGAGGACATCTCCTCAGTACAAATGGTAACAGCTCAACTACATTATGTACAAGAGACTTCATTAATGGAAGCATTGTATACAGTAAGTCAGTTCCATGTGTGCTCAAATCATCTTTGCACACGGCGGAGGATACTAACAATTGCTCTAAGTATTGCTTATGCATCAGTATTTTGCTTAATTTGATTAATAAAAGGCTTTGACTGCATGCGGATGGTATCATTAGGAAAACAAAACAATGAGGAGCACTTTGGAGTGTCTGTCACAAAGAAAAGAAACTGATTTAATAGGCCATAAGCAGAGTCCTTGGCATTTGTAGAGTATTCCCATTCCCGGAAGAAAAAAAAAGGTATTCACTGTAAAAGTCCCACAGTTATGTTGAAGAGGCAGAAAGCCAAGTTAGTCCCTTTGATAAACATCTCAGGTGAGGAGTTTGTTTCTAGGCGACCTGTAAAGAAAAGTATTGAAAACCAAACACAGTTCGACCTGGAAGTTCAGATGGGAGTCAACAGGCCTCATTCCGACATATCAGTCACGATCTGAGGCCGATATCAAGTAACAAAACGCAACAGTCAATGTACAGCATCTCATGTCTACTGTCGTAGAACCACTGGAAAATCAAGAGCAGCTCAGGACAGTGCCATGTTCTTCTTCTTCTTCATATCATGTTAAGTTATTCAGAATTAATTCATTAGTTGTAATGTCTGATCAGCGCATGACATTGAGGATGCACCTTATAAATTCTTTAAACATATTGATGTTCAAACTATCTTGCTGAGAGAGACCTTGGTTGTCGAGGCAGGTCTGAATATGTTTAATGAGTTACAGCTGTATGATTTCCCATTCAAAGAATGTCAATAGCTTGATGTCTTTTTCCATAATCCACAGCCCGATCTCCCTGCATGTCACGATCCTCGTCATCTGGAAAAAAGGAAAAATAAATAATATTAGAAGTAAATTCATAGAAACATTCACACTAAATGAAGTGTTGTAATCATACACCATCATCACATCATGAAACAAATTATACATGAATCATTAACTACAGTATGACCTCTGCATGAGTCCAATCACATTAATAGCTGTACATTCAGAAATGGAATAGTATTAGATATGTTTTTCCATTGTGTTGAATATACTGGTGCACATCTGGACTCCAGCTGAATTGCTGATTTACAGCTTTACATCCACCTTGTCTTTTGTAAATAAAACTGATTCAGCAACAATGTATTTAGCTAAAAATCTATAGAAAATTCATGTAGTTGTGGGAGGAAACATTTCCTACATACATTTTGAATATTATTAGTTTCCTTGTTGGTCATTTCATAATAACAAGAACTTCCTCTTGTTTTTAAATCAGAGGCTGAACACAAACTGAACAGTTAAACATAAAATAAATATGACAAATCATAGTCAATCACCAGGCAGAAATGACAAATTGTTTTTAAAAAGAAGGATGAAAACAAAGATAGTAGTATTGTCACACTCTAATCAAATATTAAAATTCTAATCCAAAAAGGTTATCAGGAATTCATGGGAAAACAATCACAACAGAGAAAAAAATACACAAGCATGCATTTGAATATTTCAAGGAGAACACAGACACATTCACGAACACAGCGAGCTATATTTATCTACTGGTCTAGATGTGGGTCAGATGTTTGGTGGGCACAGACAGGTGGTACGGCTAAAAAGAAGCACAGGCAGGAGAGAAAATACGAAATGGCAGAATTATTCTCACAGAACCGTAAGTTCCTGGGTCAGGTTTTCCCTAAACGGAAAAACTGGGATTGTTATTGTGTCTATACGATGTCCAATTACTAACCCAATTCAGTTAGTCACCCCGAACTGCATGAATAGCAGCTCTCTTTTGACCCTGAAGGAGTTTGTCATAATTCTAGCATATATATAGTTTATGATGGAATTCAAGGACCAAACTCAGGGTACTGTGAGCTACTCTAACTGTCAGGACAGATGCAGCAGCAGCAGGACAGGGGGTGGAGGGAAGGAGCAAGGGTGGAATGGAGGATACACATCTGAACAGGCAGTCCAGTCCCCCAGCCTGGCTCACCTTGGACGTCTTCCTCCCCACCATCACCATCCTCTTCCTCATTGTAGGCCAGCTCGGCCTGCTTGTCGGCCTCATACTCACCCACGTTCCCATCATCCCCATTGTAGTCCGCCAGCTTAGAGCCGTGTTGCGGATCTACTGGGGACTCGTTCTCATCAAAGAACCGGCCTGCAGGAGGCAGAGAAGGGCCTCATCAGGAAGGGAGGGAAAGCGGAGGCAGTTGAAGGGAGACAGGGAGGAATACTGCATAGTAAATGCATGAAGGAATAAGTGATTGTATGTAGAATGTGATAAAAGATAAGGAAGGTGAAGTGAATGGATACACAGATATAAAAAGAGTCTTTCAGAAAAGAAAAGGAAAGTCAATCATGGATTGAGTGGAAACAAAAGGAGCTCCCTAGCAGCACTAATCTTATTATTGGTTTAATCATCTCTGAAATCCAACCAATCAATCTATCAAATACAATGGTGCTGCATTAATCCTATTATATGTTGACTTTTTGTTGCTACTGTGAGGAGTGTTGATCCCAATTATAACAAATAACTGAACTTAAGCAACTTTCATTACAGAGGCCTGTTTGGGGTTATTTTGAGGTTAACGTGCTATTTAATAAACTATACAACCAATAGTTTGTACGTGTTAAAGTATAAAAATAAATAAATAATACAGTATACATCATAAATCTATATTATTCTCCCACTCCCCACTTATACAACTCTCATGTTAATTGATGGGACACCAAAAGTCAAATTAATTTTTCTCAAAGATGTTTTATGTCATTTTAGATAGATCTTATCACACAGAGGTTTCATGTTACTGAGAATATTGGATTTAATTAGTTATTTGATGCTTTATAAACAGGGTGAGATGTCGTGATTGAACGCCGAGACACTCGTGATTGGTTTAGCACTCGGATCAATGCGAACGCAATACCTCAACTGCCACTGCGGGGAATCTAGAGATACATCGTCCATGTTTGCAAACAGTCTGTGGTCTTAACTCATGTTATGGTTTTGTTTTTAATGTTTCGTTTGGACATCAGGAAGAGTACCGTAGTTGATCCTCGGCATCAGCTGATGGGAATCTAATAAAATCATAGGCTTTTGTTGCCGAAGAGATAGAGATGTCCCTCTTGATCGCGACAGCACTGGTTGGGACTGGAGATGCACTGAGCCTGAGCAGCATCTTAACTCGTGTTTACTAAGTACCAGACACTTTCAGAAATGAGACATCTGGTGGGTATTAATTTACCATAATGGGATGCAAGGATAAAGTGATCAGATGCAGAGGATTGGTGAAAAAACAACAACCGAGTATGCAGTGAGTTTTTTTTAACAACAGAGCTGCAGAGGGTGAGATGGACGTGTGAGGGAGATGAAAGAACCAAATATTTGAAAACAGGGAGAATAAAAAGCAGCAGAGCAAAGCAGAAGCCAGGCAGCAGGAAAGGATCAACTGGGAGCCAGCTGTGTAATTTGTCTCGACTCCTCTGCAACTGAGCCTTCTCTCTCTCTCTACACCTTGACTGTTTCCATATTCAAGACAAGACTTACATTCAGACGCTCAGATATAGAAATTGTAACCCTGAACATGTCTTTTGTAGAAGTAAGTGTGTAACCGGTTAGCGATGGGCTACATTCACACAGATAGCACAACACCACAATTGTGTTTTACTCTCCGAGTTGACACATTAGAGAGAGCTGGGAGGCAGCACAAAGGCAGAGCGGAAAAAAAAACGGCCTAGATTTGACCAATTCTTTTTACTCATAGTTATTCTAATCAATAATCACCGGTCGATAAGTTAATAAAATATTTACCCCTCCATCTACCACATCTCAAGTCAGTTACTTTATTCTCTGTGTCTGTGGAGGAACACTCACTTTGACGGTGATGTACTTGCTCTGCTAAGACTTGGTCTTTTGGACGGTGAGGCTGGATGTGCTTGGGCACCTGGGCGGGGTTGGGGGGCAGTGCAAGACCCCTCAAGTGTTCGCTGTTACCCTTCACATTATCTGGAGCTGAAAGGAAGACAAACTTAGGAGGCGCTCTATACATGACAACAACGATCAAGGAAAGTGAATGCCTTTTAAATATTCCTGATTATTATCAATAAGGCATTGAGTAGTAAAAACTGTGTATTTGTTTTCTTAAATGTAGCATCAGATGTTGTACATGAAAAAATTTGAAAATAATTGTTTGCTGTGAGAGAAACATCCGTGAGGCCTAGGAGTTATTACAATGAATATGAATCATATGGTCATGGTGCCTACTGTACCTCGGAGTTGTCTTTGCTCTTCTCCCACCTCGTCTGCCTTGATACCTGCCTTGTTGTCCTCTTCAAACACTATTGGTTTGTCCGCCTGTTTCATGATGTTTGGAGGTGCAGCCCCTACAGCTTGGACCTCCACCCTGTCCTGCTGCAGCCCGGGCTGGTCCAGAGACAGACCCTGGAGTCCAGGGCCGTCAGCTGCCCCAACGCCAGGTCCGGCACCGGCGCCCACAACCGCATCAGGGGCCTCGTCGTGCTTCTTAGGGACGGTTGGTTTCTTCAAGGCTGAATATAAAATGAGTGAGAAATTGAAGTTCACTTTTGACTGCTTTGTGTTTTAGTTGCAACAGTATTAGAAATATTTGGGCAGTTTTTTAGCTATGACAACACAGAATAGCCTTTTACCGGCTAAGTAATGTTTGTGTTTTGTCTGTCTTATAGCATGGTTACACAAAAACTACATAGATTACCACAAAACTGTACGTAGAAGATGGAGGAATCCATACAATTTTGATATATTTCCCCCCCACTAAATTTAGAAGTGAGATTCCCTCTTTCGTGTTTTTGAAGATCAATCTGTGCCAAAGCTCAGTTTTAGCCATTTGTTGTCCCCTCAACAAGTCGTAGGCTCAAAAATTATTCGGCAGTAGATTTCTGTGAGTCTACGTTGGTATTATTTTTTAACTTCACCTTGCTCTGCAAAAACTTTGCATTTGTCAACGTAAAATGTGCTGTTGTAACTTTAGGGCCAATGCTTACCAAACTGCACATCATCAATTTTTCCCACCTCACTGTCTTCAATACCAGGCATGCCAGCATCACTGCCAGGCTTCCCCATCTCTTCTGTAAAAGAGGAGAGGGAACGTCAAATACTGAATATCCATGTAAGCACAAAGCCTTACTTGACTCATCACACCCACTGTACCTTTTAAGTCATCACTCTCATGCCGGTTATTGGCCACAGTATGGCGCTCTCCAACCATCTCAACACCAGGTGCTCCATCTGCATGTCTCCCTGCCACTACACCCTTTTGGCTGTTAATCACACTCTGAAGAAATGTCAAAAGAAAATCAAAAAACATAGAGGAGTATTAATAGAATTAATAGAGTATAGCTGCTACTGACACTACGTGAAAACAAATCTAAAAGTAATGAATAAATGCTTCATCATTAAGGGCTGCACGATGATGATATGAATTGCGACAAATAAACAAACAGTCCCTAGCTACTGACCCAGAGGCTATGGACTGCTCCACAGCCAGGAGAAGGCGTACAGCCTGGCCACAGCGCCACCAAGTCTGGGGCAGAAACCAGGGAGCGATGCACAGCTCCACTAAGTCAACTTACAGTGTTAATGTGGGTCTTTTAATAAATGTTTGGACCTTGAACAGTTATTTGTTCCCGGTTTTAGCTGCTCTGTCAGTAATTTGTATCCTCTGGTGTCTCTGTCATTCGCACTGCGTCAAACCAAACGAAGCACACCGCCATCTTCTCAAGTTTGACACGTGTCCGATCACATTGTTTGTTTGTGTGTGTGTGTGTGTGTGTGTGTGTGGAGGAGAGAGCGAGAGTCTTGTGAATGCGCGCGCTGCTCTGAAGAAAGATTTAACTAATAATTGTAGCGACAAACAATTCAAGAGTTTGAGACAGAGAGAGAGAGACAAACACAGCAGCGGAGTCTGTGTGCGTCTGGGTGACCATTCTTTTATAACATTCGACCACTCACAGGGATGCATTTAACTCGAGAAAAAAGTGTTCACAGTGGAGTTTAGTTTGAGGAGGTGGAGCGAGATTTGACGGAGCCGCTCTTTCAAATTCTCTGTTTTGTCTCTATTCCGTTGATATCGCGATGACAATAGATTTTCGATATATTGTGCAGCCCTAGCATATATGTATTTGCAATTAAGCACGTGGGGGCTCCTCAGGTTCAACCTTATACTGTTAACTCAAAAGTGTTTGTCCAGATTTCCTCAGCACTCACCTGTCTTAGCTTCAAGGCTTCTTGCTCCAGAGTCTTCTTGGATTCTTCATACTCGTCTTTCAGCTGTGCAATCTGACGTCCACACTGTAAACTAGTTAACACATATTTCTCATGAGTTCCACTCAGGTTATCTTGAATCTATTTGGCACCAAACTAAAACAGAGATTTTTGAAATATTGATGAGAATATATCGGGAAAAAAGAAACCTGGAACAAAAATTAGCAATCACCCCTTGTCTCTTCATTAAAGTCAATATTCAACAGAAAATCTGTCACAATAACGTTCAACTCAAGAAGAAAACGTGACTGAGACCCTGTGTCTAGATGTTTGAAGTAGGGAAAACTCTGACGGAAGTCACCAACAGAAAGTTGTATAGCTTAAAATACCTCTCATACTCAAGTTTTCTTTCCAACGTGGTGCTATTCTTCTTCACTTCTCTCAGCTGTTCCTCCTGTTTTATGAACTCCTGCTTCAGCTCCTTTAGCTGCTCTGTTCACCGCAACACAAACAGATACACACAATAGTTTGGAGAGGTTTAGTTCACGTCTGATTGATGCATTACAAATTTCAACAGACACGTTGAATGTGTTTACAAGAGTGTCTGATAGTGCCCTCTGCTGGTCAGACAAGGCTGAAGTCCTCTTACCTTCCAGCCTCTGGATTTCTGTAATTTGGGATGTGACTTCACTCTGCAGTCTCATCTGAAGAGAGGAAAACAAAGGCTCAGCAATTAGAAGGGAATTTTGATTCTTCTACTACAAGCTGTCGAAGAGATGTGCAATAGGTTCTCTAAAGAATGAACAATGTAAGGCCGAGCAGGTTTAACTTGTTTTCGAAAGCTTTACAGCACAAACACAGAATACACAGGGACCTTTTACCGAGCTACTGTGAAAAAGAAGCACAGAGACCGGATTCATGTAGCTGGTGGAAAAATTAAGTATCTTATTTCATTTAAATGAGCATATGCCTTTAACATCCAAAAAGTTTACACATTGATAACTACTTTAAAGGTGGTGTATGATTATTTTTTTAAGCCGATATTTCTTTTATAACTTAAACTCAAGGTTAGGGTTTTTTGTGTTTAAATTAAACTCGAAGTTGTGTTTCCATGGGAAGGAGATGGGAGGGAGGAAACTTTTAGGTGTTGACAAATATTTTATGTGGTTTCAAAAACTCCCTAAATGTTAGAAATGTAGCTCTTTAAGTTGTTATAAAAAATAGCGGCATTATCTTTTCCACGCCATTATATTAGAATGGTGATTAATTTTAAGGTTAACAAGGGCAATATATATTTATCTTTTCTCAAAAACCTGTCATCTTTGGAATCAATTGGGATTATCTCTATTCTTGAATGAGGTATAATTGACTGGCACAGATAGCAGTGAGGACAGAGTGGACAGGAAGTAAAGCATTTGCATCCGCTTCTTTTTTAGATCTGTAAAGTAACGGATGATTTACATCATTCAAATCAGTGAAGCACTAAGGTCTAACCTCCAAATTTACAGTTTTTGATATTTTCAGGTGAGACACATACAATCTATCGCTACCTCCAGATTCCCAGCATCTTGTGTCAAAATGTACATTACTTTGGTTTCTTCAGATGTTATATAAGTTGTAGGAAGAGACGACGTCCCAGGTTAATTGTTCTGTGAACTCACACTACAGGTTAATCAAGTACAAGGTGAAGAAGACTGCATTACTCAAATACAAGTGAACAACATTTTACCATCACTGTCTCCTGAATGTGACAAGTGTTGCTCTGAGGATCATGAGCACATCTTCCCTGGGTTTACCCTAAAATTAGCTTGTTTGTTAGTTTGTTTCAACACTGTGTTGAGTCATTTTAAAAGCCTTATTTGAAGAAGTATTAGCACCTTTGGAAAAACAATAACCTTCATGCCGACAAGTGGTCCAATAAACCTGGTTAAACAGAAACCGCCCTGCACAAAGAATAGCAAACAAGGATTCAGTGAAGCAGTGCTGAAGTTACTTGGTGTTACTAGGCCAAGTAACTTCACAAAATCTAAAAGGGGAAATAAAAAAAGTTATGCTGTAAAAATGAAAGACAGGAAAATCTGTACTTTTTTCAAAATCTTTTTCTAGAGACATCCAGCCAGACCAGGGATTGGTCATCTTCGGATGTCCTGCAGAGACCTTTGAGCTGCTGTAAATGCAGACATGCACCTTGTTATGGTAATAACTTTTACTCCTGACTCGGAACTTACTGCTCCACCCTGCTATGTGCATTGGCTCTGGAGATGTTTTCTATTATACATATAGAAAAACTGTGTCTGCATTAACCAAATACTCAGGGTATTTGTGAGAGACTTTAGTGACCGTTACTGAGTTAAGTTACTCCGCATCCATCAGGACCCTGACCTGTGTGGCTTCATGAATGGGTGCGGTGCATAAATCCATTCTTGTATTCATGTTGCCGCACCTTGCTCCCAACATCTTAATATCTTGCGATATGAGAGAGCTTTTCTGTTATTTTGTCTGGCAGTATGTTGTGTCAATATATTTTGTGAATGTAAAAAATGAAAACTGTAAATAAAGTATTCAAAGAGACTGTTAAACCTGCACAGGTGATTAATGGCTTTCCCTGAGAGCCTGTTAAAATTGAACAGCTACATAGATGAAAACACAGCCAGACACACTGTATGAAGATCTATAAGCCTCTATGATTCATTCTAGCTCCTAATGGCTACAAGAGCCGATATACTGTACTGTGTGGAAGCCATTTAAAACTCCACTGTCACTATTTCCTCTGCATTGCAGGCCTCTCACTGTCTGTAATAGGCCTCTGTGTTGAAACAGGGTTGGGCTGTTGACAATGGAAAGGAGTGGAACAACGGCTATGCAACGTGTATTATCTCGATCTTAATTACCGACATGAGAACCCGGATACTAGAGTTACTACCAATAGACAAAGGAGCATACAGTCATCTTATGTAAGCACGTCACCATCTAAACTCTGCTCAGTTAGTTAAAATTTAGAAATGACTTACATTAGAGACAGTTAACAGTTATTTCCCCCTCTCATAAAGGCTGAACATCCATTAAAAAAAATTATTTTTACACAAATCAAATGGATGGTTTTAATATCAGTTATCGATATGCTTGCTACATGAGCAAGCATATCGATATCCATCTGTCCCATTTCAACTAGTAAGTTGTTCACTGAGTAACAAGAGTGACTTCAGGAAGCTGAGAGGACGTTTGAAAATAAATGTTGAGCAGAACCAAGACTGTCTCTTGTATAAATTTGGTTTGTTGTTCAAGTGCCTGGTTTCTGATTTACGTGTCTGAAAGCAATTTATATTTATTGTATTATTTCATCTTTAACTAACTGCTTTTAACATTTGTACACTGATGACCTGCAACAGTCATTTCTGCAACCTGTACTGAGCCATCCAAAACTGGATAAGACTTCACATGCATCAGATTGATAGTATTTAGAGGAGGAGGTATTGGTTGCAAAAACCTCAAAGTTTCCTCTGTAAAATGATCCATTTGTTGAGAGTTACAGGATCAAAATACACAGATTTTTGGAAAGCAATAAACTCCCATTCAAATATCATTTTAATGATCTCATCAGGACTTTTGGACAAAGCCTTTCCTCAAAACTCTAAAGGGGTTGTTTTTCCTGATCTTATGTAGAAAAGGGTAATGTGATTTATAGGCAAGACTCTGCTTCCACTCTCATATCCTTGGATGCTGTTTATCACTCAGCCCTCCGGGTTTATCACTGGCGAGGCTTCTAGGACCCATCATTACATCCCGCATGGAGAAGTTTGTGGTTTTCTCTATCTGATAGACGTGATGGGCATTTGTATTTGTTTATCTACGAGGCTCTTATTAGGAAGCTGCCGTTTCATATTATTTCTATGTTTGACTTGTGGTCTGGATCATATCAAAGTCAGTCTCATGGCGGGCTCACTCTGGAAGGCGTACACGTCTGCACTGATGTGGGCAGATCAGCTTTTACTTTCTGAGCTCTGACCACCGTGAACACTTTACAAAGCACCAGAAAGATCTATTCAATGTATGATCCATGACCACAAACCATTCAGCTTCTGTTTCTAATTGGTTTATCCTTTGTAAATGTTTCTCATATTTTCATTAACTGTATCTTTATATAGTTGTTTTATAATCTGTGTGCTTGTATGTGATTTTAAATTGTTGCTCAACATCATTGCAAATGAAGACCAGCCCTCAATGACTTCATGAGTTTAGGCAATAAACGGCTATTTTAGTGTTCAATTACATTTGCCAATTCATGATCTAACCTCCCTTCACAATGGAGCTGCTTGTGATTGTGCACACAGGCATAACGTTATCCTCTCAGTCTAGTTAAAGTGATATATGTCGCGGCTCCTGGGACGCCATGTGGACACTGGAGACCAGCAGTGGTTTGTCCATGATGCTAAACCGAGCATGGGACAAAGATAAACAAATGTGGGCCTGTCCAAGAGAAATAAGAAAAAGTCAGACTGGATGCAAATGAGATGAAAACGACCCCCTCATGTGTTGTATTAACGTCTGCCAGGGCAGCTGGGCACACACCAGTCAATGCTCATAGGGTGCTGGGACACAAAAGACAGTGGATTGCTGGCTGGGGCCACCGTGCAGGACAAAAGATGGGAACGGCCTTGTGGGGCATACAGAGGAGCAATACATAAAGTCTGTGAAATGTGTAAAAATGTGCTGAAGAAATTAATCAATATTAATTCAATGTTGCTTTTTTCCTAGTAAATGCAATCGTATCTTTAATTTACCATATAAAGTGTCAGCAGACAGATGGGAGGAATGTACAGAAATGTGGATTGTATACAGCTTGGCTAAAGAATAAGATGTTTAGTTAACATAAAAACTGTTGTGTGGAATAACCAGGCAGCCTCATCTCCTAATTTAAAAAGACATAGATTTGTCAAATCTATGTTTTTTGAACTTAAAGACACAAGTGGTTAAGATGTGAAAGTACAGGAAACACCATGACCATAGCAAGCCTAAAGTGATATTGAGACACTTATATGATATTTGAGCTATGACTCTATACGTTAGTGGAACAGACCTCAGGTGAAAGTGGTGGAGAGGTGGATAAAACTGTGCAGATGAATGAGTTTCCGACTGAGGTCTTGAGTTGCATTTATCTTATGCCACTAGCTACCACACACAATTTGATCTGAACCATTTTTCTCTTTATAAGGACGATCATTTTCCTGGTTTAAAAACAAATCAATGAGCTAAAACCCTCAAACCATCATGAGCTTCCTCAATCTTGTATCCCTCTGAAACAGAATATGGAGATAACAGCAATATAATACAGATTTGAGAATGAGGAGGCATAACTTGCTATTGCAACATTGTCTTTTCCGACCTGCATGAAGGCTATGTAATATGGATCATGCTTTGCCATTGTATTCCTGTACTATTTGCCCTCCACACTGAATTTAAATACTGATTAAACTTTAACCTGCATACTACTAAGTAATTATTTACAAAGTTTATGAATTTACTGATATTTTCAGCAGCATTTTAAGCACAATTTTATCTGATATGGATAAATAGACGTGATGTGGATTTGGTTATGCAGCAGAAAAGAGATGATGGAATAATCAATTTAGAAATCATATATTTAAGTTTAATGTGAATTAAACTATGGGCAGATGTCTGGAACTATTGTACTTGAGATTTTCAGCCAGTGTGGTTAAACTCAAATCAGTCCATATTATTATATTGATTGATTCTCACAATAAATATCTATCTAACATTTTACAGACCGACTTTTGCTCCTTAGTGAATGTTGTGGTTTTAAACTCTTCTTTACGAGCAGAGAATGACCAACAGCCAAACAAGTATGATATTGACTGAAACGTTGGTATGTTGCTATTAATTAAAAAGTATAATGTTGCTGTTCAGAAGTATTTACATAGTTTCATTGCCCAGCTCTACATTGATTCAAATATGAAGGACACTTAGTTAGTGTCATCTATTTTATGTTTTATTCTTGAACTGTTTTCACGCTTACAACTGCTGCTCCCTAATTTTTAAGGCTATGTTTGTACAGCTTCAGGTATCTATCTTTTAATCTGTATTTATATTTGGCTTCAACACTCACCACTCCCCTGTCTTTAATCCCCTCAAACTTAAAATATTTGTATTGTCAACATCTCCATTAACACAAACGTCTTTACAGTGACAGCTTTCTGGTAGTTCTGGTGACTGGACTGTCATCTCACTGTAGTGAACTTATTCTTGACCTTTTATTATTCTCATGCTCTTGTTTTTGAATGTTGTGTGTGATACCGGATGACTAAATGTCCCTCAGGATCAATAAAGTATCTATCGATCTATCAAACTTTGTCTGCGGAAGTCTGTGGAAACTTCCCTCCTATGTTTGTGTCGTCTGGTTAAACTCAACATGTCCCCAACATGTCAGACATTAGAGACCCCCTCTCCACCACACCCAGGCGGGTCCGTACCTTCTCGTTCTCGCACTTCTTGATGAGCGCCTCCCGGGCCTGCAGCTTGCCCTCCATGACGCTGTAGTCTCCATCCTTCTGGTCGATCTGCTTCCTGTGCGCCTCCACCTGCACCATCAGCTCCGTGTTGCGCTTCTCCAGCCGACTCCGCGCCGCGTCCGTGCGCTTCACCTGCGTCTGCACCTCGGCCAGCTCGTCCAGCAGACGGCCGTGCTTGCTGGACACCGTCCAGTAGTTGAACGACAGCACGCCGATGATCACCATGAGGAAGATGAGGATGAAGGACGGGAGGCGGCCTCCCCGTCGGTTTGCGCCAAACCCAACCATCCCCACTGAAAATACCCTGTACCGTAACCCTGTGTCGTTGCCGCAGCCTCCGGAGCCCAGCGAGCGCGCTACTCTCCCGGTGTCGAGCACATCCGTCTACGTGACATGCCGAGTGTGTATGCGGCGAAACACAAACACTACACCCAGACAGGCGTGAATCTGGACGACATGTCTACCGAGCCTCACTCTCCTTCCTCCTTCCGCACACTGGGCATACCCCGCCGCTCCGTCCCGTGTCAGCGGGGGAAAAACGCCCGCGGGGACGTGGCCTAGCTCAGCTGGCAACGTTACACACGGCAGAGGAGACGTGGACAGCGACGCGGCTCCGTGGCACCGAGCGAACACGCACACACACAGAGACACACAACAGACAGCTAGCTGCGCGACGCTAGCACCCAGCTAACGCTCTTCTTCGTGTGTCTCCCTGCAGGGTTATATTAACACGTGTGGCTCCGTTACACACAAACCGACCCGCGGCTGGTTCTGGTGTCAGACCTGCGGTTTGGTGTTAGCTACCAACATGTCCGGCTAACAAGCAGCTAGCTATAGCAACGGTGGATGCAACAACACAACCAGCCTCAGCCCCGCGACCACAAGCAGTGTGTCTGTCTTCCTGCGTGGGACGGAAACACTCGCTGCTGCGCAATAAACCAAATCCTGCAGATCTCCGGGCAGCGGGTTTTAAATCATGATCTCCACGAGCCGATTAGGCACCAGGCGAGATTTATGCGCTGTGTGAAACTATAGCTGCAGCCGCTGTCTGCCACTTCCGGTATGGAGGCGAACATACATTTCAAAATAAATATAGTAGAAAATAGCGTGTTTAGCAGCAAAGAGAAAGTGTGTTGTTGCATTCTTTTGGCGTGTAGGCTCAAAGTCTACACTTATTTTGTAAAGTATTCTAAAACCAGCGGCATCGTGGTGAGATCAATAAATCCGTAAGAAAACGTGGTATTAATAAAGCCAACAAAAGAAAAACAAATACCGGAAGTATTGTGTTGGCTGGAATAAGTAACTTTACAGTCATCATGAAATGAAGATCTAGATTTAATCTATTAACGATTTGGCTATTAGGTAAGTGTTGTCAAACCTGAAATAAAAAGGACAAATGAATCATCAGAACAATACTTTTTCACTTCCTGTTTAACACAGGTGGCTGCTGCCTGTTGCAACAGGTCATTTTGAATGAAACGCAGCACTTTATGTATTTCAATTACAATATTAAATTCCCATATAACTTGGTAACATAAGTTCAATGTAAAGGGTCTGATTTAATTAAGTTTTTTCTAGCATTTTGAGTTAATTTGAATCAACTGACTAAAATAACTTATATTAATGTATATGTTTAACTTAATTTAAAAAGTCATTCAAGTTAGCCATAGCTATTTTCTGAGTGCTGGTCTGTCTTCATGCACTCTTATACCATTTATTCAAAGATCATTAGCAGTCTGATTTCTAACACATTATATTTCTAACATTGTCCATCTTATCTTTTAGCACTGCTTGTTTTGCCTTCATGATTGTAATGCACTTAAAATCAACTCCTGTTGTTTTTAGTGCTATATAAACAATCAAACTTGACTTATTTATATTTACGCTCCCCTCATAACTTCAGTCTAGTCAGTTAAAGTTTTTTGCATCAGTCACAAACAAATTAATTAAACGGCACCACTAAATACACCATGACTGTACTATACAGTGTTTCTGTTATTTTGACCAGCTATGGTGAGTAGATGTTCTCAACACCTGACCACTGACACACATAATTGAAATAAGAACACAAACCACCATATACAAACTCTGACTTTATTGTAACACTGAAAAGAATCGCAACACAATGAGGTAAGTTAAATAATCCACATCTGTGATGTTTTTGAAACCAGCGACACCACAAAATATTCACCACCCAGCAACAGTTCCACAAAGTCTGCAAACGATGGCGATTAACGCGTCGTCAGCTCAGTTCACAGTTTAATACAAACAATATTCCTCTCAGCTTCGTATGAGGACAAGAGGAATATTGGAAATCTTTCAATCACAAACTTACCAGTTGTACATTTTTTGAGGAGATGAGACTCAGTAGAAAAGATCCCCTGAGGGAGAAACATTCTTTTGATTTTCTGATGAGAATGAAGCATATACAGACACTGGCAGACTCAGTCTGAGTGTGCTACCATTTCTGCTGATGACTTGGCACGGTCTCACAGGGCACTAAGGGATACAACGTGAGAGCATTTCAGTTTGCCTATGCTGCCGTCACACTGTACAAATAGATGAACTCACAGTGTCTGATTACTCTACGGACATCTGTGGCACAGCACGACGTGTCTGCAGCTCCTGCTCCCTGAAATGCCCTCAGAATTTTTCACCCGAGTCCTTGTTGGGAGGAAGGTCAGAGAATAGTCTCTCTGTACTCAAGGCCTTGTTCAGAGGAGGGGGAGTCCAGTGGGTGGGTGGAGGCACTGGTTGTTTGCTGGAGGTGTTTGGGACGGCAAAGGGAAGGGGACGGTGATGAGCTCAAAGCGCCGCAGCTCTGGAGGTGAAGATCCTCGCAGCCTCGCTTTCTGGGACTGCCGTTGATGCGCTGGGTCATCACCTGAGCAGAAGGAAATCATAATGCCAGGGATACATTTTTACAACCATCGCTGACAAGCAAAAATTCAATCAAATGTATGTTGTTTTAACACAGATATGCCAAACTTGACTGAGTATGATGCAAATCTAAAGAGATGATAAATATATCTCACTATAAATGTACAATACAGAGAAAAAAATGAACATACTGTAGCATTATATAATTCGTTACGATGCTATTATCATCACATATTAAAACAATGCTGCTACGTTTTATTTTCCATAAAATTGACTAGAATTGGACTATCAGGGTCTGTTACAGTATAAACAGTGAGATCCAGTTACCTGATCTATGACATTGGCACTATAGATGGCCTCCTCCATGTGTTTCTCATCCGACTTGATGACGCACTTGATGTTGTTGACCACCTGCTGGACCTCAGGAGGTAGACTGCAGTTTGAATGCTCAAGGAACTTGGCCACCAATATCTTGGTGTCTTTGTACATCTTGAGGTCGGCCAGCGAGTGTGGGCGCTCGTGGGAGGAGTGTGTGTGCAGGGCTCGAGGTTTGAGGGGGATGTCAGTTCTCCTGTCCTCTTTCTGCTGCTTCCTGACAAATATGTGACCGGGTTTTGCTCCATTATCGTCTGCTGACACGTCTGAAGATAAAACACAAGAAAAACTGTCAAAGCATTGAAATAAATAAATAATAATAATGATTATATCAGATAATAAATCATGGGGATCCCTTATAATCAAGGCTAATAGTTATGACAGTGTCTGTATCACTGATTTAACACATTTTCATTATCAGCTCACAGTTGCAGCTCAGTTAAAATATAAATTATAAATTCATGTATATCAGATAACGTGATGTTATGGCGGGGCAAGAAACAGGTTGCCGGTTCAAATCCAATTTTGGTCGCTGTCATTATGTTTCTACAATGGGTTTTCTCCAGGACCTCTGGCTTCTTCCCACAATCACCATCCCATGAATTAAGTCTGTATGTCCGTACCTTGCTCTGGTGACGTATGAGCTGAAGCCTCAGCAGCAGGGTTGGTGGCAGAGGTGCAGCCACTATTTTCTCCTATAGAGGGAGACAAACACTTAGTATGGACCAACAAAGCAGTTACTAGGTAGTGAGCCTGCCTTGTTTGATTTCATTGAAATGCTGTAGTGCTGCTATGACTTATCAATCACCATTACTGGTTTGTTTGATAAACAGTCACAAACCCAGTGACAGACTATTAACAACAATATAAAACAGAAAAAGCACAGCAAATCTATACACTGAATAAATTGGAATCAAATAATTAAAGAATTATTTAGAAATTTAATTGATTTACTGTGTAATCTCAAAACAACTGTTCACTCTAGAAATATTTACATGGAGTATTATAAAGCTTTAGTATAAAAATTGTGAGACATCCTTGCCAAACTTACTTCCTGTTGCAGAGGAGCAGGAGATGGGGTCACTGGTGGAGCGGACAATGCGGGCCAGCTTGCGGTACCTCCTGGCTGCTCGCACCCGAGGCCTCTCTGAGGGCGAGTAGCCACTTTGAGCTGAGGTAGAGGGGGGTTGTGATGTCGAAGAGGGAGACCATACACTGAAGCACAGCCTGGGGCCGCGTGGTCTGTTCGGAGGGGAAGGGGAGGAAGAAAGAGCCAAAGGGCTGATGGCTGAGGTTCCACCAGAGGAGGCCACTGAGGTGGGGGAACAAGGCTGAGGTGGTTGGGGGATAGCAACAGGGAGCATGAGCTTCCTGCTCATCATTCGTGCTTTAATGAGGGAGTGTGTCGGTGGTTTAGGCGGCTCCTCCGGTAAATGTTTGGCTGAGGCGAGCTCGTCACATATGTGCAGTGTGGCACTGTGTTCCTCACAGGGATGTGTGTTGTCTGTGGAGTCCTCCTGGTCCAGATTGCTAAAGTTCTCTGAAGACCAGTCTGGAGAGCGTTCCAGAGACTCCTGGGTCTGTGAAGACTCACTGTATCCGGTGTCACAGGGGCGAACATCCATGTTCGGCAGGCCACGGCGGCAACGGGACTGGTCCCGTGTACAGAGTTCCAGGCTGGTGCAGCTTCCATCAGTGGGGGCAGTGTGGGGCGTGCCATACGGCGAGGAGTCAGAGCCCTGAACCTCCAGGGAGCATAAGTCCTCTGAGGAGCAGGTCTGGTCCTGATCAGCCACCTCTGACACCATCAGGGATGCACTGTCCACTGAGGCTGAAAGCAGAGAGGAAAAGGCAGGATTATCACATCTACTGTTTAACAACAAACATTGGACAATCTCCTGTAATGTTCCCAGCGTCTTTACCCTGAGTGCTGAGACCTGCAGTGGTGTTTCTCTCACACAAACTGGACCCAGTGGCCTGTTGCTCGATGCTGGTTGTTACCTGTAAAGACAAAAAAAATAAACACTGTTCAAGTAAAATGATTTTGAGTGGAAAAAGAAGATGAAAGAGAGAGAGAGTTCAGCTCATATTGGATATTTTATTGCATAATATAGAATGCACAAAAAATCTTCAATACCGCTTTCGGTCTGTAGAGGGCTCTGTAAGACCACAACACTGTAACAGGACGTCAGGTGTATCAAGGGAGAAAACTACACCATCAGCTTAAACAAGAATCTTTAATTAGCGTCAATGATGTCCCCTCTCAAGGTGCCGTGTATTACTCATATATGTTCATGTAACTGGGTTTGCCAAATCATGTGTGTCTTCAGCCTGAAATTATCATCTCTCCTCTGCCGTCTCACACAATCAATCGATCACTGCTTTCTTCCACTGATTATTTACAGCAACTGTTTATCTGCAGAAGGTAAAGAAAATCCCCTGGTGATTCCTGAAGGACACGGTTCAAAGTGGATGTGAATTCAACTAGGGATTTATCACGTGTAATGGAAAAAAAAGAGATTAGAAGACTGAGCAGTTTATGAAATAGAGGCTAGAGGGAGACTTGTTTTTACAATAGACACTTGTTTTAATTGTGACCAATGAAATGCAGTGAAGCCTGAAAAAAAAGCTCTCACCATTTTTGAAAGACCATATGTACATTCTCAGTTATCTCAGACTTTTAGATTCTATATTGTCAATACCATTTTAACCCACCAGTATAAACTTTTTAATCAAATAAAATAAATAACAACAAATTGTGTCCAGCTCTTTAGAAATAGCCATCTCATTTACATGAGCTGCTGAAATTCACTTTTATACTCAGATCTATTGTCTATAATAACGTATATTTCTTATTCCAGACTTTAATGAATCTTGGGTTTAACTTTGAAATCCACATCCCTGAAGACAATCTCATTAAAATGTACATCATTCCCAATTAAAACCAGAAGCTATTCACAACTGAATATCTCCTTATACAAATGAGAAAAGTTATTTAAAAAAGTCACAATTTAAACCACATTTATAGATAAGACCTATTTTCCAGCAGATATTTATTGCTCCTACTCCTATAAAAATATAAGTATGAAATATAAGTAAGGTATTATATGTGCTACCCTGCACACAAAGCTTGTAGTCTGTTTTAGGGACAAACTAGTCTGTTTTGATCTCACCTGGCTGGCAGGGGTCTGCCCCACCACAGACTCATATGGAGGCGGCAGGTCCGTTGGGTACAGGGTCCCTGGGCTGTTGATGGGAACCCCGTAGATGGCACTGAAGGGAGAGTGGGGGAAGTCCAGGTGGAGCCCTCTGCCAGGGACACAAAAGTAGAGTTTTAACTTAATAAACGAAACAAAAAAACACCTTGAAATACTGTATCTCAGATATCTATAGCTAGAGTGTTTGAGAAACTGTAACAGCAAGTCTGTATATAAATCCTTTCTGAGTCTAAACGCAGTCCCTGGTCGATTGAAACCATTAAGAAAGAAAGGATGAGAAATATCCTTTTGCTGCCGCCGCTCCAGTCCGGATGATTTAAACCGGTTCTCTATTATTCTGTGTGCAGCACCGCTGTCTCATATGGTGCCAATTAAGAACACGCAGCCATGCTCGCAGTAATATCTTTTAATTACAACCCCATTCTCCTCCAATGTGCCAGTGCATGAAATACAACCTGAGAGCTTCCACCAATCATCTGAGGCCTGATGATGTCATGACACATCCCTGGCCCCGGGCAGAGACACCATAAATGCTTCCTCTGCCTTGTTTATATTCAGGGCATAATTGACAAACAGATGTGGTTTCTTGCCAAATGGCAGCATCAGCAGCACTCTCTCTGGCAAGACTGAGAAAATGGAGAGAGTGATGAAGGAGGGGGGGTCAACCGATCTTCCACAACAGCTGAGAATCACCTCGATGATGATGTCGCAGCTGCTTAACGGAGGGAAAAGCTCAGAGCTGGTTGCGGATGATAATACCACATGCTATGCAGTCAGATAGGAAACAGACGCATGCCACCGCTGCCTAATGTGATGGATTTGGATTTGAATCTGGAAGCAAATGTTGGTTTTGACCTCTGTTTATTCACCTTCTCACAGGAAATCACAGGGTGGTTAGTCCACATTAACTAAATATATTGGACCTGTGAAAATCATTTAACAGAACACATAATGGAAGGAACCAGCAAGAACAGGTTATAGACTTCAGCTCCTCTGAAACAAATCCTTTTGTTTCTTTTCCTTGGTGTGTTCTCCTGAGAGCTTCACCTCCAGAGCCTGACCTATCAGCCCCATGATCAATTTTCCTTAATAACTTTGCTCCTTCCTCACTTTATGACCTTTTTTATTTCACAGTCCACTACCTGAATCATTACAGGTGTCTGTGGCGAGGCGGGCAAGGAGCTGCAAGAAAATGTTATAGGTTCCAAAAAAGGAATTCCGAAGAGTCCTAAATCTCCACCTGGTTGTTATCGCGGCACTGGGCCATGAACGACTGAGCGCTCACAGAAACCAGCAGAGTTCTAGTTTCAAAACGTATCACAAAGTTTGAGATAAGCAGAGCCAGGCTGGGTTCGTCATTTAGTTTCCCAAATGTATTTAATAAAAACTAGGCCTTTATCGCTGCCACGATTAGTAACATAAACACAATTAGACCCTGTAATCTTTGCTTCACAGCAAATACAGTAATTTTGCGTTTGATAGAATCCGCGACTGACTTAACGAGGCATTTATAACTTTTTAAAAGGGGTTCTGAAGTAGACTTCTGTGTACAATTACACAGTTTTCTAACAGTTGCTCTATACTTACTAGAAGATTCGCAAATACATTTTTCTATAAATATCTCACAGGCCACATTGGTACCAGAGTTCCGGGAGCACTTAGAAAAGATGGGATGCTGATGAGAAACATTTTGCATCTCACCTCTGTCCATCCATCGAGGGGGTGCAGGTATACTCCGGGGGGTAGTATGGTGGAGGAGGTATGGGAGGAATAAACTCATCAAAGTCCAGAGTTTGGTGGAGGATGGTTCCGTGGGGGGTCATGCAGTCAGGATTTAGGGCTCGCGCTCTGTGCGGCATAAACTGAAACACAGCATGAAGAGAACCATTATCAGAGCCTGTTGTTTATCCATTTAGACATAACGTTGTTAATTATAATGACTAAGCACAAGTGATATTTGTTACAGCGCCACCCTGCTGTCATTGCAAGCAGTTACACATAATCACACCTCTGCTGTTGGTGCCTTGCTCAGGGGCAACTCAACAGCAGACTTCTGAGAAACTGCATATTCACCCTCCTCACTCAGACCTTTGCAAGTGGGACAACTTTCCAGACACAGAACATTCTGCCCTTCTAATCTCCAGGCTGCCACTGCTGATATTGACTTGGCTAAATTTACGGTGCTAAATAAAAGGTGAACACCTCACGTGGTCAATGGGACTGTTGGAGATAAGAAACAATGCTTTTGTTCTTTGCCTCAAAGTGAATCAATATTAGGATGCCAACGTGTTCAGCTGCCTCAGATTACACTTTCTGCTGGGTATGTCTGCTCCTGATTTTATAAATACTGTAACGGACACTGTCTTTGTTCAATTCCGCGTAGATCAGCTTAGCAGTAAATAATGTGAGTAAAAATGTGTCCTTCTAATTCATTGAGCTTGGGAAAGGATCTGCAGAATTAACAAAATGTATTTATATCTATGAGTCTGCAGTGGGAGGCAGCTCTGACAATGATCTGTCAACATCTCAGATAATCTATGCTGAGCACTGAAGCAGAGGCTGCTGCAAATCGAGGCCTTTTGTCAAGATGAGAATATTTTTCTAATTTCCTTTTTTAATTGCTGTGTAATTTAAAAAGCTTGTGATTTATTCATCCTTGTCCTTTAATGACTGTTTGCCTATTCTTGAACAGGAATACATTTTGTGTACAAGAGGTCTAATGCACAATGGGCCTAATTTACCAACTGTTCTTAAGAATACATTTCTTCTTGTGTAAGAACAGACTCTACGCACACTGAAGAGCACTCTCACGCACACTTGACAACTGAAATGCTTGTGTAAAGTAATCAGGTATTGGGGGTTTGACTGTTAATTTTACATTTGTATCATATGATTTCAGTAACCATAATATTTTATCATTGCATCAAAAGACTGACAAGTTTCAATGCAAATTATATTGATTTAAACACATGGAAATGTTGACGGGGGAAAGAGACAAGAGATGACTCAGGAGATGCAACCGCATTCCTCCACCCTCGCATCAAGACCCATCACATCCACAACATTTACAGCATAGCTTATTTAATGTCTAAAACATGTTTAGATCACATACTACTGCTAAGCTTTGCCATCATGTTGACGTTTTGCTCTACATTGCTAGTTGTTAATGTGTTGAGAGGCAAGCTGGTGAAAAACACAAAGGCAGCTGGCTGTGCTTATTTCCCTCGTCACTAACAGCATTTAGCTGTTGGTGGCTGGTTGATTGTTGCACATAATGACAGATGATGTCAGCTGTTTTCTTCCATTCCAACATATTATATCTAAGATGCAGGAGAACTAAGAGGGAAGTCCATTTGACCTTGTATTTACCTTGTTAATTTACATTAACCGAGCAGGTTACATACAATGTAAAAAAACATCATCATCTTCATCATTCCTGAGCTGCCTGTGCTTACCAGACCATCAGGGTGGTCACTGAAAAGTTTTGCGTTGCTGTCCCCTCCATCACACTCACCATCTGCAGCACATCAGTCGAGACCATCTGCATACAGCACATGGCCGTGGCTAGAGCACACACAATGGTGGAGATGACGTTGAGGGCACACACGCTGAACAGCAGCTCCTAAAGTAGAGCAGGGAGAGGAAGAGGAGGCTGTTAGAGAGCGACCAGTGGCAATAGTTAGTGAATGGATGGACAGGGAAGGTGAAGAGAGGAAGAGAAGACAGTTAACATTATGAACCTATTAAATATGAGGGATAATAGAATAAAGAGAGGTGAATGTGCAATACAGTAGAAGGAAAAATCACAGAGGGGATTGAAGGTGACACAAACGCCACCGGCTTCATTAAGGTAACCAAGTTTAGAAAAGCTCAGCGCAGCGGCACTGCAGTGAGAGAACACTTCTACTGATATCAGGTTTACTAACCAGAACACAAAAAAGTATAATCTTCATAAATAACATATTTACAATACATTTCCAAAGGTCTGAAACTGAAAAAAATAATAAAGGAAATACTATGTCATTGTATATTACAGCTTAACAAACAAATTCATTACAGTGAAAAAATAAACCTCTTAAGGATCCAAGGTTAAGCATGAGCACACACACACATTCACACTGTGGTAATGCAGCAAACAGCAAGGGGACAAACCAGTATTGAATCTGTCAGCAAAAATAAATGTGCGCGGAGGTGAAATACTAAGCCCAGCACCCTGAATCAGAGGAAGGACTTATGACTGCAGCCCCATGAGGATGCTCTTTGTGCCGTTTGAATAAAAGGTGGAAATTTATCTTTAAATGGCTCAATTTGTAAAACACATCCTGACAAAAAACCCTATTAGAACTGCATTGTATGAATTAAGTTATCGACAGCGCCATTTTGTCTGGAATTTGGCTCTGGGAATAAAAACTGTCTTGAACACAGATTGAGGAGAGGATGAGAGCAGCTTGTATTGCAGCCTTAAAGGGAGAGAAGCAAATTATCGCATACGTATGTGTATCAAATAGGTGGGGGTGCTCTTGAGTCATCTTGGAGGATTGAATTCAATAATAAACTAGAGTGACACTCACAAAAGCACATATAGTAGAATAGTATATTATAGTATCATGGTCTATCTCTGCCAAGACTCAACAGTCTCCTTAAATTCAATCAAGCTGCATCAAATTTCACACTTTCATGAATAACTGTCCCATAAACATACCAGGTTGTTTTCATCAAGATCCATGAATAATTCTCACACATTCACATGGAAACTGGTTGAGCAGTATTTGCATCATCCTGCTAACAATGAAACAAACAAACTCCTCGGTGGGTCCAGGGTTCATCTGTCATATTAAATTCCCTCATACAGACACCATGATGATGTTATTACCATTACTATTGTTATCAAACAGGATAAGCATGTTAAAAAGATATGAGAGAGCAGGGACGGGTGTGACTGTGTGGCAGAGACTTTGTGATATTTTAATTTAAAAAGGGGAAGTAAATAAAAAGCACTACAGACATCCTCCATCTATGACCACAAACTGAGTGAACGGAATGAGCAGTCATCAGAAACACAGGCTGCCCCTGAACATCTGTGAATGCTACAATATCATTCTGTCAAGACATGAAATCTTACAATATCTTTTGTGGAGAATGGTTTCTGAATGAAGCTCCCACATTAAGTGTTTTCCAGCCGGTCGCACAGATGACTCACTAGATTCAAGAGGCACGTAATAACCAGTGACATTAAAAGCCCCACGCGTTTTGGGCTTCTGCTAATCTGCAGTGATGATGTCTGCCCCCTGCTGTGATCTGTAAAGGGTAGTGGCTTGTTTTGAGGGGTGCAGGTACCCTGACTTTCTACAGGAGGTTCCAATCAAATCCATGTATTCACTTTACCTCAATGATGTTGCCTTGGTTCATTTTTCAAGCAAGTTAGAGATAAAGCAACTAGCTGCCAAAGATTAAGTCTGTGAGCTGGAAGTTGAAGCAGAGATGATGCCATTTGGAACCGGTGAGTTTCAAGTCATGCAGCGCCAACTATATTATGCATCTAACTCATGTTTGTCTTGGAGACTAACATTTTTGGAACATGGTTTGTTTTTGGAGGACGTGAGGATGATCTACTAATCACAACCAGTCAGTAAATAAATAGTAATTTGTAAAGTGACTGCATGTACACAGTGTTTTTACACAGATATTTACCACTCAAAGTGCTCTACACTTTTAGATTAACCCATTCACACACTTGCACACACACTTGCACACACACACACACACACACACATGGGTGTGGCTCTTGAGAAAGAGAGGGTTGTCACAGAGTAGTGGTTCAATCCATGGGCAAGATAGAGCCCCACCTGAAGGATGTGTTTTGAGTTTGTGAATGGTATGTGATAGAAATAGAGCGCTGTACGAATGTGAATGGGAATGGGTGAATGGAACTTATTTACTAGAGCACTTTGAGTGATCGATTAATATGCTATAAATATACTCCATTTACCATCACACGCTGCCTGGACAGCTTTCAGGGACTATTTGGGGATCAGCGGCTTGTCGAAGAACACATCAGCAAGCAGGGATCGAACCACCAACCTTGTGGTAAGTGGATGACTCACTGTAGCTCCTGAGCCACAATCGCCCAATTTTAAGTGTGTGAGACATGCACCTATTGACACACACATCAAAAAGCTCCTCCATAGCATGGCTCTCTATTACTCCTTAAGCCCATTCACACACTAACAGCACAATAGAAGTGGTTGTCATGGTCACTACGGCAATTTCAGCTACTATCGTGTTTTTCTGGTGTTTTTTCCCCTTGTGTCTCGTTACTTCCCCCTGTCTGTCTGTCTCTGTGTGTGTGTGTGTGTGTGTGTGTGTGTGTGTGTGGTGTGTGTGTGTGTGTGTGTGTGTGTTTGTGTGTGTTTATATGTGTTTATGCCCCTCCCCCTCTAGCTGCCTGATTGCCAATCTGTCTGTACACCTGCCGGTCATCAACCCATCAGCCAAGCAGTACATCCACCCTCACGTCTTCATCCTCTTTGCCAGAAAGCTGCTTCAGCCTGTTTGGCTCATTCTCTAAGACTTGTTTGCCGGCTCAATTCTCCACCTGCCTTGCTCATTCAGTCGTCTCCACCAGCCTCCCCAGCTTAGATCCCCTGCCTCGCCTCAGCCCACCATTCGCCCCAACCAGCTCACCTTCCCAGAGGCCTTCTCACCTCCACCGACCTCTCACTTCTCCCAATCGCCTTCTGCATCTGTCGGCTCCGCTGCCTTCTCCCCCCCCTGCTCTGCTCCGGCCTGCCACCTGCCTCTGCCCTCTAAATTGCCTGCTGGAAAGTTCACTACCCCCATCCCCCATCCAGTCCCCCCAAAAACTTAGTTTATACTTCTGGATTTTGAAAGGAGATTTTGTAACTGCTTTTAGATTTATATGGTAAAAAATAATTTGATTGATGCTGACATACTCGGCTGCTAGACATTGTTTTACAATAAAACTTACGAGTTGTAATAAAGTGATGTCATGAATTACCTAGTAACTAAGTGTCAGAGCTCTGCGTCCTTGTTTTATTTACACCATAGTGACATGAATGGAAAACGTTCTGCCTCAAACTATAGGGAAATGAATAATAAAAAACTGTCAATATTATTGTCAAATATACCAGATTTATGGGAATAAAGACATGAAAATATTCTTTATGGGTCATTTGATCCACTTAAGATCGGTATTTAAGACGACCTGCCTCCTTATAATAAAACAGCTTGCATTGCACTCCGGGGCCTTAAACAGAAAGCTTAACTGTTTTTTCACATCACTGATGCTGAACTGTTATCTCGAACTGTGACGCTCTCTATCAGAAACAATCTACACACCTCCCACTCGTAGCTGCTCCCTCCCGCTTCCTCAAATCAAAGGGCAACACCTTGTTTTCTGCATTCACCATCGAGTTTCTGTTGATAGTCAGCGCAGGTCACAGCACTGACCTCTGCTTTCCTCAGCCTCCCCAAGCAACTCTTCACAGTGTTTGACAGAAAAGCCAGGACTTCCCCCAGGAAGCCCTACTACAGTGTGAGGGAGGGCGTTCTCTCTCTTCTATAGATTTTCTAACACCCAGTGGCAGGAAACAGAAGATGCTGTACTTGGCACCAATACTTAGTTTATTTCACACAACGTAACTACACTGTAGAGAAATTGAATGTGAAAATATGTGTGAGGTGTGTTATAAACCATTGATGGCTTCTTGGTAGATCGGCACCTTAGACAGTTTACTGTTTATAAAGAAACACAACATGACAGAAAGTGTCATGCCCCCTGGTGGCTGACTGCAGTGTAGGTCATAAAACCTGCCTCCTCCATGTTTGTGGATGAAAGTGTGCGTCAAATATTTTTTGATCAAAAAAGGTATCTGGTAAATCAGTTTTAATTCGTTTTTAATGCTATATAATAGGGTGAAATATCATGATTGACAGCTGAGACGGACTTGTGATTGGTCAGAAGGACCTCCAGACTACGTACTCTGCAGGCTCCAAATGGCATCATCAGCGCAAGATTGGATATACTGGCTATATTTCTGGAGATTGGGAGGAAGTGGCGACAATGCGTCCATCTTCAAAAAGAGTCTATCAAAGTGTGAGGTGTTTTCAGTTTAGAAAAATATAATATAATAATGTAAATAAACCAAACCAAAGAGGTCAGCAGTCTGTTTCTGATCCAAATATTGTTGCAGAAAGATAAATAAAAAAGTTAAGAGCTCAACATTTTCTGTGACTTTGACTAATCTTTATTGATTAATGATGCAAAAAATGTATTCATTCACTGAATTCACATGCTAAATACAGTGCATGTAAGTTGTCTGACTGAAAGACTATGTTCACTGCTAAATCTTTCTGCATCTTTTACTCTAAAGACTCTTCCCTGAGACAAAGCTCTACAATTACTATACACAGCAGTAACCAACTGTTTCCTTGTTGTGTGTTCTAATGGTATATTAGGGTTAATGTATTTTTCCTCAACTCTTCTGTAACAGCAAACCTGGAAATAAACTGGAAGCATCTCGTAAAACAAGAAATATTTATGACGGCTTCATCTCAGCAAATTTTTGTTATGGTAATACATCTGCCTTGCGGATTTGAAACGGTCCATTTCTGTGATTTCCCTCGCGAGCACAATGTACATAATGACATAATAAATCCTGCAGGCAAATGTAATAACATCTCTACAGAAAACTGCTTAACATGCCCGCTCAACAGATATTTAACCTCTGGAAGATACCTTGCCCCGAGCCAATCAGTTACACAGCAAGGTTACACATCCGCCGCCCCCTAACAGGAAATCACAAATTATCTCAAAACTCCCTCCCAACTGATTATTTACAGCCCCAGGCAGCTTGTAACCAAGAGTAAAAGAACAGGGAAATTAAATATGCTGGCAAAGGGCGAATGCCACTTATCAGCAATGTGGAGAGGGCTGATTGCTTTTTTTAAGAGCTAAACTTTTTCGTGTAGAAAAGCTGTTTGAGTAAACAAATGAAGGTCTATTACTGAGGCTACCCGCTGTGAGAGTTCAGCTCTTCCCATATGCTCAGTATTTTCATGACGAAGGATATGGCAGCTGCATCATGAGGTTATAAGGATCAGCGGACGTGAAACTGAAATGACCAAGGGCTCCGGGGACATGGCCACTTCCTCTCAGACATAACTCAACACATCTGACTACCTTGGCACTTAATAAAGGTTTATAGCACCAATTCCCTCATCCCTCTTTTAATGAACTATGATCACAATGACAAATGTGCTTGATCTTTCCTCTTTTCATACGCATCCTTCATCCTAAGAAGTCTTTTATTTGGTTATCAATGTTTTATAATCAATCAGGGACATAAAGTGAATGGATATGATTGTCGTTATCCACTAAAGGCCCCCGCAGCACATTCTGTATATCATTCGTGCACACACTCGGAGTCAAGATAATCTACCAAGATCATGCACTTGCAAACTACAGCCACCCCAGGCTGGATACACAGTGCATACTAAGAGGTTTGACACTAGGGGAAAGACAAATGCTGTTGCTATTCTCAACTTCCTGCCCAATTAATCTGAGACTGAAGTCTTACATTGTATTTGTATTCCATGTCATTTCGGTTTCATGTGAAGCATGGTAGTTGCATGTTTTAGTACACTGCTATGTGTTAACCATCACTATAAACAGATAAATATTTCTTACTTGCAGTTATATGCCTCCACCCACCAGTCGATTTTACAACCACTTTTGTCAATAGTATCTAAGACTATTTATCGATCAATCTAATGTAGTGGCCCACCGAACATGCATGCAATTTGCTTTAATGTGCACAGAGAGGGCAGGTGTAAATTTGAGGTCTGAACTTGTCGCGGTAACATGCATTGCAAAGGCTGTATATACCGATGTTATGCCATGGTTTGATTTAACTTTATGGATGTTTTAATGGTCCAGTGGGCTATGGATGTGCCGGCGGCCAGTCTGACTGAGAAAGAGAGCCGCAGCGGGGCAAAGAGAGCTGCTCACGGTTATATGATAAAGCAACAGCACATGGGAGTTAGGGCCAAAAACATGATTTGTGACTTCTAAGTGACCTTGACCTGTGATCATCTAAATCAAATCAGTCCATGATTGCATCCAAGTGAACGTTTGTATTTAAATAACATTTCTGACATACACAAATAAAGGAAATCCAGTGTTTGCCAATTAGATTAACCCTGTGAGCTTTGGAGTTTTGGGAGTTTTTGGAGTTATGTCTCAGTCTGATCCAACTCAATGGATTTCAAACAGTGAGCGTGAGATAACAAAAAAAGAGACTGCACCACAACTTAGAGTAAATATGATGCAACGGTTCTTACCATAGATACCAGTGCAGACAGGTTTGATCCCTCAACACAAATCCAACGTGTGATTTGATAAACATTTACAAACCTGATTGACGAATGAATCCAGTTTTCCCGGAGTCCAAACATAGTGTAGCTTACACAGAACGTTTCTACTTGTGAAAACACCAAAACTCTCCAGTTCAGCACTATGTGGGCTCCCACCCACCTTGAGACGGAGGCGTATCGTGTTGCAGTCCCTCAGCGGATTCAGTTTCAGCATCTCGCCCAGGTTGTTGCAGCTCGAGCTCTGCTGCTGTAGCTCGCAGCAGACACACACTCCATCGCTGTCAAACTTGAGCTGTTGGGGAGGAGGGGGGAACACACATCCACACTCATGCATGCACGCCACGTACACAGCAACACACACACACACACACACACACATGCACACACACGCACACACAAAGAGAGAGACGCACACGCAGACACAGAAATATGCACACACAGATCAGACCTTTGCTTGGTTTTTCTTTAAACATAAAATGTATTCCTGATAAAAAACTAAATTTTTTATGAAATGATGTCGTTAAAAAGACTGAAGACACGTGTGCAATAGAATAATAATAGACTGTGAGTGAGGAAGGCAGCTGAGCAAGTGTTCAGCAGGACAAAGACTGTGAGATGAGGAGCTACCGAGGGAAGCATGGAGGTAGAGCGTACCTCTGCTCTGTGTCCCAGATCGAGAGAAAGCAGGACATGAACCCAACAAGTGTGGGTTAATTACATTGGGGAGAAGAGATGAGGAACATTAATATTTCAGTCACAACTGGGGGATGGTCTCAGGGGAGCCTTACAAAGCAGAGAAGTTGCTCTGCGCAGCCTGGGTGAGGAGAGAAGCTGCTGCTAATGTGGAAGTGGCCCGGTTAGTGGGTTGGGTGTAGGATGAAACACGAGGGGCTTCTTCAGTCATGACAAAGCTCAGGAGCCCCGGCAGAAATCCACTTAAACAATCAGCTTTACATCTCTTCACAAACATTCTGCAGACTGAGCGTTCTGTGTTCAACTTCATCTGGAGCTGTGGTCGTAAAGCTCCCCAATACGAAGAGCGACGCAATTTTAAAAGCTCACAGTCATGGATTTTCTTAGAAAGAATAAATTAAATGAAGTTAAGCGTTAAGATGCTTCTTAACAGAGCTCCTAAGGGGAAAACTATTAAAAATAAGTAGCAGTAGTGAAGCAGAAGTGAAAATAGGTTTATCAAGTTATTTTAACTAACCTGAAGCTTGTCGTTTTAAGTAAGTGCTGTTGCACCCTTGTGTGAAGAATCCTTATTATGTGCTGCAAAGCTGCCCTCTGGCTTTCAGACTGTAGCACCTCACTGAGAAGGAGGCGTTAATCTGCTGGGCTGCATTCTTAAAATGCTTTGAGACTCATCAACTAATGAAACTAAACATAGGTTGTGTGTTTATTTGAAATATAAAGTCTGTGTTTCAAACTAGAGACGTAGGGTTTGTAAAACTGTTCATTCACCGCCCTGATCTAATAAATGTTTACATTGTAGATGTATGATCCAGTGTTTTCGAAGCCACATTTATAGATGCTGACTCAAATTCTTAGGATGTCTATATATATAAAAATACTTCAAAGGGTCAGTCCTGCTTAAAGAAGTAGTTCATACTACTTGTTGCCCAAAACATACTATTATACTCACATGTATATTGTGTGATTGCACTGTTCAAGATCTGCTTCTTTAGTTTTGAGCATTTTTTTTTATTTCTCTTTTGAATCAGCCAGAAGTACAAAGGCTTGCATACTCTTTCTTTTTAAGCTGTAGCTTCACTTCTGGCAAAGATAAATGTGATAATTATGAACCATTAGTCACAAACAGAGAAACAGTTCAGTTCACTTTCATCGCAGACTGTTCTGCAGCCTGCTGAGAACAGAAGTTCTGCCTGTCACTCCGCCACATGCCAAAAATCATGTAAGTGTAGAGTCACATGCAGACAACACTGAACACATGCCTATGACTCACTGACTTTGTGACAAGTTTGACAGTTGATAGCAACTACATCACTGCAACGAAAATATTCAACACAAGCTGTGAACTTGACATCTTTCAGCTTGTGAAGTGATCAACTGATTCCAGACATGAACCCTCTGAACCCTGAGCTGCTTTTACCTTTATTTACAGGCCTGTGGCAGAGCAGAGTACGATGAGCTTCTCAAAATAGTTTTTCAGGTTTCAACATTCAGCTGTTATTTAGACATGAATGGATATATGAAAGTGTCTGTGTTCCAGGATTGCAAGAAGCATGTCCACGGGGCACAACATAAAAAAGCTGATGTTCGTGTGAATACAAAATAACTTGAAATCCCATAGATGGATTTTCCCTAAACTTGGTAGGAATATTACATGGAAAAGTGTCTCCAGGTGATTACCTTTTGAAACTGATCGGATATTCCAGTGTGTGTGTGTGTGTGTGTGTGTGTGTGTGTGTGTGTGTGTGTGTGTGTGTGTGTGTGTGTGTTGCTCTTCAATAATAAATGTAGCAAAACACTAAGCTGGAAATCTGTTATGTTGCTTTAACATTTTAGTATCATTATGAAACTCTGATAGGGCACATAATATATATAGGCTGCATAAAGTTGCCAAGATACATTCATACGTCGGTTATGCATCGCCCCTCCTTTGCTTTAATTTCTTTTTCTTCTTTCATAGCTTTTATTTTGTCATATTTAAGCAGATCTGCACAATAGAAACTACCCAAATTTGAAGATACTGCTATAAATTGACAGAGTGCATTAATCTCTGAGAAGAAGTGTAATGCATTGATTCATTTTCTAAAGTTGGAGAGTGTGTGAGTTAAAAGTCCAGTTGGTCTCACCAGCTGACAGTCTTCCAGAGAGTTGACCAGCTGAGCGTTCTGGCAGGACAGGATGGAGCCTGCCAGGTTGAGCATCACACACACGGCTGACAGCAGCATGAAGAATGTGATCTGTCACAAGATAGAGGAAGAAGAGAGACGAGAGAGATGTGGAAAAAAAAATACAACATTATGTCAAAATGTTGCTGCTTAACACAGGTTCAAGAGTCTTTCTGATATTGCTGTAACACCAGAGACATTCAGTGTGCTTCAATCAATCGTCAATCACAGGGATTTCTACTCATCACCATAGTAGAAAACAGGTGTCAAGAGGAATCGATATAACCTGTTTTTCCTCAGACCTTCAGAGTCTGAAGACGAGAAATGTCATCCAATGACACACAAAAGAACGTATTGACTGATGGAAATCCTCCCTCCTCAGTCAGTCTTAAACACCGACCGACATGCACAAATCCTAACACCCGTCTCTACAGACGCAATATTTCTCTGTGCCTCACACTGATAGAGCGGCAGTTTAGCTCTAATGTACTTTCCCCCGCAAATGTTCCCTTGGCTCCCTCTTCCTCAGGGTAAAGGCTTTAATTTTTATCTCCTCACTGAAAACCCTGTGGCTATCAATCCAGTTAGCAGGAATATAGATGCCATTTCTGGTAGTTTAAATTACAGGTCCAGCTTAACAGCAGTAGTTCTAAACTACTACTGGAAACTGGTAGCTTGATGACAGAAGCAGAGTTTTCATAGCTCATAATTGGTGAGTTTAATCAAAAATGACCATAATTGACTCTTTTCAAAGTTTGTTTTAAATAAGTGTTATAAAACTACAATACCAAGCAGTTGTTTGCCTCAAGTCACCAGTCAATTTTCCACACTCATATGAGGTCACTGTGACCTTTGACCTTTGTTTGAAATGTAACCAACAACTGGTCAGCATAGGAAGAAATTCCCAAGAGGGAGACCAGAGACATCCGGCTCAAGAGTTCATGTTTTCTGAGGCCACCTTGTCCTTGACCTTAGACATTTAACCACCAAAATCGAATCAGTTAATCTTTGAGAACGAGTAGACATTTGTACCAAATTAGAAAAAGGTCTCTGAAGGTGTTCCTGAAATACTGTGTTCACAAGGCAAATATTATGCTTTGTGACGCCATCACGACATTGACCTTTGTCGGCCAAAATCGACTCAGTTCTTCCTTCAGTCCAACTTAATGTTTGCACCAAAAGGCAAGGTATTTTCTCAGAGGGATTCTTCTAATATCGTGTTCAGAAGAATACTTAAACGTTAATGCCTCCGTTAATGTCACCTGCGTTGAGGCATATAAAGTCCAGGGACAGTGTTGCTGGAGGACACAAAAGGCACAAGCTGTGACACATGCAGAGGTTGTTGAAAAACCCATACACAGATGGAGAGGAGGAGTGAGGGACAAAGGGGCGGAGCGGTGAAGGAACCGGAGGTGGCATGTAATAAACAGATGGAGCGATAAGTTTAAGTGCTTTTCACCATGGCAGAAAATTGAAAGATTGGTAGGTTGATGGTCGAGCCTGAGGAGAAGGATGTGAATGAGGAAAATGCAAACATCAGAGGAAATAAAGACAGAGTGACAGAGAAGTGCAGGAGAGAACAGACGTCTGTATTCCCATGGTGCACCAGGGGGGATGATGTGATTAATCAGCGATTCATTTAACTGTGATATCAGCTGTCTGGTTCTGTGGTTCATTAGAATAAAATCAAACCTCCTGGAACGGCACTGCAGGTCATATGAGGAAATGTGGCCCTCACAGACTTTATGTCATGAACAGCATCATAATATAACATATCATATAACACTGTATTTAGCATGACCATTATTTTCCTAATAGTCATGAAGTTTGTTTCTAATTACTGGACCAAAAATAGACGAAGTTCTTCGTGTTAAGTTTAGTTCATTAAAGTAGCTGTCATTTAATATTTTGTAAGGGCACACAAGCACACACACACACACACACACCCACACACACACACATCACATAGCCGACATTATTGCATTTATCGTGTAATTTTCTGTCAAGTGAATTAACATCATTGTCACCATGACAGAACATGAATATCAGATAATCAATTAGATGTTGCTATAGAAACAGATGTGCTACAGATAAGACTGTTAACAGGACTGAAGCTCCCCACTCAGACTGATGGGATCTGTCTGTTGCTGTGGAAAAAGATGAACCCATTTGATTTAATGAAAAGTGTTTCCCATCCATTCAAAGTGTTTTTCCCACTAAACAACTGATACAAAAGCAGATGGTAAGACGTATGTCGGGGTGGCTGCTGGACAACAAACAGAAAGCATCTTCATTATTTTACTCGGGGAGCGCAGAAGCATTTAGTTTGAATGTCACAACATGTCAAACATTAGCTATCACAGCGAGCATGTTATATATTGTTAACACACAAACCAGTGACACTCAAATCTTCCTCGATGACACGTAAGCCAATAAGTTGTTTATGGATTTATTTGTTCTTAATGGAACCTCTTTGGGTTTGTCTTGTTGCCAGCTGAGCCAATCAGATACAGCTCTGCTTCTGAGTTAATAACCAGCATCAACTGCAGTTTAACTGAGGAGGAAAACACTCTTTATAAAAGCTCTACTGCTGGAGAGAGCTGCCGAAACATCATCCTGCTTTTTGTTGTTGTGTGCATTTGCATGAATGTCTTTTTAAATGTCAGATCTTCGCCATCTACAGCTACACAACACTGGATCAACGAAGCCATGTGGCACCGAACCCATTGGTCTGGAGTCATTACGCAGTGCAAATTGTGATTTTATACAACAATGCTCCAACCATAAATCCAGTGATTTGTGTTCTCCAGGCCTCAGTGTCACCTGTGTGTCACCCATACTTTCTCTCTGCCGAGCTGATTGTCACGCCTGGCACCGCATCGATGCCTTCTCATTACCATGTAGAATCACATGGCACCATTAAGCTGCAATTCATTAATTACTGCAGTGCTTCCCTCTGCATACCAAAGAGGAAAACACACACACACACACACACACACACACACACACACAAAGCCACGCACACACACCACTTGGTCACCATCGTAGATTTACGCTGTATGTCATCATCACCTCATTTAGCACTCACTGCGGAGGACAATACACCACAATGCACTCCCATTCATCTCCCTGACACACACTCATAGATTACTACAATATAAGACTCAGGGTTCAGGTGTATCACTGTTATTCTCCATAACTGTCACGGAGGTGAAAATCATTTGCCTTTAACTTCACCTCCTCCAATCCTTCATGCAGCTGCAATATATTCAGATTCCACAGGCATAGAATAACACTTTGGATGAACCATATCTATTGCAAGAAAAATATCAGGGTGACTTATATTCATCACCAGCTTTTCCCCACTAGCAGCATAATGGTGCAATATATTTCCTGCTTTGTTTGTTCATTTGGTAACAGGTGGGAGTAATGCACCGAGAAATGCAGCGATGTGTCAACAAAGGCAGGGAGGATGAAATGAGCTCACTAGAGCCTTTTACTGACATGAAAATGTCCAGACAATTGAGCCCAGACTTTCTACACATTTTCAAATATGAAGAATAAAGCAGGAGATTCTCCAGATCAGACGACATGAGAAAACAGTCTGCAACATTCAGGTGCGAGGTGGCGTTTGCATGGGGGAGAAAGGAAATGACGTATAAATTCTGCTGCGTAGATCACAAGTTTTCTTTTACAGCACGACGACTCCCAAGCTGGGACATATCACTAAAATCTGTTTATTCTTGTTTTCTTTCCAAATTGACATCTTCATCGGCATCTTCTACCTGTACATCTCTTATTGATCCTGTTTCCTCCATCTGTCACGTGTTAGAAACAAGATCATCACGCCTACTCGCTCACACTGAATGTTCCGGTCATTATCCAGCTGCTCTCTCATGTGGGATCACAAGGACGCTTCCCGGGACATTTTACTAACAGGCTGGCAAGAAAAGTTCTGCAAAATGCCAGGAGCAACTAACTAAGACATTTGCGTTCTCTGATACGGCCCCTCCAGAAACCTCTGAGAAAATGTGAGCTTTGGTGGATTGTTTTAGCTTTGGACAGAGCTAGCTATTTTCTCATGTTTTCAGTCTTTATGCAAAGCTAAAATAATTCTCTCAGTGGATTTGGAAAAGCCTCTGTAAAAAATATCGTCACAGCTCACCTTGAATAAAATTGTATAAACAAAACACTCCAAAAGTCCAAGGCAGAAATAGATTCTTGTAAGTCTGTCACACAAATTTCAAAAGCTCACAAAAAACATTCATCACCTCTGCTAATTTGAAGAGGCACGATGCAGAGAAAAGATGAGCATCTCTCTGACAGGAAACTGGACTGATGCAGTGGCGAACAGTAATGGCTTTTCACTAGTTCAATATAAATCAGTTGATAGGAAACACCAAGTTATGAAATAGAAATAAAAACAGAGGAAATTGGGAGTTAGGTGCGCTCAACTGACAATTTCCGCAGTATTCCAAGCAGAAATGCATGAATACTTTAAAAGGAAGGCCTCTAGCTCAACAACACTAGTTTAACAGATGAAGAACATTATACACATTTCATGTTGTGCTGGTTGGTTATCACACCTAAGATGCATAATATGTGAAGCCAATGTGCAGTAATGTCTGCTTTTATTATAATGGTTAGATATGTGTGGATGATTACAGTTGATCTCAACTGCAAAGTAAAAAAACACAACCTGTATTGTTGCATATTATGAGAATCATGTGATGATGTCAGTGTCCATAAAATCCAACAAGTCAGTATAATACAGATTTTAAAAACCTCTCTGACCTTAAATAACCTGTGTGTTAGTGCCAAAGATTATCTGCTTTTATTTCATTAAGGCAGATGATGACATCCCAACACGATTTAAACTCAGAGTGCAAAAACCATGTTACGCAATTTAGAGAACATCTCTTTCTCTCAGACCTCTCAGCATCGAGGGTGCAGTGTGCATGTGTGACGAGGAATTCTGGGCGATTATGCTCTTTTTTCTGAGCCCAGGTTCATTTTGATTACTTTTTGCTGACTTCCAAATCCATGTTTTTGTCTTCTGGATTGACATCTTTTAAACTGTCCATACTCCTGCATCATTTTGTTAATTCAACAAAATGTAAATCTGCATTACTATTGTTCACTTCATGGTTATAAGAATGGAACAGAAAATTTAATAAATAAACAACAGTCTTTGTGCTGTGATATAATTTATAGAAGCATCTCTGAAAAGACATCTTGAGTTATAGATGGGGTTTAATTGTATGTGTGCGTGTGTGTATGTGTGTGGTCAGTTTTCACCAGATGGGAATTCTGGATCAAAAAAGACAATTTGAAACAGTGTTAGAAAATCCTCTGACTGCAGCACAAATTAGTATTTAGTCTGCAGCAGTACTGCGACACAACACTATTTATTTTCAATTATCCATGAGCCACCAGAGATGGAAGTAATGGTGTTCTGCTTCTGCTGCTCAGCAGATCACAAACGCTCTGTTTCAGTTTCCCTCTGATACCGTGCATCAATCCTCAGGCCCACACTGAGCTCAGAAACATCTGGGAACAAAAGGCACGTTCAGGACAGAAGGAGATTATTAATGAATATTTATCAAGGGGGGGACAATATGATATATTGGTATTAGAAGCCTCCAGATCTTGTAAACTGTTCTGCTACTTAAAAAACAAACTGAAATACACACAACCCGGGGGTTAAGCCACAATCAGTAAAGAACACAAAGTGTCTCTCATGGCAGCCCTCAATGACTTTATAAACAGAGAAGAAAAAGCAGATCTACGGCTGCAACAGCTGGTTCTCATTGGTTCCCACTGTTAACTGAGGTCAATTTTCACCTCTCTGCACCCCCCTCCAACAGAGGCCGGAGGTGTGTTTATGTATGGATGTGTGCGTACGGATGTGAGTGAGTGAGTGTGTGTGTATGTGTGTGTGTGTTCGGGCCTCATCACCAGGATTAGTTGTGATAGGAGCTGAGTGACCCTGAGTTCAGTGCAGGTCCAAATAAACAGTGGAGGTGTTGATACAAACTCTCAGCAGCAGAACCCCGGGGACGTCACACTAAACCAGATGTAACGACTTCCACAGACTTCTAATCCTGGCAGGGGAGCAGCTTCATCGCAGACGCACACATCGCTTTAAACGCTCCTTCGTGTGTTCAGAGATACACACACAGACACACACATGCCCACACACACCTGCAGAGACCATAAAAACACTAGTGGGATATTGAGGGTTTTCCTGTGAGCACAAAGAGCACACAAGCAAATGTATCTAATATAGTTAAATATGACACACAAATGAACATATTCACAGTATATTAAGTACTAGAAGAATATTTTTACACTATATAAGTGAATCGACCAAGTGGCTTGCAGGAAAGTTTTCATTCATCATACAACGATTGCCCCGAAAAATACAAGATGCAGACAAAGCCAAGGGAAAGTGCATAGGACGAAATTAAAAAGACGACCAAAAGAAAACGTTGTGTAACTTTGAATAAAATTGAGGATTTCTCTCGGTTGGAACATTGGTCGAACACTTTGGATAATGTAAGTTTACATGTCAACAAAATATAATACACAGGTTTACTCATTTCGAGACTTTTAATGAAGAATTGTCACAAATTATATATTTTAACAGGACACTGGGGTTATGATGTGGACGATAAAGCCACCTCAAATATTTTTACAGTAATAATTAAAGTAAGATAGTGGACTGTGCACGCTTTTAACACAACCTTTGACAGACACACAACTCAGCACATAAGCTGTTAACACAGAGACCCCAATTCATAATGAGCCTTGAGGTTGTGTTAGATTTTCCTGCTGATATACTTGGTGTGTAGTTTGATTCTCTTAGTTGTAGACTGGGAGAGGAGAGTAGTAAAACCGCACACTGTGCCTCCTGACTCTCTAGGCTTTGATGTGTAGTCATGTTGACAGCACGTCAGGCTGCATCTCCACGGGATGTGATGGATTAGTTCCTGTGGTTGGAGACACCTTTTATTGGCAGATGAGACTTGGAGCCCTGGACATGAGGCGTGCTACACTACAACTTAATGTTGCTCTACGTTTTTGGATTTAACCTTTTGACTCTTTAATAATGTGTGTTCACACTTCAAGTCAAGCCCTCTCCCTCTGAACATCCCCACGAGGAGAGGCGGGATAATAGATAGTCAGAGAGGCAGTAGTTGGGCATTCAGGGAAGGTAAGCTAGCTCCTTGTAAGAAGGTAGAGGAGTTCATCTCTATGCCAGTGCTCACACTTATTGATTAAAAGAGACCATGAAAGACAGCATCACCCTGAGGGTCAGTGGCTGATTAACCCCCTCTTCTCAACATTCTAATCAACCACTGACCTCTAATGAGCTAAAACAAGGAGGCTCTGCCTGCTCTGCTACCCCCCAGGCTCCTGGTGGGGGGGCTGCTGTAATGAGACAGGCCCGTAATGAACATGGTCCTAGTAGACACTGACACCAAACAGAAGAACGACGGGGACTTTGTCAAGGATTCTCCACGCTTGTTGTGGTTCATTAAAAATCCAGGATGACGTCTCGGTAAGTGACTACACTGTGAAGTCTGTTACACACGAGGCGCAGCACAGGCTGTGATGTGTGATTGTAATCAAACTGTCAGAGGTTGGGATGAAATGAACAAACTGTGGCTCCTCTGACAAAACTTGAGAAAATATGGCAGCCATCACGTGGAGTGTACCTCAACGTGCTAGGAGCAGTCAAAGGAGCAATAAACCAACACAATCCCATATGAAAACACCTTATGCCATGAAAGACCATATAAAGTAGTTGAAAAATTGTGAGTAATTTTTCTATCTACTGACTTTCAGGACCAGATGTAGAAAAGTTGTTTGTTCTTATGTTTTTCTTCTTCTGTTCAGCAACGTAGCAACATGACACTGGTGCTTGATCAGTTGCTCCATCACTTTGGCTCAGACTCAAATATATCAACAGTTATTGCGTGGATTGCCATGAAATGTGCAGACATCCATGGTGACAGACTGGTGCATATTGAAATGTAGAGCGGGCCATAATTTCCTGTCTGATCTCAACCGTGCCTGAGAGAATTCTAACCAAACCAGAACTGAAAGCACAGACATTGTTTGTCTGGTGTGAATCCCTGAGGCAGTATTGTACTGACACTTGCTTTGTACTTTCATTTATTTTCCTTACTGACTTCATTTCTTCAATAAACTTTCTGTAACTTGCCAGTACATGAACACCAGTTACTGATTTTAATGTGGCTGATTAATGTATATTAGCCGTCTGCTTTCTTGTGCAGCTCCTCAACTTTGAACAGTTCAAGTTGAAAAGGAAGTTTTAATATCGAGTATTACTCAAAATGTCAGAGAGCCCCTGTGACACCCTGTACTTTGCCAACCAATTTAAATGTTGTCCTATGACACCAACAGTTGTGGATATAAAGATTTGCACTGAGCTACAGAAACTTATCTTGAAATCCTAGTCGCTGTTTTCTATGTCTCGTGTTTTCGTATGTGTTTTCCTCATAAATGTTACGAATATATATTCTAAAACGATAAACTGAGCTGAAATAAATATTATTCCAAATTAGACTGTAGGAGAGCAACGTGACCTGAGCTCTGCCAGATCACCTCTGCTGCTGCTGCTGCCCGGATCATGCCGCTCTCGCTCCTATGAGCCATCAGATAAGCCGGTCCATCTAATTCATATTCTAATTAATATGGAGCCACACTTCCTGTTTCCCTGGGCCTTAGGGGGGGGGACATCATTCATCGGGTTTTATCTGGAGCCGAAGGTTCCTGTGCACTAAGCCAACAGGGACCTTTCACACTCTGTCCACACTTTCTCACATTCGGCTCATCCCTTTGCCCATTCCTTAACATGTAAATTTACACATATGATAATAAGAGCATGTGGAAGATGGTTATTGAAGGTTATTGTAGTGAGTGTGTGTGTGTGTGTGTGTGTGTGTGTTCCTGTACGTATATCTTAGTGAGAACCATTTTAAGCATAGATCCTACAGAGTGAGGACATTTTTGGAAAGTGAGGACATTTTGATTGTTCCCAAATTTTGATCGTTCCTAACTCGTTAAGACTTGGTTTTAGGGCTAGAATCAGGTTTAGGTCAGAGTTAGGGTTGAGCATTTAGTTTGGATGGTTAGATGTGGGGTAAGGAGCTAGGGTCGGCATATGCCAATGAGTGTCCTCACTAAGACGGAAGTACAAACATGTGTGTGTGTGTGTGTGTGTGTCTGTGTGTGTGTGTGTGCGGTTTTCTATGCAGAGAGAAACAATGTGGTAATCAAAGGAGATGAATTGAGAGAGAGACGGAGACAGGAGGATTCAGAAAGCTTCCCAGAGTGCCTCACGGGAGACATCTTTAGTGTCTGTGGGAAACAGAGGAGTCGATCATTTGTTTTATTTTTCACTCTGTGGAGCCAAACACTTCTCATATTGGTGACATCCTGTTGCTGCTTAGTTACTTTAATATCACTTGTGAGTAGAATGAAATTAGGGTTTTCACCAGCCTGAGTTTAATATACAATAGACACAAAATTAAGTTTAAGCTTAGCTGCACCGTAGAGATGCATTTAATAAAGAAAATAGCTTGTTTATTGAAAAAGGTTGAAAAGATCCACTCACTCTGTGTGATATTATACTATTACACCTGCATTTGTAAATGTGCTGCAATCATTAGCTTTTAAAATCCTTGCATATCTGCATAGATGCAACCAACGAGTGAGACCGGAGATTATTTTTGCTATTTGAAACTATTATTTCGAAACATCTATATTCACTGGGTTTCTAGGAAAGAGTGTTTCACTATGTGGAGACAGCAAAAATATAAATATTCACCGATCAGCCAGATCATTAAAATAGATAACTGCTTTTATTGTTGGAAGTTGTTGGATACAAAACTTATTTTGTAATTTGATTAAGAATACGGGAGCTAAAACCTAATGTTTGAGATAGAGGATGAAAAGAGGAGCTGCAGCAATGGACAGTTTGAGGAAAGTCATGTGTTTTCTGAACTCTGAAGCATGTCAACATTATGAGGGAATTCCCAACATTTAATTATAAAACTGAATTTGCATAATAGGTCGCCTTAAATAATTTCTTTGTCTTATGGCTTGAATGAGTTAAAACATTGTCTTCAGGCTGGCAGTAAATGGGCTTTAGAGAGGCCGATTTTCTACAGCAGTGCTCAGGAGTATTCAACAATAGCAGCTATTTATGGTTAATTATACACATTATGCTGTGATTGTGCACTGTGACTGGACGGGCCATGCTTCATAACAACCCAAGCATTGTACTTGACTTCTTGAGCTTGGTCTATTGGCTTTAAGGACAAAGAAAGAATTTCATTATAAAGGGCTGTTTATATGACAGTAAATGCTCTGAACTTGATCTTTTGTTTCCCCTAATAAACAATGTATACAGAAATTCCCTTCATTGCTTTATTGCAACAAAGACATAAACACAAGAGTCTATTTTAATCTGTATGAAAGACATTTAAATAGTACTTTCTGGTGTGAAATACAGAATAAGATAAATAATGAATACATTTAGATAAAACATCCACAGTGGGCCAAAATGAACTTTAGGATTTTAATAAAGGATGCTGGAAGAATGCAAAACGTTGTTGCCAAGCAACAGGAAAATATAGTTTTTTCTTGGCAGAGGACCAAAGAAAATGTATCAAAACAAATGTAAAACTTTTGACTCTGCCTTTGTCCTTTTACCTAAATTAACATCTCATATCTTGGTATAGATCTTCTCATATTCCTCCTTTTTTTTTCTTTTTCTAAACCTTCACACATCACACATCTCTGTGTGGGTTTGTTGGTGAAGCTTGAGGGAAATAGCAGCTTTACGTGTCAGATATGGGTGAAAATATGGTGTATTACACCTTAAATGTTTTAAGTTGGATTTTTTGTATTCACTAGTTGCACAGGAGCAACACCATCACGGACAGTTGTTACTGACAGACAAAAAACCAAATCACTCTTCAAATATGATATGTACTTGTTTCTGTATAATTCAGAGTTTGGACAATGACAATAAGTTTGTAGTGGATTGTCCTTTTCGTTTTAATCCCCTCTTCATCTGCCCCCGAATACCTGATTTATCATTTTAAATCTGCAGTCTACAGGGTAAGAGCCTTCTTTAGCTCAATGCTTTTTATCCATTTGTTACTTTTTTTGTTCTTTAACATTTTTATAGTGTTTGATTTAATATCTCAAGCTAAGTCTCTCCCAGGTAGACACAGAGAGAACATTCCACACAGGAACAAGGATTCAAACAGGGATTCAAACACTGCTACATTACAAAGCCAATAATTCTGTTTTGATGTAAACAAAGTGGGGTTAACTGAAGTGTTTGGATATAATCCATCAACGAGAGACTTCGAGGCAAAATCCAGGTAGATCCTTTTCTTTCACTTTTCAATATCAATTCAGTTGAACAGTGTTGTCTGAATAAAAAAGGCGTTTATATCTACAGGTGTTCTGGGATTCCAATGGGTGGTTATTTCATAACATTGCACAACAGGCCAGCTCTCATTTCAGGTGCTTCTCCTACCACGCGTTCCCTGCCAGCTCTGGGAAAATAGCTCGAAAGAGGAGAGGACATAATTCTAACCACAAAATCTACAGAGAACGTGTGAATGGGAGTAATCCCTTTCCAAAGCAATTTTTCAGAGATTTCCTTATGTTTGAAAACAGCAGTGTTTTTTTATTTTGCTTATTTTCCTTCTTTGTACATCCCAACACCACCCTGCCCTCGGTGCTGCTCAGCTCACACTTTCGCACACACATGCACTTTTGTTTTGATCCCTCACTGTCCGTCTGACACACACACACACACACACACTGTCTCTGTTTTCCTGTAGCAGCTCCTGACAGGTGGTCCTGCGGGGCCCATCACAGTTGGCAGTGGGCTACATCTCTCACTAAAGCCTCTCCATCTGGGTCAAGTCAATGACTAACAGACCTCTAAGGAGGAAAGAGACAGACAATGCACACACAATTGCAAACACAGAGACTGATCTGAAATCAGCATGCTTGAATATTATGTCTGAATATGTGAGTGCATGTGTGCATCGTGGCATGTGCCTCTACGTGTTAGTGTCATATCTCTCAGTGTATAACATAATGCTTGTATGTTGCAGTGCATGTGTGGGTTTACATGTGCATGCAGTCTAAAGACAACAGAGCTCACAGCTCCTGACTATGCAGGACGGCAGCCAGAAGTAAATGGATCAGCATTTACTGTCGAGCGTTTTTTCATGCACCAAATGGATCCCCAGAATTTTTTTTACAGTCTTTACTTCCTTCCCGTGCAACCATTTGAAAGAGCTACACTGATGCAGCACAGCAGGAACTGTTGAATAGCACCAGGAAAACTGTCGCCAAAAATGTATTCAAGAGAAAAATGTAAAAAGGAGAGAATGTGTGCTTGCTGGGTTTTGCCTCCAGCTGGTATCACAAGAAATTCAGCAGATGGATTATAAAAGGATTTCATTTTCTGCATCTCTATTAGAAAGAAGATCTCTATTTGAATAGTTTCATAAATACCTTGAGAAAAAAAAGCCTTTTATAAGCTACACAAAAATGATATTTATTGATGATCACATTTTTTTGAGAGCTTTACAAGCAAGGATATGAGAATTTTATAAACCCATAAAGGGCATTTAATGCCTCCGCTGTGCACAGCAATAATAAGCTATTTCACATCGTGGTAGTCAGCTTGCTTGTTTGAAATAAGGAAATAACCACATGTTGTGAAATATAAGTAACAGCCATAAAAACACCATGTCAGCTGCTCTAGGTCAGTCGCCCCCGGCAACCAGAGATGTATGTGATACTTGGATTGCCATCACGCAACATGCACAAGCCAGATAAACTCTGCATGATGCCAAAAGCTTAGGTCAGATGATATCTACTCTGATTTTATCGGAATATAAAGTGAACAAAATGTGTAAATTATATAATTATATCTCTTATTATATTAACCACACTTTGACTTGTCAAAAGATAATTTTCTTCCGCACTGTTTGTAGGTTTTCTCTTCCTCTTATATCGGTCTCATGGGAGTTCTACTTTATTCATCATCAACAATAAATTCACGACAGACAACAAATAACTTCAGCTTTAATATTCATTCACACTCAGCACTTTCAGCCCTCATTTAATCATGTCAATAATAAAGTGGCAGAGGACGTAAGTGTTTCTATTCATAGTGTGCTAGCTGCCTTCTCAGTGTGGCAGCAGTTTGTGTTGAATGTTCCTGTGTCTACTTCAAACTAAATCTAGTGTATGCTCCCAAACACTGACTCAGCCATCCATACAGTCACAGCAAGTCATGGAGGCATGAATCATGAACACAAACAAGTGCACACATTGAAACAAATCCCTCTCCACCGCCACTAAACTTAGAGGAGAAAACAACCTCAACAGAATCCCTCGTAACAGGGTTTTCTTTAGGAACTAGTGCAGGGCCCATTTTAAACTTGCCTGTGAGCCGCAGCTTTCTGTCTGAAACTGTGAAACTGTAAAAGTGACCTGCAGTAATTGAGCAACGAGTAAAGAGATGTTGCCAGAGTCAGTCCACAGAACCCTGAAGCCCCCGCTGCTGCACAAAGAGCTGTTCACCTGTCTATTAAAATGGGGACCAGCTGGACCTCCAATCCACAATCACTAATGGACAGACTCTTACTCAAAATTACGTCACCTAAGCAAGATGGAAGCATCTGTACCTGGAATATTTTGGCTTCCCATTTTACATTGGGAGGATATTGAGATGCATGGACCATTTTTACTAATATATTAATATAATACATTCTTGCACAAAAGGAGAACTGTGGATTTTGTCGCAATTATTTACAGTGAAATTCCATTAAGGAATCTTTGCAAATTTGACTGAAATTAACATTAATTTATTGAATTTCAAAGTAAAAATAATCATAAGGTCTCTTTTTAGAAAAATAGGTGTCTGTATAATAAATAGAAAGTATCACCTCCTTCTCACTCTGTTGTTGTCAGGTGTCATCTGTTGTTTTTATGTTAAGACATTTTCCTCTGCCATTTCTAAAGTCAGTACTAAAAGCAAATTTAGAGGCGGATGTCAATCGCAAGTATTTTCAGTTGAGATGATCATATCACTTCATCCATGTGCTTCCTCCAGACCACAAAGGTCAGAAGTCTGTTTACAGCAGTTTCCTCCATCCAGTTGCCAAGCACTACCTGAGTCTCCACCAGCAACCCACCAGGCCTACCAGAGCTGTGGAGTGCTGGTGGTTGCCGTGCCACGGTATCAACTCAGTGAGCTGTGAAATATGGCTGACAGGATTGTGTGCAAACCACAATTACATCTCGAGTTCCTGACAAGTGACCACAGAGCACTAGTTGTTCAGTCAACTGTGGAATATAAACTTGTGGACCTTGCCTCTAATGCGTCCATTTGCTGAAAACACAATCACTGCAATGTCACACACAGTTCTAACCATTTGCCACAGAAGGAGATTGGCAGCAGTGTGACAGGAGGGAGTGAGAGAAGAGCCCATTGTGCCGCTTAACAATAGCTGAAAGACGAGCGCAGTCAATGTGTGTGTGTGTGTGTGTGTGTGTGTGTGTGTGTGTGTGTGTGTGTGTGTGTGTGTGTGTGTGTGTGTGTGTGTGTGTGTGTGTGTGTGTGTGTGTGTGTGTGTGTGTGTGATCGGCTGTGGTGAATTTCTCACCAGCTCTGATTTTATCGTCGCCGTATGTTGTCAATGTGGCATTTTGAAAATTTTACTTTGGTACTGAGCAGGAAAAATACACAGAGAAAAACATTTTGTGTGCGAGACCTTCAAAGAACAAAAATGCTCGAGGTTTCCTGATGAAAATCGACCTCACGTGAATCAGGCGCCAATCATCCCCACAGATTTGTGTTAAGGTTTGATTTACTTTACGCAGGAAACTGAATGAATAAGGGGGAAACAGTGTGTTGTCCCTTCATCATGCAGCATATTTCCTTGAAGTTACTGCAGAAAAACTGGCAAAAAACTTTGAGTAGATTGGATGTGACGCAATTAAAGGCAACAAAACTGAAGCCTTGAAAACAATTTTTTTTCTGGGTTTGAATATTGTTGGAAACCCTTTGGATAATATAAGTGCACAGATCAACAATATATATAACATAGGTTGAGTCTTTTCTTGACATTTTGTTCTTTAAGAAAATAAAATAAAGTACAGTGACATTGTTCCTTTATAAAATACACAAAAGCCTTGAAACGTAAAGTGTGGAGTGGCTATGATTTCAGGCAGCAGAAGAGACTTCAGGGACAGATTTATGAGTTTTGTCACTGCGGTTTTTCAGGAAACAAGCTCTCTGTGTGATTGGTAATTATCCGGTGTTGTGTTGAAACTCTGCAGAGCTCAGCTCATCAGCCTGACACACAGGAAGTGTTTGCAGACAACAGGTAAACACATAATGACATTAAGAAACTCAAAATCCTCCCTAGCTTGTTTGTTGGCCTCATGTAGTAAGTGTGGCTGTGGCTGTGTTTGTGTGTGTCAGCATGTTGGGATGGTTCACTGAACCAGATGGTGCTGGAGTCTGTAGTTTACTGTGTGGACATGAGGCTTTAGCCTTTTACATGAGCTGATATCTGCTTATATTGGAGAATGGAAAACGCTTGTACAAGTTTGTGATAGCTTTCTATTCTGAGACAAAATGCAGAGCTGGAATAATGATCATCTCTCCATGATATTCACACTTCTACACGTGCAGACATTTTAAAAACAGCTGCAAACCCATGTTCACAAAACAATCATGGTACCACTGTGCGATATATATTTTACAGCCTACTATCAACAACAACACTATAAATAATCCACTGTGGGATCATTGTGTTCAAAAGAGAAACAAACCACTGAAGACTAAAAGCTGCAGTTTCTCATTGTGCTTTTGTCTCTTATGAGTTATTCATGAATTAAACATTTAGTGGCCTCAGAGGGCAGGATAGTGGTGAACACACCAGAGAACGTCCATTCTTCATCTTCACAAACAAACACCCAAGCTTTTTAAAAACTCCCTGACATCACACACCTTGTGCCTCCTCTGTTTAAATCAAACACCTCATTACACAGTTCTAAATTGTATGAAATTACAGACAGAAAAGTCAGAAGGACGAGAGAAAGATTAAGCCTTGTCTGTCTGGGGCCAAAAACCTGAGGGCTGATGCAAAGTGTAAGTCCCCTCATGGCTGAGACAGACTGAAACACAGACAGACCCCGGTTGCCACAGAGGAAAAGAGGCTGCTAATGGGCTAATTTCACTCCTAATCAGAGAATGAATTTGTCCATTTAGTTCTGTAGGAAAAATGCATGTCTATGTGAGAGCTAAATTGGGCTGACAGACCCAGCGCTACTGATGCACTGCTTATTGATGATTCTGTTAATTGGATGGGAAAAAAAAACAATTTCTCACAGACGTTGTGTAGTTTTGATTCGTTGTTGATCCAGTGCTGGGTTATGAATCTTCATCCCACTCTCTCTCTCTCTCTCTCTCTCGCGCACGCTTACAGTATATTTATGGGCTGTCAGGGTCGCAGGCTGTCACAGAGAGCACCTCGTAAACCCTTTCACCAATGTCCTGCTGGCCCTACTGTAGTTATGTGATCGTAATGGAAAGTCTACAGTTATGATGATGCTGTTAGTGATTTGTGTGCATAGTTAGTGAGATATCTGGAGGTGTGGAGAGCATAGGTGTGTGCTTGTTTATATGATGATTATAGTTTTAAAAAGTGAACCTGCTGCCCTGTGTGTGTGTGTGTGTGTGTGTGTGTGTGTGTGTGTGTGTGTGTGTGTGTGTGTGTGTGTTACAAGCAGACAACAGGGTGGAGGGCTAAACAAATTTCCTCTTGATTTATCCCCAGGAAACCTTCAGACATCAGTGTGTCGCTGAAGCCGTGCTGTAAATCACACACTCTTCCAAAGTAAACAGCCACACACACACATTTGTCAAATTAAGTTCAACCAGTGGGGACGAGACACCCAGACACACCTCATGCATAACTAATATTTCCCGGCTGCCAGATAGTCATGAGAACAAACCTGCATCCGTTTCATAGTGTCATAACACATCCATCATATTCTGTTTTCTCTAAACATAACACAAGGAAAACAACAAGGCCAAGGTCCACAAACACAATAAGTCCAACAAAATATCCACAACACAACTCAGGCTCCAGACAGAATCACGAGAATTGCTAAATCTAATTGGATATAAGTATAATCTGATAAGGTCCTCAACTTCAGAGTATAACAAAAGTGGCGTCTGTTGTGTTATGACGTGGACGTTGATGCAACCTATCAAGGTGACACGATGTGACTCTTTGAAAAAATATAACTTCCAAACTGTACAACATTACCCATGGAATTCACCTACTTAAATTTTTCCATTTAAGAAAGGGAAATAATGCATAGTAGATTAGTAGTAGTATTCATGGAGCTGCTGTTCTAGTACAAGAAAAGGCTGAATTGGAAATACATTCATTAAATTTGAAAACAAGCAGGTATGAAGAGGCGTATGTTTTTTGACCATATGTCCTTCAACATTAAAAGAAACTTGTGAGAACATCAAAGACAGTTGAGGATTCCTGAGACAGAAACTCTTTACTGCAGACTAACTGTCTTGTTTCCCCGCAGGGCAAACAAGGACTCTCTACCCTCCAACTCTGTCTCTGTCTGTCTTCCTCTCTCGAAACACATAATCCATCACAGTCACAAGCAGCAGACTGCAGGTAGTCTTGTCTTTCTCCTGGCACTGAGTGATACAGAGTAAATCTGCTGTGGCATTAATGCAGCAGGATGGAAAACTGCAGTGTTTATTAGCGGTTTAAGATAAGGAGGAAGAGCATGATTTTGCTTCAAAACATGAGCGTTTTTCTATTCCACAATATACAGTATCGATAAATCTTTCATGCGGAGTTAAGTACAGGGAAAGTTTGAGGTCAACCGACTTTCATTTTCAACACATCTTCTCTCTCCACAATGTGTGCACCTGTTTTTCCACTCAGGCTTACAGACAACTCCTGTCTCCAGCCATCCAAACATTGCACTCAGCATCACGAGTCGACATGACAGCAACGTGTCGGAGTCAGAGATGCTCTACACGCCTTCTTCTCTGTCTCACCTTTTCTATTTATAACCCATATGTGTCTCTCTAATACTTCAGGATAAATACAACAATGGTTAAATATAGGCAGATTTAAAAGCATGTTATGCCGTGTCAACGTATGGAAGGATCATTGAAATAAAATGGCAAGATTGATGCCACTATAATTCCTGAATACAACAAGCAGAAGCTAGATAGCAGTTAGCTTATCCATCCCCCTATCCATCTTCTTCCATTTTTCCGAGGTCTTTTCATGGAGGCAGCAGACAATGCAGGGTTTTCCTTCTCCTCCCAGGGGATCCTGAGGCGTTCCCAGTCCAGATGGGATATGTAATCCCTCCAGCATATTCTAGGTTGGGCATACCCAGAGAACCTCCAATGGAAACTGCCCAGGAGGCATCCTGGGCTTTACACTATCAACATGAACGAAAAGCGGCTTTATTCCGAGCCCTCTCTGGATGTCCAAACTCTTCACCCTATCTCTCAGACCCTACTGAGAAAAATCGTTTCAGAGGCTTGTATCCACTATCTCCCTCTTTCGTTCAACCCTCAGAGCCCAAGAAAATCAAGAGCTTTGCCTTGTGCCTCAGCTCCTTTTAGGGTACAAAGCTGATGTCACACCGGTCTGCCTGTCCTTCCCCTCAGTCATAGACTAGACCAAGCAATACTTTAACTCAAATTACCCCTAACCTGGAAAGAGCAGTGAACCATTTTCTGCCAGAGGGCCATGACCAGGTTAGTTGTTTCCCCCAGTTTCCCTTCTAAGATAATTTAGTTAACCAGCTGCTTGTTATTTTTCAGTTTGAGCAAACAGACACGAGAGAGAGATAAATCATCTAACTTACCTCTTCGAAATTTTTTATTAAATTAATCATATTTCCCAAAGAAGTCAAACTAATCCTTTAAATTGTTTGTTTAAAGTTGCTTGTTTGACCAACCATCGGTTCAAAACCAGAAGATAATTAAAGGACAAACTCGTAGATGGTACCAATCGAACGGGAGTGAATGCATTAGTGGGGGTGGAGCCTACTCCCAAGTCTCTACGATATACACCAAAAAACATAGACCAAAATATCTCCACAGTCTTTTTCACAGATTGGGATTTTTCCCTTCCGAAGGTCGTGGAAGCTCGCGTTGGAGCATACATTTAAATTACTCCAGAATTGTTATTATCAACACTTTCTAATTTTCTGCAAACTTTAGTTACAATTGGAGCACGTTAAAGCCCTCAAAAAGCCAATTCACTTGCCTGAAAAAAAAATATATATATATAATAATAATCCCTCTAATTTCAACAGGGCCTCCCACTGTTCGGTGCTCGGGCCCTAATTAACTTGGAAACACTAACCATTTGGAACTTTTACAAAATAATGTTCTTAAAATAGTTAACAAATAAATACACAAGTTATCAAAGTAGTTGTTGATTAATGGTCTGTTGACTGAGTAATTGAGTATCCAACCAATCCGTTCTGAGCTTAATTGATTCTTCGAGTAAAATCCTTACCTGCCCAGATCACACAGCATTTTCAATTACCCCAGCTAAGCAAACCAAGTCTTTGATGCACATACTTAAACGGTTTGGAGAATCTCCAGTTATTACGGATCACGATTCAGAGCATGGCCACCCACAGTTGGCAGATGGGTTGGTGCAGCATTGCCAGCCGGTGTATTAGTCACCTGCCAGTCAGAACTGGGTCCTGGCCAGAAATGGAAAAGCTGTCATGTCAGGACTGAACATTAGATGCTACAATAACGGTCATAAAAAGCAGCCCAGATATGAGCTTTTAGTCTGAAGACAGAGAGCAGCAGCTGTGGACTGACACCGCTGTGTCTCTGCTGGCACGGACCCTTCCAGCTAATAAGTCAAGCTCTTTACGGAATGAGAGGTAAGAGGATTTAAATCTTTTACAGTGCACAACGTGTGACCAATTTCCACTGACACCTTGGCGATGGGATATTTCCTCTGATCCCTAAGAGCCAAAATGATTCACATCGCTTCCTCTGGTCTAACATTACAGGAGAGGAAGAGGGAGAGGATAGTATATGTGAGGCAGGCAGGGAAGCGAGGTGATAAAACTAAAGGGAGCGAGACAAGTAATATGCAGTAAGGGGGGAGGGGGACACATGATGTGGTGAGGCTGCAGAAATTACATGAGATTATTTATGGCATTAGGAGAGCATGAAAGAGAATTGGGCAGGGGCTGGTAGTTCATGATTTACCCCCAATCCTCATCTCTGCTTTAAAAGGACAGAGGCGTTGAGAGATACATGTAGAGAGAGAGATCTGAGTGGAAAACATTTATTAAAGAATTTTATTATTTCTGAAACCTATATGTTCCTGAAGTTTATTAGGCCTGAGTTGTTTGTCGTACCCCGATACCACCCAGATATAAAGCAAAACTGCATCATTTTTGTTTTTACAACGTATTAATCCAGGTATTTATATAGAAAGTATCACATTGACTCGAATTTTTTGTTTTAAGAACAAATCAGGTTTATTCTAATCTTCAGGACTTGCTGTCAAATTTAATAGATGTCCAGTTATTTAAGAGTGAATCCCAGATGTCTTCAGGACACCTTGACACATGTTTTATAACAACCATAAAAAACATTGTTGGTGAACATGAATAACTAATCAGTGGAAGCAATAATTTGAACATTTGATCTAATGTTAAACTGAATTAAATGAATAACCAATATTTGAACCGAATGAAACGTCATTGTGCATATGGTCATAAACAGGATTGAGTAATAGCGCCTTGTGCGTCACCAAATCTCCATCGCTCCCATCATCCGAATAAAAGACTCTTGTTCACCTGTCACTGCTTAGTTCAGGTTTATCAGATAAGTGTGAGTGTAGGTGTTCAGAGGAAACTCACCACAAGAGAGAGCGGCCTCTTCCATGACACCACTCCGATGAGTCCAGAGAGCAACACCTGGAAGAATAAAATAAGAAAGACGTTGTTAGAATCGAGTTAAACGATCAAGTGCGTGGAAACGAGAATGAACGGAATGCATAACCCTACTGCGTCGCCTAGTGGCAACATCTCCAGAATGGGCTTTCTGTATTTCATGATGTTAGTTGAGTGCCGCACCAGTGGATGCATGTTAACACTGACCCAATGTGTTACACTGGCTGAAAATATATATTTTCCATTTATTGCAACCTAGGTCATGTTCTATTTGTACTTTTGGCCTGTTTAACTTTGATAAATCACTGTAATCATCCAGTTTATAAATTGTGATCTGGGGAATTAGGAGATCTCTCTGAAAAGAAGTCTGATGTTTGCAGGAACATGAGCAGTCAGACGCTCATACATCTTCTAAATCCTCTGATTGACACATGGACATTGGCTGTGGCAGCTGTCACCCTTTGAAACCGATTCAAACCAACTATCTAATGACACATGAACATGTATTCTAGGTTAACCATCTGTGGATCTCCTTCATGCCAGTGAGATGTTACATCATCGACTCCAGACTGAATTGATTGACAGGAAATGTTATACAGGCATTTATGCTCTGCTCAGGATGAACTGTAAAGACTCAGGTGATCACATTTCATATCATGCCACCATTGGGTCAACATTTCCGATTCTTACTTTGATTTATGACCAAATACCTGCAAAACTGACGACATCCTTATCATCCCTATGTGTTGTGCATTCCTCAGCAGTAAATAGCAAATTATCCCCTACTAACAACTCAGCTTGTTTCCCCGATATCTTGGAAAGAATGGATGTGATCTTGTATTTTTAGGTGTTTAATAACAGAAAACTGAATGCAGTGAGCTTTTCTAAATCTATAACGTACATAAATGTGATGGCACGTTTAAATACAGTTTTCTAGGATGTTAAAAGTGTGATCCCAGCTTCTGTGATTCACCCCTTAAACAAACTGATCCTCTAAACAGTAAACAGTGCTCACATCTCTTTTGGCTGCCAGGGTCTGAAATGAGCTGACAGTCCACAAGTTGGTCCCGGTGAGACTTCAGAATGCTCTAGTTACACTTTTTTGTTTATTCTATCTTTTTAATAGATGACAGATGTATTTTGAATGTGGTACAAATCATAGATATTTAGAGTCACCACATTGGCCAGATTTTGGCAAGTGAATAAGAGGATTGTAGGAATTGGCTCCCTCATAATCTGTTAATTGCCAGAAGCTTTATAAAGTAAGAAAATCGTACTGAGAATGAGATGTGCTTGAGAAAAATGACACACACACACACACACTTATATATATATATGCAGTCTGTACTTCCCTCTAATATATTTTTTACTTAGATTTAATATTGATCTGTGTGTTTGATGTAAATCCAAGTAATCCTCCCTCGGTAACACAAACAAATGTTATTTTAAGGATGTAACTCTAAACATGAGCTCTTTTCTAATGAGATACAGGATTAAATTTATATTTGAGAAAACACCCATTTGTTTTCACAGCACGCCTCACTCTGGGTGTGGTGTTGCATTTTTACAGTTCTTGCTCCTATAGGTGCGAATTTGTGTGCGTGTGTGTGTGAGAGTGTGTGTGTGAACAAAGGGTACTCATAGCCTCCAGTGCTCTATTCCTCTATGATCGCTCTCTGCCTTTCATTCTTCTTCACCCTCCATTAAACACCAACATGCTCTAGCCATTTCCACCTCTTCTTGCCCCCCCCCCTCTACCTTACTTCTCTCCTCTTCATGTCTACCTTCTCCCTCTCTGCCATATTTCCCTTTGCAATTTCTCCCCAAACCACACTCTGTATCTCCTGCTTCTTCTCGGCGCCCACACACTCACAGCATATCTCTGCACTCACACACTCGGTTTCACTACTCCCTATCTAACGCTCTCGTTTCTGTTTCCCTCTCTCTCTGGTTAATCTTTCACTTCTTCAGTCACCTTGATACTCACAGGAGCTGGCGAAGGGGGTGTCAGTATTTAATTTGAGGGCGCACACTAACACACACAGACACACACACAAAGCAACCGGTAAAGCAGATATGATGCAATTAAAAGGCGACCAAAATTTGTGAACTTTTGTGAATTGCTTTTTTTCTTCTTCAAATTGGACTGACTCAGTTCTTTGATGTGAAAGAAATCATTGTCACATTAGTTGCAGTCGTGCTGATACCAGATTAAAGACTGTAGCCCACAATGTCCACTGAGTGCAATTATGTCTCTGTCCAGCTCTGTCGGAGACAATCTGCAGCCATTCTCATCAATGTGCAAGTGTCTCCTCTTCCTCTACACAAGCTGTCTGCTTTTTGCTAACATACACTATTAGTGGAATGTAGTCACAGAAATTAAAACATAGTGTACAGTGCAGATAATTAAAGAAAAGAGTAAATATCCAAAATCTAGTGAGCTTCTTAATAACAAGGAGCTGCATATGCTTCAAATTTCCTGTGGATTTTGGAACTGAGACAGATGTGCAACCAAAGCGAGTTGGCATCTGTCTGGCAGTAACTCTGTGCATCACATTCAAGTAAACATACATTTCACACAGATAAATCAAAGATATACAATAAACATTTTCACATCTAAATAAAAAAAGCATGTGCACGTTTAATTCCAAACGCATTGCGACTTTATTTTATATTTCCCTGCTTTTTCGTCTGTGTGTATCGCTGCTACAAACTGCATCAGGCAGCAGGAGAGGGGGCTTGTGTTCCTGCAGGTATCTGCACTCACACTCTGCACACTGGTGTCACACTGCGACAAGTCCAGGGACGCTGTGTTACTATTACCAGGCTCTCACTCTCTGTGCTTGCTGCTGTTAGAGAGCAAATACACAAAGGCTGAATCGAGGTCATATCCTAATTTAGTTCCTGGTTATTTGTCCAAATATGTCAGTCTCAGAGGTTTTCATTAATCCGATTGTAAGGAAACTGAACGCATGTAATTCTTTTTCAGGGAATTTAAATAGCTTCATAGGGATCACATCGTATAAGTGTGAGGATAATAAATTATGTAAATATCAAGATCCTTCTAGTACAAATTAATGTATGTTCCTCTGCAGCTTCCAATTATATTTTTTAATGGCTTATAGAATATGTTGGATGTGTGACCTCTGTACTTCAACTCAAAGCTCTTTTTGTACCTTCAGACTATGAGGCATAAAAAGATTACTCCTAAGATCACAGGACTGCAGGCATGTTCAGAAAGGCAGTGACAACCTGCATACATGAGGCAGTTTTCTCCAGAAACACAACACAGGACATGATGATGCTTCTGTAAAGAACAGAACAGAAATCTCCTAGTAAAGCATCTTATGTGAGGGTTTGCATGAAGTCACCAGGGGTCAAATCTTGTGCATTTAACCGATAATTATTTCATGCTTTATATTGTAATTCTTATGGCATTGATGTGGGAGTGTGGTGCAGGTGTTGTACTGGACCCTGCATTCTTTCTATCATTATGTGAGTAGCTATAAAGAAACATATTTAACATTCAAGTGCACGTTTCCCTCAGCCATGGCACATTGTCGCAGCCATCAAGGAAGAAATCAGACATAACACACACACACACACACACACACACACACACACACCACACACACACACACACACACACACACACACACAAGCACACACACACAGTTGAGTCATCCAGTTTCACTGCAGCAGTGACAACATTTCTCTTTGTCTGATCCTGCTTTTTTCTCTTTCCACCATTCCTGTCCCTCTATTGTGCTCTGCATTGTGTATGTGCCCCTGCGTACGTGTGAAAGCCAATGTGTGTGTATGTTTGTGTGTGTGTGTGTGTGTGTGTCTGTGTGTGTGTCTGTGTGTGAAATGATGTGAGACCAGAGACCACGTGATAGATTTACTGGTTGTCAGTCACTGGTGGCTTTTCCACTTGGCTGCTCCCAGAAAAGGATTAAAATGCAATACTTAGCAGCATTAGTCACTGAAACCTGGTTAACACACACACACACACACACACACATGCACACACACACAAATCCTCTAAAACAATGAAAAAAAAGCTCAATACATATTTGCTGGTATTTATGATCTGTTGAAAAAGCTCAGTATAGCAAAGTAAAAACTACAGAAACCAGAAAAACTGTGGAACAAACCAAGTTATGAAGTTAATACAGGATTTTTCTTGAGAAACATCCACCCTGATAATATGGTATTAGCACCGTCAGGTATAAGAACAGCTTTCAGTCAGTCTATGAGATCTGTTAATGTGGTACAATTTATGGGATCAAATAAAGCCGAGGGAATATTTGAATTCATTAACAGGTTGGAAATTTCAACTTTCTAAATCATCAAACATAGAAAATGAAAAATTGAAGAAAATCTTGAGGAAGTAAAGGTTTGGGTCAAGTATACTTTTTAGGCAAGCCTGAACTATCCGTAAATATTTGATCGCAGAAGGTTTTATGTTGACAGAACAAGAGTCTTGTTCAGTCAATGCTAGATAATATTGAAACAACAACAGGGGCGGCTGTGGCTGAGGGGTAGAGTGGTCGTCCTCCAACCTGAAGGTCGGCGGTTCGATTCCCAGTCTGAACCATCTGCATGCCGAAGTGTCCTTGGGCAAGATGCTGAACCCCGAATGGCCCCCCCTTAGAATAACAAAGTGCTGGGATAGATGCACTGTATGAATGTGTGTGTGAATGGGTGAATGTGAAACTGTAATGTAAAGCGCTTTGAGTGGTCATCAAGACTAGAAAAGCGCTAAATAAATGCAAATCCATTTACCATTTACCATTTACATATAATGTATGATAGCAGTTAACAGCAGGATGATCAGATCATTTGGCAGATCAGCTTAAAGGGGAATTCTGGTACTTGAACAACCCAATTCATAAGAGACTTGAAAGTGAGACGTTGAGCGAGACATGTGTAACAATGCCAAACTCGTAGCAAAGAACCATGATAAGATAATCAGCCTTTTATCAAAATTCTACCCCCAAAAAAGTATTAAAGGCCATTCCATGGACTGTCACATTTGCCTCATTAGAAAAATACTGGAATTTAAGTCACACACCACCGATGGAAACATCTTTAAAATGTCGTGATAAAGTGAATATTTATTCATCTTAAAGGGGCAACTCTTCAGGACTATGGTGAAAAATGTGAGGATTTGCTCTGTGTGTATATTACTGTATACTTACACACACAATACACTTGCATGCAGATCCACACACATACACACACACACACACACACACACACACACACACACACACACACACACACACACACACACACACACACACACACACACACACACACACACACACACACACACACACACACAGTGAGTACAGAAAAGTGTAAATGGAGCAGGGAGATAAAAGCGAGGCTTTGGCTTTTCACAGCATGGATCAGAGCAGCCAGTGTCACAGCCATGAAAGGATGTAATACTCTGATATTCTAACACCTACATGCACAGCCCTACAGAGCTGCATTTCACCACAAAGCAATTAATACACACAAAAACCTATAATTCAAGTTTTTAAAGATCAGCGAAGTCAGTGTGAAAAGGCTGAACTCAAACTGCTTCATGACAGACAAAAGCCACGAGAGCCCTTCAGGGTCTGTGGATGGAAGAAGCCCACAGAAATATTCTGTACCAAGTATCAGCATCGAAGTTCACACACAGTTCCCGGATGAACCGATGTCCAGTAGATGTATGCACAGAATAGACCACAATAGAAAATGTTACGATTTGAAATCATTGAATGTGTAAATCAAATTAAATGTATGCACTATAATTCTTTATTGAACATTATTTGTATTAGTTTAAATGTGTCTTGTATCCATTGATTAATCCTTACATCCACATTGAAGACGTTATAACAGACAGCAGTGGAGATGTGTTTGTCTTGGTACCAGTGATTAGAAATAAAAACATACGAAAGAGCTGAACTGCCACGAATTCGACCTAAATCAAAGTCTTGACCTATTCTTATTCATTTATGCAAGGCACCAATCAAAAGAGCCATTACTGGGATTGAGGGTTTAGAAAAACCGGCCGTTTTTCAAACATCATCTCAGCCAAGATGGATGGAGCCAGCGTGGTTGCCGTGGTTACCGCGCACAGGCCATTTTCCAGAAACCATAATGACTTCCCATCAGCTGAGTGTAGCAGGGACCCTCGCCGGCTCAGACAGGCTCATGTACGAGAAGATGCACAAGAACCTCATACGCACTAATGTACTACAGGAACCCTGGTTAACACGGCCAAATTGAACACTGCACTCCGGACAGAAACCTCTCTGACACACACGTTACACACAAACCCTCTGAGTGTCGGGTCCTCTCCTGTTCATCACTCGTTTTTACTCTCTAACTTTTGCTTTTGATTGGATAAGAGAAGAAAGTGTTTCTGTTCTGAAGCGTCTTAGCACAAATTAATCTGACACAAATTACACGTGTTTAAGTGTGTGTGAGTGTGCCTAGCTCTGTGTGTATGTGTGCAAAAGTGAGTGTGTCTATAAGGGCTTTATGTGAAGTGCAGGCAGAGTAAATCTGCAGAATAAGACTGAATAGAATTCATCTGAGGAAAATCACCATCCTGGCTTTTAAAGAAATGAAGAGCTGCTGATTAAATGTATTGATTGTATGGGGGAGCTTAATTAATCTTATAATTTACTTCCTGTTGAGTCACCTAAGTTTCTTTTTTTTAAAGCTCCTACTGTACATCTCTCTGTGCAGTATATGATGACTGGGCTGTAGATTCTCCTATGTGAACCCATACAGTAAGAGTCTCAAAAGGAAACCAAAAAGAAACATAATGCTGTTAAGATGTGGACAGTGTGGATAAGATAGGAATTGGCTTCTAGTACATGATTCAGTAAAAAACAAACAATACATTACTGAGCTTCTCTGATTCCTTTCCAGTGTGAGAAGTCTCAGACCCTTTGACCAGCTGCTCTTATGGCTGCTAGTTTTTGGAGCAGTTTACTGAAAGAACAACATGTTCTCTTTGGCTTTTGACTGCCCTTAGTTGTTTCTTATTAATTTTTTAGCCTTTCATCTTGTATTTGATTCTTTTGTATATATCATTTTTGCATCTCTTAGTTTTTATTTATTATATAGCCCTTCGGTCAACTCTGGTTGTTTTAAATTTCAAAAAATTTACTTGACCTAGACCTGGGAGCCTGGGAAGTTCAGGGAGAACACAAGCAGAGACGTACTTGTTCGGCAAGATGTTAATTTGTGAGCGTGTGTGTGTGCTGTGTGTGTACGTGACCCCAACTGAAAGACAAATGAAGGTGAACTGTAGCATCAGGGGAGCTGATCTCCTGACGTGTGTGTGTGTGTGTTTGAGTGTGTGTGGCAATTTCCGCCATAACCTTCAATCCACATTTGCTGGCCAAGAATGAGCAGCAAATTGTGTGTGTGTGTGTGTGTGTGTCCTTCTCTATATATTAATGTATACAATCAGTGTGTGTATATTGTCTTTGTTTTCCAGCTGTTCCAACAACATGCAGCAGTCCTCCTCCACACTCTCCTTCTCCTTCCCTCTCATCCATTTCTTACAGTATTCCCTTCTCTCTCCACCCACCCCCTGCTTCTCCTTCCTAACCCCTCCCCCTACATTGTATATCATCACTCCACTTTGCAGCTCGGCAGCACCTCACCGCCGTTACCATGGAAACAGTGGGACAACAGCAGGTCGGATACTGCCGCTGCCTGGGGGCGTGGCACCTTAGCAACCTTTCACTCCTCTCCTTTGACTCATGGTCGTCTGCAGCACCTCGGCTGAATCCATGAATTGAGACAGATACATGCCTCTGAATGGGAATCAGTCGGTGTTACAGTTATACCAGTGAGAGCTTTATTACACTTATCAGCACTGCTCGGCTGCAGCCATAGCAACGAGACCCTAGGTCTACCCGACATGAACTTGATAATAATCATCTTTCGATACAACATTTACAAGGTTCTGTTAATTAAAGATAAAAGCGTTAAGTTTATTTTAATCATTTGTGTTTGGCCAGTAGACATTTTGCTCCCGGTTGCTAAGCAATACACATGCTTGGTTGTCGCTCAAGGTGACGCTGCTCTGAGCTTCATTCTCAAATCCTGAGTTTTTAGGCAGGTCTGTAAATGCCAGTGAGAGAAAGAGAGATGAGTCACTCAAAGTTCATATTTTTCAAACTAAACCTGATGGTGAGCACAGACATCGGGTAAGAAGAGAAATGGTTTTGAGGGCAAAACCAGAACAATCATAACATGATAGCAGATAAATAAGATATATCTTTTATGTTCATGTTTTTTTAAATGCTTTTTGTTTTGGCCTTTACAAAATATTATATTATAAATAAAGTCATCTTAAAATTATTGTGTGATTTAACTGCAACCTCTTCTTATGTTGCAATCTCTGCATTAACAACATCGTTACCTCCTTGGTGGAGGTGAAATACAAAGTTTCAAAAGGTTTAGAGAATGAATTCACGTTGCGGTTTTAAAGAGACATAGACTGTATTTAACAAACAGATTACTTAGTCTAGGAAAATTCCTTCTCATGTCCTTTGGGCTCGTCTGTATCATATATATTGTCAAGAGCTGGGGTATTAAATACTTGAAATGAAAATCATGCTTTGCTTACTGAAGTGAGATCCCTGCTCAGTCTTCTTGCTACAAAACTTTAATTTCAGACCAAGTGATTGTAGCAATAAAGGAGAAGCCGGTGAGGGTGAAAAACTCTTGACCTGTTTCTGTGCATCACAAGCATCATTGGTTGAGAGTGAGCGGAGAGAAGAAAAGAGACAGAGAGACAACAGGGAAACGAGAGGAGAGGCTGCTCAATGACTCTCTCTGGCTTCTCTTCCTGATTTAGATAATCATCCCAATCTGTATCTTGCGCACAGGCCAATCACACATGCATGAACACACACACACACAAACACACTTCTCATTTCAGAGGAGCTTCTTCGATTGTGCAACAAATGAATGTGTTCATGAAAAAAAGGAAAACATCCACCGATGCTTCCTTTAGATTATCTGGATATGTTTGCTCAGTGGGAGCCGACTGCATCACTGGAATGAAATTCAACGCTTGACTGAATCTGTTACGTCCGGGAGTTAAATCTTCACAGCAGAGAAAATCAACGAGAAGACACAACAAATTTACACAGACAGGATGTAGACACTTCACAGATTTACAATTACAAAATACATTTAAATGATGGACAGATGATAACATGTCTGTTTCCTCTATACTGATGGTGTGATGCATTGCTCGGCTGCAGAGAAAGATTTGTTCTTCATGCTTCGCGCTGAGGGCCAGTTACAAGTTTCCATAGTTCATCTATCTGGTAGCTAATAAATCCCGCAAGGTTTCCCATAAACCGATTCCTATGCATAAATATGAGGCTGAATTGAATTATATCATTCCATTTCCTATTTATTAGGATTTTTTACAACAGTCACTGTTGGAAATGTCAAACCAGGTTCATGGGCATAAGTGAGACAAAATAAGAAAGGGTAAGATCATTTGTAAGTACTGATATGCATGGATATGAAACCTAATAACCAGACCGCAGCCTCATGCCGGGATCAGACGCAGTAAATCAGCCCGAATATACCCCGACCCGGAAGATGCACGTTGGCCTGTGAGTTTGAAAAGGATCAATGGACACTGGGTGCCTCAATCGATTGTTCTTTCTCATGTGGGGTGAAATAATGGACGACAAATGATGCCACATCTGGGAAGCTGCACAATATCTAACAGAAAGATCAGCGGGTTCGATTTTATTTAACCTTCCACTGTGACGTTGACCAATAGGAGGACAGCTGAGAAATGATTTGGTTGGTGCTGCAAAGTGGAATTTTTGAACTTTTCAGAGCACAAGACAACATACACATCAGTTCGTACACCGTGTTTTTTGACAACCTTATTTCTGGAAGTCAGTCTTTAGCGTTTCGTTTCTGGTGACGTCATCCACGTCATAATAGATGGAAAACAGTGATTGGTCAGGGAGCATTGTGTTGTCCGCCATGTCTCTCAACCACAACACAGCAATAATGTATGACTATAAGTGACTTATTTTACACAATGCCGGTTTCAAGGCTTGTTTATGCTGCCTTCACCTACGAAAAAGATGCGTCCGTTTCAAATTGTGTAATGTCACTGCCAAACTTCCATGCGTTCTTTATGTTTACAAACACGTCAGTGGTGGAGGTTGTGAGAATGTACATCGTAAGAAAGTGTGCCCGGATGAAAAACATCTTACAGTCTGTAGTTTGTTGACAACTCGCAAAGTCTGTCCTCAAAAATATATGTCTTAGTTGAACTTTCTTCCTCATGGCTGATGGTGGTCTCTCTTGAACTATTAACAGAACTGCTCCCTCAATTTCCTGGGGTACAGCTCAGTTTTGTCTGTATCGTCCATAAGCTTTCAGAAGACGTGCACAAATAAAGATAAAATGGATTTTTTGGAGTATGGACAGAGGATTCCGTCAGTTTCCATATTCAAATCTAACCTTAAGCATAAATTAGCCTTAAAAAGACAAAAATATCCTGTAGTCTGACCCAAAGTTCTGATGAGCACGTCTGGTCCGTAGCGATCATAATTCATGAGTGAAGGGCTGGAGCGTTTGATTGTGTGTGGCAGCCACACATCCATCCTGGATCCAGCTGCAGGGACACCGACAGCTGAACCAGGCTTTCAGTCCCGTGCTGACAGGATAATCTCGCCCTGCAGCGAGATCGACAGGAGAGCGTGGCGGACGTAGAGAGTCTGTGGTTTGTGTGTTGAGTTGGGGATTGTTGGGTGTGTAATTTGTATCATCTCATCTGCATCAGCTGGCTCACCATATCCAAAATATGCCCCCAGCATTTCCATAAATATTTCAGACTATTGCTGCTATATCTGTGAAGTTAATGTTTGCCTCAGTGTGGTGGCTGCAGGTTTCTGTAAATCTTTTAATAATAGAGATTTAATAATATAATGTGAATTTCCACCTTGAATTTATCTTTACCGAGAGTTCACAGTAGTTTAGAGGAACAAAGTGAGAAAATGCTTTTATGAGAGAAAAGAGAAAAGCAGCACCTACACACTAAGTGATTTGCAATTTTTTCATGAAGTTTGATGAATTATTCATAGGAAAATCAATAAAAAGGTTGAAAAACATCTATCTCACAATGTTAAAGAAGTGAAAAACAAATCCTGGATTTATAGATTGAACAAAAAAAATGTAGCATTCTACCTGTTTTTCTTTTATTTTCAGAATACAACCTATATAATTTATTGATTCTTTCGTTTGGGTTTAATAAATGACATGTGTTGCATTTTTAAATGATGAGACTGGAATATATTCCATCAGATGTAATGCAAACTCTTCAAGCAGTAATGAGACTGTCTCCATGACACACCGTACATCATTGTCAGGGACGTTGGGAAAGCTTGATCGCTCCACAGCCGCAAACTCTGCAAGTCATTAAAACAAACTAAGAAAATCACTTAACTGTCATTCACAAGGAGGCGGCCACGCGACTCTTTCAAGTCAAGAAGCAATTAACGCTGAGAAAGGCCTCTGCGAACGATTACGGCCTCAAGCTTCATGCAGAGCCTTGTAATTTCCCCAACCACACACACACACACACACACACACAGACGACAGACGACAGATCTCCCTGAAATACAAGTTCACTGTCTGAGTGTCACCAGCCGTGATCTAGAGGAGAATTTAATTTGGGTGACAGTTAAAAGGACGGCTGGTGGGTTTCAGTATTCCTGCTGCAGAGAGAACACATCCAAATAGTGATGACTGCACTGAACTGAAGCAGCTGGCCTCCGCTGGTTTGCACAATCCTGATGAAAGCAACAGGCTTAATGCCACTGGGACTGTGATCAGTTAACCAGGCCTTTATGAGCGCACATGTGGTGTATTGGTCACACTGCGTTAAAGGAAAATCAACTACACTGTAGAAACCAACACTTGAAAAGGCTAAGATTATTATGATCTTTAGATAAAATGAACAAAAAACATTTAATGACTATGATAAATAATTTGCCTCAAATTGAAATTAATACTGAATGGATGGTGGTAAAACACAACATTGTGTCTTGATCAGACTGAACCAGGCTAAAAACAGGGTCTACAGAGCAATTCTGCAAAACCAAAAAGTTGTTGTGCGTTCATGTGGTGTCAGAATAATCTGAAGAGGGAGTTCCCAACTTGGAAAATTCCCATGAACACCATTTTAAGACAAGACCACAACTCGCAGTCGACATGATTTCTGGCGCATGAATTGCAGAGTTGCTGATGTCATCGCATTCAAACCTATAAACAAGCCCTAAAGCCACACTTTGAACCGAGAGTCCTTCTAAATTATTCATGTTATCACACCTGATCCTTTCTATCTGCTCTTCATTGTTATATAAATGTTGGAAGGAGGTTTCAATTGTTTAAAGGCTCCGAACACATGAATTCAACACATATTGTTTAGAGCATCCATGTCAGCGTCAGAAGAACATCGACTCGCTACATGGGAGCTTCTAGTGATCATTTCTGCAGTGGTTCGTCTCCACAGGATTCTTCACTTACCGAGGGAAACTTGACGCACTGAAGATGAGTGATTTGATGAGTGATTTCCCTGCAGTGATCACACATTTGGGCAACCGTTGCTGAGGAGGTAGAGCGGGTTGTCCACAAGGTAGACGGATCAAGTCCTTATAATTATGTAAAATAAGTGATCAACAGAAAAGGTCATTATTTGGTGATTTTCCTCAAAACCCTGGAAAACGAATATTAATTTTTTCCAGTGTATAAACTTTGAGAAAAGTAGACCAAAACTGTTCTGTGTCAACACCAGCCTCTCTTTTACATCAGCCATTGTGAGTTTGCTTATCAGCAGTTCTTTTGGTCTCCGTTTATAAAAGAGCAATTTCATGGTTGTTCAAATATTTCCAGTGAAGTTTTGTCTCACAGCCACTGGGTGATGTTCTCACTTACATGTCGACCAGGCGCTCGGGGGTAAAAGAAGTTCATGTGATGCAACACTACACAATCTTTGAAGAGAGTGGAAGAGACAAGCAACAGCGCCCACAAGGACTTCACTGTAACAAGAATAAAGCAAACACAAAGTGATGCACGGCTCTGCTACCACCTTTTGAATATCAAACATCTGTAGTCTTGATATACAGTCGCACCTTTTTTCTTTTTGGATGATGAGAGCTCGAAGGTAACAGCTTGAAAACATCCAGTTAAACCTCAGCTTCAACCTCAAACTGATCCTGAATCACTACTGACTTCTCTATTGTTCATTGGATTACAGCTGCTATGGGCTTCCATGTCACACCTCTTTAAAGCTCTGTCAGTTGCTGTGTATTTCACAGTATTTTTCATGGAATCATATAAATGCCTGCAGGAGTTGGTGGAGCTAAGAGAGAGAGAGTATTGGAGTGATTCCAGATTAATGCTAACAGGTTGCTCTGTAATCTACTAATCAGCAAATTGGAACTCAACATGAAATAGAGAATAAAATGAATGATGCTCCTTTTCTCTAAGCCTGACAGGCATGACCAGGTTCATATTCCCCTTCCCCTCCATATAAAACATCCAAAGGGCTTAATTCATGCTTAGCTTCTTTGTTTTCCACTATAGCAGCACAGATGGATGAGCAGATGGATACACATCGATTATGTTTTATTACTGTATATTGACTTGCGTCACAGCCAACCAATCATCTGTTATAATCGCACAGTCCACATACATCAAGCTTGATGTCGCCGGAAATTTATTAGATCCATGTCCCACACTCTGGCTTTTAGTCAAATTAGATTAGTAGAATCACCCTCTGTTGATTGATGCCTTAACAGACAAAACAGAGTCATCCAGGAAATGTGAGATAAACCTGCACACGATTCAATCATTTTTGTAAAAAGACAGAAATGTTTAAGTTCAAGATTCAAACCAGCAATTAACATTACAAAAGAACAATAATGACGAAGAGCAGAGAGAATGAATCTATAGAAACATTGTGTTTAAACAGCCAACTCTGTGATGGGGGTGTGAACTGTTTCCCAGCCCTCTAATTACCAGAGTAGATGCATGACAACACCAGAGAAAAGCATTCATCACAGCTAATGAACACACTTTGCTTCATGTGATCCCAGTTGTCCATTCAGCACATTCATCATTTAATCAAAGCATAAAAACCATGAACGACTCCGAACTCACTGAAGATCAACAGTTTGGCCGAGTCCGATTTCCACACTAGAATAATCACAGTTCAGATGTGATTATGCAGCGTAACACACCTCAAGACAAAGGCTGAAGATGAACGTCACAGTGCTGGATTCTGTGGCTTCAAATGAAATTACTGCCACTCTTAATTATTTCTAGATTTGATCCTTTGGGATGTGAAAGATGTATACGCATTTGTACAGGTGTGACATTGTGTTTGAATATACATTTCTTTAGAGAATTACTTTTCTCTTTTAGCATCTTGCTGAGTTTTCATTTTTTACTAAGACATTTATCCCTTGAGAAAGCTGCTCCATCATATTGCTTTGAGGATGCCCTGAAGGCTCCATCTCTCTCCAAGCATTAAGATTTATGGTTTCTGCTCAGAGGCAGTTTTTAGCAAGATCTATGAACCAGAAAAGCATTTTGGCAAATTAGTACAGCCACTTCATCTTACAGTCCATGAATGTAATTAGTATACATGGATATCAATAAAACATTTACTGGATATATATCCAGACAAATATGTACAGTAAGTGCAGAGGAAGATGACATGAGGTGGAAATAAGTGTGTAACTGTAGCGCGGAAATCACACGTATAGTTGCATTTATGTTTGACATGTACTGTATGTGGACTTGCCTCACACTAGATGCTGGCATGATCATCACAACAACAACAATCACAGTTTCTTGTTGGCCCAAAACACAACCAGCTTTCTGTTGATGCCTCCAATGCAAGTTCTGCATAAAGGATTTGAAATGACAATTGGTAGAAAGCAGTTAAATGTTGACTTACACAATATTCACTCACCAAAAAATTTAATTACGATGTGGAATTATTTGAAATATACACTGTAATGAGCAATGCTATTAGGTTAACCCTGGGTATGATGTTAAAATCATTCCTCGTTAATCTTCTTTTCATTGTAATTAAAGTATTGTTTGTTAGCCAATTAATCATCATACTAACTCCATTATATATAAAGTATTTAACCCCTTTTCTTCAAAATTACACTGTATTTTGTTGTAATGTTTTCCTCCTCCTGATTGCAAGGGATATTTTATCCTCCCCTCTCTCCGTCCCAGATCAGCCCACGTTCCAGCGCCAAAGGTTTTACTTAGTTAGATTAGTTGTTTAGTTTGTTACTGATGAAGACGCTGCTTTGTGTGAAGTCAGCATTATTGCTGGCACTGTGCGCAGTTGTGCTTTGTTTGCCCACTCGTTTTGTAATTTCACAGCCGTGTGATTAACTTTCAAGGGCATTCCTGACCCAATTAATTTGCTCTCCCACCACAATGTTGTCTGCAAAACACCTGCACAAAGCATCACCCGATGCATAAGGTGCAAGTCAGCTGACCTATGTGCACGCTCTGAATTCCAGAGCATTTCAATCTCTTCATCTCTGTAAACACCTTCCTGCTAATGGAAAGAAAACACAGTAGACTACAGCTGCACTGATGATAAATTATATACCTCACTTACGGGAGCGTAACACTGTACAAAACCTAAACAACAAAAGATATATTTATTCTGTTTGGTATTATGAACTGCATTTTAGTAACTGTCATCCTCCACAACAAACGAAGGAACAAATGAGCCCCCACACCTTCATAAATATTAATAAGGATGGTCACCCCCACATTACTCATTAGCATATATAAATAATAGGGTAAATATAAGAATAAATAAGAATCTGTGAGTGAAGATTCCCTCTTTTTAAAATGTGGTCAAAAGTCACAATATGAAGAATGAACGAGGTTTGGATCATTTCTATGATTCGGGTACTTTTTTCCCACCCGGCCCTAAAGGGGCTTGTTCTGTAGACCGATCCATAGTCACTCACTCACTCACACACACACACACACTCACTCACTCACTCACTCACTCACTCACTCACTCAACCACACAGCCACACAGAAAGAACCAAGCGTTGTGCGATGGACCAACACAAACCTACACCCCCCTCAATTTATCAAAGTGGCCCCACAAATCAATGTGGATTACTTTGGGAGAAAGTGCTGCTCATGTGGCAGTGCATTTCCATTACTACACAACAATATTGGCCTTTTGGGAGGCTGCGGTAATTTTGTCTATTGATCAATTCGCAGGCAAAGATCACATCACCTCGTCTTCGTTTAGGCAATAACTCAAATACAAGGGAAAACCATCATCTATATCTGGATAACAACATATAAACAAGACGAGCACACATACACAGGTCAAATAATCCCTTCCCTGTAGAGGTCGCACCAGTCTCAGGTAACATAATGTCAAATAATAAAGGGATTATCCCTGTAATCCAAATGGTGAACACCGCCACCATAGCAGTGGGTGTCACCTTGTCTGATGTCACAGACTTTGAAGCTTCAAACCCTCAGTGAAATTCAGATAAGCCGACCAATCTGAATATGTACAGTTTTAAGCCTTTAACAACTTGTTCCACTTACTCACTTTTCTTTCTGATGCGATCAATTCCTCCCTAGTTGTGCGTGTTTTCTGAAAGCTTATCGATATGCAGACGGAGCAGTACCATTGGTAATCATGGGGGGAGCAGTGTAGCCAATAGTTCAAGCTTGGTAATCATAGGCCACAAAGAAGACATTTCCACTACAGCAGAACTTTTTGAGGAGAGACTTAGCGAGTTATTATCTATATGATGTTAAGTTACCAAGGGAAAGCGACTAACAGCTCCTTTTGCCTCTTTCTTTAGAGGTATGATTTGTCGGAAACGCTCGCCTCTGTGCTGCCCTCTAGGGGATACATTACTTGACAACCAGGCCAGTATAAAGGACGTTTGAAACGGACATCTCTCTTATCGTGTGTAAAGGCAGCATAAATGAACCTTTAAAAATTGAAGTTTAGGCACCAGTCACATATCTGTTCATTCAACATGAAGCTAAAGCCAAGCAGCTAGTTAGCTTAGCTTAGCACAAAAACAATGATAATGGGTTTAAAAGGCTTTTTAAACTCACATTATCTCTTTTTGGTTTAACAGAGGAAGTCTTTAGAAAAATAAAGCTGATCTCAATTCATGCTTCTAACAAAGACTCTTTTTTCCATTATCTTGTGTTATTTGTATGATAAATCTGCTTTAATTCGATAGAACCCACAAATAATTTACATTTCAGCTAAAATATTCTTCACCTTGATACATCCTTCCCTGACACAAAAACAACACAACAGACTTTGTGTACGAGCACATCCTCAATGTTTAACTTGATAAAGCAAGGAAAGGCCGTTCTTCAGAAATCACTGCACAACCCTGGGTTAAACAAGTCAAGGCCACATGAGGAGAATCAATGCTTCGAGCAGTCGCACTTGAGACCTGCTGGTTGTCGGTAATAGTCCTCAGATAGGCTCTCTGAATAAAAAAGAAAATCTAGCCTTGTTGCTCACTTGAGTTCAGATCTCAAATGATGTTGACCAAGATAAACAGCAAGATACTGGGAATTGAGAAAGAAAAAAAAAGCTGCCGTGGTGTTTCAGCTGACCTTGGAAAGTGGCACAGCGGGGAGTGTGAGAGAAAGATTCACACTGTGAGGGTAATATACTGATAATGGCATTCTGGTCAACACTTTTTACTCTCTCCTTTTATTCATCTTACACATTTCTGTCCTGTTTTAATGAGCTTAACATTTTAAATAATAGTTTGGCCAAAGGCTTTAAGAAGACTTTTGCTCCAACATGTCTACCAGTGTGTCTCAGCATCTTGTCAGACATATTTAGGGGACTGATATCTATGAGTGTTGGAAATGTGTTGCTGATTCAAAGCAAAAATACTAAAACCAATCGAAATTAATTGAAATATGGCTCATAAGTGAATGTTGGAGGTATGCACTGTGTGCCATTGAAGTTGGTTAATTATTAGGCTCATAAAATATCAGAAAATAGTGAATCATAATATAACAAAGGACACATTGAGATATCGAATTAGTTTGGTCCATCGATTCCTCAAAAACAAACAAATATTTATTATTTTTTAAATTATTAAACATAAAAGTTAACTATCGGATGATTGAGAAATCAAATCATGAACAAAACTTTGGAAGTTAAAGTTTTCATGCTATTTCTTGGACGAGTTTCTATTCCTGTTAAGATGGTGAGAATGAAAAAAGGAATGGAGACAGAAACAAAAGCAGCAAATCAGACAAACAAACCTGTGAGACACACAGAACACAGATGAACACACAATGTGGTGATAGGAGCTTAGATCAATGGTGTTTAACTGTCGGGACCGAAACAGAGGTTTGTCGGCTGCACCGGAGCAGAGACTCACATTTAATTTGTCCTTCAGAGGAAGACGAGACTGCCGGGCTGAACAGACCAAAGCCAATTAGCTCAGCTCGTCCCCTTTGTGTTCGTCCACTGTAGCAAAATGACTCCTGCAAAACTTGTTAATCCTTTCTCCTCTCCTTTTAGTTAATCAATCAGCAAAATGAAAATGAGAAATGTAAAACGCTGAGCTTTTACACTACATTTACGCCATGTTGTGAGAACTGTTAGCTCTTAAGATCAAATTTGGAGTCAGAGTTATTCAAATTTTTAAAAAAATGGCAACAAAGCAGCATCACATCTAACGTAACATCGAAATAAATTCCAGTATTTACACAAAACTGATCAATTCAACTCATTCTATAGAACTGCAGTTAGTTTGCAAATCATTTAACAGATTTTCTTACTGTGACACAGACCAATGACTTTGCACTGCCAAACAAAGTGTCAGATCAGAAATCACCTTCATGTATCGAGGACGTGGACCCAGCAACACGCCCGAGTACTAAAGGTTCAACTCTTCTCTGCCTTCCTCTGAAGCTGTGACATTTTGATCCGATCCTCACTTGTCAGGTTTCAAAGCCCTGCTGCCTCCGTGTTTGAAGCCCACAGGTTGATCAGACATTCACTGGAGTCGCCTTTCATTTGACCCACTCATGAAGCACATTGTTGAAGATTTCTGTGAAAAACCCTGATGAGCTTCAATGAGTTTCTCACTGCTGTTTGAATACATACAATGTGATTACAGTTAGCCTTACTACCATCAGAGCAATCTCCGGTTTTAACTCCTACATAGATTCATTTGAACCTCAGATGCACTTCACATTTTCTTAACCGCAGATAGAAGAACTAATGAGTTTGGGTTGATAAAGTGGCTCTGAGAGCTCAACGTCTCTCCATCCATTATCTATACTGCTTAACATTTTGAGAGTTGCGGGATGAGCTAGAGAAAACATCCGGAGACAACAACCAGTCACACCTACGGACAAATTAGAGTGTCCAATTACCGTGACCCCAATCTGCATGTCTGTCGGAGGAAGCCTGAGTACCTGAAGAAAACCTGGACAGGGAGAGAACAAGCAAACTCCACACAGAAAGACCCCGGCTGAACCGGGAATGTTCTTGCAGTGAGGTGACAGTGCAACGTTAAAAATATGCAAGTTGTCTAGGATCAGTAGAAGGAACAGGACGGGGCTGTGAGCTGGGGAAGCTGAGCTGTTGTCAACATAAGCTACACTTGTCAAACTATGTTTTTGTCCTCTAGTAGCAGCTAAAGACAGAAACTACAGAGACATGGCCAGACTCATTAATCCCACAACCGCAGCTGTAATTGACTCCAGGCAAAACAATTCACTTCCACTAATATGCGTCTCATACTCTTTATGTTGTTCTTTTGCTTTCATATTTCCTGTTCACTTTGTGGCTGCGTGTGACAAGCTTCTTGTCACACTGATCTTCATGCGCTACAAGCTGCTGCTGATCTTTCTTACTCACTCCTTCTTCCCCGTGAAGCTCTGTCAACGGAGACAGAGAGAAACACACACAAACGTCCCCCAATTCCCTCAACTGTTTAAAATGGTGCTGACTGGCAACACGCCATAGTAGCAGCCTCTTGTTGCCATGGTTACCAATCTTGACGACGACCTAATCAAAGTCGACATTGAACATGCTGGTTCCACAATCACCGAGCACTTTATTAGGAACACCTGTACACCTGATCCTTCCGTGCAATAACAGACTGGCTGGACTGTTTTCTGAAAATGAGCTATGATTTTCTTACACGACATCCTACAGAGCTTTAACTCAGTGTGGTGCAAAAATACTAAATAAACCACCCAGTGTTCAGCAGTTCTGTGGAGAGAAACATCTCATTGAGAAAAGGTAAGAGGACGATGGTCAGACTGGTTACAGGTGGCAGGAAGGCTACAGTGACTCAGGTAACTGACTTAAGCAGAAGAGCCTCTCAGACTGAGCAACACATTGAACCTTGGGGTGGATGCTCTACAACAGCAGAGAGAATATGTTGTGGCTCACGCCTCTAAGTCAAGAACAGAAATCTGAGGATTCACTGGTTTCTCACCAACACTGGACAGCTTGAAACTGAAATGCTTTTCCTATTTAGCCGTGGTCGAGTCCATTGGCCTTACATACTGCCTTCTGTCAACAGTATGTTCATAGTGAATTATGATAATGCTTTGTCTGTGTGAGTGTTTTCGTGTGTGTGCGTGTGTGTTTGTGTGTATGTCTGTGTACCTCAGAGCAGTGCTGATGGATTCCTTCACTGAGCAGCAGTGGGTTACTCAACCAAGACACACAGTTCAATGACAGTTTCCTTGTTCTATCCAAACCTGGCACCACACAATAAGGAAAGAAAGTCTACATTAAGTCCTCACATGATGAAGAAAGACAACTAATGGTCATGAACAACACCAGTTGGTCTCCCTCTGAGCCAGAGGTGCAGTCCCCTGTAGCTCTGTGCCCTGTTAGCACCAGATTAGCAGAGATGCTAACAGCTCAAAGACTTGTGTTTAGCTTCCTAAACACTTTAAAAATAGTAAATAAAACATTTAACAGCCACATTACACACGTTTTTACAAACAAGTTGGATTGTTTTAATATCATAAACCTAAACATCTGGCTTACTCTTGTAGACGGTGGCTCAGTTAGCAGAGGTCAGTCACTGTATCATCCAGCTGCTGCTCTCACTCTCCCGCTCCCGTCTCTGTAAGCCCCGCCCCTCAACCAATCATATTTTAACAAATGGAAGGACTCACATGAAAGGACCAATCAGATAAATACTACACAAGCAAGGTAGCCCGGCTCACCTCCAGTTGAGGGTTGTCTTTTCAACCAAACTACAGAGGAGTTACCTTCTTAAAGTAACAGATGCATTTAAGAACTTTCCTATTTTAAAATGACACATCTTTTAGTGTAGGTATGGAGGATCTCTACTGCTATATATAAGCCTATTTTAACATTGGGGGCTTTTATATTATGTGTAAATTCATACACAGTATAAATAATATGTGTATCTCAATTCTGTGGCTTTTATGTATATTAAAATGTTGGCTATATCTATGTAGGCTATATCTAAATTATGGGGGGTTTATTCTATGTATATCTCAAGCCTGGGGATTTTATATTCTGAATATATACATACACATAGTATAACTACTATGGGGCTTTTATGTATATTCTACCTCTGGGTATTTCTGTTATCTTTTACCCTGGGGTAACACCTGTCTTCATATCAAGATGTTTCCATTTCCATCCTGGATCAAAAGCCTTCTTTTTTGCAGGGCTACAATGTGTTGGGGTTTACCTGGGACTGGATTGCAGCTGATCTGGTGAGGAATAATAAAACGCTTGCATGGAGCTGGAGTTTCACACAATGTGATGAAATTCTCTTTATTCTGTGGCTGACTGTTGTTGATCATTTAAAATAACTCCTCGCTTGTGCTTTCTTTAAGCAATTGTAAACATTTCAAACTCTTTGTTGGAAAAGCTTATTTGATTGTCAACACGTTTCCATGACACCCACTGATAATACCCAGGAGTCTCACCATCTCCTGCCCAGTAAGCGACACAATCTCATCCATTTTTCAAACAGCCTCCAACAGCCTCTTGGAAGGCATCTCGAGATCCTGCAGTCTGGAAGCTGTCTGATTTAAATCCCTGAATTACTTTGTGTTGGCGCTATAATGATAAAGTGGCACTTTGAAAACATTACATTCCCTGAAGGCCAAACAATGCTTTTTCTAAAACAATGATTTTCTCTCTTTAAGCAGCTGGAAGTTAAAATATGTATCTCCAAATCTTTGCACAACACTCACAGATATGTGGATGATATTAATCAAATAATCAATTAAAGTCAAATCTATACGAAATCATTTAATGCACAAAATGTTATTTGCCATTTCAGCCTCTCAATCCTCAAGTCTGAGGACTGAGGACGACATTATGACTGAGATTTGGTTAGCAAACACAAAAACTGAGCCAACTTGTGAATGGCTGTTTACTAAACATGCTGTACTTTATGTGGAAAACTGGAAAAATTCCGAGTCACTGACACACACACACACACACACACACACACACACACACACACACACACACACACACACACACACACACACACACACACACACACGTGCAGCGTTTTCAAGCAGAGGGATCTCTGTTCAGGTGCAGTTCTACAGGCCAAAAAAAAGCTTTCAGAGTTTATAAGACATACAGTTATATGTATTTATGTTATGATTATGTGATCCAGATAAAAGCAGCTGTATGTGTATGTGAGCTGGGGGATTATCAGTTTTGTGTCAAGAAACCAGTCTTGGCTCTGGTTCGTCTTTAGCACAGTGAGGGAGATATTGATTAGTGCAACGAAAGCTTATGTGCAGCATGGTTTTAGTTCTACCACTGCAGTGCTGTGGTAGTGAGACGTTTGCTGAATAATGAGTGAGAGTTAATAAAGTAGAAATTATTTTCTGATATGGTTTTATGTGGACCTGTGTTGAGAGAGAGACATTCTTCACATATATATAAATGAAAACTTTAGGTTGAGATGAAATTTTCCTTTTGCCTAAGTTGTCAAAAAAAGAAGACGGAGACATTGTTTCTGTGACAGAAACATTCAAACTCTTCAAATCTAAAAAAGCAATCCTACTCCTCCCGTCACGGCTGAAACATGGATCCTACAGACAGAGATGAAACCTCTTGGGACAGGAAGAGGCAGTGAGTTGTCAAAAAGAGTATAGATTATGAGAGGGTGGGAGGGGGATGAGGCTAACCAAGCTGAAGTGATGCCAAGGAGGAACATGTTTCACTGGTAAGGGGGAGGAGGAGCTGGAATATCAACCTGAGGGAGGAGCTGATTGCCCAGGGGCCAGCTGGCCTCCCTCGCTCTGAGCAAACACCCACAGATTCCCCATCATCCCCCGCTCGTACTCTGCACCCTTCTCTTATTTCAGCATAAATCACTTCTTCACTTCCTTGTAAAGCATTTTTTCAAAAGACCAACTTGTGAATTAAGTTAGACAAATGAGCAACTCCCACAATCTACTCCAGCCGAAGGACAAACTGAAATAAATGAGCATTTAGTACGATTACCCTCATCAACAAGCAGGAAGTAAACAGATCTGTCTCCTCAAAACCTCCCATGTCCTTGTGACGCTTCACAGCAAAAACTACAGAAACTGAAAACTACTAAATGTGAGAAGGCAGCACTTGATAATAGATAAAGACAGCTGTCTCCTGTGTGTCTTTACAGATCTGCTGCGTGTTGCGGTCGTCTGGAGCTGCAATTTGACGTTTCTGTTGTGACTACTGTGTTTCCCCAAATAAATTATGGTTATCCAGCAACTTAATGCCAGGACGCCTCTGTATGAGGCTGTGTATCTTATGTTCCTTCAATAACAATAAAAACCTTGTTAAAGCAAATTAATGGATTCAGTCAACAAATTTGCGAGCGTGCTTTCCTGAGGGTTCTGGAATAATTATAAAGAAGAGCGACAGAGCAGCAGAGGTGAAGTCAAGAAGCAGGTAGAACAGAGGAACCTCAGCTGTGGAGAGAAAATCAGATCCCACCTGTCTGCTTAGAGGTTTGAGCTGATTAAAGTGTCAAAAAGGACGAGTGTTTTTTTCTGTTCTGTCTTTATCTCTCTCTCTCTATCTCTCTCTCTCTCTCTCTGTCTGACGCGCATGGCGGAGTGTTCGGATACAAAGTCCTTGAAACATGTCCAGCGATTAACTGTTTGACCTGTTCTCTTTGTTGCCAGTCCCATCTGCATTGATGACCCCCAGAGAAACCACAAGGAAATGCATAATTCAGACTATTACCAGCAAAATATGAGCTTAAGAGTTACCTCATTAGTGTGTGTGTGTGTCTGTGTGATACCTATTTTGAACAGGAAATGGGTTTTATGTCTTTGTCAGGGCAGAGAGCCAAAGTCACGCAACCCAAAGTGAGCTCCTGCTGACAGTGTTTTCTTCAGGAATCCTGAGGTGCTCCTGGACCAGATGAAATATTTCTCTTTAATCTTTAGTCTTCTTTGAAAATGTTTCCCCGTCTTGTTCAAGGCCAAAAACCAAGGATGCAACTTACTGAGTACTCTCATGGATTTATTCATGTTGATTGATTGAAAATTGAATTTCTTATTACCCTTAGTGATGTCTTCAGTTTGTTTAGTTTTTCAAATTCTGACTTTTTAAAAGATTGAAAACAGAAAGCTCAGCCTCACTGTGTTACATTCAAACTTACGCTAAAAGAAAAGACGTCGTGTGAAGGATGAAGAAATAGTTTGAGAGAGAAGTTCAAACTCTGCCTATTTTAACAAAGCTACAAACATCTGTTGAGCACAAACCCCCTGATTGTGCTGCTGAAAAGAAGAGTTAAGTTGATGCGACAGCATCTCTGTTGGAAAACACGCTGACATGATGTCGACACAAGCTGCATAGAAAAGCAACACGTTAGCGGAGCAGCAGCTGCCTCCATCCTCCTGAGGCCTTTACCTTCCCTCCGACAGAAATGAGAGTCTATCACAGAAAGCTGTTGGTGATTTTGGCAGTTACATGAATGAACTTATTAGCATTCTGACAAACTAGAGCTCCCGCAAAGGTCATTTTCTTGTATATCACGGCACAGTTTCCCCGATAATCATGATGACGATTGTAGATTTTCTCGAAACGTCCCCCCCCACCCCCAACTTTAGAAACTATGAGTTTCTGATTGGAACTGTTATCTCTATATGCTTTGCCACTTGACCTTCCCCTACTCTGACAAACAGCTATGTTTGGACAAGGAAGACTCACAGATGGTAGGTGATTTGTGAATTTGTAACTTGGGAGGGTATACAGAATATTATCTTTTGGAGGTGATTGGTTCGGGGGTGGGGAACAACGCCCCCTCATTAGGGAACTGTATGATTGTAGCAGGAACATGCACAGTGAAACCACTATCTAAAGAGGTTGTGCTGCATCCTGCCTGCCTGCCATCCTGCCTGCCGCGGACAGTAAAATCTTTATGGATGAAAACCTGCAACTGGCGAGGTGGGTAGGATTTGTCCTGAGGCGGCTGACTGTGACGGTCAGTCTGTCGGTGTGGACTGAGGAGGAAAGCGACGCAGAGAGCGCTTATCACCTGAACACACAAATTCTCTGTCAGCACACAGCCTGCCCTCTCATAAGGGAAGGAGGGATGACTGAGAAGGGACCGCTAAAATGTCAGGTTACTAAGGAGGATGATGTTTTGGTCATTTTGGTTTAAAGGGGATGGTTCCCACCCTCATCACCTTTAAATCCCCTACTGATTATATATTGATTAACAGTTTCGGTCTATTGTAATCGACCATCCTTATCCAGTCATACAGTTTACTGCGCCAAAGGGTCTCAAGCCAGGTGATTGTTGCTGGATTGGTCATTTGTATTTATTATGTCAATGGGATTATTTAACTTTTTGAACGTTTTTGATTTTTGCAGTGTTTAACGCTGTGGGCTCAAAAGCAAGAAAGTACTAGGTCAGAATCTAACGGCCATCCGGGGTCTTTCTTTGTGGAGTTTGCATGTTCTCCAGTCGAATGACATCCAATGCATTTAGCTTAGGTTAATTGGAGACTGTAAATTGCCCGTAGGTGTTAATGTGAATGGTGATTTGTCTCCATGTCTTTCCTGCGACCTGCCCAGGGTTTACCCCTCCTCTTTACCCCGCCACACCAATGTCAGCTAGAATTGGCTCCAGCCCACTCAGAGGAATGAGCAGTTTAGATGGATGGTTTTCTTCCTTTTTCAACAGAACTTTGAGGATCCTGTTTCACTTTAAAACTAATGCAAAGGTTTTTGTGCTCAAACTCAAACTTGTATTGTTTGCTGCAATGCTAAAGGTGGAAAAAACCTAACTGTGTTTACGTAAGACTCTCAGGTCGTCCTGGAGCCTCTGATTTATCTTCCTCGCCACCTGATGAAACCCTGAAAGCTGCTTTCAGCACAGCGGTCGGTTGCTTTCTCAGGGAGCGGGAGACAAACAGAGCTGTTGCTCTCTCTTCTCCTATCTGCAGCCTGAGCCCGTCTCAATAAACACAAATAAATGGAAAATGGCCTGCAATTATATAGCACTTTTACCGTCTTTATGACCACTCAAAGCGCTTTAGACTTCGAGTCACTATCACCCATTCACGCGCATGAAGACTGGAGGAGCCAGCGATCGAACCACCAACCTCGCGATTAGCTAACGAACCACTCAACATCCTGAGCCACAGCCTCCTTTCTGATCAACTGCCTGTACGTCTCTGTGGTCTGCATTCAAAGAGATAAAGGAGGAGGAGGGATCCGACCTTTACGCCGACTCCAGCTCCACATAGACAAGTACACATGTGCACACATTTACACACCTATGACTTCCCCTCCCACGCATGCAAACATAAAAGCAGCAGCCCACACACCACAGTTGCTAATCATAGAACAAAGGGAGGCTCCAGTCAGCAGGCTCTCCCATTGATCAGCTATAGAAAGCAGCGGGGACTGACGACAGTCAGCTTTGTGAGAACAGGAAGAAGTTACAGCTCAATAGCAGGTAGAGGATGGAAGTCAACACATCAACAAAGCTCCATCTGTCTGCGAGCGCTGGTATCAGACACTCACGCTTATCGTGGCCTGTTGCAGCTCGCTACTGAAAAGCATTTTGTTTCATAAAAAAATATCTCCACAGAAGTCAGGAGGATGTGTTTGTGTGTCACTTCACTGGGAACTATAACTCTCCATTGAGTCTGAATAAAAGAGTCTGGGTCTTAAAGCTCTTTCCAGACATGACATGAACCCAGCAGCAGAATAAATGTAAACACAGGTGTTTTACAGTCGCGGCACCTGTGACTGTTTTTCCTCAGTTTAGCAGCATCTCACAAAAGCAACGACACCACAGCTCACGGAACTCATTTGCCTCCGGTCGTCTTCGGTTTCGCTCTCTGCCCCCAGCCTCTACGATCCGGCTCCCCTCCCTCCCTGCCTGCCAGCTCAGTTCATCCCTGTCGGCCTTTTCTATTCAACAGTCTGCAGCAGACCTGCTGGCAGCCGGGTCGAGGCTGTTTGTAAAGAAGTGCAGCATCAAGCGTTCTGTCAGACGCTTCCCGGGCTGCGGGTCAGAGCAACACAGAGGCGCACCACAAACAAAAGGGAAAGAGGGTTTACAAGAGAGAGAGATAGGTAGGAGGAGGTATGCAATCACACATACACACAAACATACATATCATGCATTAACAATATATAAAATAAGCCCTTCACATACGTGACCCTCCTTCTCTCTGCTTCCTCCTCTCATGTAGTCAACAGGGTCAGATCTCCTGTGAAAACGTGCTGAAGATCTGAAACGTTTCTGCTTTCATCCCACATCAAAACCAGCTTCACTCACTTCAAAGATCAGAATGATGCGTAACGTCTTTTTGTGTTGAGTGAGTTACGCAGAGATGTAATGTGTGTGTGTGTGTGTGTGTGTGTGTGTGTGTGTGTGTCTGTGTGTGTGTGTGTGTGTGTGTGTGTGTGTGTGTGTATGCAAGCGCAGACATGTGTTTGATCACTGTGAGGTATTTAAATTTCCCTTCTAGTCAAGTTTTAAAAGGATATAAAATACTCTGACTAGAATAATAATGAATGTCTAATGTGGCTTTTCACCAACATTACAGTCATGATTAAACTTTGGTTAAAATTCCTAAATGACATGAAGTCCCTGTTTGAGTCGTCCCACAGTGGCTCCAGGTTTCTGTAACAATCTGGCCCTCTTGCTGGGTATCTGCCCTGCTCACTCTCTCCAGTTCATGCTCATTGATCTCGATCAGTAAAGTGGAAATGCCCATAAAAAAATTATTAAATTTTTTTTTAAACTGGCAGCAACTCCCTAATCTAAAATGTAAAATTAGACATCTAACTTCCGGATAGACAATGTCTTCTTCTTAGGTGAAAGGTAAATTCTCAGTGCATAAGCTTGATGTTTAATTTAACTGGGGGGCAGTATTGCCTAGGAGCAGTTCTCCAACAAGAAGGTTGCCGGTTCAAAACCTACTCTTTCCCATCTGCATGCCGAAGTGTCCTTGGCAAGATACTGAACCCCGAAATGGCCTCTCATAATTGTTGAGTGTACTAAAAATGTAAGTCGCTTTGGACAAAAGCATCAGCCAAATGAAATGTAATAATAATGTTAAGAATATAATGAACAACTTGCGATCCTGCCATCAGTGAACACTAAATATAACCCTCAGCTACACTGCCTACTGCTGTTGGTCCCACACTGATGTTAATGTTAACAACATACACGCCTGTATCATCTCATTCGACGTGTGACGTTAGCTGGTTATTGGACCAAGAATAGAGTTGAAATCACACTGTACAGCGGCAGTGTGAAGATGTTGCTCCAGGCACTGATGAGGGGAATAGATTAAACACACCCAAGCTCATCAGAGACCAGATATTAAAAACTAAAGAAAAAATAAACACCCAAATTAATTTTTCAAGCTCAAACGACAAATCATTCGCTGCTTCCAGGATTTTAAATGTGAGAAATATTTGCTCTTCTCCAACTAACCATATTTTTTAAACTGGATATTTTTGAAGTTTTGGGCTTTGAGCAGAGAAAACAGGATATTCTAATATTTCCCATCGTGCACAAGTCTTTTTTAACATTCAATTCAACATTTGATTGATCAAATATTCAGCCATTTACTTCAAACCTAGAACTGAATGATGAAAGAGGAATGTGCTCTTACACCAGATTGGCCGGTACCATATACTTTGCACAGAGGTGATGCAAACATGTTCTCACACGTGTCAATGCAGCGGTCTCTGAGAGCTATTGTCAGTGTGAACACGACCTCGGTGAAGATCAGTTTGTCCACACTGTTGCACAGATGATTCCCTTTATGTGGTTTCCTCACAACACAAAAACGAGCGCAATGGACACGATTCATATTTTTCAGGCACAACCTGCACATTTCTCTTTTCTTCTTCTCTGCCTTACACGGATGACTGCTTCGTTAAGCAGGAGGAGCACAATGCCAGGTTTTCAGCTAGGATGCTTCTATGCTTCACTTGGTGATACAGAGCAGAGAGGGAAGAGAAAGCGGGATGACGTCTAACAAAGGGACAGGAATCTAAGCTTTGCTTCACCGAAGACGCTCCGATCATCTTGTTCCCGATGCTGAACACGGATCATAAACAAACCACATATATCAGAGTACAATCCGATGCAGGAATAAACGAAGCAGAGATAACGGATGTGTCTTCGGCGTTTAACGGTACAGCTCTTCAAGAAAGGGAAATAAAGTAAAGCTGGAATATTAGTTCCTCTCCAACACCCTCTGTGTGTGTTGAAGTGGCAGCAAGGACAAACTGTTCTCGCCATCATTATGGTGCTCACTGGTTGCACTGGAGTGGGGGCAGGATGCACTGGAGGGTCCTCAGAGTAATGAGCAGCAGCCTGAGTGCCTACTTACTTATTATGGAAAGGTGCAGCAGGGAAGTGAATTACAACTCTTCAGCGACACCTCGGGACAGATTGAGCTCTAAAACCACACAACATCAGCACAACACCACGTATTCCCTTTAAATACGAGGTCACTGCAGAGATATTAAAATATAGGAACACCAACTGGTCAACTTGAAATGAAAGAAAAAGAAAATCGGATGATTGATGGGAATCCATCTAATTAGCTGATCAATATGAGATTTAAGACGGGCGGTCGGGCCGTGAGTGCTCTGGTCTGAGAGCATGTGTGCTGACCACACTCTCCATTTAATCTAAACTGATGAGATGAGTCCGGTGGTGGAGGAGCCACGTCCTCTATTGACAGCTGGGAATAAATGGCTGCATCAAATCAACAACGTGGAGCTTTGTGTTGAGTCCCAGAACAATGTCCTCCTCACAACTAAATGGTCAGATCATATGATAAAGTGGCTGCTTGACAAACTCATGATGCCATTACGTATTGTCTGAAGCACCTTGGGGCCACACCCCCTAAACATGATCATAGGAGGAGAATGCGAGGATTCAAGTTAGTGAAACATACATTAGGCTGCCATGTTGTACAGTTGTGACTAAAATTATATGTAAAGTAAAATAGGGTGGTGGTCATGTATGGCTGTGAAATCCTCTGAGCTTCTGCTACAACCCTTTATTATTTTATTGGAGAATTGACCTTGTACGTTTGAAGGTCTTCTGCACAACCTACAGTTTGTGTTTGAGGAAGCTACTGCTTCATTAATGTTTCACATATAACATAAAACCTACATGTCACAGTTGTTTACAAATCGTCACAGAGAGGCTAAAAATAGCTAATGACTCATTGTAGAACTCACGGGAAAAGAAAAAGCAGCAGGAAAATTAAATAGAAAATATGACCTATCAATGCAACTGAATAAAATATGTGTTCTTCTTTCCATTTTCGATTCAGTTATTTAATTTAATTTTTTTAACTTTTTGATTCCATTATCTTTTTGTGTAATAAATCCTGTATTTTGTACAAGCTGCTTAATCAAGTTGGACCACTCATTTGTCAATTATTATCCCAAGTAAGTACTTTGTCATTCATTTTATTTATGGATTAATGAATTATTAGTCAATACACCTATCAGTCCCGATTATTATTGTTGAATTATTAATTAACTCAATGTGTCATTGGGCTGAGGGAAGTAAAAGCTGCACTTGTGACACAAAAGGGACTGAAACAGAAATCAACGTGGAGCTAATTTCAATAATATACTGATTAGAAACATTTAATACAACATGACTTCGATACTAGTTGGCTATTCAAGCATTACATTATAATATTAGAGGTTTCATTGGGCGTGAAAGTATTCATTCTTCTAAGATTATACAACAAAGCTTAATATTCACTTGACACCAAAGTGGAAGTGTGGATATTCACTTTGAAGGCAGAGAAAGACGACTGACGTTCACGCTCCTCTGTTCACTTTGATGTCGAGTCATGAGTGAAACCAAAAGCAATAAAAAAAAACTGCCTCCGTATCCCTGACAACAAGCGCATGTGTAATTACTTCATTCAAATGCAACAGAAAAACGGATCTTTCAAAATGACGATCTCCAAAGCAACACTGCAGACTTCACTGTCACGTCTCTGTCTGTGAATCTGACTCATCAACAGTGACCAGTTTACAATCACACAAAGTTTAACCACAATACAAGGTTTATATGCATAAAGTTTAAGTTTCAACAATTCAGTTTTACTCTCATGCATTTTGGCCTTTCGTTTATTCTCTTAATGGCTTTTTCATTTGGGCGGAGATACAATAAAAGTGTGGATTTGAAAGCGGCTAGGACCTGTTGCCAGGAAACCACCTGAGCCTAATGAGCCAGTTCACTAAAGATGATTCACACTCCCTCGCCGCAGGAAAGCAGAAATAATCAAATGAAACATTTCTCCTCTTTGTCTTTGTCTGCCTCCAGGACTGCAGCAGCAAACACCACTCAGGGAGTGTTTACATGATTTCCCCACAACAACCTGATTAGAAATGTTAAACCTGTCTGCTAAAATCATTTCCTGGGAGGGCTGGAGAAGCACTTAGAGACAAACTGTTCATCTGTGTCCGCTTCGTCGTTGGTATTTTTCTCGTCTCTCGACGTCAACACGAACGACTGAAAATAAACGTCTGACTCTGTTTATGTATTTAGCGTCAAACTCCAAGACAAAATAGGCCAAAACACACAAGTCTATAGCCTGACCTGCAGCTCTGTGAGCCTGGACATGTTAGGTTTAAGACCTGACTTATCCAAATACACTTTTTACCTTTTTAATGGCAGAACAAAAGGTTGTTGTGTTGAGTGCATCGAACGAGCAGAAATGTGCTAACATTGAAATATTACATGTGCCAACGTTTATTGGTCAATCGTGCGATCCCTTTCTAGAGCCTCGAGACAGCAATATGGCAGCAATGCACCCGACCACGCTTCATTTTCAGAGCAGTTTGCTCATGGGCACTCAGACAGGTGCAAGTGCATTTGCCAGTTTAACAATGGAAAAGGAAACTGTGTCTGAAACTCGCATAGACGTCGTGTTTAGAGCCACTTCGCCACTTTCCAGGTGTAAGACGCAGCGTTTGGTATCAATTCAACCAATGAGATCTCGATTATTGGAGATTTTGATGCACTGGTGGCAATATACGAAACGAAGAGAACACAGACAACAGCAGGGTTCTTCCTCTTGGGACCAGGAATTTCAGGACAAAATTTCCCACTAATCCTTCCAACAGAAAAAGCCCCCGAGCTACGGCTCCGCAACACAACCACTCCCTATAATACCCTTTACTGCCGTCTACTGAAAGACACACACACAGGCAGACATGCATATGTTGAGAGATTAGTGCACAATTTGCTGATGGTTGGTAGAAAGAGCTGCTTCACATCCAACACAGAGACCTCCGTGTTAATCCGTCTTTGTCAGAGTCTGTAGATTGTTGAGCGGTAGAGGCTGATTCACACAACCAGGAAAATCTGAGAAGTCTGTTCTTTTCTAGAGCTGCAGGGGAGACATCTTAGTAGGGGGAAGGTGTGTCTCTAGTTTCTGTGGCCTGATAAGAGGCAGATTTGTGTGTTTGGATGCATGGATCCGTCCTGAGCTTAATTAATGGAGACGTGAGGGTAATTTGTTGTGCACGTCAGCTGTCGACAGCGGCTGAGGCCCTATGGCTCGCTCCTGCACGACGCCTCGTTTATTGGCCGGCAGGGAAGTGCGATCCACAGCCAGAAGGTAAACCTGCTGGTTGATCCGGCCACACGGTGCAGAGCAGGGGCGGCTGAAGGCTGAGCCTCACCGACTCTGCAGCCCCGCAGTCCGAGCCGCTCTGTGTTACAGCCCCTCGTCGTCTTTTATCACCCGAATCACATCGACAGGAAGAGAGAGGGGCTGCCTGCCTGTCTGCAGAGCTGAAGGGTTACAGCCGGGGTGTGGGGATGATTACAAGCCTTGGGTTGGGTTCAAGGAAGAGCCAGATATTTGTAGGATTATTGTCTGTTGGCCAGGCAAGTGTGTGCGCACGTGTGTTTGTGTGAATGTGTGTGTGTGTGTGAGATATTATGCTATCAAACACACAGCGCTGAAAATCAAAGCTGCAGAAATGTTGGCGTTTTGGAATCAGGATGACAGACACAGAACAACTGATATGCACAACACATAGATGGGATATATTTGTGTGTGTGTCTGTGCCTGTGTGTGTGTGCATTTGTGTGTGTGTGCGTGTGTAGAAGGAGGAGGGACAGCCGGGCTCAGCAGTGATTGCTCTGTGTAGGATGTAAAGATTATTCCTTCTCTCGCTGCGACCGTGATGAATTCCCACTACACCAGTCATCATACAGAGATCCGTAATGATGTCCCGCAGTGACCACACACAGCCACCTACAGAGTTCACACACACACACACACACACAGACACACACACACACAGAGACGCAGAAGGATTAAGGATTTGTCGTCACCTTCCTCATTAGCTCTGGTCACCAATATGGCAGAAGCTCAACATAAAGGCAACGGAAAGAAAAGCCAAAGTCAAAGCAGGTCGGAAAAAATAATCCCTTTGTTTGGTTTGCAGCAGACACAGTGACTTCCTGCCATGATGGTCTCCTCTCGCACACAGAATTTACACCTCGTTTAACACAATGGAAAAGACGTCCCATCCACCAACATAACAAACCATTAAAGGCTGGTAGAAGTGTCCAGCTGCAGCCTCCAGACCCCACATCTGCCCCCTGAAGACCACGACCATTATCGAATGCAGAAGTCATTCGTTGACGCCGTGGGAGAGTCTGCCTAACAACACCGGACCCTCACCCCAACCATATTTGGCAGTTTGACTTCTTGAGCGTTTTCTGCGTTGTGCTGGTATCAGCTTTAGAGACGTCTGTCCACTGGCACCACAAGGGGGCGGTATACTTCAAGTCGAACGCAAACGGACAATATCAGATCCTTTTTTGGACAAATGCTATTTGATTCAAAAGGTCTGAACATATATTCATATTTTCTTGTTCCATATACTGGACAGCTGTGGACAGCTTTGGACACCATAGATATGTGGTTAATTCACTGTGGTCAACACTGAGACGCTTGGTGGGACCATTAGAGCATCTGCACTGGCACACTGGTGGATACATTGACATCTACGCATACAGTGTATACCCTGGGATAGTTCACAGAAAAAGGAAACTCCCTCATTATCTACTCCCCATTATGCCGATGGAGGAGTGGGTGAAGTTTATGAGTCCACAGAACCCTTAAGGAGTCTCAGGGGTAAACAGCGTTGGAGCCAAATCCAATACAATTGAAGTAAATGGAGATTGATTTTTCAAACGTTAGAAAACGTAAATGTAAATAAAACTACTTAATACTGCTGAAGTAGCGATGCTAACACGCACCACAGTGGTTTTGCTCGACCCCCCACCATCGGCATAGTGGTGACTGGATAATGAGTGAATTTTCATTTTTCGTTGAACTATCCCTTTAAGGAGAGATATCTGTCTTTGGCAAATTAAATATAAAAATGTGGATGAACTGCAGTAAAGCGTTTGTAACACATTCAGGATTATGACCTCCTCTCTGATTCTACACACTTGGCCCACCACCATGAAGACTATTAACTGCTCACACTCTACAGCCACACACATCGAGCAGAGAGAGGGAACCCTTCCCTTCACAAAGGCAGCTTTTGTGTACAATTACAATCATCTTATTAGATTTAATCACAAAACGCACAACCAGCCCAACTCTCCCGTCCGCCTCCGATTGGTCTTATTCACTCAAACTGAATTCTTGATCGAGAGGGACACAGTTTTCTAATCTAATCAGCTCCCTGCTATTTTCCAATCTCTGGAGATGCTGCATTTTCTGCCACTATAATCCGACATCAGAGATCGGATTGTAAAACATGGCGCCAACTGTCACAGAGCCGACACATCTTTGTGGACGCTACGTCTTTTATGCAAAAGTCTGATTGCTACTGATCTGAAGATTTTAAACTGTGTGTCTTTAATTGTTTTTGTGGAACATTTCAAGTGTCTAAACTTTCGAGTGACTTCCACTGTGATTGCTTGAGGGCAAATCACCTCCATCACCAGCGTCTCCAGATGGAGCGCTGCCCTCCATCACATTATCTGGGGTTTTGGCACCACTGTGGCCCATGGCACTGAGCAGGCTCCTTTGTTTTCTGAATCAGCCTCAGAGCTATAAGAACAAAAACCTCACCCGATACCCCTCGTCTTACATCTTATATAAAATCCCTCTTGATAAAAATCTGTAGCAAACAACAACATCACTATCTCAAACATTCTGCCTGGATGCAGCCTGATTGCTTTCTGAGATTCTGTGGAGCAGAATTTGAAATGTTTGTGCAGATCGTAAACCGGTAGTTTCACACGTCTCCCTGATTATAAGAAGCTTCTGATTCATTTGAAGATGAGCTCCCCTTCATGTTTCATTGATCCTTCAGGGTCATATGAGATTCTTCTGGGTGGATTATTTATGAATAATAATAAAAAAAAGAGTTGTGTTTCAGGAAGAGTGATTTTGTTGCAGGTTTAGTTTATTTCTGTCTGCAGAGACGTGTTCTTGTTTTGCCACTGCGGCTGTGTTACTGGAGTTTTATAGCTTCTGTGTGGGCTGGAAAACAGAATGAATCACTTCAAACCAAAAAAAAGTGTGTGTGTGTGTGTTGGAGCATAAATATGTATATTTATAGACGTATATTTGGTTGGCAAAGACAACAGAATGTAAGATGTAGCACAACAGAATGTCAGACCTGAAAAATGCTACACAAAAATCCGCCTGCAGCACTGATTGGCAATGTGTGCGTTGCTCTGGTCACTTATTGTAATGATACACTCATCACACACACACACACACGCACACACAAACACACCCACACCACAGATGGCCCTTGTGCCACAGACCTCCCCTCACCCCTGCACTCTGCCCCACTGCCTCTATAATTAATGGACCGTTCCTGCTCCTCCTCCTCTCTGGCAGAAAATCAAAGAAGTGTGTGTTCATAAATATTTACACAAAGCACCATGAACATTTCACATGTACAAAAACACAACATCTCACAGAGAACCCACCAAACATATATATAAACATATATACCTGATTTAAAATATCCTTATGTGACTCTGTCTGTGTGTGTATGGTTTCACTCATGTACTCTCATGTACAGCCAAGGAGACAAATGTGCGGACCAGTGACAAATATTGAATCATAATCAATACAAAATAAAATGTTGTATTGATTATTATTGTCAGATGTGATCTTAGTGTCTTGATGGTTGATTATATTGTTTTTCTTTAGTGATGCAACTTCAGCTACATTGTGTGTGCGTGTTCATCATTGTGTGTATGTATGCTCAGTGTATGTTCCTCAGTGTGTGTTCCTCAGTGTGTGTTCATCAGCGTGTGTTCACCAGTGTGTTTCTCAGTTTGTGTTCAGTGTGTGTTCCTCAGTGTGTTCATCAGTGTGTGTTCATCAGTGTGTGTTCACCAGTGTGTTGCTCATTGTGTGTTCAGTGTGTGTTCCTCAGTGTGTTCATCAGTGTGTGTTCACCAGTGTGTTTCTCAGTGTGTTTTCAGTGTGTGTTCCTCAGTGTGTGTTCCTCAGCGTGTGTTCGGTTTGTGTTCCTCAGTGTGTGTTCAGTTTGTGTTCACCAGTGTGTTTCTCAGTGTGTCTTCACCAGTGTGTGTTCACCAGTGTGTGCTCCTCGGTGTGTGTTCAGTGTGTATTCCTCAGTGTGTGATCAGTTTGTGTTCATCATTGTGTATGGCTCAGGTGGTTTCAGCGTGTCTTCATCAGTGTGTTGCTCAGTGTGTGTTCAGTGTGTGTGTTCCTCAGTGTGTGTTCAGTGTGTGTGTTGCTCAGTGTGTGTGTACGTGTGTACTCACAGAGAAACCTGCCCAGAAGGGACACGAGTGTCGGACTCTGGGTGATGTGGTGAGAGCCAGAGCCGCGAAGCTGACGGCCAGGATCAGACTCCCCAGGACCATCTGAGAGACCCCCAGCGCCAGCATGATCCGGGTCCGGGTCCGGTGCTCCCGGAGCCGGGACAGGCTGCGGGACAGCGACGCGGGGCTCAGGGACCCCGGGCCGCCGAGGCCGCCGCTGCTGCGGGGCAGCGCGCTCACCGGCATCGTCACGGATGGAAAGAAGCGAACAAAGCTGCAGCGGAGGAGGAGAATAACATCCACACTGCAGCGGCTGCTTGTGGTTCAGCCCGCGGGGAACCGGACAAACTGGGAAACTCTCCGTCAGCGTCCGATCTCCATCAATTAAGAGGCTCCGGAGTCGCTCCAATTAGAGACGCGCTGCGGCGGAGGGAGGAGAGAAGAGGCGAGAAGAGCTGATGTTTACCACAACACACACACACACACAGACACACGCGCACACACACACACGTGAAGTGTTACCTCATATCCCCAAACACAATCACACACAATACCCAGGTTGGTCTCGGGGGCAGCTCCGGAGAAGAGTCCATTCCTCAAAAGCCAGACATGGCACAAAGCGCAGACGCATCGTCCTCCTGCCGCCGTGGAGCAGCTTCACATGGTCCCGCTTCCTCTGCAGCCCCTCCGCTCCACGCAGGAGGGATGGAGCAGCGTGGGTACAACACGCGTGAAAACCACAGGCGATGATCCCCGCACTCTGCGAGAGAAAAGACACACGCGCGCGTCCGCAGAGTTGAAACCAGTTCTAGGGGGGTTCTCTTTTATCTGGCGTCTGAATATCCGCAGTTTCCTCGAGTGAGAGGCTCGTGCGGCGGTTCACAGGCGACACGGAGCGGATCCAGCGGCTCAGCGGCGGGGACGCACAATGCGCATTGGAGATGTGCCACGGTGCGCGTCTGATGGCGGCGAGCTGCACCGAGCGTGTTTTACTACGATAGTGGAGCAGCAGAGGGGGGAGGTGTTCTCTTCACTCATCAGCCAACGAGTGAGTGGCTCACCCGCTGCTGCTGCTGCTGCTGCTGCGGCTGCTGGTTCGGCTGCTGCTGGTGCTGCTGGTGATGATGCTGCGGCTGCTGGTGCTGCTGGTGCTGCTGGTGATGATGCTGGTGCTGCTGGTGTGTGGTGCTGGTGCTGCTGGTACTGCTGTAGGTGAGGGTTATTTTGTGATTTGGAGGAAAACGTGGCAGCATCAGCCTCGGATCATTTGGACACATTTGCACCATGTCACCAGGATTGAGGGGAAAGGAGAAGGAAATGAAAAATGTGAAGTCCAGGTGTGTTTACCTGGTGTGGAACACGTGACTGCAGATCAGAGCCGCAGCAGCAGATCTGCAGTGTCATTGACCGGTGGCTCTGGATCCTCTGTCCTTCATCCCAGTGCAGAGCAGCTGGAGCGAACTGAGCAGGAGGTGCATGCTCTGCACTGGACGAGGGTTTAGAAAAGAAAAGAGACCTGATCCTTAGTGATGTGTTATTATATTAATAGTTTGTCTGGTGTCTGTTTACCAACATTTTCAGCCTGTGGCAAATTCAGATGAATCCAAAGCTGAAGATTTACCTCTTCACCTCAGAAGCCCCCGATACAGGAAACGCTTTGTTTCATCTAGTTTTTAAATTCATCGTAAACTCAGTTTATGACAATCATCAGTGGTCTGATTCTTCAGAGTTTTTACTAGATTTTCATTTCCATCTCGTTTTCCAATAATAAAGACCTTTTATGTAAATTGTAAAGCATTTGGTGCTAAATAACATGTATGAACTCTGCTATATAAATAAAGCCAATAATAACAATATTATTACTATTGCTATTCAACCAGTGGCAAAATGAATAGAACGGGAACAATGAAGTGTGATGAGTTTATCTCTGTTGCATCCTGACACTTGAAAATACAAGCTGAAGGACTTGTGGGTGTATTTCTGACCTTGTGTAGCAAATTCGACCAGGGCTCACTGGCGCCACCTACCTGTGAAACATGAGACATGCAACGGCAATTTTTACAGCTTTAAGCCCATCAATGATGAGAATTCGAGATCAACAATTTATTTTCCTGTTTCTTGTGATTGTAAACAATTCATCTTTGGGTTTTGTACTGATAGTAAAAAACAACCAGGTATTGGAAAATGGTTCTTGTGAATCCTGATCAGCATTTTCAGACATTTTAACCGATGATAAATCAATCTTATGTATATAGTAACAACAAGAGGCCAAATGGAAGTTGTGATCAATAAAACCATATCAATAACTATCACAGTTTAACTTTCATGAAACATTTATTGTATATTAGCAATATAACATTTGTAATCACAGTAAGGAGGTATAGCATGTAATTGATTTACACTGGTTTAGTAAAAATGTATTGCTGTTTATCGAGTGTCTGCTCATAAACAATCAGTCAGGAGCAAAATCAGTTTTTATATTTAAAAGTAATAATGTGACACTTATCATAGTTATCAGTATTAACTGATATAATTTGTATTTATCTTGATATACTTTTTGGCCATATACTCAGAGGTTTGCTCAGATGTGGAAAGAACAGAGCAATAAGTTCCTTATTAAAAAAAAAGTTATATAAAAGTCTTAAGAAAAAAAACTCCCTTTCAGACACATTCTTTACTTTAAAAATGATTTTATTTATTAATACAGTGGTATACTTAAAATTGTGTTGTAGAGGAGAAAAAAAAAGTCAGCCACACGTGAAGAGCTAATAACCAATTAAAGCCGTGTTATATCTAAAAATAAAAATGGTACTGGTGTGCCATACATTATATATTGTCTATTAGTACAAAAATACATTTAAGGGCACACGATACAGCATCCAGTATCACAAATCAGTGAGGGGAACACTTTGAGAGCACACCCTTTCAAAAGAACAGGTTCGAAATGTGTTTTAGCCAAAGTACTTGATCCTGATCCTTAAATAGCCGTTAAAAAAGAAAAGTCCTTAGTTGTGACTGTAACATAGGGTGAATATATTGGTAGAAAATGTGTGATGTGTTATTGTTAGGTTATAAGTTCCAAGGCTCGAGGGTATATCCAGAATACAAAGATAAGCATGTTCACTCGCTTCCACATGTTTTCTCTAAGTTTTATACAAAAAAGAAAGACATACAAAAAGTTCATTTACAAACCAAAGAAACAAGGCAATATGCTAGCTTTATTTACAGCCACTTCTTTTCTGTTTTTTTTTCTTTTCTTTAAGTAATGCATAGCAGATAAAAGAAGAGCATACCTTCGTTATCCTTTATCGACTGTTATGGTGAGCTAAACCCAAGTTCCTTTATACAGTGGGTCCACAAAAAAGATGAAATGGCAAAAACAAATGACATTATACCATAATTTATCATAACTTATTTGTGTTGTTTTTCTTCTAGATGAAAAGTGAATAATCTGCAGATAAGGCATCACTGCTTATTTGTGTGTGTGTGCAAGAGTGCACAGACAGAAAGAGAAAGAGCGAAGAAAGAGAGAGAGAGCGAGAGAGCGAGAGAGCGGGAGAGAGAGATGTGAGGAGGGAACTGAGGAGGCTACTGGACCTGAGTCAAGAACATGCATAGATCTCCCTCAGGCTGGAAGGAGAGATGTGGGAAGAAATAAGAGCTACAAGATATAACCGTAGGAAAAGGAAGAATAAAGGAGTGGAGGAAGAGCTTCTCTAGAAAAGTGTGCTACTTGGGTTCATATCCAGCTCGAGCTGTTTTCAACTCCTTCTACAGAAACTTCCACACGTCACCATCTCTTGTTTTATCACACGTCCGCCTCAAACCTTCATTGTGGAGGAAAAAATAATAAACGCGGCCTGCCTTCAAGTCACTTGAACTGAAAAACAAGATCTTGACTGAATTCGTGATTTAAACTTAAGTAAATCCTCTCTATACTACTATATATACTGTATGCATATATAGCATAAATATGTTTGAAGCATTTATGCTGCCTCAAAAGCCGTCCGTCCATCTATATTCATGTAAAAATTACAATAAACATCGCCTTATATAAAAAGTTAAACCTCAGTGGAATGGGGCATGCATCATCAACGACTTCATTTCACATCAAAACCTCATACTGGGGGAAATAGTTTTCAGGAATAACTTGTAGTGATCATCAGTCTCTCCTTCTTCTGTGGGTAAACAGCACAGAGCCAATCTTCTTCATACTCCATTCTATGGTGTGTAGAGTGCATTCATCAGTGTGTGTCTGTGTGGTGTGTGTGTGTGTGTGTGTGTGTGTGTGTGTGTGTGTGTGTGTGTGTGTGTGTGTGTGTATAGCCTTCTGTCATGCTTTCAGACATGCACTGAACTCCAGAGATCCTCTGGAATGTCTCCGTCAGGGTCGTATGTGTGAACGCAAATGTCAGAGTAAGAGCCTCCGGAGTTTCTGATGACTTTCTCCGTCCGGCACCGTTGTGTAAAGTCCTAAGAAACTCTGGAGAGTCCGGAGTCAACGTGAGAACACAGCAGGAGATCCTCTGCTGGATTCACCGGGAGCGAGCGGGGGGTTGGCGACACTTCTGACACGGATCTGACGCAAAGAATTAAAAAATACAAAAAGACTACCAAAAAAAGAAGCGCTGCCGTACACGTTGAAGACACTGACGAGGATGTCATGAGAGTTTGTAATGATAAGGGCCGACGCCTGTGTGGATGTTCTGTAAACAAAAACATGTGATCTCCGCAGCAGGACTAATATGTGACTTCCTGCCTCTGCGGCCCCCCCCCTCGCCTGAATCCTGCGGAAAAATGTGTTACTGTTGTGAGCGCGCCCGAGCGGAGAATCTCCTGCATGTGTGAAAGGGAAATACTCTGGAGAAAGTCTGGACCAAATTGGCTGGAGTTCCTCTGGAGGTCATGTCTGAAAACGGCTTGTGTGTGTGTCCTCTTCATTTTATCCACCGTGGCTCCGTGTTCAGTAACGTCACACCCGCCGGCCCCAGCCTCCGCCTCCATCTTTAAAAGTGGTCAATGAGCACGGAGACGCAGTTGGCGCCCACCAGGTAGTTGGGGTCCCCGGGAACAGACTTGTTCTGCCAGCTTTTCGGGTCACCTGAGGAGAGAGGAGGCGGCACATGTAATGCATTTTACAGCAATCACTGACTCCCTCAGAACCACAAAAACCCAAAGAACGACCAAGTCATGAAATACACAAGTCTCATTTTAAAGCAGCCCTGAGTGCAGAGCTGGTTTTGATATTGCGACTACGAGCCGCTCTGAGTGATACTCTGAGTTTGTGGCTCGAATCCAAGCAGCGCTGCAGGAAAATAAACTAATAAAAGCAGTGTCATTGTTTTATTGAACGTCCCTGGGCTCCTGTTGACTGAAAATTAGACCCCAGTGACTGCGAGGTCTCGGTGTAATTGCAATTATAAACATACGAGTGTGCGCCAAGAGCAAAGTTCCAGTGATCAATCAGAGTGAGCAGAGGGGGCTTGGCAGAGGTCCATCGATAGAGCGGACAGCCTCCACATGTGACAGTGTAAGTGCAGCCTGCTTATTGAGATCAAGTGTCTATTTACACTGGTTGTATTGTGCTAAAGTTTGACTGATGAAGAAGATGAATAATCAGAGGATTGTTGTCTATTTAGATGCTAAGTTAAAGGAAGAAAAGCCACAGACATAACTCAAATGCATTTCAACTTATAAAGATGCATATTTTGGAAGCCTGTCTTCAGCAAGTGTGATTCAGATTCAGATGCTGAGACTCACAGGGAAACTTCATCTGTTAATCTGGCTTCCAACTTGTTTTGTGTTCAGTTCTATTTCCTTTTGAGAACAATCTGACAAACCTGACGACTAACTGTTGTTAAAACTCTTCAATCTGTGTCAGACAGCAACTTGTTCCTACTTCTCAGTCTGAGCTTGATGTGAATCCTGGCTCAGCAATGTAAATATAACAATAGGAAAGATATGAGAGAACAGGCACAGGATCAGCTCGTGTCCTCCATCTGTGCCTCTGTCACTTCCCTCCATTGTGTTGAGTTTTTCCTGGACTATATTCAGATATGACACAAACAATGGCAGCCTGTGCATTCTCGATGATTTCATGTGGTTTGTGACTCACTGGTTGTGCGTTGTGGCGACATTGTGCGTCACATCCTTAGATTTTGACTCGAAATTTCCGACTGAAGTTTGCCAGATTGTCTTTGGTGGTCAGAGCTCGAAATCAGACTTCAGTTCTTTGAAGGCCTGACTACAGACTTTACACCAAGCACTGATGCTTTATGTCCCAAAACCACACATGTCCTCTCTCTCACGAACTTACAATGTATTGCAGTTATGAGTATGTGACCTGTCTCTGTTGTCACATGATTGTCACAAAGCTAAAATGTTATTTGTCATTTCTTCGATATTTCAGAAATAATATTTGTTTGAGATGATGAACATCCGATCATTTTTATATTATAAATCTGCTGTATCGAGTCATATTCTTCTTCTTTTAATGTTTCTGGTGCATAGCTAGCTTTCTTGGGATGTTCCTTAACCACCAAGTGAATAGTGAAATAGCTTGAAAACATCAGCCTGGTGCATCACCTGCAAGCGTGTGTGTGTACATGCTTATTAAAATATACACTGAGCCTTTAGTGGTCAAAACCTCAACATTGTACCTTTATATAAAGACTTGGCGTCAAGTGAGATATTTGAGTAGTTTCATGTGGTTTTCAAGTCAAACTCTGTCTCTGTGCACATAACTCGTTTTTTTTTCACAGAGCTTTAAATAAACATATTGATCCACAGAATAACAGTAAACAGAGGAGAGGCAGCGAGACACGGAGAGGTGTTCAGGAAGAAAGAGGTAGAAGGAGAATCAAAGTGAAGAGAAAGCCACAGAAGGAGACGGGAGGAGGCTGGAGAGGGGCCTTGCTTTACAATAAGAGGATTACGAAGGGGCCTGATAATCCTCCCAGCATTCAGCAGGACAACGGAGCGAGCGGACATCTCATTCAGCTACGAAAAGTAAAATGAGGCTAATTAACAGCTAATCCTGACCACTGCCAAAATTACCACTGTTTTTGAAGCTGGGGCACGAGAAGGACGGTAATAAGAAAAGTGAGAGGAGAAATGAATTACTCTCTTCAGTTTTGTTCTCTTCTTTTTATCTCTTGAAAAAGAAAATTGAGCTTATATATGAGCCCCCGGGTCCTTCTTCAATATTAGTTTTCTTTATTACCTGAATTTCTCTTCGGATCAAATGTTGACCCACTTACTCGACTCTGGTTTGGATTTAGTTTCCATTAACAAGACTTTAAGCAGCGTTTGCTCTTTGTCCATGTTCAGTTCTGAATAAATTACTGATCAATTTCAATGATTAATACTCTGTGAATTTAGATAGATATTTATTGGGTGATAAACTGTTAATAATTGTTTCTCCTGTATCTTTCATGTCATCTCTAAAGAACGTTAGATTTGACTTGTTTGTGCCCATCTGCCAGAAAATAATGAGAATTAAGCTTCATCGTCTAAATTAGAATTTTAAAAAGAATTGCTTGACTGCTCGTCTCCTCCTGCCCATGAGAACAGTTTGTGTATTTGCATACTTCAGGTTCCTGTCTGTCCCTGATCCAATTTAACAGACTCATCTGTGCAAACAAGTTGAGGCCCGCCTGAAAAAAACTGACAATAATTCTCTCCACCCAAAGGTCTTCCTTGAAATGAGGAAGACCTTTGGGATAAAGGCAGCTAAATTTGACATGATAGAAGATGTCTTTGTGTAATGTTTCTTTTTTTGGGGGTGGGGGGGGTGGGGGTGTGGGGGGATAATGCTGGTCTTTATTGTCTATGACAGTGTCCCAGTTCCCAGAGGGTCTCTATACGTTGTTCTCCAGGTCAGGATTTGGGTGGCTATGTGAGAAAATCACAGAGGAGCATGCACTAGAATTCTACCTGATGAAATTAAATGACGGTACAGCCAAGCGTCTGGTGCAAGCATGTTAAATGAAATGAGGGGAACTTGTTAAGGGGAAAACCAAGAGGGAAATACTGAAGTTTCAGGATGTGAAATTAATAAACACCACATTAACAAAACAAGTGATACAGCAAATGAGAGATTTTGTGGGTGAGTTAACTTAGTGATAAATGATGGAAATTAATCAACCTGAAGCCATAATATGAAAAAAAAAGACAGATTTTCCCCCAAGATTGATTCTCAGGTAATCGTGAGACTAAATCAATTATTTGGTTTGAAGTGATTTTTAAAAAAAGAGGAAAACCAAAGTTTGGGGTAAAATCTCATTGAACAGTGACACACAACCATCAAATTGTCACACAGCCAGCCCAAACGACCCCGGAAGAACAGAGAGAGCACAGCATACCCGACGAGGAGTCGGAGGATTTTAGAGCAAAAGACCAACCATCAGGGGTCATTGACGCACAGTGAGGTAAGCGCAGCTCCACCGGCTTCAGAAACTTAAGGCCATGAGGTCCACACATCACCAGAGGGCTGAGCAGAGTCTCTCCTGTGAACACAAACAGAACAGGATTCAAATTAGAAACACACAGGCAGGTCTTAAGTCAAATATTCCCCTATAGTTTCTCGTAGGCTTGTGGTTGTATTGGTATTACTGGGAATAAAATGAACCTGAAAGAAGTCAGAACTGACGAACTGCAACTATCTATGCAATTAAAATAAAGTTTCATGTGATTCGGTTGGACAATCATTCATACTGAGAGATTTATTGAATTGCCGTGTTGATTGATAAGTAAGTGCCAAGGTCCATGAATGATGAATCAAACATCTCTTTCACTTTTGATATGCTTACATCCCTCACAGTGCACGTACAGAGACTCCTGTCAGATAAACAATATATTCTGTTAATTATATATCACATAAAGTGCACCTGTAATAACTGATTAATCAAACTAGACTAAAGTTCATCATGGTTTTATGGACAAGTCCGTCATCGACATTAGTCACATTATGTCAAGGTACGAACATAAAGAACAAACACTAGAGGGAGCACAATTCAACACTTTTTCTTATGGTTGTCTGTAAAATTAATATTTAGGAAATGTTCCGCACCACAAATAAAAGACTTTAAATAATAAGAATAGAAACAAGTATTTTCTTCAATCACTTCTTAACAGTGAAAACAACCTGATCATATATTCACCTTTTAAGTTGATATGGTGAACATATTACTAAGCAGTGGCTCATTTCCATACACAGCAGAGGATTTTCATTCTGTTCCAGCTGTTATTGGTCTATATCCACTGGCTCTGGATCTGCTGTAAGTGCTTCACTCTGTTAACCAGCTTGTTACTCAGTGTTTCTGTTTGCCAATGAGCACTGAGTGTACAATGGGTTTTTGGTGCTTCTTCACACAGGGACCTGCTGTCGCTGACAATGAGGCTACGAGAGCAGTGTGAGTGAGCAGAAGAGTAAATTTACAGACTGGACAGTTTAAACACTGAGTTGAAATCACTTCAGAGCTCAGCCAAACAGATGGGGGCATCGTGTTCAGGTGATGCTTATCTGTAGGTTCATCACAGTGAGTGACAGCTTTCACATCGACTCGTGGCTTCTCAAACATTGGTTTTAAGAATATTGACCATAGAAAATTAAAGTAAATAATCCGGTAATCGCCACGGAAATCAGATATTGGTGACAGGTGATCGGTCAATAGTTGGTATAAGGTCAATCAGCACAGTTCAACTTAAGATCCAGCACATCTACCCAAAGACAACAAGCACTGTTTAACTTAAAACACTGAAACTAGACATTTGAACTGGATTGATAAAACACCCAACAATTTAAATTTGAAAAAAGAAATCCCTCAGGCGTCTTCACTCTTACCCTTCTCCTTGTCGAGCGGTGGCAGGATGCTGTTGTCTCTGCAGACCTTGAAGTAGATCTCCTGCTCCACACCATCAGGGATGGCACCCTGTGGGATTATTATGCTGACACCTGTCTCAATGGAGCTCAGGACGCCACCGTTACTGTTGAAGATTCCTCGAGCTGTTGCAACTACTGTGTGGCCCTCGTCTTCATCTTCATCATCATCCAGAGCACTGGGGCTGGAGACAGATACTTTCAGTTATCATGCATTCACATTCAGCTAGCTACTCTTAATTGAACCTGTGGTGAGTGTGAGATTGTTACCTCACTGGGATGGCCTTGGGCACAGCGTTGATGTTGTTGTGCTGGTATTTGGAGCGGTGGTCCATCGTGCGTGTGAACGTGTCCACACCGCTGTCATGGTCCGTGTTCTGGGGCTGAGGATTCACCTGAGGCTTCACCGGGCTGGAGCTCCGGTCCTGATTCAAACAGAGGGGGGGGGTCCAGAGTTAAATACAAAAAGCAGCTAGTAAATTATCTGAATGCTGGAATGACCTTTGCACGATTTATGTTAACTTTCACACATTTAAGTGATTCCAGTTACACAATATGAAAGAAATGTAGCTCTTCTGCATTTGCCATTAAAAAAAAACACACAAAATGTGGGTCCACACTAAATTCAACAGCGTCCCCCCACCATGCATCAGTTAATTGACCCACTTTACTGCACTCAAATGAGCGTTGGCCACACACTTCTTACCTTTAGAGCAATCTCAGGCTTGTCATTGGGCAAAAGGTTGTGGTTGAATTTCGGACTGTCGAACATGCGTGCGAAAGGCTTGGCAGAGGTGGTGTAGGGCTTGGGCGCAAAGCGGTTGTAGCTTGATGCTGCTGGAGCCACGGTGACTGTTTTTGGTGGGTGGTCACTTGTGCCATTAACTGGAGACTTCTCTGGGAAACTCTTATGAGGCAGGAAGTTGGTCTGGACAGTTTCCTCTCGGCCTGGAGGCTTGGCTATGGATGGATCAACAAGAGTCTTTTAGTTGGAGTCTTTGTGTCTATGTACATTTCGGTAAACACATCAGTCAGCTTCTCTATACACGTCTAATAATGTAATTTTATTTTTTCCATGTTTAGAAAATTTGATGAATGTTACCTTCAGGTTTGGGCAGTGTGGCTGGTGCCAGTGACGGTGTAACCTGGGGAACAGGCTCATATTTTTTCTCCACTGGACTTGGTTTTTCCACCGACTCCGTCCTGTATCACAAGACAGGATTTTGACGGTTCAACAAAGGTGAAAAAGACGCTTTTATCCACCTAAGAGGATCTAAATATGCCACCATGGTAGTATGCCTCCACTAAACAGTCAAATTGCAGGGCACATGGTCACAATATCAGTTTCTGTTCCCTTGGTATGGCGTTGAATAACAGAACTGCTAGTGAGACTAACCTTGACTGTGTTGATGTCAAATCTCATCAACTTATGATTTTATCCTTAAGTTTGCAAAATTTTAAGAACCTGCCCCCCCCAAAAGTAATTAATAAGACCGAACATTTCATTGACACATTAACAATTCTTTTGTTATGGGGATGGGTCTGAGCCTTACCTGTAGTTGTTGTGGGTTGGTTGTGCTTGTGGCTGGGGTTTGGAGGGGCCAACTTGGAGCCGGTCAAAGTAGGACAGCTGTTTCCTGTAGTAGTCCTCGTCCTCATCAGGGTCGTAATGGTTGGAGCGCACAATGTCGTCAGCTACACTGGAAGGTTTCTGTGGCTCTGGAGCTCTGAATTGGTGTGGAGGGGAAAAAAGTTTAATAAAAGGCAAAGCAGCGGAAGAACGTACAACAAACAAAACAAAGGTGACTGAGCCTCTTGTTTAATGATCTGAAAAAAAAGGTGAATAATTGCACTGTTTTATACCCACAGAAAACTTGGCGTCAGCAGCACTAGTGAAGTTTAAGCTTGAGCTTACCTAAAGGTCTTCTCTTGATCCAGGTTGCTAAGAGAATTTGCTTTAGGGATTACTCCACCTGCTTTCAAGGGTAAATCTGCTGCCTACAGGGGAAGAAACAACACACATAAATAAAATGAATGTCTACCTCTAATGTGCTTATTTAACAATATGTTGAAAATGAAATGTACAATACAAGTTATGTACACAAATAACTATTATAACTTCATCAGATCAAATGACAAATATCAAAACAGTTTACCCTGTTTCCAGATGAATCCGTGGTCTCTCTGGCTCGGTCCACGGACACAGAGCGTTTGTTCTCGAACATCTTGACTCTCGTCAGGACCGACTGGTGCCGCAGGGCTGGGTCGTCCTCACGTGGCTCATCTCTGGCAGGTGCAGATTTCGTAAGGTCTACAGGGGAAGGTGAGGAGTTCTCTGCTTTTGGAGGAGGCGTGGGGCTGGTTTCAGAGTTCACAGGAACAGGGTCATACTGCTGAGGTTTGTAGCCTTTGTGCTGCGGTGCTGGTCCCTGGTTATAGGCAGGTCGCTGGGCAGCTGGGTCAGGGGAGCGGGCCGCAACAGGGTACGTACTCAGGTGGGAATCCTGGTCATAGTGCATGTCAGGCCCTGGTGCTGGAGGATCATCATAACGGACAGGTGCAGGGCCCGTTGGTTTACCATAACGGGGCCGTCCGTCGAATCCCTGCTGAGGTGGGGGCTCGTCGTAGCGGAGAGGAGGGGCGTAGTGGGAGTCAGGGCCGTCACCGTATGGCAAACGGGGATCGTAGCCCTGGGAATTGGCAGTAGAGGGCGGCTGGTTGTAGGGGTTCCACTGTTGCTGGTCGTAGTGAGGCACACTGTTCTCGAAGGGGAGGTTAGAGTCATAGTCATGATACTTTGGTTCTCTGTAACCACCTCCACTGCTGACTCCACTGCTGCTGACATCATACCGACTCGGGGGGTGGTCGTAATCTCTGTACGGCTGCTGGTCAGGGTGATATCCCTGCTGAGGGTTGTAGCCCAAAGGCTTCATACTGTGACTGGTTCTCCCGATGGTGTCTGTGCTGTATGGATCCTTTTGAAACATCTATTGGAAAAATACAAACAAGAGGATCAGGTTAAAATGTGCAAAGGTTCCACTAACATATAAATGTAAAATATATATGATACAAAAGAAAATCAACACACAGAAAGTCAGTTAAAAGACGAGAAACGGAAAATATTAAAGTCCGTGAAAATGAATTGCAGAAGAAGAAAATAAGAAGGGAAAGACCTGAAATAGAGAAACTGAGAGGGAGGGATTACTGGTCAGATAGTACATCAGAATCAACAGAAACTGCAGCACCAAAACCCATTGCAGCTTAAAAAAAGAAAATCACAATGTACACCAGCACACTGAAATTAAATAAAGTTCTTTAAAAAAAAACTACAACAAAACAACGAGTTCCATTTTTCATGAATCCTTGGTGCCCTCGTCTTCACTTCATGTGGAAATGGAATATAGAAATTTGAACTACGTATAAAGGTTAATTAAAAATTTGCCCAATAACTGATTGTTTATCATCATGGTCGTGGAGTGCACCATATTCACAAGGAAAAATGTCACCCACTGTCTTGATGCAATTATGATGGCAAATTAAACAGCCACAATAATATTTAACATTACAAGCACATAACCATTGTCCAAAAAAAGAAAAACATATTTAAATCATCATATTTAAGAAGTAACCATTAATTATCCAATCCAAACCTGAAGAACATTTCTCTTTAAATTGGTTGGAAAATTACTGGCTACTTTCACAAGGAAACGATCCATTCAATCTGACTGATCAAAACAGCACAGAGCCACGTCTAGTGGTTAACAGAGAATGAGGCAAACATGTCGGAGCCATGCAGAGAGGATAAGCAACAGTGAGAGCTGCAGGATGTCCACTGCTCTTCTACATGTAGCCGAACACATACAGCCATCACCTCAGAGACCCACTGTTGTTTACCATCGCACTCTTGCACGTGCACTCGCACACAGACTTTTGCACGACCATTCACTCGCACACAATCTCTGTCTCTTCTGGGCAGCGCTGTGGTCAGCACACATGCAGGGCGGAAGGAAAGAGAGGAAAGCATTGCAGCAGGAGGCAGGTAGGTAGGTAGGTAGGTAGACAGGTAGACAGGAAGCAGCAGCAGCAGCAGCAGCAGCGGCAGCGGCACAGGAGTTCTGCCAGGTCAGACCGAGCTGAGCTGAGCATGGCCGAGTCACGGAGCATCCAGAGACGGTCAGATGGATACCTTTGGTTCAGAACTGGCCAATCCAGACTGTTGAGGTTCTGGCGTGACGCTCTGACGGGCTAGCTCAGGGGTGGGCCTCCTAAGCGAGCCAGCCTCTGGGTCGGGGCTTGGCTGCATGTGGGGAGCTGCAGGAGCCTCGTCAGGGCTCACGCCCCCTACAGTTTTTACAGTAACGTCGACAGCAGGGGGCATTGTCTCAGCCAGGGGCTCAGGCTGCTGGGGGAGGCTAGGGACGGCAGCGGCCTCTGCTTTCTGTGAAGTGGTTCAGAAATGTTTAATAACACGCGCTGACACACTACGGTGCAGAACCAACAAGTGCTACCTCCTTCACAGCCCCTCTACTTTGATCTGCTCCTCACTTGAGCCTACAGCTGACACTGATACAAACAGCCAATAACCAGACTTCACATTTAACAGTAGCTGTCGATCAACCAGTGAGGGATGAGGGTTAGGAATTAGCAGCAGGACAAGTTTTCATTGTAATAGAATACTACTGTGATTTTAATTCTACAGTTACAATACAATTATTTATTTTTGTTCCCTTCTTATGGTGATTAACACATCATGAGATGACAAATGTTTAGTTTGGTTATCACACGGGCCAATCGGGTATCGATAAATACATTTCACAGTTACACTGGATTAACATGGGCATTGCCAGCATGCAGATAATACTGTCTTGGTGTCATACTGTCACAGTCTCAATCACAGAAAAAAACAAAGTTAAGAAGTGCACATAGGTGAGTACTGTTACACACACTTGGACAAACAGGTTTCTCTTCTCAGTGACATCAGTAACAGTCACACCGATAAGCTTGTCGTAACACAGAGTACAAGAGTAACAGTCAAACTTATCAAGTTCTCCTTTTCAAAAATAAAAAACACACACTCACAAACATCAATCAACAAACATATAGAGGAAAATAGATTGAATAAATATTGTAATAAATATAGATATATATATTATATATATGTATAATATTTATATATTGCGATAAATACCTGACCACGAAAGTTTTCACTTTGCCACTGATACTGTTTTGTAGATAGAGAGAGATTAATTGTAAAAATAAAAAAACGCCATCAATAGCGCTTCCAGAAAACCCTTCTAACGCACACAACGTCCTCCAGACAACAGGGGAGACGTACACCTCTCAGAAACGCTACCTGCTGCGGCACTGGTGCCTTGAACCCAGCCGGGTCGATGCGGTTCAGGGGGTCCGGTTGCACCGTGTGCTGGTAGCCAGCGTAGCCATGGGGCTCTTGGATGACGGGTGGATCCTCACGGACAGGCTCAGAGGAGCGGGTGATGGCAGGCTCCGTGGGGGGTCCCACATCGTCATTCAGTGTTTCGTCCAGCTCCTGGTCGGTGTAAGCTCCGCCCTCTGTGTCGGTGTCCTCGTAGTCGGAGGTGTGGCGGCTGTCGGTGCTGTACATAGAATACTCACTACCTGGTGCCGACAAGTAGGACAGACGATCGTCATGGATGTCCAGGTCGTCCTCAGCTGCCCCATCAGCCTAGCAAAAAGAGAATAAAGTTAGACGGAGAAGGGAAATTCCATTCTGCAAATTGCCTTTCAGATTAATAAAGTACTCTCGTTTTGATTCACACCCAATTGTTTGTGTGTGTGTGTGTGTGTGTGTGTGTGTGTGTGTGTGTGTGTGTGTGTGTGTGTGTGTCTGTGTGTTTGTGTGTGTATGTGCGTCTGTCTTACCTTGCCCTCTGAAACCCACACCAGCTGGTTCTGCTGCTGCTGGATATTGTCTTTCAGTGCTCCAAACCAGCCATCGTTCATGTTGTTCAAGTTAATGGTGGCTGAATGCACAAAGAGGGAGGAGCAAAAGAGAATACAAACATCCGGTGACAATTTTTCAATAAGCAATTCTCTCAAAACATAGGACCATAATTAAATATTCACTTTAGACATGCCCTTGAATATGCACTTAGCCACCTTGACGGGATTGACATTGTGTTTGTAAAGGACTTCCAAGTCTTTTCTAAGGTAATAAGGCAATGTGGCTATTTCCCCAATTGGGACCCAGTTAAAATCTTGAATGAAATGTGATTTAACTCAGTGGATTGGTGTCATGTTCTGTATCTAGTGTGTAAAGTAATCATGTCGTCCCTCCCATCCAATGGTTGGGAAGAGATGTTTTAAATGTGAAATCATGGAGCAGGTCCCCCTCCTTATAAAGGAAGAGATAACAACTCATTTCAGAGGCAATTGCAGTAAACATCCTTATCTCATGATTTACAACATCAGTTATCTGGGTTTCTGTTTCCCAGTGAGTAATTTTCTTAAAATTATTATATGGTGTGTTTTCAGAATAACTGAATAGCATTGCGATACGGATGCAGCTCACTGTGTCACAGGTGTTCAGACAGAAGATTGTGTAAGGAGTTCATGTGTGTACTTTAAAGACTGAATGTGAGCTTAGAGAAGCCTCTTTACGACCTCTCTAATATTTTGATCATCACCAGAATCTCCTAAAGCACAGTCTCCCCTCGTCCCTTGACAGGCAGCATGCAGGCTGAGGAAATGGGCCTGGGAGTGCTTCAGTGTGACGGCCAGTGCTGAATAAGCTTTTTATGAGGAGTTTGACAGAACAAGTGCTGTGCAGCGACAGCATCAAGCACTGCAGCAGTCAACTGTCAACTATCTGTAAAATGTGTCCATGTGAAATCTCTCTCCCCCCCTTTAACCACCAATCTACTCCTCTCTCTCCCTTTTACTGGACTCACTGGTGAAGAGGTGGTGGTTGTTTTTTCTCAATTTGAGTGCTCGATCATAGAGTTTCCGGGCACTCTTCCTCGACTCGGGGCAGAGGCGGGTCCTCATGGTCTTGACGCCCTGCTTGGTGTCGGGATTGACGAACACCACAATGGGATACCACTGAGCGTAGTTCAGACGGTCCACTGCATTAGGGGTGATGTCCAGAACGGCGTGCTTGTCCTATACAGAAAACAAACAAGAAGAAACACACGCATGAGGTGTAAAAGTGCTTCTCTGCCATGTATTGACGATTCACAACATTTTTGCTGAAAAATATAACAGAGATAGTTGTCAAACAATTTAATTATTTATTAATGATTTATTTTACACACACAAAAAAAAATCTATATCTTGAGTTCAGTCCATCACTGAACCTGCCACCATAAACCTTTGTGGAACTTCAGCACCTAACAGTATTGAATAGCATTGTACACCAGAGGGCTGCAGTGAGTTGGGAATCGTATTGTGGCTCACTGACATATCTTCATTGCCGTAGCAAATCTACCAAAACATGTTTATACCTTAATCTTTTATATTCTGTGTGATATTGTTATAACGTGTGTGTGCATTTAGATTCACTTACTCGGTCAATTATCTGTTTAATGGTGTGCAGGCGGATGATGCCAGTGCTTTTCTGGTCGGTTCCTGCATCCCTGGCTTCGCTCTCTATGGAAGAGAAAAGGACAGTTACTGCATCACATCAGCACGAGAGACAAACAACAATAAACACGCTGTGCACCAATTAGCCGTCTTAGTAGCGTGCAGTTGTCGACTCCCATGAATAGAGCTTTAATTACAGAATAATAATCTCCGTACAGGAGAAGACAAGTGTACGTTCATGAAAACAGCTGGATAGTAAAGTCAAAATGAGAACAGCAGCCAATCCATGCAGTAGTCATTAGGTAATTTAGGTGGGTTTTAGAAAATGAAATTCAGTGTGTGTAGTGTGCGTGCAACTGCATGTAACAGTATAAATCATGGTGCAGGAAATTTGTTATGTGAGCAACACTGAAATGAAATATGCACATACAGGAGCAGGAGGGTAAATTGGGTTTGATGAGAATACAGAGTCATTGTGAGCCTGAGGGATTTAAGCAAGGATGTGTTGAGGGGTTTGTGATTCAAACAAAGATAAGCAATGGTTTCCTGCCTAGAAACAGAAGGCTCAAAAGAGGGCAGTCATCTCACCAGGTTGTTCAGTAAAGTCATGACTTAAGGCTTTAACTTCTAATATTCTTATAGGATCTGTGATAAACCTGGCCAGAGCTATCCAAATCGTTTTCATAAATAATAAATAAAAAATACAGCAATGCATGCAGAGGTTCAAGCATATGCAGCTATCTTTAACAGGACATGCTTGATTCAATATCGTCTCTGAATTTGAAATGTGATCTTTGAGTGATCGGGACATTGATCTGTTAAGACACTTTATACTTCCATCACTGGATTACGAGAAGTGGGACAGGCACAGAAACACAGCATTGACAGCTCTGTACAAAACCAGACTCTTAACTTGGAAATAGCATCACGGTTAGTAGTGGTAACACAAGCCAACTTTCAACTGTGGTCGGAACTTAGAGCCATCAAATGAGGAATCATAATCATTATATGTTGCGAAGAATAATTTTGGTCCTGCAATTACTTGAACCCACTGTTGCTCTACATGCAGGGTTATGCATACAGATATTTGAACATGTCAACACACCAAAAATATGGCTATTTTCCATAGATTCTCTCCTAGTTTATGATAACAATGTGGTAAGTCTTGTCGGTATACTTTAGAATGCTTGAGAAAATGCATGTAGGCGCTCAACAGCTCTGAACATCATATAGAAATATAAAGCACAAAGCCTCAAGCCTTAATTAGCGTTGACCTTCGATGAGAGCCACAAGTTAACTGGTATAAACTGCCACTTTGGTTAACTATTGTTTACTGTGGTGAAAATTCAATGGCAAATTAGTGGAAAAAAGAAGGTGAAACAAATTCATAAAAATGTGTAAATAAAGTCAACATTTGCAATCTCATAGGTTAATGTAAATATATAAATCTGTGTTTCATTTCTCATGACTTTTGCATTTATACATGGCGTTTGTAAAAAAAAAGTAACTACACAAATCTCAGCTTTCACTGCGAATCAAAGTCCACAGCTAAACCTGCTGCGTTGCTGTTGTCATTCTACAAAATGCAACGTGCATTAAAGAGGGGAATATCACTGAATTTAAGTACTAAATATGTTCATTTATATATATCAATAATTACACAAAATCTCTTCAACGAGGGACAGGAGAAGATATCACACTGACTTGCTGCTGTAGATACTACACAGTGCAAAGAGTGTCAAGTAACAGACAAACTCACAATTTAATCAAATCATCACGCAAAGTTCTTGTTTATCAATGTTGAAAAACTCCCAAGTGGCTTCACATCTGCAAAATGTGATCTGCACAGATTCTGTTCAGTCTTAAGGTTGATATATTTGCTTTGGACATGATAATTATTTAAAGTTAACAGCAGTTTCAGGAGTTATCTTTCTTACTGCAAAAACAAGTCTCCAACTGACAGTGTGGAGCAATCCCTCTCTGTCAGTTTGATATTACATTTATTGAGTCGACGGTATCACGTTCCTGTGTTAAGTTGTGTAACACTGGGTATCACTGTTGAAATACACTGATAAGAGTGTTGCTGCCAATTGTGACGGCAAATGGAAAGTCTTAAATCGTGTGTTATTCCCCTCTGCACATTAACCGGACACTGGCTATTGTTGAAACATCTACAGAAACGGCAGCTAGCCACCAGAAACTACTTCATAGATTATCTGCAATGAATCAAATAAAACAAAGAAAAATTGATGCACTAAGTGACATACTTTCCCCTCCTTGTTGTTTCTGTGTTTCTGAAAAGAAAATACAGTTATACAAACGTCACTGCAGTTGCGCAAAAATCATCATGGAATGGAATTACTTTTTCATGGGTGTGTGTACTGAATGTGTGTGTGTGGTTGCAGAGACATGTGTGTTTGTGCCCTTAAACCAAGTGAAATATAATAATAAGTGTTTCATCAAGTAAGAAAAAGCAGATGAGGGCTGAAAAAGGAGTTTGTTCCTCTCCTCTGAGTGTGGAAGAGTAGAAGATAAACAAAAAGCAGGAAGAGAGAAGCTATAAATAAACAGTAGGAAATTAAAAAAACTAAATTAAATTGAGAATATCTCATAGCAGTGATAGTATTCTGGAGTTTGCTGTGCGATGTTGTGCCAATCCTTACAGCGAACAAGTCGGGAGAGTCACTGTACAGGTCACAAAATGAGATGAAAAACATGGCAGAAAGGATTTTGCTATCTGTATGTGTTAAACCTCTAATAAAAGAATATCTTTATAACCTCCCAGAGACAAAAATGTTTCATATCCTGACGTTTCTTGTTTCTTCAAAAGAGCACCTCATACTTGACAAAGTGAGTTACATACATGTATGCATAATATTAATTTAGTCACTAAATCAACAGTGATTTCAGTATCTATTGGACACTGACCACTACTGTAAATATTTGATGAGAAGTAAAACAGCCCTCAGCTTACACCTTATGCAACGTGATGGATAAAAAAACATTACCTCAGATCACCTAAGACAACCAGTCGGACACTACACCAAACATGAACATCAGAACAGAGGGAGGCGGGGGATTTATTACTTACTTGCTAGTTCAAATATGTCTGGCTCCTCCCTGGCCAATTTCTCTCTGGCCACATCTGCTATCGGTCCAAAGATAACCACTGGCCTGAGGAACCCAGCTGCAAGAACAAGAACATGGGATAAAGAATGCCAAAGGCTAGTAAACAAACATTCAATCATACATTAGAAATAGTAACTTACATATTAAATGCAAAATTGAGTCAAAAGCAAAGTGAGATATAAACCCCCCCCATCCACTCTTCTTTAACATCTAAACATATCTGCTGTGTCTTTAGGGTTAAATTACTATCTGTCCTTTGTTAAGTTAAGAATATATTTAAATATTAAGATCTTAGTAATTAGCTCGATCTAAGAAATTGGGAAAAACGTTCACCTCATATTTCTTTAAGCCATAAATTTAAACTCTGTAATCTGCCAATTATAAAACAATCTGCTCTTACCTTCCCTCAGCACCACCCTCTCATACGCAGGGAACTTGGTCTGAACCGGCTGCGCAGACAAGTCCTCCCTGCTCTTCCGCAAATTCCTCTTGGAACTTCGCAATCCGCGGAATCTCCAGAAGTCCGCTCTGTCGCCCCCTGGTGTTTTCGGGAGTGTGTACTGCACACTGGATAACTGCTCAGCTCTGTACAGGAAAAAAATGCGAGTTGGGTCAAGTGTTAGGACTTCAGTCACAACTGCAGGGATTCTGAATCAATCTTACTACAGTTTGGAGCAGAAACCATGGTGGTATACCGGCAATGTAATTATAACTCCATTATACATACTAAACTATAAATGGTTGTCACTGATTAAAAATGTTGATGGTGCATGAAGAATTTAACATGGATTAAAAGCCATTTTAGATTTAGGCTAATGGAAATGCTGTCTTAAAGGCTAGTACAATATAATTCAAAGCTCAATAAAGAGTGATGTCATCACATATCATTGTGTATATGTCCATATGTTTTTACGTAGAAAACAACCAACAGGGAAAAGGAGAAAGGAGAAAGAAGCCTTAGGGCAACAGAAGCAAAGCCCTTCTTCCCACAGGCTTTGAATAATAATGGTCTTTCTTTGATGCACTGCGTATTTTTTTAAATGTTATAATTCTAAATATTTTCAAATATTACAAAAGTGTCAGTGTGATTTCATGGTTTCATGACATGAAAGAATATCAAGCGAGAAAGGTTTAACTTGGCTGAGATATACAGTATTTCATAGTGATTAATGTATGTGATAAAAACCCATGCTCTGTCTTCTCTGTCAGTGGGACAGTGAGGAATCTCTGTGTAAACACTGCTGGAGCCTGTTCAAGGCTGCTCAGACAGGTCTGATAAAACAATGCTGTTGGCTAGATGATGATGTACAGTGTACTTCACATCCTCAGGCGCACAGGCCTCCGAAAGTCCTTGCAAGAATCACATAGTAAATACTTGTAGACCATTTACCTGACATATGGGATGTGTTCAATATATCATACTTTGAGAACACTTCTAGAATATAAAACACTGACCGAGACCGAGAAATGGGAGTCAACATTTTTGATATACAAATAAGTCCTTCCTGCTCTGAGATCAACTGATTGTTGAATCATCATATTGTGATGAAGGTCTATGCGCTGTGACTTTGCCTCCACGCCTGCCCACTCATAGAGTGCCAGAACAAGCTACACAGGTATAAAAGGTGCGTCCTGAAACTTACCTATTCTTGTTTGGGATGATGCCCCTTTCCACTTCCTGATGATTCTTGCCAATCCGGATAGCGAGCCAAGAACCCAGTTTTCCGTTGTATAGCGTGTCAACAACACGGAACACCTCGCCCTTGTTGAAGCTCAGGCCATACGGTGACTCTTTCTCATATTCAAAATGTGTCCGAATGTAGAAGGAGTCGCCCACATCGGATTCCACTATCCTTCGGTACACTGGGGAAAAAGCAGAAAAGGAGAACAGAGTTCAAGACAGCAACTTTTCAAATGAGCTGGTTTTGAATCCTGATGTGTTTGATCTGCTGACGTAGGACTTTGCAAGGCCGTCACTCACCATCCTTTTTCTTTTGAGCGAGAATAGTTACTTCTTCTCCTTTTGGGAGATCCAGCAAAAACAGCACGGCTTCCTCTCGGATGATGTTGGCAAAGTCCACGTTGTTCACCTGCACATTCCAAAGAGTAGAGGTAAAATAAATTAAAGACTATCAGGCAAAACAGCAAGTTAGACACTCAATGCTTAATTTCATATATATTTGTAGTTCAAATACTTAAATCTGGATGACAGCATTTTTTTAATCTTTTTTTACCAACAACATTTTTTTCTTATCAAATAACTAAATACAAGAAAATAAACTCTAGGGTGCTACTGCATTTCTCTCTGATAAAGAGAGACGGAGGAAAAATTGTTCCCCAACAGAAGCAGGGAGAAGTATTCTCCCTTCAACCGGGCAAACTCCACCTCGTCTCCTGCTGCTGTCCCAAACACAATAACTGCTGTTTATTGACTCTGCTTGAGGGGCAGCAGGGGAAGTAGAAACACATGGGCTGAGTCACTGAACCTCTGAAAGACACCTTTATCCTTCCCAGAAACGGGAGGGCTTGAGGTCTTTATCTCCACAAGCACACCATGACCAAAGGGAAGCAGCTTAAACATGGAAAACAATGTCCTGGAAGTCTCTGAGATGTGTTTGTACAGAGGGAAGAACACAGGCACAGGGAGTTTTGGGGGGGTAAAGAGCATTTGTATTTATAGAGAAATAAGGTAATGCATATCTTTGTTTATCAGATAAATTCAATGACCTCCATGGAGGAGGTTAAATTTGTTAGTTAGCAGGATTACACAAAAACTTCTTAAGCGATTTCAATGAATAATTGTGAAGGGGTGGGTCATGACTTTAGGAAGAATGGATTCAATTTCGTTACAAAAAAATCAGGCATGTTTGGGGACTGATATTTTTGAACGGGGCAATTTGGCGCAGATACAAATAAAAACCTAGATTAAAAGTGAGTTTAAATAAGGTTTCATAAGGGGACTGCTGGGCTTTGTTGGAGGTCTAGCCTCGACTGAGAGCCTTTATAGTTTGTTAATGTCATGGGGAAAATAAGTGGTACATCCAGCCTCTGAGGGACAGCTCCCTTCAGTTACAGCAGGTGTAATCCTTGGCTGTTGTGTAAACATGTCAGAACGATTACAACACTGACATCAAGAGGGTTTCCATCATCCCAGCAACAATGTTACACTAGTATTCAATGAAACAGACAGTCAACTGTTCTAGGTTCAGAATGATAGAATGACTTCTATTGTGTTTTCACATTGGAAACAAGGGGAGTTTTGACCCGAGGCACAGCCTGGGAATGACTCACAGACTGACAGATACATTGTGCTGTATCCCCCAAGATCTCTGTACACAGAACCAAAACTATCATGTCCATGGGATCACAAAGTTTCAACAGTGATTATCTAAGTTAGTGTGGGCAGTTATGGCTTGTCTATTTTGACAAAAACACCAGATGTTCTTCCCACTTTCACTCATGTGACATGGAAATAAATAGCAATGTACTAAAGAAGTAAACAATACTTAAAAATTGCTTTTCCAGGACAGCACTCACAGCACCATTACAAGTTACTGGAATGAAGAGACTGGTTAGCTAAAGTCAATCTACATATCTGCATTTAACTTAGAGAACACATTTACAAACTCCTGGTTAGTGTAAAACCTGGGTTTTTGTGCAGCAACATTTCCTTTCCACCCTCCAGCTGCTACAAGAGATGTATGATAATGTCGCCCAAGGAGTTGCTTTTATCAGAGCACTTTGATTATGCAGTAGAAGAAGGCCCCCAGTTGTAGAAGAGGACAGTTGTTAAAGAAGTTTATAAATAGGCAGATTCAGCTGTGACAACAAACTTAAAACCAACATCAAATTTAAAATACCTTCTCTTTCTCCAGGAAAATGTAGCTGAATTCTTGGATTAAAAAATCCTGTTAGTTCAAGTAGCTCCAGAGAGTAAATAACAGTCATGTTGTTAAAGACATGGAGTGAAACATACCCTGAGAATCTGGTCGCCCTCCTCCAGTCCCTCCTTGGCTGCAGGACTGTCTTCCAAAACTCCTGCCACAAAGATCCCAACATCGTTCCCTCCTGCTAACCGCAGCCCGACACTCTCTCCTTTCTTGAACTTCACCAGCTTCATACTTGGCCTGCTGAACAACACAAGTCGACGGACATGATTGATCAAAAAATCTGCACATCATTGATTTGAAAAGAGACACAGAAAAAGACGTAACCAAAATCGATTGACCTTTCTTTGACTCAATTTATAGAACTAAATATTTTGCAGGCAGGTTCATTTTCAAACATGGAAACCTGACCAATCAATGAGCTCAGATTTATTTGCTTTAACAAATCCAACCAATTCGCAATTTATGCCAGGCTACTGAATTATGGAGTTCACTTATTATCAACATGATAATAATTTGCACTCAATACTGTGAGTGCTTCGCCTCTTAGATATTTACCTGAGAGTTTCATCATGAGCGGCGCTGGGTACGGGGGCATCAGAGGGGCTGACGGGCAGGTCCACGTCAGGCTGACCAGGCTGCGCATACACTGGCTTCGGTTCTGCCACAAATTCAAAACACAGAAATCAGAATAACTTACTTAATTCTAAGAAAACCTACACCGTCGGCGGAACTCGATAGGTTTAAAGGTATTTTCTTGTAACATACTGATGTTTTTCAGGTGTTGACAGAGTTTTCGAGGATATGTTGTTTATATATTACACCAAAAAAAACCAGTTGAGATTGTCCTTTTAACTACCCTAAAACAGTAATTTAGGATAAAAGGTTTATCTGATCTCTGACTTTGGATCTCACTTTGTCTATACTACTGGTTATAAGATGGGAAAATATACAATGTGGTGAAATTGCACTCATCCCTAATGGCAGTGAGCGGAGGGTCCGTACCAGGCAGCGGGGGTAACGATTTCTCATCTCTGGAACTGGCCTGGTCACTGGCCTGAGATAAGACTCCATCATCAGAGCTTTTCACCGGTGTGGACATGGACCCGGGTTTGGATCCACGTTCCTCATCTCGACTTCGATGGCTGAAATAAACCATAACAATGCACACAATTCAGTGAGCGTGGACCTGCAATGCTGTAAACAATGACAGTGTATAGCTGACAATCCACATTAATGCATCTGTTAAATGACACAGTGCCACATCTTTGCTGAAATGAAATGGACCATGAACTATTTTAATAAGGGCACACGGACAGAAAGCTGGATAACAATGCAACAAGCAATTAAGGAAGGATGCGCGGCCCTGTTGAAGACAATGTACATTGAGTTTCTTCCTCTCTTTCTATTTTATTGTTTTAATTAATTGTCTGCCCTATGCAGAAAGTAATAAGAAAACAGAAACTAGCAACACTGTAAATTCCATAGGAGCAGAAAGAATCTAAATTGTTTTAATGTCCAGACACAAGATTGATGTGAACTCCCATTTTGTTGAGCGTACAGTAATCTTTCCAATGAAAGCACAAGCAGTGAAAGAAAAGAGACAGAGTCTCCCAACATAAACTCTAGAGTCATGATAGTTTTTAGCACAAGTTCCTGTTTAACCATGATAAAATAAACAAGGTAAAACTAAAATCGTGTGTGTGTGTGTGCGTGCGTCCGTCCGTGAGTCTGGTGGGCTGTGTTCAACAGAGTAGAAAGGACTGCTGCTTAAAACAATGGTTGAATTCCAGTGTGATCACATGACTGCCTGCTGGCACAGTACTTGAGCTGTATTCAGAAGCTTTTGTAGAAGAATGTGAAGGTGCAGGCTGTACCACTAGCTCACACTACAGAAACATGTGCCATTCTTTTATATTAGCTTGAATAGTATGAAAATATACAATGTACAGCAAATACGTATATAGGTGAATGTTAAGCCATTCACTATTTTTTGAGAAATACTGCTTCCTTTTACAGGTCTCTGAATTTGTCCAGCTGCTCTAACCACAGAAACACACAAATCTGATCTGGGCAATGGTATATGTCAGAAGCATCAGCGTCAGCAAGACCCGTGTGGGAGTGTGTTGTCGAGAAAGAAGGGTAAATGACAGCTGCTGCCAGAGGATAAATAACAGAATTGTAATGCCACAGAGAAAGAGACAGCGTGGGTTTGTGTCTGTGTCTGTAATGGATGAATGAGAAAAGAGTGTGACACAAGGGGGGAGAAAGGGGGGGAGAGAGAAGAGAGCAAGAGCAAGTGACAGAGAGAACGGCAGAGAGAGAGGGAGAGAGGAGAGAGAGAGAGAGAGAGAGAGAGAGAGAGAGAGAGCGAGAGAGAGAGAGAGAGAGAGAGAGAGAGAGAGAGAGAGAGAGAGAGAGAGAGAGAGAGAGAGAGAGAGAGAGAGAGAGAGAGAGAGAGAGAGAAGAGTGCGAGAGATTGTTGTGGCCTAAATCTGCTGTTCCTTGCAGCAGGATGGTGCTAAAAAAGGCTTCATGCTGACAAACACCATTTGACAGAAGCCTTTGTTCAATTCCCTACCTAAGACATTGTTACAGGTACGGACGAGAGAGCACGAGTCAGTGAGGGAGAGGGAGAGATGTGGCTGCATGAGGATCACCAAACAATGACAAATATTTAGCACTGCCACATCAGAGTCTATCAGTCCCAGTCTTTTTAATCTCCACCCACAAGCTTCAACATGGGTACAGCATAAAGCCGACTAAATGTACCAACAGGAAAATGTCTAATAATCAAACATTTAAACATATAATTAACAAAACTGAAAGAAAAAGAAAAGTTACTCACACAAATGTATCTTTAAGTTGAACCATGATGCTTAGTAAGTGGGTTTTTTAGGTATTCCTTGAAGGACAACACAGAGAGCCTTTTGCCCTGTGCAGAAACTATACTCATGCTCACTGAGAGACACTTTGTGGTGAAGGGCGTATTTGATGATCTGTTGTATTCAGCATTATGGAGCAGCGTTATGTCCCCGGGAAAATAATGCCTCTAAGCCCTACAGCCAATCAGGTTAAGCGAACCATGTGGCTCTGGGAAAAGCTCTGTGGGAAGTATGTCAAATTCCTTTTTCCCCTCCCAAACTGGGAGATAACAATATTCCCTTAAATCACTGTCTGGGGCATCAAGACTGTCATTTCCTCAGTTAAACTTCTTCAACCACACACCGTCCATGGGAAACAGGTGTAACTCCATCTGGGTGCTTTTCATATTAATCACTCCAAATGTTCAACTTGCATTTTGACCTTCTATTTTCAGATAAATAAAAGGAGTAATAAACATTAGGGATAAATTATCAAAACAAACAAATACTGGCCTGTTGTCAGAAGGATGCATTCACTTACATTGGAAGTAATCTGTGCAAGAGCGAACCTGCTCTCGTCCTGCATTGAGACAAGTATGGTTACTCTGCAGTCTGTTCATCTAGTCAAGTGGTAGTCTATCTATTCACACTACATGACTGACAGGTCAACTAGTACGACAGCTAAACTAGCAGCAGCATTCTGAGCAACAACAGGGTGTGTGGGGTCGGAAAATCAAGTAACGTCTCAATGAGGTTACTGGTTTCTCAGCTAAATGTAAGGTTTGTGTATCTCTCGTTCAAATGAGACATTTGACACTGATATATCACATAGCCAGACCTTTATCTCACCAAGAATATAGAAGTGTGGGGCAATTTGATTTGAGATAAGTTTGAGGTATATGCCTCATAATTAGCAACTCTGCTTATTTTTCTATTTTTGACCACAAATTCTCTGTAGCAGTTTTTGTGTCTGGAGCATGAGCCCAAACAAACATGATGAAAAGGAGGTCTGGTTATCAAAGACTTGGAAAGCTAAATCCAGAACCTGAAGTTTAATCCAGAAGAGTGCTTGAAGCCAGCATGAGATTTAAGCCCATGATTCAATAACCACCTCTACTTCACAGTATCAAACAGTATTTGATAACATTTGATATAGTATTTACAGTGAACTATTTAGAGAAACAAGCAACCTCTATCTTTTCTCGCTGCACCGAATGACAGAATTAGCATAGGTCTGTTCCCAAAAGAGATACGTTCTCTTTGATTCAAGTCTGTAAGATACAGGCACTCATCTTGTCCCATTCTAATAAGATTACTATCTGGGCCTTGCTTACATGCTGCACACACTCCACACAGACAGAGACACTACAATCACGTTAATGTATTCCTCTAACTCTATTTTGCCATCTATGTGTTTGTCAGCTACAGGAATCTATGGACCTCTAAACTATAACAAAGATGACTTACTGGAATCTCCAACTGGCAGTGAGAAAACAGGAGAACAAAGAGAGAGCATGGACATTTAGATGAATTCAAAAGATAAGAAAAGGTCATTTAATAGAGAAATTGTAACAACAGTAACATTTGCATTAAACAAACCCAGCTTTGCTTGTTTCTAGCATATTTCTCAGAACACGCCCTTATTCAAGCACAAAACAGATCAATCCTTCCTCTCGGCCTCGGCCCTTCCTGAGCAAAGCATTATTGGAACTCAGTGATCGCTCCAGAGGGAGCGTGATGCTTTATGCATGCCATGTCTTTATCTATTGATTTATGCATCAGTGGTGCAAGGTGCCTACACAGCATCAACCAACCTGTGGGTGTGAACATGATATATGATGCTGCAGTCGTGGGAGTATGGATGTATGACTGTGGCAGGCGTGACAGGTGTCCCGCCACCAGATTTGCAGTCCCATCACACGCATGTATGTGTGTGTGTGTGTGTGTGTGCACGTTGCTTACCTGCCATTGCTGATCTGCCGAGGTGAGTGACGGAGATGGTCCGATGCATCAGGCCTGTCGGGCGAACGTGATCGACTACCTCGCCCGAGGGATCGATTGGAATGATCTGATGTCAGTGAATGTATTTCTGAAATATCTGTGAAATGTACATTAAATATGTGTTATCATTTCATCAATGATGTAAATCATGGTAGAGTGAAAATATCAAGAAATGTTTCATTGTATTTCAGCTGTTATTTAAATCATCTCTTCTTTGTGTTTAAAAATAGATCTGTTATTTATAAAAACAGTCACACACTTGAGCGATTAAATCTCAGCTGCATCAACAATAAAGCACCGCTCCATGTTTGTCTCACCATCTCTGTCGGAATTATTAGCTGATGGGATACTGTCATCGAGATCTGGGATGTTGAGCAGCGTGGCACGTTCATCTCTCTGCACCACCATCTTCAACTTGCCCTTTGACCTTTCAATCAGCTTCTTGGCATCTATCAGTGACAGGTTCTCTGTGACTGTGCCATTGATCTGTCAGAGGAAGAGAGGCTGGTCAGCATAAGACCTGAATAGACAAGTTATCATCGCTGCAGATTTTTGCTGTAAAGTCACAAATGCGCAAACTATTAGAGGAGCCCGGGGAAGGGGGGAATTTAAATTTAAAATTAAATTTATATTTAAATTAAGAGATGCAGATGCATTTTATTATCCCAAACACATGCACAGACATGCAAAGGCACACTCATGCAGGTAGGGAAATTTAATCTCTGCTTTTGACCCATCTGTGTGCGGGACACACAGAGCAGTGAATTGTGAAAAGCCTTCGTTCTACCTCAGATTAACAAATGTTATTCCATTAATAAAGAGTAGAAGAGGATGCTACAAACGAGATTTAAATTGTTTCATGTCATTAGACTATCAGAGACACAGACGTTGTAGTGCATCATACAGTTTAAAAGGCAGAACTGTATCTAAGTATTCATTTCAATTGTTCCTTGTACTGAAATCAAATTTCCACTTGAACACGTCTCAGCTTCTTTTCAGAACGATCGATTCACTCAATTAGATTTTGAAAACATCTCTTTAACATGAAAGAGGAAAAAAAAATTCTATCAGAGACTGACTGGATAAAAATTGAGACAAATAATTGAATATGTGGTTTCCTGCTGGTGAGTCTGCATATTAATGATATATGAGCTCACTCTGTGAGTCACTTTCAGCCGCTCACAGATTAACTCAGTAGACTAGTGAACACTGTCAGTAAAAGAAAATACGTGATACTTCTTCTTCCATCCCAATCACTCCTTCTATAACATCTATCCGTTTATATTCCCATTACTTGTGTTTTACCCATTTTAAACAGACATGTCTTACTCAAAAACTCTGTCGTGTTTTTCTCTCACCTTGAGTACAACATCTCCCTCCTGGATGTTTCCATCTCTGGCAGCGAGGCTTTCGGGAGAGATGTCCTTCACAAAGATGTGGCTGGCCAATCTGAGTCCATATTCTGCTTTCAGAGGTAAATAATCATTAAAAAACAATATTAGAGCCTATCAATCTAACCCTCACTTAGTTCTTTGCAGATAAGATTATCTAGTCTGGATTTCTGATGACACTGTTTGCCCTTTTCAACAAGTTCCATTAAAGACGAGCAAATCAAGAATCCGTCATTTATGCACATACATCCTTTAAAAAATATGTTTCTGTGCTTTATATTAGAAGCATTAATTTAGAGTTTTATGTTAATGGAATATTACTCTACAGCATTTACAGTCATAGTTGTGTTGCCCACCTTCGTTTTTGCGGGACTTGACGAGGGTGACCTTGGCTGGCCTGGGAGGAGCAGACGAGACTTGTGAGCGGCGGTCAGAGCGCGGTGAGACGCTCCTCTCCCGCGAGGGACTGCGGTCCCGTCTGCCGCTGCTGCTGCGCTCACGCTCCTGACGCCTGCCTGTGCCTCCACTTGCTGCTCCATAGGCACTTGGGCCACCACGACCACTTTGGTGCTCGTAGTCATCCTCGTCATCACTGTCCTCTTCCTCATGCTCTGACATTGTCTCCCTGTCTCCTGGCCGCGAAACAGGGATTTGTACTTTCCTTTTCCTACGGATAGTCTTAAAAACAGAGACAAAGTATTTTAAAAGATGAACATATATTTTTGACTCAGACTTTCAATATTGTAAATATTGCAAAAACATTCTGTGAAAAAGGAATTGAAGGTGAATCCATACACTTCCAAAATCCTGCTGTTTAACATAAGGGGTCTCTGTATGAACATTTCACCTTAAATCAGGTGTTGAACTTACTATCTTTGCATTTTTGCCACTCTTGCGGAGTTGCTGCACAGCGTAGGCATGTTCTACGTTGTCCATAGAGACAGCATTGACCATCACAACACGGTCATTTTCTCTGAAAGGAAAAAAAATACATTAACATTTCTAGGTTGTTGTAGAGTTACCATTTGTAAAGAATAAAATAGAACTGGATATTACATAATTATCCAATTAAAACTATGGCAATATAGTCAGACACTTACTGTAGAAGTCCCTCTGCAGGACCTCCTTTTAACACATCAGATATCACAATGGATGTTTCTCCACTCTGGAAATGAGGGTTGTCTCGGCCACCTGAGATGGCAATGCCAAACCCAAATCCTGGGGCCTGCACACACAGAAATACATAGCAGATATATTTGACATGTGTGGGTTTTCTGTAAACACAATTTCTGAATCTCTGCAAGGTAATTATCATTGAAAAGGAAAGTAATATGGAGGGGTTTCCAGAACTGGTGCATTTGCCATAGACTGCAACAAAACCATACATTTGATTGTTATTCAGCTGATTTTCCATGAGGTTTCAGTGAAGGGTTAGAGGACTGCTGTGTTGTTGCCAGAGCAAAAGCCAGCACCGAGGGAGCAGGCCATGTGATCGAAATGGCTAATCTTACAACCACAACAACACAGGAGAGCTGCGAGTCTGAGAACCGCAGGCCACACTGGACTGCTCCTTCAGCCTGTATAAAGCCACTACTAATTAGATTACAGCAAGCAAGCCAGTCTAGACAGGTGCTCTACACAACAACATCAAATAAGTAGAGTTTACCGTCTCATAACAATGTACACTCATAAATTTAGCATGCACCAAGGCCATGAGTAAATTAATTTATCTTCTCTCTGTGGGGGTATTTGGTTGTTGACTAATTACAATAATAATAATAATAATAATAATAATAATGCTTCCCACAAAATACTTTGATGGCTAACCTCATGATGCTGATCATGAGGGTAGTCAGAGATAATCATCAACCTTAAATTTGCTTGTGAATTAAGGAGGTACAATTAATCATAATTACATTTGAAAATACAAATGAAAAAAACACAAAACAGCCTAAAAGTCTCCTCTCCCACTTTTCCTGGAGTTGTGTGAAGGAGAAGAATATGTTGCCAACAGGAAGGAAGTGAAATGAAGTAGTAAGGAAGTGAATGCTGATTTCTGTCTTCCTTAGCATTGTTTCCTGCCATCTGCGCTCACAGACTATTGTTTCATGACCACACATCCTGCCGCTACAGCTGGCCGGCTCAGTACCGAGACAGAAGACAGATAGATGAGCAGAGGACGGAGGGGAACAATGAGGAAAAAGTGAAGAAAACACAAGACGTACAACAGGATAGCCGGAGAGACAGGGGATTGTATTAAAGAGATGTAAAAACTTACCCTGTGAAGGGTCACCGTGTGCTGTTCCCATATCACTGTTTCCTCCATCGCTGCACTCTGCAACACAAGAGGGAAAGGATCAGTAATCAATGTTCAGTTTATTACAAACATGCTCACGTGTAAATCAACTCGATCAAATCTTTGTAAGCTTAAAAAAAAATCAACAGTGATAAAAGCATAAAAACCTTTTAACTTCAGTGCTGACCTTTTGCTTTAAGTTCACTCAACTCTGCTTCAGGCAGAATGTATGGGTCTACCGGCACACTGCTCATGCATGATGCTAATACACACAAGCACAACGACTAGACTAACCCTGAGCCAACAATTTGACTAACAGATATCAGACTCAGATCGGTTCATCCCTGCTCTAAAAGATACATGTACACCCACTGCCTCAATCTACTGCTCAGTGGGCAGAGTTGGTCTATGTCTACCGGTAACACAGACTTGGTTGCTTATTTGCATGTCTAAGTCCTTGAGTTGGATGTGAAAAGATTATGGCTGACAGCAGAACAAGTAAACAGCTGGCAGTGACTGACTGAGGCTGCAAAGATTGAGTGAACGTTCCTATATCATTTCTGGCTAGGTCACCATAGAAAGCTGAAGCAAAGAAAGTATGTAGTTGCTCCTCTGACCTGCAACACTGGACACAAATATTGCTCACACTCATTCTCTAATGCAGTTACATCATACAGGTTTCTCTTTATGCACGGTTTATCAACATTGTTTCAATGTCAATGTCTTTGATTTGCTATTGCTGGTTTCAGCGTATGAAGCACATTAAATATCAGAAAACCCTTCATGTATAAATGTATAAACGTGATAAAGATACGGTCATTAGTTCAAACAGACATTGCTCAATTTTGGTCTCAAAGCTGTTTTATTAACCCCCCACACTGCTTCATATCCAGCTTTAAATTGCAGCTTCCCTCCGACTGATGAAGCACCACTGCTGCTGTCCTGTGTGTCTGCCTGCAGGCACTGATGGTACAGCTGTCTGCAGCAGAGTGCTGAGCTCAGGCTAATGTGGCAGGAGAAGGAAAAGACAAACACTGACACACACGGCAGGGTGCTCATTTAGTGCACCTTCTATAATCAGTTTTTTTAAATAACATACCATGTCATCTGTCCACCCTATCATTGGGACCATCTCACTCCCTCACCCCTTTATCATCCCCTAATCCCCAAACCCTCTCCCCCATAATCTTTAACATCACCGTGGTCATTACCGTCAGCACCTTCACTTATCCTAAATATACAGTTTACAGACAATTCATGCTGCAGAGCTACCAAGTGCCTATGATGAGCAGACAGACCAACAGCCAGCTGGGGAGAGTGTCTGTCTGTGTGTTGACATGTTGAGAAAAAGAGATAACGAGACCACTCAAAAATGGAGATGGATAGTGAATCTAGATCAGATGAAAAGTGACCATATGTTTTGTTTGTGTTTATAGATTTTTGTCTGTTTCAAAGATGGGAATTTTGTCTTTATTGACATGACTGTAAGCGTGAAAATGGGGGAAGACACAGAAAAGGGCCAGTCTGCAATTTTAACATACAACTATGAGTTGATTATTCAATTGGTTGATCAACACAACATTAAATGGTAACTTCTCTGATAAACTGAGAATCACTTGAGGAATTTTTCAAGAAAAAAAACATAGATTGGATGCTCCAACTTCTAAAATACAAACATTTGCCAGGGTTTTATATATTTTTTCCTCATCATCTATTCAATTGCCCAGTTAAGTCTAGGGTGTTGGCCAACAGGGAACTTTAGCTCAATGGACTGTGAGGGCAGAGGTATGTTAGTGTTTACAGGTGACTCAGTGAACACTCACCTCACCTGTATTAACTGTAGGTCTCCTGTACAAACTGTTTGTGCTTCAGTCCTTCCCTTTCACTCCTCCAAACTGTATGACAATGAATCAGTTGGCCTTCACCTCCAGAATACACAGTTAACCCTATGACCCTAATTTCCATGGCTGCTCTGTGTGGATGTTATTTATGTTCGTAATTGGCGGAGAGGGCTTTGGTGTCCCTCTCTCTTTCCCTCCCTTCCCTATTTGCCCGTACAACTCCCACAGTAATGCGACTATTGTGTGAAGGGACCTGACCCATTTAACCATGGCTCCCCCCCCCCAACATTCCCAAACACATCTATTCCTCCAAAGTGTTTTGTGATACATTCATCCATCCATTCATCCATTCATTCCTCCCGCCGTCCAGGCAGACAGAGAAGGGCTACGCCATGAGAAAAAAACTGTGTGCTAGGGTCATGTGACCAGGCGGTCAGGCAGGCAGGTGGCCTCGTCCTTGAACTGTGGGCTGCACTGAGAGGCAGGGGAGAGGGGGAGAGGGGGGGAGGTAGTTGGAGCGAGGCTGTAGGCTGCTTATACAACCAGAGTTTTCCATAAGAGCTGGCTGTTGGCCCAATGGCCAGACATTAAAACATTTCCAGCTGATTACTTTCTTAACGTTTCAATTCACATAACCGTCACTTATAACAAGCACATAACTATAACCTTCAAGGATTTTAGTCATCAGACATCTGGATCTTGAAAAAATAAAAAAACAGGCCCTCTCCCAGCTCTTCCTGATATCCTGTGTTTGCCCAAGAGCATCAGAGAACCAACGATTTTATTCAGTATTTTTACCAAATTTAATCAACGGGTCCATTTGTTTGGGTGAAAAGGAGGCCTTTTGCTCCTGGTAAAAACCTTCTGGATGAGCAACACTTACATAATCTTAATAAAAATTATGAGTTCCATGAAGGCAGCTTGCTCCTTTTCTGAGTGGTCTGAAACAGACACTGTCAATTGTTGACAGTTCAGTTAAAACTCTGACTATTTCAGTGAATTTATGGGCACACACCCATAAAAATAATTTGACTAATGGTTGCGTTTAATCATCAACCCATGCTCATAAGAATGAGCTCCCTCTGTGTGTGGGATCAAGGCTGCAAACATACAAAACAGAGACAGCGGGACAACAAAAATGTAACTATTCAAGGTAGTAAAAACCTTTGCATTTCTTCTTCGAGTGTATGTGACCGACCTCCCACCAGAAGACTGTGTCACCACACTGTTTAACATTTAGCTACACTATTTTCACTAAAAGCAGGTCTTGAGTGTGAGTGTTTGGGCTGCATAGCACTGCACTGTGTCAGAGAGCTGCCCCGCCCTCACTCACAGGATACGAGACAGAGATCTCTCCTCTGGATTGGGAAAAGTGTAAATATGTGATAGAGAAATGTCTTAATGAGAAAGAAAGTCGACTTACAAAATGTGGAAGATGTATTTTATATAGCGGTAATAAATAGTACGTTTTTTCCTCCATTAAGCAGAGCCGAAGCATTGATATTGTAACTTACTGATATCATGGTCTTTAATAATTTTTCTCCCCCGAGTCTTTTAACTTAATTATAAACAAATGAATGATAACCATTGAACCATTAAATCCCTACTCAAAAGCTCCAAGAGAATAAAAATGACTCAAAACCCCTATAAACATATTTGTGCTCCACTTATTCTAAAACTGACCATAAACCTTACTGGGAGGGCTTACAGTACAAAGAGGGTGTATGAGCCATGAGGGAGTAAACCTGCTTGTTCCCGTAAGAGGCAATGGGTCAAGTGTATGAGTCACAGGTTCAACAGCAGACTTTGGATTAATAGTCTGACCTAAATTGAATTACTATTTAACATTTGAGTAAATGACAGAAAGAGTCATCCTCTATCTAAAATACTGCTGATTTTCAACATGGCCTTTCACACTTTTCTCGATTGCTTTAGCAACTCAAATGGTTTTCAATTATACGATAGCAGGGGAATGTGTAGTTATGTTAAGCTTGCGAGAGGTAAAATTCATATACAGTAAATCCCAGATATTCAGACAAACCAAGACAGGTTGTGAGATAGCACTGTGAGGTGTTAAGCAGGATATTAATTCAAAATAAGCTTAATCTAAATTTCAAAGCAGGTGTTAAAACACATGTACGGAAGCTCTGTCAGAAAAGAGAAGTAACACAGACAAATAACACAGTAAAAAAAAACTGAGGCAACGTTTATTACAGATAGAAGGATAGCAAGGGAAACCTGGGTAAATGGCTGCTTAGAGTATTTACTCCACTGGGACTACAGCTCTGTCTCTCAGATGAGATTATTATAGCAATTAATCCCTGCGATGTGAAGTGATAATTAACAGGCTGACTGATTGAGAGTGAGATATAAGCAGTGGAGAGAGAAGACAGCAACCCAGAGGAAACTGAAAAAAGAGCATTTGATAGAGCCTTGGCCACAGCAAAAACATGTGACATAATCATGCCAATTGCTAGGAATTATTAGAATGCATCAGAACAATAAGTGTTTAGTTTAAATGGGTGAATTTCAATAGCTAAAATTATGCGGTTTGGTAGAGAAACTTTCATAAAAGAGCCATTCACAGAGAGGGATATTGTGTAGTTCAAGTATTTTGTTACAGGATCATTTCAGATCACAGACTACCAAAGATCACATAACATACCATGCCGAAATGAACTCAAGTGTGCCTCATTTTCTGGAGTAAATCTAGTTTTATCTCTGAAGTCGCAGAGTTGTGTGAAACAATGGTGTGTTTGATGTTGCTCAAAGTGACGGCAGCCTAGTGTATTTTATATATCCATATTAGTCAGACTTCAGCTCTGGCCAGCAAGGCCACAGGCGGAGAAACAAACCACACACGTGTGTACTTGCCAGTGCACGCAGGCACGTACGCACACACACACACAACCAGACACAAACTCATATGCGCACGCCATGATCTAACACTACAGGGTCTCTTTGTTCGAGCTACAGCCAGCCTGACTTGGCCCTAGCCGGTCCACCATAACACACAGTCCAATCCAGATGATAACAACTCATTCAGGATCTTCAAAGGCAGAGGCTAATCCCGTTCTTTGGGGCATACTGATGAACCGACTGGAAAAATGACTGCTGAAATAGACAATAATAACCTGCTGCAGAAAGCTATGATAAATAGGGTCAGGTCAAGCATGCAAGTCTCCAACGCAAACCTCTCACTCTACATATTCATCAAACTTGTTCACATTTACAGAGGATCTATACAATGTCTTAAGAATCTGGGCAAAAGAGTCAGCTGATGAGCCTCACTGAACTTTTGGGAAACAAAAGCATTCAGCCAGACATAGCCCCGAACATGCTGACCTGCGTCACATTGTGTAGTTGGGGATAATTAGTACACAATAATAACTAAGTACAGAGATGTTCAGACAAATACATCCCTAATTACCTCAATTTTTATATGTAATTATCTTTATGAACTGGATGAGGAACATGATGAAGTGGCAGGTGAAACAGAGAGGAAGATCAGATGATAGGGCTGAGCATAAAAACAATAATCGCAATATAATTTTGTCAATAGCAATAAATCAAAGGTCCCATAAATTGCATGGTAATTATTATTCATTGTTCAATCACAGTGTGATTGTTTTAGCTGTTTATCAAGTGTTTTTCATTCTCTGCTCTTCATTTAAAACCACAACATTCACTCGGGAGTTAAAACAGACTTTAAACTTGAATGAAATAATATTGCAACACTTATCATGATAACTTTCGATATTGACTGACATGAAAGTGTTAATCTGGGCTTTATCATCAAGCCCTTGCCCGGAGGTCCATTATTCACCAACATCCTTCATCTTCTCCTTTTCATCTGAACCAAACGAATGGTTCATACAGTGGGAGTATCAAATGCAAAGTGTAAGAGGTACTTTTTGAGGAAAAACTGATATATCAGGAAAATGACACACACAAAAAAAAGGATTGAAAAATAGGTCATGACTGACATCTCTGCCCTTCGGCGAATGCACTTCATTATTCACATCTGGCTATTTTGAGGTACAGAGAAATACAGAGTAAGGGGTGAGCAGGACGAGGTACTTTCTAGATGACGAAAAGAGTGAGGAAAAATCCTGAAAAAGCTTTGGGTCAGTGTGTCTGCTCTTCTCTGATAGCCCGAGACAGGATGTAAGCAAGAGCAGTCACGGCACCCACAGGAAAACACTCCACTTCCTGTTTGCAGGAAATAGCTTCAGCTTGCTGCAAAATCCCTGTGCACACTATTGAAAAGTCCTCCTAGTACTCATCTCGTCTTGCAACCTACAAGCTAAGAAATCACTTGGAGGGAGTGGCAAGGGGCCATCGCATATAAGGCAAGGACTGTATAGCGTTTTAATTGTGTTCAAGGTCAAATTATTGTCGCTGATCAGACCTAGTTTTTCTGCATGGTTATTAGGCACTCCTGTAAACACAAATACATATGCAACCTCAACAACAAGCACTGACCCATGAAAAACCTTTAACAACATAAATACAATGTACTGCAGAGGGGTCAGAATACTGCATCAAAAACAGCTGGCGAGGAAGACGGGGAGGGGAGGGGAGGGGAGAGGAGATGAGAAGTGAAGACGAACAGTTCAGAGTCACCACCCTGTACCAGCAGCTCACCCCATCACTGGGGCAATTGTATCCATGGTAACTATATCTCCCCTCTTACTGGACCCAAAGGAAAGAGTGAGGCAGCAGTACACTCAAACAAAACATAATTAGAGACACATGCACATGCTCTTTCTGGAGGGCAGGCACTCAACACAAGCATTTCATGCATGTGAGCCACTAATGTAAGCTTTACATTCTGACTATCAAATTCGTGTACACTGCCCCGTAAAGTGCACATGTAAACAAACCCAGCCAAATAACTGCGTCACGTCGGTGTTAAACAGATGAGTTCAGCTGTAGCCATTTTAAGGGCAGGTTATGACTGTGATGGGAGGAAAGAGGGCTGAATACACACATGGGTGTGCAGATGAGGGCGAGTAGCCAATAGGCAGATGACGATGACGATGATGCAGAGCCTCAGTCAGCGGTGATGTGCCGTTGTGCTGGCATGCTCATATATGCTTGAGTTAATTAGTTTCAAACAGCAGCTCTACTCTGTCACACGGCTCAGTTAAAAAAATACACACCAGGACTGTCCTCAGAATAACAGAGGATATACAGACTCAGAGACACAAACGCACACTCACACACCTCCGAATGAAAACTATCTGACACAGACTCACTGCTAGAATAGTCAGGGAAGGAATAAAATACAAAACCTATAATCCAGGCTTTTGGATTAAAACGTTAATCTGAGCCATGCTTCCTTCTGTAGTCTACGTCTGCTGTCTCATGAAAGCAAATGGATGGATGGATGGATGGATGGATGAACTGGAGAGCACTGTCATGTCACCAAGAATACAGTACACTGTTTAAGGTTTTAGACATGGATGATAGTGAAGTAGCGGGGAAGATGAACACATGTTTAACTCTTAAATTGTACCATCCTGCCAACTAGCAGATGAATATAGATTATGTTTGAATCAAGCTTTGACTACATGAAATTCTTACAAACAAATAATATGTAAAAATCAGCTACAGAAAAATCGACAGTAAATATGCCTGTTGGATTTTTGAAGCAATTGCTAATCTAATCAGATACACACAAAAGGGAAATTAGTACTTGTGTTTAAATTCACTTTAATAGTATACCATAGATCATAGTATGAAATCTACAAGGTACTTTAACATACAACAAGGCTGACTTGTCTGCAAGCTTTTAAAATATATGACAACTGTCTCCTAGGAGGCAAACACTAAACATTTTGCTTGATTACCCTGTTAATTAATTGCAGTTTTTATATTCTCCATTTTTCACATCTACTTGCACTTAATGCCTGTTTTACTTTCCAGGTCTTGTTCATTCCAGTTTAGTAGTTTCTGTGTAATCCTGCTAACAGATACACCACATAACCTCCTTGGCAGACAAAAAAAAGCTAATGTTTTCTGAATCAATAAAGCCAAAGCTTGATCGAAGTCTTTGGCTCTGGTCCAGGCTCTGATTTTTTCCACTGACCCTAGTGCAGTAGGTTCACTCCTATCCACTGACCGGGGTATACTGCCAGGTTAGGCTAGCATCTCATGTGCAGCTTATCCAGCAGCAAAGTCATCCCAACTCAACCACACTAATTGTTCTCTGCCTAGAGAGACAGGCAGAGTGTTGAGGTCACAGAGGGGAGTGGTACCTTCTGGGGGGATTCAGACTTTCTATATTTTCCACTATCCTTCACATTGGTTTACTTCAAGCTGGGGATTTTGCACAAACCTCAAAGTTTCAAATAACCTTGTCTTACTTTTTGGGGATTTAAGGGGCCCAAGCTCACAAACGTTAAATGGTTAAGAACTTGAAGTTGTTTGACTGAAAAAAAGTTTATCTTTCTTCTTCTCTGGAGCGTGAAGGTGGAGGGAAGGTACAACACTGGTACAGATGCTCAATGACATGAATACATCTCTACTTACTGAGATCTGTTATCCTGTAATGCTATGGTTATTCTATCAGGAAATTAGTAAATCAGCCAAATCTATCTAAATTTACTTTAATAATAATTGTTGGTATCAATACATATGTGTGTTGATATGTTGTGCATATGAGGTGGAGAAGCACTGAATGTTTTAAAAGGAACATTGGCAACACAAATTGATTTTCATTGTTGTTTCTGGTGCACCAGAAACAGACATAAATAGTCCATGGAATACATCAAGACACGTGCATACAAACAGACTTTGCACAAATACGCACACACCCACCCACTAGTCTTGCACTTTGTTTTTGCCAAAGCACTGTGAACGATAACCAGATCCAGGACTGGAGCTGTTGGATTCAGCCAATCACAGAAAACCCAACTATCAGTGTTCTCACCCTACCCCACCCATCACACACAGAGGCTCTGCAGGAATGTGCCGATAAGCAGACAAGGCCGACAACAGTTTCCCTTCTCACCTTCTGCTTGCCTCCTGCTCAGGATCTCTCAGCCTAAACCTCCCTCTGTTTAATTTGATCCCAACTGCGTATCTCTACTATCTACTTGACAATGAGCACAAAGTGAAAGGCCACAGATCAGCGTAACCACCAGATGTGATGATATGAATGGGACTGGGTCAATTCAGTATCAGATAACACAATACAAACGTATCAGTGACTACATCATTGACTGTGGACATGGGGTTAAAAGATACATTCACTTTTAGTTTTAGTAGTACCTTGGAGGTTATCGCAGTGTAAATGGCCCAATCACAACAAATGGAAACATATGACCAAAGTTACCATGCGTCATGATACATTTTTTAAACAGTTCCAAAATAATGGAAGTCTTACTGATTCTTTAATAACTTAATATCATAAAATGGAAAAAGTATCTTGATCCAGATCTTTGTGGGGGCGGCTGTGGCTGAGGGGGTAGAGCTGTCGTCCTCCAACCAGATGGTCGGCAGGTCGACCCTTTAGTCTTCCCTATCTGCATGGAGAGGTGTCCTTGGGCAAGAGACTGAACCCCTAAATGGCCCCTCATAGATGTTGAATCCACTAATTGTAAGTAGCTTTGGATATAATAACATCCAATGTAAAAATATTACAGTGGAGTGCATACTCTGCCAAGGCCCAACAATGATCTTAAGAAACCAAATCAAGATTTTCCAGATTTCTATTTGGATCTTTTTGATTGCAAACACCGCTACAAACTACGTGGTACAGTTCAAAGTGTTCCAGGAATGTGTGTAAATATTGAGACACAGAAACATTTGTGTGATTGGAGTTTTTAAATTACCTTCAAGTCACACTATTGCTGGGTTTGACAGTGGCCAAACTCTCTGTACCACACAGGCAAGCAGCCACACAGGGGCACACACACATGAAACAAAGGGGTTATTCAATGAGGGTTCTTTCACTCTGCTCATGTTTGCCTGTCTCCAGAGTACACAGTGGCAAAAATTAGCTACTATCAGCAAGGACAAATGTAGATATTCTCCTCCAAAGACTATACATGATCATGTTGATTAGAGCAAAATTTGAATGTTCAAATGTGGAACAGGCAGTTGTTTGACCAAGCAGTAAAATACATCGGCTTTCAAATTTCAAGTTACACAACATCTTCCAAATTCCGTAACACTGAACCACAACTCATAATCTGCAGATTCCCATGTTGCTGTAAAACAAGAAACCAAGCCCACTCAACGGCATTCCCAGGCCTTCTCGGGACTTTGCCACAATAGGCATGTTGTGGGGCCGAATCTATAGTGAATTAATGAGTTACTGTTTGAGCGGCCATTTTCCCAGCACTCGACTGGCAACATAATTACCATTCCCCCAAGAGATGAGAGATAGGGAGGGGGTCCATGCATTCTCTAACGATATTCACAAACACAAGAGAGATAATACATAAACGACTTCTAGAGACAACTTAGTGAGAACTTTAAAGCACCCTGACGAGCGAGCGAGAGAGAGAGAGAGAGAGGGAGCTAACACCCTGTAAAGCATCTGATTAATTACAACGTTCAAAGTACAAACGCTGCAAATCTGTAATGACCCTTTACAACGTTGTTATTCAAAATTGTACATGCAATAAATAAGTGAACATCACTACTCTGTTGTCAGTGGGTTGTGAACTGTAGGCTTATGACATGAACACATCCACACTGTCCTGGTAACACTCTTCTTCTGACCTAATCTAAATCATTTAAGGAAAAGTATCTGTCGTAAGTAGATATGTTCCAATAAATGTATCCCATTCCCGATACAGTATTCCATTAACCGGACTTTGCATATCGGGCAATACCAGTGCACTTTATTGTTAACGTTGCTGTATGACCTATTGATAATGTTGTAATGGTCAACACACCCCTCAAAACTGCAGTCTTGCATACGATACACGTTGCTGTTTACTTGTGGGGCTTTCAGTGTGAAATATTGCTACACTGCTGACATTTAACAAGCCTTGGCAAATGCTACAATGTAGGAAATCACTCTTTCTGCACTGCTCTAAAAAGCACTTGCCAGTAGCAGTACAGCGGAATTGCTGTTTTGGAGCTGCGGAGAAGAAGTGACTTACTGTAATGTAGCAAAGAACACATTTCTGAGAAAAGAAAATTGCAGTTTTATCTGGGCGGACCTAATACACCTTAAAGATGTGGTGTGTAATTGGTACATCGTTTTGTGTACTCGCTGATGCCCAAGCCTGCATTTTCATCAGTATCGGAGGAATTTCCAATCCTGGTATCGATTTCAGAACATCTAACAGTAAGTGTGTGAAAATCAGTACTTTGTTTTCGAAGGGAGGGCAACTGCAGGCTTAAAGAACGATAGAGACACATATAAACTGTTCTCAACACATTCTTTGCCCATGAATCAAGTCCTATACTGTCGAATATCTGCAGAAGGAAAGCACGAGTTTTGTTAATGACTGCAGCTAGATAATGCATAGTAAAGTAGGCTTACATAAAGCAGTTTATGTGAGACTGATGGGTCAAAAACTGTTCTATATTTAAAAAATATATAACTGGCATTAAAGCCGCTTCACATCACTTCCTATTTCTTTAGGCCCTGTAAATACCTGAGATGAGGAGATTGTTTTGACGAGCAACAGCAACACTTTGAAGGTTTTAAATACCTGTGAAACGGTCTTAAAATACATTTCATCACAGCGCTTGCATCACTCACATGCTGTCACTGTCTTATCATTTGAAACCACTGACTGCTGTTTATTATGATTTGCACTCTGCAGTTCAGCAGATGTACTTGTGTGATGATCAGGATCCAGAAAGTTGAGTGCACGTCCAATCCTATATTTAGGACTAGGTGCATTAAGGCAGATTCGTTAAAGGAACAAGAAGAGAATGGACACACTGGACTGTAGTACAGTACCTGAACTTGGTGGAACTTTGCCAGTTTAAGCAATGCAACTTGAGTTGAAAGAATAGCAGGTTTAAGATTTGATAATACAATGGCAGATCTCAGAACACTATAAAGATACAATGCTCTTTTCCAGTATGGGAGAATTTAACAAGTATTTTTACACTACAGATTGTCTTTGTTTCCTGTCCCTGTTCATTTGTATGAACAGGGACAGGAGACAAGGATACCATAGAAGGGTTTTTAGTGAAATTCTTGATGGTCAAATTGTCACCTTCAACACATGAGGGGCAAAATGATTGTTGTGAATGTAGGAAACAACTGCAACAACTGAGGATGGTTTAGCTTATATATAAAGACATACAGTTTACATGACCACAGGACTAAGTGTATATGTGATACCAGGAGAAAGAATAGCAGATATCAATCTACTGTGTGAACTATCATCCCAGCGGGTCTCTATATTTCAGCTGAAGCAGCTGACATAGTCTCCCACGGGCTGATGACTGTTTCCACCACAGAGCAGACAGTGCTATACTCCTAACACTGTGGGAGATAAGCAAATGAAACACACATCCAGAGTGAGTATGTGTGAGTGTGTGTGTGTGTGTGTGTGTAAGTAAAGGCATGTAGGACAACAAGCCTTGGGATGAATCTGTTCCAGCCTCTTTCTCTCTTCCCTAACCAGCTGAGCCACGGCTGCCACATGCACACTCTTCTACCTCCCCTCTTCCTCTCCCTCTCTATCTCCTCTCTCTCACACGAATACACACATACACACAAACCACCCTGTGTCAAAGCCCCTATGTCTGTAGTGGGAATGATAAATCCCTGCAGAGAACTGTCCTGCCATCACAGAGAGGATGCAGGGCTGAGTGTCCTAGCTTTGATAGGATGGCTGTAAGATAAGGACAAAAGGACTAACCAACATGTCCACCCATTCATCTTAACCAGGAGCATTGGTCTATTCTCCCACAACCACACCAAATGTGGAGGGTTAGGTTTTCACGAAACATGTTAAGCATAAAATAGATGCAGGCAACTTATATTGGGCAGATATAACTAAAGCATGATGATGAGGATGACACATGAAGGCCCACGTTTTGTGTCATATTTTCCAGACACAGATATTGTTGAATCATTGAGGAGAATTTCAGCAACTTAGAACCACACCCATGTTTATCTAGAAACAGCAAGAGACCAATGACAGCCTAGCGAGTAATTTTGTGGATTGTTTTTGCCAAGACATCTGCTCCATAATATTTTGCTGTAGCATTTGCCTGAAACAGAAAGTGTCATTAATGTGCTCTGAAATATGCCAAAGAGCTATAATGCTGTGATTATAGGAGCGAGAGGTAGTCTTTTTAAAGATGTGCCATGTGACTCAGATTAAAGCCAATGCATCTCCCCCCTCCTTCCTTTCTCCATTCACCCCTCCCATAACCCCTCCTCCGACATCACCTCCTCCCTCAGAGGGCATTTTCTGTTTTCCTTCTCTTTCCTCGGTCTGCTGACCACCTGCCTCCTGCTGTGAGGATCTACCCAGGATTTCCCTCCAGAGATGGTGGGATAAGCAGGTCAGATGTCCTTGCTAGATTCAGAGTCCCCTGGTATTCAAGCCACACAAACAACTGCTTTCTCTCAACATTTTCATCTGGAGTCTGACACAAGGGGATTGTTGGGTAACATGGAGCTCACTTTCAACACAATCCACGGCCTTCCCCTGAAAACTGGACTCCACACACACACAAACAGAGACACACACCACGCACTAATGCATACCCCAATGACAGTCACACAGAAAGGTCCATTGATGCAGGGGCCCATGTCCCAATAGTCCACATGACCAGTCGGACTATATGGAAAGACCTCCAACACTAGATGAGGCTCCCAGCTGACATTCAGTTTTCCCTATTTCAGCTAGAAGTTACAAAACCTGTGTTCTTATTAATATACCTGGGTGTTTTGCTCTACCTCTTCGAGATCATATAAGGATTCTCTGCAGCTTCTTGTTATGGGCAGTAACCAGAATGATCGCAGTAGCCAGATTGCAATCCAGTTTTTGCAACGAGGGGTTATTTTCCACTTTGAGGATATTGAGTCTGGGCATCTGGCCATAATCATTAAACTTACTCTGTGTATTTTTAAATGAGTTAAAAGTTTTGTTTTTGAACATATTAAATCATACTTGGTTTCAGATCCAGATAGGTCACAGCCAGGGAAAATCTAGCCAGAAGACTGAAACCCAGCTGAACCAACAGGCCCTCGGCTGCGGTCTTCAATATGGGCAATTGGCAGCCCTCTCATCTTATACAGAGACAGCTTACACCTGCTCTGCTAAAGGGCTGGGAGGACTTCGAATCAAGGGCCTTCAAATAAAGACTTGCCTGTTAGTGTGAGAAGGAATAAGTGAGGGCTTGTGTGCTGCGAATTTTTGTGTCTTCTTTTTTTATACTGAGGCCACAACTGGACACTGCTGTTGTCTTGTGTGCTTCTTGACTCATCCTTCATAATGCTGGGCGGCAGTTGCTGTAATTCCCCCAGGTTATATGTTATTTAGTTCTTCTTTTTTCTTATTACAGTTTACTTGTGAAGTTATGCTGGCCCAATATAAGGGAAACCTGCAATGAGCAATAACATGGTTCAATATTACAATGATGACGTGACTTACGATAAACAAACAAGTAGCCATTGTTTTAGCTTACTTCATAGTCAGCACCAAATTGACAATCAATTAATCTGAGTATAGCTCACTGCTACCTCAGCTGATTTGCCAAATGGTGTTCTCCAACTCCAACTTGATCTGCTCAGTTTGAATCACTGTTGTTTGAAGTACACACACAGTGGCCTGGGAAAAGGTGTGACGTGTAATTGTAGTGACACATGATCGGCAGCACACACATGCTCACAATATTGTGGGCTACGACGTAGGGCCTGTGTTTATTCTAGACAGAAATATAAACAGTGCTTTGCCTTGTAGGTCACAAAGTTTTAGATGGTTGGTAAAAAACTAATTAAGCTTTCGTTTTGAATTCAGTATTAGCTTAACAAGAAAGGCGTGGTTGTGTAAAACATACAGTGGTGGATGGGCGCAGTAGAAAACATGGCTTTTCCATGTGTCAATGACTTTTAGAACAATTGTAATAAATAATTCTTGCTCTCTTTTTACTGGAAAAGGTTTTGATTATTTACAGTGGTACAAGCCGGATCCAGAATTGACTTTTTTACTGGCCGGGCAAGATGGATGGTAGATGGAAAAGTTCCCCAGCAAAGATGATAAATTGTCATAGCCTTCAAATAATACTGTAAGCAGGTTCATATGACTGTTATCTCAACACCTCTCGTTTAGCAGGTTCTTTTTCCTCCTGCTCCTCAATAGATTTATGTTTTAAAAGGTGGGTTTACTTCCTGTAAATATCGTCACACATACACTCAACATGAGCTGCTCCATACTCTGTTTATCACCTACAACATCAGCCCTATATTTATCTTAAAAGGACAGGGACAAAAACATCACCAGGACTCTGTCCCTCTCCAGAGCACTTGGTACTCTAATTACATTTGCCTCCTTACTGATGTAAATGGAGATGGGTAATCATCAAAGCAAAATAGAGGCCCGCTGTGCAACTCTAATTAATACAACCTCCTCCATCCAAATGCATTTTCCACTTCTTTCAGTCTGTCCTCTCAAAACACCAGTCTAAAGGCTGGAGGCACTGCTGATGCTCCAAATAACATTTCTGTTTTGTGGTGTTTTCCCGAAAGTTAGCAAGAAAAGCCGAAGGCCAAACACAGAGAATGAGGCCAACATTTATCATAGTGACAAAGAGTTAATGTCAATCCTCACTGAATTAATGTGGTTTTCAACTAGTTTGATATTTGTTAAATGATTGATTCACTTAAAAACAATGTACATTGAAATCTATATTGAGATTACATCATTAAAAATATGACACAAAACATAAAAATAAAATATGGCAATTTTATCTCTCTGTAAATGATGACCAAATGAAGCTTGTATTAATTATTACTTTGTTTCTTAACTGCTCATGTGACGTCCTTTCATCAAATAGTAGTCAGTGAGCACAGCCAGACTTTCTGTCCTTTAAACTGCTGACCATTTATTCTGTAATTACAAGATATCCTGAGGTGTCTGTGACAAAATCGCCAACTGTTCCTGACTGGCTTGGTTGTTTCTCTAACTGGGGAAAAGGCCATTCATGAAAGAAAAACTAAACATTTATTGAATGGCTGTGGTGACTGTGCCTGTGAATTTGACTGTGACTCAAAAGTCTGGAAGGTTCCAATGCAACCAACTGTGGAAAGGGAGGCAACCCTCAAGGCTTTCCTTTCCCCCCGTCTTCGGTGTCAAGGAAGGAAGTAAACAGAAAGATCCTCAAATAAATTCCAATTTCCTCTAACCAGTAATTAACACACACTGTTATTTTGTAGTGTAGACCTATCATGATGAAAAGAAAGACAGCTTTATAGAATACTGGGAAGGACAAGTGCTTACCTTCTCTTCTAACCAATGCTAAATACATTTTTAAAAATCTTACTGACCTAATGACACACTATAAGCACACAGTATTGTGAAATAACAACATCACCTACCTCTGAGACATGAGGCAATATATGTTAGTATATTACTGGAAGACAACTGCAACATTTTATTGGAGTGCATCATTAACTGTCGCTTTATGTGGTATCGGTATGTGACTAAGTCTGGTGTTATGTCAGGTCAGGTGGGAGTGTATGTGTGGATATTGAGTGTTGAACCACAGAGATGGCTAACACTTTTTTTACAGAATATTTTTCCAAAATGCAAGATGCAATCTGTTGCAAGAAATTTTATTAAAAGGCAAGTCTGTCACACCCATAAGTGCCACTTTGGATGTGTATTGTCTCTACTGTCTTCGCAGTGTTAATGAGGGCGGTGTCCCATTTATAACAGTCGATAGGATTTCTTAAAGAGACTACCAGGCTTCCGTGGTTGGACAAGATAGGCTTGTACCAGTGTGACTGTCAAGAATCCACTGACAGATGATCAGCGTACTACACTTCGGAAACTGTGCCACAGACCAGTCTCTACTTACCTCTTGTACTACCCACACAAAAATCATGCCAAACAGAACAGAGAGAGTCTTTGGATGAGGGCCACAATAGTACAGTAGAGTGCTCAAAACAAACCCCCCCCACTTAGAAGAAGCGAATGTTGCAAAGAATCATAAAGATGAAAGAGGAAAGATTTGATTATTACAGAAAATGTGGAATATTGTGATATCTGGAGATGAAATTGAGGATATAAGATTATGCTCATATCGCACAGCCATAGCTATAATCATTACAAAAGTTAGCAATAACCTGTAATCCCTAATGCAACAATTCTGACAGTACTGCCCATTAGCTATCAGGCAGCATGACTTCTTCCACTCCCACCTTCCTTGTTTACTTGTATCATCAACTGTCAGTAGGCTGGTCTCTTCTCAATAGTAGTGGTGATCCATGCCGCTGTTATTCTACCATCGGTACAAACCTAACATTCTGCTTGATTCTGAATTCAACATCTTCCACAAACGAAGTGAAGGGCGACTTTTATTCCAAAGCAGTGACAGGCAATGCAGTCTAAATAAATAAAGATAATGAGCATACCAACTCCTGGCTTTCCACATGTCTACATTAAGATCCAAAGAAGGCATTTCAGTCTTTGTTGGACTATTGGTTTAAGCTCTAAAGATTATCCCTCATTGTACGAGAGCACAACTGAAATCTACTGTATATAATAACTCAGAGGAATTGCATTTCGCAAAGCTGTCATCCTGGTCTTATGGTTTCACTTTTAACTTTTAAATACTAACTTTCGAATGCTGTTTCCAAGTCAATCGAGAATATTCAAAAACCGAAGAGGAAACACTGGAGATGCAAATAAGCACATGAAACACTTTTGGCTGATGACCAACTGCAAACATACTGCAGTAGTAAATCGAATATGCCAAGGCGTGACTGAAGCCGTCATGTACAGTCCAGCATAACGTCACCAGCTGACACGATGAAGCTAGTTTCGTCTGACTGGAACAACCGCCCCAACCTGAATATCACTACTTACCTCTGTTCAACAAACTCTGCACATTCCTCGAGTGTCAAACTGAAACCAATAAATCCCCTCACACAAAAGAACAATTGAATATACTGTGTACAGCATATTTAGGTCTAATATGAGAATTGACCCGCTTAAATTTAAAAAACTAAATTGAAAGATATCACTTTCACAAGGTGTATGTGTGAAACTGGATGATTCACTTTGGAGCTCACGGTTACAGTGAAGGCAGTAATGTCTTCTGCTGTGTAACAACACTTGACCCAGAGTACTTTTCGAATTACTTCAGCCGGAAGGATTGACTCCTAATCTAAAATATAAGTATATATACACTTTTGCAGGGCTTAACAAATATTCAAACAGCTATTTTTGTAGAAGTGGTAGGGGGGTGAAAACAACACCTATCAAGATAGTGGGTCCTTAAAATAGGCTGCAGGCACATCAGCAGCCACTTGACAAGTGAGAGGTGGGATGCTGCAGAGATAAAGTTGTATTTTAGGCAGTTTACTTTACTTTAGGCAGTGAGTACATTAGAGATTGTATATTCATGCTATGGGTAACATATGGCTGTTTTCCTACATTGCTACCATCCCCTTACGACTACTTCTACTAATAATAACAACATTTCAAGTATTTTATATAAGAAACTACACAAAGTCAAAGTTCCTGCTCTTCAGATCCAATGGGTCGATTCCCTGCCTCTGCTATAACAAACCATTACAACTGGGACTGTGCATATCAACAGGTGGCAGAGCCCAGTCCCACTATGGACACAGCTGGGGGACTTTTCAACGGACTGGTTATCAACCACACAACACTTTGTTGTGTTATTTCCAGCCTGATTCGAACAGCGTGGCCGGTTGCAGGGCTATGCTACAAAGGTGTAGATTTCAAATGAGCCACCCAAGCCAAACACACGCGCACACACTCTCCCTCTCGCGCACACAACGCAAACAAACACAACCACCATTAGGTCCGCTGCACCACGGCAGCTAGCAGCGGTGCACACAAAGTTGTGTAGAGGAGCTGCAGCGCTGTGTTAGCCTGTCGGTTTGTCCCTCGCTCGCCCGCAGCCCCGCGTCCTAGCTCGGGGCACTTTTTATTCAAGCAGCCCCAGGTACCCACCTTATTTGCCGCTTTGGAGGACATTTTCCTGCCCCGCTCCTCCTCTGAAGTGGCAGGTTAAAAGTTGTCGCCGTCTGCGTTCGGCAGAAACCAATATTCCCCCTCGCTAGTTCAATTTCTTGTGTGTTTTTTTTTCTTCTTCTTGTTAGCCCAGCCGCCGCCACCGCCACGCCGGGGCTGCGTTGTTATTCTATTAGATCCAGGACGACGGGGGGGAACATGTCACGAAGAGCCGCGCGGAAAGTCCAAAGTTCATTCTCGTATCTCCGTAGCCCGGGACGCTAGCGCTAGTGCGGCCGGGTGTCGGGTCATGGGAGAAAAGTCCAGTTGTTGGGGGGGGAGGTAAAGTATATAAAAAATATGAAAAATAAAAGGGGGGGAAAGAGCCGAGGGGGAGGGGGGGATGAGAGCAGCTTTTCTCGGACGCCCGGTGATCTAACCGCTGGATGGAAAAGTTGTGCGGAGGAGGAGGAGGCAGCAGCGGGACGCAGCGGAGCAATGGAGGCAGAAGTCTGGCTGAACCTCTCCCTGCTCTCCGCTCGGAGACCAACGGCCGTGTCGCGTCTGAGCGGAGCGGACCACTGCCGCAGCGGAGGTGTGCCGCGATCCGGGAAAAACGGGAGCGCCGTCAATTTAGCCCGGAACACCACCCGCGTTCACAGCATTTTTCATTTACTCACATTCCAAAAGGCGCGGGTGCTCAGGAATTAAGTTAAACCCCCCATTTTAGGTGTGTTATTACGGCTGGGGAAAAAGTGTCCACCCCCGCTATCCCGCGGAGTAAAGAGTCCGGGATACAATGAGGAGAAGCGACGCTGCTGTGTCCGGCGATGCTGAAAGCTTCACTTTCTTTCTCTGTGAGATGATGGCCAGTGGATTCTGCTGCAGAGAGGAATTTAAAAAATGAATTTAAACGTGGAGGATGTGGCCACAGTGCCGCTGCGGTCCTCCTCTGTCAAATGCAGCAAAGACCGGTGTCAAATTAAAGGCACAGGAATGCTGCCCTGCAGAGCAAAGGCACCGTGAGCTGAATACTAAAAAAGTTAGTTGCATAATGACCACAACTCTTCCCCCCTCTCTTTGTTTGCACCGTGGTTTATTTAGAGGCTTGTGCATTAGATTACAAAAAAATATGGGTCGTTTCAAGGAACAAGGGTCATTTGAAAAACATTTCTAGAAAAGAGGGCAAGAGAGAAATTAGCAGTGTTTGGGGTTAAACCACTTCACAGGAAACCACAAAAGCCATTCGGTTAAGTTCCTATGACTTCCTAAACCACACCCCACCCACAGGATGCAGCAATCTCAGCCCTGCTTTGCTTCACAGTTTACTTCTCTCTCCTCTTCCCGCAAACAATGTGGGATGTTAAAGTGGAGTGATTGGTTAAGTGTGACACGGAAAAAATGTCCACCGTTACACTCCACGTGATTGTGAGGATATGAACAGAGACACGCCCTGTCTTTTCCAAATAAACGGTGCAATCACATTCCCTCGATTTAGCTCCCTCTCTAATGATCACTTCCCGTGTGTGCGTCCTGCCGCGTTGGAGGGCTCGGCAGCAGCGTTGGTGGTCCAAGGGGCTAATTCCCACCAGACATAATCCTACAAGGCTAAGATACCATCAGTCAGGAGTAGCAGACGTGTCCTGAGGGTTGCAAGCAGAGGACGACCTCCAAACAGGCCCGGGTCACACCGAGAAGAGGATCAAGACAGATGAACAGCTCTAAAACCTGCAGCCATACATCAGCCACGAACACACTCACTCGCTGCAAAGCATGTTTGAGGAAGATATTGACTGGGACCTGCAGATTCTCATCACAAGGGTTTAACAGAAAGAACAAAACAGACGGACACAACCGTGCTACACATGCCTCGGGGGTGATACATACTAGTATTGATGCAAGTCGCTCACTCCTTCTGAAGCTTCTCAAACGCCTGTCAGGATCGATCACCGCGGACAGCAGGATGTTCAACATGATCACTCAGGTGTCGACTAACAAAACCTTGCGATCAAAATAACCCAACTTGAGCTGGAAAATGTTGCTTATCACCATTAAAAAATGACAATAAAGAGACGTCTTTCCTCCGCTGCTCGCCCTTTACTCTCATCCACACCTGTGATGGTACCTCAGATGTTCTGACGGAGAGGAACAAGACATTAGTGACACTCCAACGTGATCAAAGCTATCTTTGTCCTCTATGCTCGCATCCCTGCTCTCTCTCTCTCACACACACACACACACAAACACACACAGACACAGACACACACACACACACGCTCAAGGACGCAGCTTCAAAGCTCAGGTGCACTCATGGAAGAGCAGGCACATGGAAAACAAAGGCGAACATGCAGGCCTAGATTAGGTCGGGGCACATCACAGGGTTCATTCAACCCAGCTTCACCTGCAGCAAAAAGGCTAATGTAGAGTGAAACAGCATAATGTGCACATCCTGCAAAATATGAAGCTGGCCATCGGTGCGCACGGAGACGTTCGAGTGACGAAACACACAAATACGCGATGATGGATAAAGAGGAATGTGAGGTTTGATGCCGAGCAGTTGTTTTGAATTAGTGTGAAACAGATGTTGTTTTCCTATTTTCATCTGTCCTGAGTGAGGTGTCTGTGAGCGGCTGTGTGATTCCCTCCTGCATGGCTGCAGGTCCGACACAGAATATTTTCCTACTTACTAACAGAAACCATCTGGAGACAGGAGCCCAACTGAAGTTCTCTATCAAGCCGTGTCACATAATGGTGGAGCGGGTTAACAATGGCCACATTGACATTCATCTGAAGCACTTATATTTTCACCTCTGCCAAGGAACTTCATCTGCATTTGTCTGTTAATATGCACTATTACACAAAAACTACAGGGCGGATTAGAGCGAAATTTAAACTGAAATACAGTTTCCTCATTCACACTAATGACGACAAATTTCTTCATCCAACAATACCTATGTAACAGATGCATATGCAGTATTGTGCAGGAACAATTCCCTTTTGAAATCTCTTAACCCAAAGAAAAACATATATTTTTTGCTTTGTACTTAGAATATTATTATCCCTTGGATTTCATTTTGAGGAACCTTCCCTCACATAGCATTGATTTGCTCAGTTAAACCCAAAGGTGAAAGGGTTGTAGTTTCACCTGCTAATGATCCGTATACTAATGTCACACCTCCACTTAATAGGCCAACTGTTTGTGACCACATTAGTCTCAAATGACCGTATTAGCAGGCATCTCTCAAATTCATGCTCTACCTCCCAGGTCAGTATTGTTCGGGCTCAACCAGTAAACACAAATGCGGTTTCAGGACTTCAAGAAACATGTAAGACAAGGGTTAAGATTCAATGTAAAATGCAGTCAACCATAAAATCATAGTAATTAGAATGCTCCAACTCTGATAAAACCAATACTGATTAAATAACACAATAAAGAAATAGAAATAACTCTAATAAACTAAGAATAGAAGAAGCACGGAAGTGTCAGAAGCTTTTAACCTACATTTCACTGTCCACACATCACCTTTTATTATGACTGTGCAAACATATCACCTGACTTCAGAGGTGCAAATAAGGGCAACAAAGCACTGAGTGTACACACATATCCTTATCGTTATAAAACCTGAGGTCTCCTGGACTTCCACCATGTAATTGTCATTTCCCCTTCTTCCCGGTAATGTGCAGATGAGCTGTTGAGAAGAAGCCAAAGACAGAACTGCAGCATGGGTGTAATATTAATGGATTAAATAAAGAGTTTAAGAAAGAAAAAATAAGATTGAAGAATCTATAGCCAGACTCTAAGAGTACGGCTCTAAAAGTGAAAAGACCCGATGATGGCACGAGTGGAAAATCATCAAAGTCATTACTGTTTATGCCGAGGGGGACATGAATGCGTGGATCGCATTTCACGGCAATCTGTTTCCAGAACCACCATGAGATGCAAGTGGAAAAGTCAGAAGATCACCACAGTCACAATGGGTCTTTGTTTGGATGTACAACATTTTATATCAATCCATTTAAAAATGTCAACACGTTCATGGCGCTATAGAGGCCAAGTCAGGGATTACCAAAGTCAGGGGGATTTATTTACTGAGGACCAGAAATCTCTGTACACATTTCCATGGCAGTCCTTCCAACAATTTCTTAAGCCATTTCAGTCAGACTTTCTCCCACTATCCAGAAATACAGCCAAAGTGTCCTGCATACGAAAGCTGCCATCTTGCGCATTTGGAGCCAAAGTACGTGCAGTAACGATCGGGGGGGATTCTGGTATCAAGGTCGACCAATCGTTAGCTGTTTTTACAACAACAAATAAGTTGTCAAAACCAGTGGAAAAATTAACACTTCAACTTAGATCACTGTGATAAGAAGATACCTGACAGAAATTATCTTTTTTGGGAGAATGTATTTGATGTGTACTTTGACTTCAATTACAGTATATTCTTCCCTAATTCATTAAGACAAAAAGTTATAAGAAATGTCTGATGTGATGATATTTTGGTTAACTTGGCTCACTTAGCCCTTGAGCTGAAGAGAAAGAAGAGTTTGTAGCTCAACTTTTACCATGAAGGGTTTCCAGTCACTGACAGTGAACCAGTCTTCTTTTAATCTCCTGGAGACATTTACTCCAAGAGGCAGCCTGTGATCAACCAACCAAACTGAAATCTCTCATTTTCTTCTTTCGCTGCCTCTCTCTAGCTCGTTCTCTTCTCGACAGACAAGCACTGCTGAGCCTTTTATAGCCAGCGAACAGAGTCTGTGCTGCAGTGAACCTGGCTGAACTCCACTCTGCTTCTCAGCAATATCTCAAGTAGCTTAACGCGTAAAGGCCTGAGCTGCAGGTCCACTTTACATTCCACCACTTTCCCCACTTCTGTGATTATTTCTCAGGAAATCAAACGGACACTTATGATTTTCTGAACACTCCATGCCTGTGAGGCCAGCCCCCATTAACAGTCAAAAACACACTGTAAATCTGATGAGGTAGAACGAGCCATTACGTCAGGCTTTCCGTCCGTGTGACAACCCCATTGTTTGCTGCAGAATGAGACTGTAAATTAAAAATACTGCAAATCCCAAGGTACAATCTGCAGTGCACTCAGCTCAGTCTAGTGTGTGTGTGTGTGTTTGTGTGTATGTGTGAGTGTTGCCAGTAAATACTTAATGAAAAACAATTCAACCTTTTCCCTTCATTGTTACTATAATGTAGCAGACAAAGCAAATTCATGCAGCATGTTGTTTCTGCCCAGTCTTATTTGTTTATGTAAGATAAATGTATTCTGCCATGTCTGTGCTGTGCTGTAGTGTGTGTCCTCCAGCTCGAGACACAGACAGAAGATACACACCGTCCTCCCAAGTCTCATATCACACTCTGTGGACAATAATGACTTTTTTTTACAATGACCCACTTTCTATGGCTGATAACAAAAGTGAGCAAAAACCGGAAAGACAACAATTACCTAATGCAAGAGGGAATCCCTATATAATAAAAAAACAAGCATTTTTTCCAGTTGCAAAGAGAAAAAGAGAAAACATATTGATATCACAGAGATGTGTTAAATAACTTGTACCCAGGCTGCACTTATATGTGATATTTATCATCCGATCACACAAATGTGCAGAGTGCAAGTGTCAGGTGGGTGCATGGAAATATTTTCCCTCCATACCAACCTGCTGGGTTCACTTACTCCTCATACAAATACCCATTCAGCAATATGGGGAATGACTGAGGATAAGTAAAGCAGACATGACTTTAAAGCCAAAAAGTGTTTGTTTCTATGTTCATTGCTGCTGAACTGTCGGTAATAATGTGTAATATGAATTTCTCATGGTTCTTTTGAAATAGCAACAGCAACTTCAGAAAATCTAATTTGAATTCAAAACACAGAGCCTTGAAAATGCTGCTGTAGTTTTTTTTTGCGTTAAAAATTGATGATTGTACACTGCTCTTCACTTCCTCCCTATAATCAGATGTGCTCTAGTTGATTTGTAAAACACATGAGCTTAAGGATAAAAAAAACAAAATCACATTCGATCAAGTCAAGGGATGGATAATCGTTTGTGGGTGATGATTGGAGCCATAACAAAAAAGTGCAAATAAAATGAAAAAGATCTATGCAAGGCAGGAGAACCCCCCCGACCACACAAAATCTCTCACATCATCAGATGTTCATAATTACAAGTCAAATGGCATTAAAGGGACAATATTTTTACACTTATAATGTTTGAATTGATGAGCGACAAGATAACTTCACTATCATCCATCCATCATCTATCCTGCCAATCCTTGAAGGGCCACAGGGGGGCTGAGGCCTGTCCCCTAAATAATCACTCCTTTTAGCCGTGTGGCTCTACATACAAAGTCGTGTCAGTGCATATAACATCTCACAGATATGTATATGTGAGTTTATACACTTGAAAAAGAGTCACATTTGTTTTTTTATAAGCTTGCCCAAAAGCCAACAAATCAAACCTCACTGTTGATACGCCTGGGACACTTTGATGAAGATTTAATTATGCATGATGTTTACCTGTGACCTTCTTCAAGGAGAATCAACCTCTTCAAAACAATGCGTTCCATCATATTCTGCAGTTTGGTTCATCAATCTGTCATCGGCCATGAGAGCAGTGTAAACATCTTTAACTATAAGCTTAACATCTATCTCTTAAACCTGTCTTATATGGTTTATATTTATATATGTATGTATTAACATATTTATATTGTGTTGCACCTATGTTAGAAAAAAATGTGTTTTACAGTTTAATTATTTTAAATTTGTACATGTTTTTATTCCCTTTTGTTGACTTTTTAAAATTTATTTGATTGTTTTTTATTTATTTTGACCAACCTGTATAAAATGTGAACAAATAAAGTTTGATTGATTGATCTGACAGAGCCCTGCTTTCATTAAAATGTGTTGCATGACTGAAGGGAAGTATATCAGCCTCAACCTGCTGCGGAACCATCCTCGTCCATGTAGAACATGTCTGCATCTAGTTAGTAAAGAGGAAGTGCGTGTGGGCTGTTCTCTATGTATATGGCTTTTGGAGCCAGTGAAGTGAAGGTGCTGATGCACGGCTGCACCTCATGCATAAAACGTCGGCCTGAAGGCCTCACCTTGCTCCAATGAGATGCCCTATCAGTCACATACTAAGCAGCCACACATAAATATACAGTAATTATTCCGCACTGTTACTCTCAACAGGTTTATGTGTCACCTCAGTCAGAGTAAGAGAGGGGCCAATAAAAGCAGCTGTTAAACTGTCTGGAAGCACTTAAAAGTAACGGTCCACCTTAGGCTATAATAACAGAAACATAGAAACAATCTATACAATGGTTTCACTGATGAAACCTGATCCTCTAATATAACCTCACTCTGAAATCCACAGTAGTGGAGATAAAGACAGAAAGTATAAGTTTTATAGTACGATTTTGTTCGGCCCATTTGTTGGGAAATGAAAACACTATGGGATGAAAGTCCTGACTCAGCTTTGAGAATGGTAACTTCTAAATCCACATCATGGGACTTTAAGATTGATTGATTATTGATTTGAGATTGGATTGATTGTTTGTTGTGTTATTCTTTTTAAAAGTCCATGGTTGCCTCGTCGATATCATATATTTGAAAAGACTAGCACAGCGCCAGTCTAGCAGTAGCATGACCTTGCATGATGTCATCAGTGACATCGAAAGGTTGTGCGTCGATTAAAAGGGAAACACGGTTACCACGGTTACAGCGAACATGCAGTAAACGGTTTAAAAGTTATGGAGGAATCTCAGTTGCTGTCGATTTTTTTCTCTCTCGCACATTGAGAGACAGAATTATGTCTCGGTTAGTCCGGCAGCTGCAGCTTAAGTTACTGCGTCGACAGCAGGCGGCAGGCGCTCAACTGCCATGTGACACATAATGTAAGTGGCATGTAATTGATTTTTAAGGGAAGAGTAAAGATTTACAAGTTTATTACAGGCAGCAGCTGCAGATTTCAGGCTGCCATGCTCCGCGAACACAAATAACTTCCGTCACAGTGAAGATTTATTTTGCAGGCGCCCAACAGCTCAGCTACAGTCTCATCACATGTTGCGGAGACCACGTCGACTCGAAAGCAATTTAAAAACGTATACTAATAAAAAAAATTATAAATAAATAAAAGGTTACAATTTCAAAATTACCCTTTAAAAGTTCACTTATTCAAGTTTAATTAGGTCAATAATAGTTGTTGTAATTCTGTCTCACGCTCAGCAACATTTAATGTTTCAATGATGTCACGCTGCATATACATTCCCTGGAGTACATTTCTACATCACTGCACCAGGATCAGAAGTTAAACCACTGCAGTTTAACCAGTTAAACAAACTCCTTGTTTTATAGTCGGAAGGGGACCGTATTTGTGTTAGCGCCATCATGTGGTAAGGAGTTTGACATGGGCTTGTTGTTTGAAACAGACAATAATAATGTTTGCTCTCCTCACTTGAATTCCCTGTCATCATTTATGTTCCCTTTTTTCGTAGCGTGACTGATGAACTTGTGGTTTTGCTTTGATTATGCGTTTAACCATCGATCTTCTGCTGTTGACACTTTACCGTCTAAACTACAACACAATTTAAACCTGTGTATATGGGAAAGTGAATAACTAATCCAATATTGGGAGATGTGAGATATTTTGTGGTCATTTTGATAAACAAAACTTAAAGGCAAAGACAACATTACATATTGTTGCCTATATTCAAATATTCAGTCATACATTTTGCATTGTTGTTCTTTTCAGTTTGTGATTTTACTTGTGGGTTTTTTATTTGTGAAGCGCTTAGTACCTGTTTTTTGAGACTTGCTGTATAAATAAAGACATTTTTTGTTTTATTATTTCTGAAGTCTATAAATATGTGTATTTCAAACTGTAAGCAGGCACATTTGTCAAATGTAGTCACTTTGGTGTGGACATAAAAAGCTACTACAGCAGCCTATCCATGGAAATAATGGGTTCATGCCTCATGGTACTGACCGTAATTCTTTTCTGCTTATGTCTGAGGGTTACCAGTAACAATCTCTTCAGCTGGAGGGGAATCAGCAGTCGGGGTATGTGTCTGTATTTTCAATGGTGAAAGAACAAGGGCATGTCTAATGGGGTCGTGTCACAGCGATAAACACAGACTTTCACCAGCCACTTAAAGCTGCAACACCCAGCACCTGAGGAGGCCAGTGTCATTGTCGGTGTGTGTGAAAATAAACAGTCCTTATACTCTGCACTGTTTGTGTGAATGGAGTGACGCGTCATGACTCGTTTACATTGAATGTTTAACACGAGTAGGCCTTAAATCTTTAAGAAAGAAAAGAACAGCTATAAAGTTACACCATGTGATCTCTGTGTAAACACTGCAGTGACAAACAGCTTAGTGTCTGCTGTGTGGTTTTTATTGACCAACAGTCTGGTAGGACTGTGGTGGGGTGTTATTGTGATCCTGAGGATTTGTAAGTGAAAGTGGAGTTGAATTATACACACAAACAGAACATATTTTGCAGGGACATGTCATATTTTGTCTTGATATTAAGGACAAACAGTCTTTTAATCTGGCCCTGGTACTAATCAGAGCTACAGTACATCCAAACAGGAACAACCTGGTCTGAAGTCACTTTGTCCTGATGTTGTCACAAGAGAAGATACAGAGTAGCTGAAACAGCAGACTCCACTTTTCATAGAGTGATAAATGCTTTCTGTTTGAGAAGAGTGTTTGAGAAAACAGATAACATCCAAGTCTATTCCAAGAGTATTTTTTGTGATCAGTAGAAGAGGACGGTGCAAGTTGCATGAAATCTTAACAGAATTACTGTAAACAGGTTCCAATATATGTCTGGAAAAAAAGAATCAAACCCATCATCAATTAATCTGCCACAAATATTCTAGATCAATCAATTAACTATTAGGTCAATAAAATCATATCTATGATCATAAATCATTATCATATATTCTGAAGAACAAAGAAAGGCTGCAAATCAATTAGGTGCTTAACAGGAGTTAAAACCCCAAGACAAATGTCAAATCTCAATAGCTTCAATGTAAAGTAACAGTTCAGAGGTTATCAGTACTAAACCGTGACAGGCCCATTGTTGTCGTCTGTTTCTGATCCCGAGCTGACGACACAAGATGATGAAGAGATGAGATCATTAGAAATTTAAAAAAGGATAGAGGATAAATGGAATAGTAAATCCGGGATGGCGAGCTTAGAAGAAGAAAGAGGGAGAATATAGTGTAATTTAGAAGGTGAGTGTTGATAAGAAGACGAAAAAAGGGAGAAATAACAAGGGCTTAGTAAAAGACAAGAGGCCGGAGAAGAGGGGAGAGAACAGTAGATGAGATAAGAGAAAGGACTGAGCTACACTACGCTACATTGTACCACAAAGTTGTGACGGATGAGGGAATGTTTCAAGTCCACTGAGCTCAGCCTGAATAAAGGACGTGCATCTCTCCCCCCCCACCCCCCCGCCCACCCCTCGGTGACTCTTCCCGTGGTACTGCCTGTTACTGCTACATTCCTGCAGTATGAAGCCGAAGGAGGGGAAAGAGCCGCAGCTTCCAGAGAAACAGGCAGAGGCACTCTACACCCCGGGAGAGAGGGTGAACAGTTCAAGCTGCTCAGACAAAATCTTTTCTAATTAACTCCACATTTACTGAGGTGAATTGATTTCGGCTGAGTGCTGTAGTTATTGGCAGATAATATCAGAGATGAAATCAGAGACAGGGGTCAGTGAAAACCCTTTTGCTATTTCTATAGTCAGTGGAGTGTTTGAGAGGCTGACTATGAGAGAGACATGCTGTGCTCCATCAAAACACGTCCCCTCGTTGTGAGTTTCAGGAGATAGACAAAGTGTCTGCGTGTTTGATAAGTGTATTAAATCAAGAATATCAAATACACATAATCTGGATCCCTCTGACTTAAAGAGAAACAAACACAACCTTTAAGAATCAGCTCAATCAGGCGTCTCTTCTGCCACTTAACCCTTTGGACCCTGAGTTTATGACACTGATGTTGTGTTTTTTGGTAAAAAATAACTAAATGGATGAAGGGGAAACGGTGGAGGATGGGAACCACGCCGACCCAGGCAGCCAGGGAGGCGGATGGAGGCACGGCAGCCACAGGGGCCGCTTGGAGCCGGTCGATGATGAGATGCGATGGGACCCGGCCCTGCAGAAGCCCCAGCCAGTGTGTTAGCTGACTAATCCTCTTGCCATCCAGTGCCAGGATCCAGACTCATCAGCTTTGGTGTTCTCTTGTCTGACTCATTTTTATAACATCCCACTGGTCAATTCTAATCACTAATGCCCAACACAACGACCCATAATGCCAAGTGATTATGGAGTGCTGTTTTAGCACATTTGCCGCCTGAAAAGAAAGAAAGCGCCACAAGGCAGTGTGCTGGCTCCCTGCTCAAAGGACCAGCCTGATGAACTCAGCAGAAAGGGATCGGGCCCAAAAGCCAGTCTAAGCCAGCAGGACACTGGTGTGGACACTGTGGGGCCTGAGCTGGGCGGTGGGCAGGGATTTACAGTGCCCTATTATACAGCATATAGACAGTTCCTGTGAGCTCATATGTGAGGCGAGACTGAATGTGTGTATCAGAATCGTTCCTACAGGCCGGGCGGAGAGATTTGATTTTAAAGCTGGAATGGGAAACAAGGGCGAACGAGGTCAAAGAGGCCAGAAATGGTTATGATATGTAGATTCACATGCACCAAAGGGTTCAAAGAGGAAGGGTGTACTTAGCATTACATGTAGTATTAGAACTGCAATTTATATTTATTATTTTATTGATTATTTTACAAAGCGCTATATCAAAGGGCTTAACATGGTATGACTCACTCTGAATGTAACTGACCCACTGGCAGTAGTAAAATAGTCCATGTACTTCTGTCTTTGATTATGAGAATACAACTATCATAGTTTGAATTTTAGAGGAAAATATTGATATTTGTACATGAATATTATTTTTAAATTGAATGACGAGAATGTGTGAGAAGCATCTTGATCATCACCAGGTGATCCCTTGCATCATAGATAATAAACCCAGCCTCCTCCATGATAGCAGACGGGACATGGACCAAACTATAGATAAAAAAAACATCCAGTAAATTCTTCTCAAAGATGGATTCTGACAATTTAGGTAGCTTTTATCAAGTTTTCATTTTTATGGGAAGTTTCATTATTTCACCGGGTGAAACATCATGATTGACAGCAGGGACTGACTCGTATGGTCGAGCATGTACATCAGGCGCAGCTCCATCACCTGCTCGCCACTGCACAGACAGTGGCTCTGAATTTCCCACGGGATTAATAAAGTATCTATCTATCTACATGCACAAGATGGCAGGGCTAGATCCAGGAGATTTTAACTTCCTTTCTGGACAGCGGGATGAAGTGGAGACTTGTCGTCCATCATATAGCCGGCAGTCTATTGTATCGATATATTATGTGACTAGATTCAACTTTAATGTTTGTGTTAATCACTCTTCTGTTCTGTTTAAATAAACAACAACAGCCTAGTAAAAGTTTTTAAAAAAAATCAAGAACACATAAAATTAAGTGCTTGAGTGGTTTTCTCAGTATTTACCTTCACTGCACCACCAACAGGGAAAAGAGCTTCGTATGGAGATGTTATCGGTCTCTGTTTGCTCACAGCTCTTGTATCACCTGGGACATCCTCCCCCAGCTGAACTGGTGCCACTGGCATAACCACGTGACACGTACAGCAAACAACATATGGAAGCTGCACCGATGGGTTGACAACACCATGGGAACACAGAGTAAAAGAAACAACTTCCACACTGTGCTACTGTTCTGCTAATGTTTACACCGTGCAGTCCAGCCTGCTCAGTTCTGCTATCTATGATATTGCAGGTTTTACAGAATGCTAAGCTGAGCCAAAGTCAACTACACAGGACAAAGCTAAGAGAGCCTGCTTCATTCAGATTAAAGTAAAGTACAACAAACAGCAAAAAATGTGGAAATAAGTGTCGGAAATAAATTCAATTCTTTCTCAAGTTGACATTTTTAAAGATAAACGATTCTTCACCAACATCAACTAATTGACAAAAAATATTTTTTGACAGTATGTGTAAGTCATAGTTTGTATTTTGCATTTAAATGATTCCAGTTCTGCGTTTCCTTTTTATTAAATTCCAAACGTAAGGGACCTATAAATCATATGGTGTTTTCTGCTGTCCGTCCTCTGTATCTTTAATTACGGAGTGTATCACAGGGAACATTATGCAGACCGCAGCCACAGAGCTGTGATTAGTTGTGCTGTCATGCTGTTAGTCAGTGTGTAATATGCAGGAGCAGCAGTCCCGCAGGGAAGGTCAGACTCTATGACACACGAGGACTCTGCAGGACAACAGCTCTGCGTCTGAATCACAGCAGTTAACCCTCAACTGGGAGATGTAAAAATATATTTCATAAGTCTCTGGCTCAGTGGCTATTTTTATGTTTTTTCATGTGACTTCATTGAAATGATAACCAAAAATAGATTTTTCACCTTTCCTTGTTCTGTTCAGTTATACTCAGCCCAGTGTAATCCACTTTAAAGAGAGTCATCGCTGCAGTTGATGTTCAAGGTGTCTCAAAAGTCTCAGAATCGGGCCTTGTTTTGTATCAAATCTACATCAGGAATAGTAGAAGGATGAAAAATAATCCCCATTGTATTTAGATATAAGCTACGCGACATTATGCATGGACAAGATTAAATGGATTTCACACTGAAATCCCCTCATTGGAAGTTTGCACTGAAACAATCGACTTAAGGAATTCCATATAGAAGCTTTGACAGGTCATAGTGCATTATCTTCATGCTAAGTGGTGCATTGTTTGTTGCATCAGGATAAATTGAAAAACTGAGCCGCACAAGCAAAAGTCCAACATGACACCAGAAGCTAATGTTTGCTAGCAGACATCTACGACTGGATCAGATTTATATCTTTTGATAAATGTGGAGAAATTCAGGAAGCGTGGGTGGCCACAATGAAGGAACCGGCATTCAACTGCAGTTAAGGGAGCAGTAATGAAATAGTGTATTGTTTAAATAATACCTCACGCACAGATCTTTTAGGACGGAAGGAATCTAGAGCGCCCACAAGAAACCCATAGAGAAGATGGAGGGCCATCACACAAAAGAGAGAACAGAACCACAGTTCTTCTTGCTGCAGAGTCGACATTGCAACTCGACCAGTGATTTACTGAAGCTCTGAAACCTCAATTGAGAAGACATTCTGGTTTTATCTCACCAGCCTGGAATTTTGGGCTTTAATCTAATTGGAGCCATCAGTGTTTATAACCTCTGCACTTAAGTTCTCTGAGTGTAATTTACTGCCATCTCCAGATCCCACAATACAGTTGCCATGACTGTGAGAAGATGCAAATCAGCAAACAAAATACTGACTTCACATTAACACAAACAGTCCACACAGTTCAAACTGCAGACACACGCTCACTGTCTCTCTCTTTTGTAATACATTTTCAAAGGAGAGAGTCATCAACAAAAATGAAATATCCTTCAAAACGTCAACCTTTAAAAACACAACTCCTCATCTTTCTGCAGAACTCCCCACTTTTGTACATGAGCGGCATGAATCAAACACAATAACATCAAACAATGACAAATAATACGACAAGCTGACTCCACAACCTTAAAAAAAAAGGCAAAGGCAGTTGATCGCACGTTATCAAACAGATTCTCACGTTCACTCACCACACATGCGTGCATACGCCTTCACACGGTCTGACTCCAGCTACGACTGACCCAGAGGGATGCTTCTGTCCGTGTATGTGTCCCTGCGCCTGCACGAGCAGTGTGCAAGTCAGTGCATATGCCTGTGTGATCCTCAGCATTACACAAAGTGGCCTGAGAGCAGAGCCAACCTGGTGTGACATCTGTGAAGCCTGTGAGATAATCTACATGACACTGCCACTGATAGCAGTTGAGATATTGATTTAAAAAGCGGCAGCTCTAAAATTAGTTTCCTATGTGTTCTGATTGAGCCAAAGGCATGCACCTCTGTGGTAATGTGAGCCGAGCTGAGAGTGGTGATCAAAGCTTTGATGGTTGAAACTCCTGGAACTCCAGCAGTCCTGACTAAAGTCAACCTCACTATGGTGGGGCCCTCTGGCCTGACCTCCCGTTCCCTTCCTCCCTCGATCCTCTCTCCCTGTGATAACAGAGACATTCCTGAGCTCGTTCCCTGCCTCGCCACAGGCCTCTCCCTTAATTCCAGCCGAGTGTGTGGAATGTTGGACTGGGGAACCAAGCAGCCAGAAGCAAACAGACAAAAGGAAATGAACAACATTAATAAACCCAGGTCTGTTATGGCTGCTGGTGCTTGAAGCACCTGGATGCCAACAGAAGGATGGACCGGCACATATGCATGCACACACACACACACAAACACACAAACACACACACACGCAAGCAGAAGGCACATCTGCAATACAATGTCCAGATCTGGAGCAAGCCTGTCCATATGCAACTGTGTAGTTGGATTAACTATGTAAGGGAATCAGAGGACTGGATTACAGGAAATGATGGGATCTTCTGAACACGCAGATTAGACAGATCAGATCAATGTACTGCTGATGATCCCAGCAACAAAATGTCGAAGAACCCAGCAAGAAAGAAGAAGAAAGATTGTGTTTATGAAAAAAATTTACACAACAATTTCTTAAAAACAATGTTTGTTGATAATATATTATGTTTGTAATAATGTCCACTACTGTTACCAGGATAATGAGGTCAGAGAAACGTTCTGAGACGACTCTGATCTGCCGCCTGAGAAACTCAAACAGAAAATCCTAAAATGAGCAAATTCCAGACAGTCAGGGGAAGTGAGAGAACTAAAGCGGCTGCAGGCCAGGTGAGGAGAGCACAGGGCAAATAAAATGAGAAGATAAACCAGGAAAAGATCAAACAGGGAAAAAAAAAGAGCTTTGGCAAATGTTATAATCTCGAGAAGAAAAAAAAAGAAAGAAAAGAAGAGGTGGACACTTTGTACTGGGCGGGTCAGAGTGATGGCCTGGAAAAAAAAAGTAATGAAGGGCAAAACGTATCAGAAAGAGATATGAAAGATATACAGCATGGGAGCCGAGCCCGACTGGGAGCATAAATCTCCACCACTCCTCCGTGCTTCTGGAAATCAATTTTCTCCATTGGTAGCTGCTTTATTTATGGGTCACCATTAGGGATATACCATCAGCAGTTTGGATGACTGAGTTGTTGGGAGAGGTGGAGCTTGGGGGGGCAGAGGGGGGTGGGGGTGTCACAAATACATCCAGCTGCCACAAATGAACAACAACAATAAAGGTCACAGAGCTTGACTTTTAACCTGCCGATTGTCAAAGTGCAACAATTACTGGGTTCAAATTATCTCCCTCGACCGAGAGGAAATGTTTTCAACCCGTCCGTTTGTTTGTGAGCAAGAAGCAAGAAGAACAGAATTGATTTCCACAAAACTTGGTTAAAGGATGAGATTTGGTGCTTTTCAACATTTTCTCCATTTTCCACGAGAATAATTCATGGGTCTGGATTTTTTTTGTATATTTAGAGAAGTAGTTATAGTTTTAACTTTAATAATCAAACTTGGGATCCTTTGATGTGGATCTAGGGAAGTCAAAAGCAGGTGACTATTTTGCTCCTGACAAACCCACTGGCTAAGAGTGTGTGTTCTTGTGTGTCCGTGTGTGTATGTGTGTCAGGCTTCCAGTCTGTCTGACAGGAACGCGGCTCTTCACACGGAGAAGACGGGATCCAAAGGGACAACGTCACAGAGATGTCACATTCGCTGTCACTGCACCAAACACGGGGGTTTGGTGACCTACTCCAGCCCCCAGTGGCTCGACACGTCTTCCTTTCTGTCCAGTTTGTCTCCCACCACATCATCCCTCACTGTCATGCTCCGGCAGCTCCTCGGCCTCCTGGTATTCCCGTGTATGTGTGTGTGATTGCCAGGCTGCTTCAGGACGAAGGAGGCCAGCCAGCTTTATTAAAAGAAAACAAGCAGGAGAAATAACGCGGGATACAGGGACATGAGGACGGTTAATCTGTTGGCAGCACCACTGAGACTCTGAGGGAGCTTCCACTGGAAAGAAAAAGCGAGCGATATATATTATTTGAGGTTGCCTCACTGAACAGGGCTCCTCTCACAATGCTCTTAAGTCAAAGCTAAGAGGGGATTCTAATAAAAAATAGCATAGATTGCACCAACCACACTACATTTAATGCATCAAAGAGGTAGAAAGGTGATATGGTACTTCGGCAATGGAAAATAACAGAGAAGAACAAAGTAGAAAAGAGTAAAGAATTGTTTTTGTCAGTCATTCAGAGTTCTGGCAGGCTCCGGTAAAGAGGCGCTGACCCATGGTTGGCAAAATCCCTATCACCTGACTGATCAGTCATCCCCCACTGCTCCTCTCCCTGCACCCTCACTCCTAATGAAAAACCTCCAGCTAAGACTCGACACCACCTCATAAACACGAGCCGACGTGCCGGGGAGTTCATATCTGCCTTTTGTACTTCATCAACAAGA